>LR990071.1:4917386-6146733 GCA_905147235.1 Erynnis tages | reverse complement strand
TACAAACTTATGGCTATGGTTACTTATCAATATTGTTTATTTATCACTTTGCTTACCAATATCAAATTTGAGCCTATCATCTCTATTCCCTAAATTTGTAGGGCTTTCACGTCAGACTTTTTTTAATTTTTACAATAAATATAATCTAGGAGAGCTGTATTGTCCAGCCTACATAAAATACCGGACATAAAACTCAAAATTTGGTCTTACAAGTCATAAACGTTATGGTGTATACAGTAACCCATGCATAAATCATGTTTATTTTTTTAGATAACCACATATTTATATTTTAGCTGCGTGGCCTAATATAAGTGATGAAACCACTAAAAGCCATTATACAATTTTACCGTTGAATTATAGGTGTGTTTTCATGCGAGCGAGGCAAACAGATTAATAAAGTTATAAGCGCATTTGTTATTCGATTGTTATGTGGAGTGCCGTTAAATTTGGCGACTTTAGAGTTCAAAATCGCTTGAACACCTTAACTTCGGATACGACTCCCTGTCGAACCTTTGTCATTTTAATCATACTTCCGATCTTCCAAAGTAATGTTATTGAAATATGTTCAATTTCCTACGTTCTGTAGGACTTCGTAATTTTCTGCGTGTTACCGTATTTTATACTATGTACGGAAATCTACAAACATTCTATTATAAGGAACCTATGTTACTCTTGAACGTGACGTTTTTCGGTTTGCGTACCTTTGATGAATAATATAGTTTCTTTACCATTGAAGAAAGTAAAAATTTAACAAAGTATACAGCATATACACACAATGCATTTTACTGATTAGGCATTTATAAGATTTTTTTATCCTACTACATCGAACATTGTATTTAAGACTAAGTTTTAAATGAAGAATTTATTTGCAGCCGTGTGTTTTAAAATGACATGTGTTTTATAAATGCAATATACAATGTTTAGGGAGGTTCGTGATTTAGTAGCGGCATTATCCCTAGATCTTAGGCACTGAGTATCATTGCCTCTGCTTAATTGCAAGAGCTTTCATGTGTGGCCGTTTACCAGTAAAACCTTTCTGTTACCAGGCAACAAAAAGCAAACAGGACTCACATCGATCGATGTACTTAGCTTAAATGGACGGGGATTACGGAATTTTTACCTCACACGACCAATTAGAAAAGTTGTTTCACGACATCCAATTGCTAAAACTGACTTAACCAATATAAAAATAATAATAAAAGTTGTTATAAAGGCGGTACACAATACATTTTCTCTTTTGAATTGGGCTTTACGATAAAACATCCCACGTATGTTTCCTAAAACTATTTTCTCTGTCGATTACACGAAATTTACACAACATTAATCTCTTTCCCCGGTACCCCTCACATCTGGGTAAGTTCCTACGTCACTTTGGTCGCGTAAATATTTATAACGGATAAATAATTCGAATATTGCTCATAGCTAGGGGCAATAAAAATACCTCACGTCAAATCTGCGCCGCGATTATTCATTCGAAATGCCATTGGGCCGTTTCGCCCCGGCCGCCCCCGTGGATGCGGGATCGGGATTCCTCATGCAAATTAAGTACGACTAACGATTTAAAGTGATGTATTTGTTCCACGGAAATTAAATACAGTAATCGATAATGTTCTCGGAATAATTATTCCAAAATTTTGTTAAAATGTTTTTAATTAATTGCTTCAGAGCCGTGAACATGAATGCTATCGTCAAAGTACCTACGGACCCTACGCTAAAAATCAGTATGTCATAATTATGTCAGTCTGTTCAGATGTCAATCTTCCCATACTAATAGTACACGATAAGTGTACGAATACTTTGACGATAGTGTTTCTGCTCGGGGCAATCTAAAATCGAGGGACTTCACTATGTTTGTTAAACATAATCTTGTAAAGGAAACCATGCCCGGTAGATGATATTCAGAGGGCAAAAGCAGAATTTTTTATCTTTTCCCAAAATCTACTCACATTTCCCTACCTTCACTAGGTAGAGGTATGTTTTAGTGTGGAATTTCGGACAAAAGTGGGAATACCGGAAGAAATTGAAATGTCCCGGATATTCCTGGTGGCGTTTAGCTAAACTCGTTTGGACCGCACTTCGTCGAAGCCCGGTGTATACGAATGTTAATGGTAACCAATCAGGGGGCTTATTCTGTATGACCATTCAGATTTCGTGCCGATATCGTGTGTCATCCAACCGTATGTCATTTCATGAACTCGGCACGACAAGGAACCTTAATGTCTTTTCTATAAGGCACACAATAGATTGTCACGACATTTGACTTTTAAGTCTTTTTTGACCTTTTATCACGGGTAAGACACGACATTGCCGCGATACGAGTGTGAATGGTCATACAGAATCGGGCCCCTGAACTATACATACCTACTTTTTATATAGGTTTATATAGTGAAGTCTGAAGTTCCTTTGTTCAGGTGGCGTCGATGTAAGCAAAAACTCTAAATAAATAATAGTAAAAGTATTGATGTTTGTATCATCTAGCTAGAGCCATTTAAGCTCAAAATTACGAGCTTTCAAAATTTAATATCAGGAGAATATTTCTTTTAATTTTAATCAGAATTCTTCCAAGCGACGAACATTGTGTGTGGTCTTTGCTGAAGAAGTTTGTTAAAGAAGTGTTTCGTGAAAATATTTGTAGTAAATATTTCTTTTAAAATCCATCATCAGCGGTCACGTACGCTTCAGACATTCTACCAATCGTTTGCTCTGCGCTATTAGCATTCCCAGGTCTGAAACGTACTATGGTACGTTGGTGAATAACGTCACATCACGTGCCATTGAACAAGCTCCGCGTATAAACCGTCTATATGGATAAACATTTTGCGTTGAGTCCTTTAAAAATCACTTTTTCACCGCGACCTGACGCAGTCGCGCCGGATATTGTACGCACTCGATAATGTATTTCGCTACGAAGTGATACCGACAGTGAGCTTTACAGATAGATTTCTTTCAGAATCACCAATATGTCGAAATCGGAATGTATCCTATTATTATCGTGTCACGATTATTAAGGGAAACAACAAAGGACTTTGAAATAATGATTACTCTCAATATACTTGACTAAGGATTTTAAATAACAAAAGATTTTAAGTAACAAAAACGAATTCTTAACCCATTTTGTTTGTGCCAAACGTTTGTTCATAAAAATGCGCAACGAGACGACTTTTAATGCCAGATTTGCGCAATTAAACGTGTAAATTGTATTCAAAACTTTGCTTTGTCTTTAACGGGAAACAAATAACGTACAAAAACAAGACCTATCGATTTGCAATGAGTCTTTTAAAATTACTTTTTCACCGCGACCAGGCACAGCCGTGTCACAAACTGTATCGCACTTTAATCGCCTGCGATAATGTATTTCGCTACAAATTGACACTGACAGTGAGCTGTGCAAATCAATATTTGCGCTTGGCTCTTTGGGCTTTGGCCCTTTGTGACAAACCGTGGTAAAAATGAAACTATGTATTTAATGATTTAAAAAGATTTAGCGCTTATGTTAACAATTTTAATCAAACGATGCCCTTTAGTACTTAATATGTTATTAAAATTTTGAATTTATCATTAAACACACAGAGTATTTTTCACAAATTTTTCACTCAGTTGTCTTCGCCTTTTGAATTGCGTGTAGTAAAATGTAAAAGTCTATTCCATCTATAATGTAATCATTCACCTAATTATGATGAGCTTACCCATTGCAAAGCGTCTTTTAAAATCACTCCATCATCAGGGCTCGACGCAGCCGCGCCGGATATTGCATACACTTTAATCGTCACCGATAATGTATTTCGCTATGGAGCAGCATTGACAGTTCAGTTTATTTATGAGTATAGTCTACATACGAGAGTTTGACCAATACCATAGAAACTATAAAAATATTAGTAGCAAGTGTTTAAAGAAATAAGTAAATTCAGGGTCGTGAAATTCTTAAACTTGGTAGTGATTATCAAGGTTTGTGTATTGAACATAATCCAATGTTCCAAGTTTAGATACAAAAGATATTAAATAATCTTGATTTGTTACCCTGCTAATAATATTAAAATAAAAATTAAAAAAAACCACCGAAACATTAATATATTTGCAGATATTGGGTATTTTCCCAACTTTTACCGCCAGAGTTTTATCAGGGCTCAACCGATTTTCATTAAACATATAATTTTGTAATGTGCACGTGATGCGCTTTCATTTGAGACCCCACTCGATTATATCAGACAGACAGACAGACAGACAAACTTATAACACCCCTTCTTTTGCATCGGGGGTTAAAAATAAAATAGCCATGGCAACCTCTATGACTTTGAGGTACAATATGTTGAAAGTGCAATATAATAGCTTTTCATATAGAATTTTTTAAACGACTCTTATTAATATTCATTTAAAAAGTAGGTCAAACCGAGCAGTCGATATGCCTTTTGCGAATATGAAGGTTTAATCCATCTACAAAAGTACTATTGTATGAGTCGATTGAACGGGATCGCCTCGCGTGTAAATCAGACATTGACTCCGATTTTCGCTCCATCCCGCAAACGTCATGTCATGTCAAAACGTCATTCCATGGAACGAATGACGCGATCGGATATGATATTATTATGTTCCTGTTTCTATCAACGTTTGACAGCATACCGTTCCGGGATTGAACCCATATTGAACATAAAATTTTAAGTATGATTAATGTCCGCGACGGAGAAGAAAACCGCGTTTACGCAGATTTCTATAGATATGAAGTTGTTTGCTGAAAATAATTTTGAAGGAAATTGGTTTACAATACAGAAGATCACTAATTTTCACGGTAGCAGTATAATAAGTGTAATAATTAGTGGTTAATATTAAGGATATAATATTTTTATATAGGACGAATGTGAAACATTTTTGTCATCATTCAAGGCATTCAAATTCAAGGCAAGAATTATACTCGAGCGGATCATTCGAAGAGATGGATATTTTAATCTCTTGGGATTCCGATGCAGAAATTTCTGGAACAAACCCTGCAAGTGAAGCATCAATTTTATCTGATTCTGGATATAAACTCGTAGCAGCACCAATCTGACTTCAATATCCCAGTGTAGTCATTTGAGATTTAATCTTATTCAGTAGGTACTCTTTGCCTAAGATACGCTTAATTTTCTATCCTAACATATGCGAAATAACTTGCCAATTCTACTGGTTATTTATATTTAAATACTGTGATATAGGATGAATGATCGTTTCCCTATGTTATAAGCTATTCTTCAATAAAACAGCGTGAAATTTCTATTAAAAGTTATAGATACGAGTTTATTTCAGCAGCGCTATGATTTAGACAATTGAAAGTAAGTTTTTTAATATAAAAAATATCACAGACAGTAAAATTCAGTTCACGAAAATGGAATTAAGATATGTGCGGACCAGTACGTATTGTTTCAGAGATTCTCTTATCCTTCATCCGGCTTGAGCTTCACCCAAAAGGATTTTTTAATTTTTGTAATATTTTGCACAAAACCAGGCTCAACGGGTGCTCCGGAAATTGTCTTGCGAAAGCGACATTGTCAGTGCCGGATTATTGTCGATTCGGTACGTCATTTCCGTTTTAGCGAAACATCCGGTAATTATTCGGAAATTGTCTAATGTAATACAGAGAGGGTTGGAGAAATAAGTCACCTGCAGAATCCCAACGAGATTGACCTATTTGGGATCGATACCGTAAATACGATACGGATTCCTAGTGCCTCCTCCGTGTAATGGATTAGACTGTAGAAAATTGGAAAGACGTCTCTTAAAGGCCTATAAGTGATCTGGATAAGATTCCCGAAAATCATATTATTACTTATGCAGATACTTATGTAGATGTCGGTATGTTGTAAGCAAAAAACACTCATTCCCATCATGTGTAGGGTATTGATGTAGTACACAATTTAATAGGAATTTTAACTTTTTATTCTACTTTTATTCAATGATATTGCAATCGCAGTTATGTCTCTATCAATAGCGTTTGTAATCTATCTAATAAACATCAATAATAACAGACAGTATGTCAATTGGGACATTTAAAGTCGTTGAACAAAACACGACAGGAATTTTCTATACACAAGCGTGATTCAAATACTGTAAAAGAGCAATAGTGTTTCCCTAGGTTTCCCGCTGGTGCTGGTGTTTTGGCGTTCTGTTGCAGTGTAATTGATAGTTTGGCTGAGAACAAAAGGCGGCCATCGGAATCCGTTTTGGTTCGAATTACGATACCGCAGCTCTGGTTAAACTATGCTCATACCGCATATTCAAAGAACAGTTTTATGAGAATAAATGTCTTATATGCCTGAGAGGCCACCACAATGTTCTTAAGGCCAGCAAGATGAACTAAGGCTGATCCTTCTCCTTTTGATAGGAAAGCCAAACCCGCAGTGGGTCCTTTCAGGATGAGGGTAATATTTTTTCCCACCTTTGGTGTGTTATCTAGTAGGTAGTTTTTCCCGTGTCCAAAAGTTGTTGTGTTGGTTATTTGGTTTGTTGGTTATTGTGTTTTGTATTTCTGATCTGTTATTTAGCTTTTAACTCTTTCACCATTCTGCACCGGAACAAATTAGTGGCACCCAGGTTGTGGGATGTCGTGCCCCGGTTTTTAAGAGTCTTAACAGAAAATCAGTCTAATGCCCTACCGTATCTTTATTTCAATCAAATTCATCACTTTTGAAACTATTTCCCAATTTTCATAAAAATCTGAACACAAAATTTGGTTTCCATTTAACGCAATTGAATTTATATCGCAATAGATTTGTGAGTTTTCGAAAAGCTAAACCGATTATTCTACGTTGCTAATGGAATATTTTAAACCCGCAATTCGATTTATATTTGGACTTCATTCAAAAAATTTTATAATATGAATACAAAACATATTCTACTGCACCGCATTTTGTTGCAATTACCAAGAGATATTTGTAATACAGAAGGAAGGGAGAACCGAAAATTGGATTCTGTTTCTCTGTCGCTGATCGAAAAGAGAAGTGGGCCTTGGGCCTGTCCTAATGGACGCCATCCGTTGGGGATTCTAATTTTAACTATTCCCGCTACCTTCTTCAGGTCAATCAGTCTATCGTGAGGGTGGCCTGTAGATACCTTTTTTTTACCTTTTCTCTAAGACGCGGCCATCTTTCGAGGGTAGTTATTACTTTTATGGGCCAGTTAAAGCATCAAAGAGCAGGAAGGCTAGTACGACTTAACTACGTAAAAGTAAACCCTAACAAATGTGTAGATAAACATTTTTCCTTCCTACTCATAAAGCCAATAAGACGTTTTATTTTAAACCCCTTTTCTGTTCAGGGATATAAATCAGAAATTTCCAATAAACTTATATTGTAGCCTTATAAACCAATGCCTATGTATATCCGTTTTATATCACCTACGTTCGTAATGCCTGAGCAAAGTGCATTTACAAAGGATTTCTCCCGACCGGCCTTTGTGTACTAGGGCTTTATGCTAAGAAATTTCTCCCATAAAATCTTTATTACTGCACGTACAAAAGTTTAACAAAACTAACAGTATTTTACTGTAATTCAACATTTTTAATTCACCTCAAAAATGTTTAAAGCTTCAAAGCAGGTTACCTTTAATGTAAAATTTTTGGTCGAATATTTTTCTCAGACCTTAATTAGTAGGTAAGATCCGTTATCCAAAAACTACTTTTAGTCATTAGAGTTTTTATGAGAAGAAATGTTTACCAAAAGACCTGCACTAATTAAGATTAAACCTTTTTTAAAAGAAGCTTAAGATTTTCTTATTTGTGCGAACATTAGATAGAAAAGATTTTTTTAATGTGGCCCATCCTAACTGAAAGCTGATCAAATTAGCTAAATAATCAATCGATTAAACATACCATTATGTGGCACTGCTGCTATTAGCCCCATTTTAAATGCGTTTGGCAAGCGAACGTGTAAACTACCTGAATATGTGACACTAATAGACACATACATACATACGAAGACCGTAAGCCTTGTGGCTGGCATTTACCGAAAACGATCCGCAAAGTATGGCCAGCAAAATTAATACTGTTAGATACTGTTAGTACGTTCTAATTACTTTAGTTTTCACAAAAAGAACTATTTACGTTGTAGACGAATTCTATTGCTGCCCAGGACTCCATTATAGATATGTTTCTAATCCTTTACTATTTCATTAAAGGAATATTTAAATTTCGACATTCATATTTTATATAAACTAAAATAATTAATTAACGAATCAGTTCAAAGTGTAGATAATATGTAAATAGTAGTTGTCAGACTCTCTACCCCTAATTTGTCTGAAACCCTGTCTTTTCCCATTATGCCGGATTTAAACTAGCTATACAGAAAGTATCTTACCATAACTTTAGGATATTCTTCATCAAATCTGCTGGCTTACCTGAAAACAAAAAAAAATATATGAGTAATTTTTCATGATATTTCAACAATCGGTAAGGTTTTATCGGTCTAGGATTGGATCGCAGAGACAAAATATCTATGAATTTATAAAATTAGTCAAAACAAAATAATAAAAATTTGAAGTCGGTAATAAGTAAGTAAATGTAAAAGTAAGTGCAGTGAGTAAATTTTCTGTAGTAGGTAGTTTAATGTCAAAGTAATATTTATTTCAGTTCAATTTTATTAATTGAGCTAGGAGTATTAGCTAATACAGCTGGCAGCTGCCAGCAGTAACGGATAAGTTAACTTTAAAACTACTAGTACAGAAATATACTGGTGCTTCGCTCATTTTGCTTCGTTCTAATGTATTTTTATTGTACGTTTGCTCTTTACTCGCCCTTACAGTCGTATTAGAATTGATTTCACCCTCGAGAGCAGACAACGGTTAGTTAATTACCTGATAATGTCTAACTAATTGACTTCTTTTTCCTTTTAAGTCGTTGCCTTACGTTTTTAATTTATTATATTTGGCTATACTCCTCACTGGATAAGTTGTTGCTGAGTATTTAATGTCAATTTGTATTTTTATAAATACAATATTTTTAAACCGACAATCCTTAGAAATTTTAATTGGTGCATGCCATTAGACTATCATAGCTAAACTAAAAATTTGGCAAGTCCAAACAATAAAATCGTCGTGGACAACGTACAAAATGGAACAATACGGCATTGTAGCGTATTCTATGTGAAACGGTATACCAAGCGCAACATGCTAAAGTAATAACGTAATGCGCATAATGAACCGTGTTTTGCTCCAAAGTTATAGGTACACATTCACTGATTGCGTGTTTTCGATATTATCTATGAATCGGGCACCGCACTGTTGTTGCGTGATCACTGCCCATAGAATAAGTGGAGTAATTGCGACTATCTAACGAAAATAATGTCCTAGCCGCAGCTGTACATAATAAATGTCCCATAAATGGAAAACTACTATGCTGAAACTGTAATGTTATATCATTGGCCATTTATTGCTATATTGAGCGCACAGCATGGTAAATCTTTGTATTTGGCAAATATTGTGCTTTCCAACATTTTTTTATAATGGAATAAGCACATTTTGCAGGAGAGAGTGGGTGGGAGAGGGTTTAGTCTAGGTCATTGGATTGCACTTCACTCACTTCACTTCACTTCACTCACTTGCAGGTCACTGGACCTGAGACTTTTATACGTCGTGTCTCAGTCCTACGAAAAATGAATGCCATCAAAAACACAACTTGTAAAAAAACCCAAGTCTCGCAACTCAGTCCGTAAAAAGTTGTGAGATCCATGTATGTGTCCAAAGATTGACTTGATGTTTTTGATGGCATCTCATTTCTTTTTGTGTAGTCAATCTAACTACAAATATAACTTTGTAATCATATACGTTTGTATGGGTTTACAAAGTTATCTAAGCAGTTGGTGTATCTAGAAAACTGGACTGAATTCCAATATTTTTAGTATTTCATCGAGTTATACACTAAACACTAATTGTATTCTAAATTTAAAGCTTCTATGGTTGCTAAAAGTGCCTTAGAATTTTGATGATCGGTGAGTGGCCAACTTGGCGGCCAACTTGGCGGGGGCACTACCGTGCCCCCAGATCATTATATTTATATCGTTATGAAGCTGCCTTAAAGATTAAATTCCCACTCACAAAATATCTTATACTTTTTTACTGTGGGTATATGAGTAGGAATTGGACATGTATGCCAGCTATAATAATAAGTTGTCAATGTAGCCCACGGATACCCATTACCAATATCAAATAGAGAATAGATCCTATCTGAGGTTGTACGAACTTTTAAAATTATTGAAAATCATTCGATTTTCAATATTTTGAAGCAGGTACTTAGGTACACTTTTACTTGTGTAGTAATTTCATATGTTTTTCCATAACTTTAAGTAAACATAGAGACGTTTTAGAACGTGCAAAGGTCCGAGAACTCCGGTCTTTCGTGAACTTTTACCTTCGAGAGCCTTTGAGATAAATGTTTGATTTTTTTACAGAAGCGTGATGAAGGAAACTTTGTTAAAAGATCAAAACAGATTTTTCCCTTTCAACAACAGGAAGAGAACACGAATTCCGCTGGCAAAGTTGTAAAAATAAAAAATACTTTTTTCGGTCAAATCTGAGAAGAGCTCCACAAGGTTCCACACCTAATGTGAAATAAGTACGTATGAAGCTATTATTTTGAAAATAAAAAGATGCGACACTAAATCGATATAACAATTGGACATTGATTTTTAGTTCCCGGTTGATTATACAGCGAATTATTTAATTCATAAACAATGTTGAATTGCTAAGTAAAAATGCTGAGGAGTCGACAGTTACAAATGGAGAAACGTAACGGAAAGGCAAAACGGAGTACTGAACTTAACTGGTGAAGTGCTTTGACAAAATTAAGAAAGAAATTACTTGGTTACACAATTCTCCCAACACAATCTCCTTATTCATAATTACCAGAGTTTTAAATACGAAAAACAAAAACATGGTCGTATAAAGTGGAAAGGAGGACTTAAGACCTCTGAAAAACGAGCTGACATTATTTATTCGCGAGCCCTCTTTCAGTTTTAATTCGGATTTATGTATGTACATTAAAGAAAGAGATATTATACGGCGCTGAGACATGGGCGATCTCGTATACCTGTATTTTCGATTTACACAGCCGACCTTTCCAGGTTAACATATATTTAATAGGAGCTTTTACCAAACAACAGGTAGTCGACATGTTTATACGAATAAAATTTCGCCGCCTAAGCTTGTTATGACAAAATTCTTGGGTTTGTCGTAAAATAAAATATTTGTAGGAATATTTATTATTGGTAAATTCTGTATTAAATACTTAATTTATTTGCTCATTGCAGCACATCTGGTTTTATACCAATGATTTTACCATGGGGATAAATTACAACATGAATTTGATAACCGAACCAACTTGTCGAACACAAAACAACATCAATGATATGTGGGCTCATCCTATCGCTTGTTACGCTTGTATGATAGATTTTTTGTATGGAAATCGAAAATTTTCATGTAGTTACCTATATAAAGCTTAGAATCCTCCACGCCCTGTGAGATTTAGGCGATGGCTTGAGGTTTGTTACCATCTCATGTCTATTCCAATGCCTGAGAGTGACAACTGTCGTTATAGGCCCGCGCAGGTCCACGTGCGCGTGCGAATGTATTAATTCGTGAATTCATACATTCACAAAATTACCGTTATCTAAATTGAAAATGGAACAAAACTGTCGACGACTGCAGCATTTCAGAATTGTTTTGAAAAAGTGACTAAAAATTGGGAATAGAAACAAGTACGGTATATGCCAATGGAGTGTGATATAACTTCCTAAACCAAAGAATGTTGCCCGCAAAATGTATTTTGAGACAAATTCGTTGGTCTTGAAACATCGTGTTCATTTTAGCTCACTGATGTCTTTTCACGAATTGTATTGGAAACAGAAATGTGCATATTTCTCTCAGAAACATCGACAGCATCAATAAAACGAGTTTGAATACTTTGAATATTCAACAGATCTTTTGCGTAACACCATGGACACAATATATCAGTTCATAAAAATATTACCTATATTTATTACTTACATTATGAAACTTGCAAACTCTTTAATCCTATATATTGTACTAAAATCTTTAAAACGTATTTTATTCGAGCAAAAAAAGTTTTTCAATTCTAAAATATGTATTAAGAGTTCATGATAATAACAATGAATATGAATATTATTTACAACCTAAATAATTATGAATACAATATTGGGTTTAAAATGAAAACACCTGTAAATCCCCACCTTATGGGAGTTTCAGAAAATTTTACCTTAGTAGTCTTACAAAAAACGTCCTTGAAAATTTTACCTTTTTAGTCGCATAACTTGATTTAGGTACAGCTAGTATGATTACACTTTTTTCAGTAATTTAACGGGCCAATCGGAACTTTTCTTTACAGTTTTAATAGTTATGGGTCGTATTCTTCACCATCTTAGGTCAGGAAAGTCGCGTATCACTTAAGGTCATGTTCACAATAGGAGGGTCCGTCTACCCTCATTACTGCTCCCTTGCCTCTCAAATGTTCGCAGCGCTCTAGAAATTGTGTCTTATCATGAGCGATTTTCTACAAAAATCTTGTTTTGTGAATTGAAATTACTTTAGATAAAACTTTAGATAGACTTTCTTGATAAAAATGGCGAACTACATTCAAAATGATCAGTGATTTTGAAGAAAAAATTAGTTTAAGTGTACTTACGAATGAAAAGAGATGCCGTAGAATTTATTTATCGTTTTTGAGCTGTTTATGCACCTTTTAAAAGCACACGAAGGCATTGTTTTACCTTTTTAAACAAAGAAAATTCGCGGTTTTTGTGTTCTAAGCGCACATGTACCTAGTTCAATAGCTAGCCAAATTGCGAATAAAGTGAATTTTATTGCATGGACCTAATTTTAGGTGCGCACTCATGAGACGCTAGTGCCGTATCTTTACTTTTTGATTTAATCTAAGGTCGGAAGACATTTTTGCAAACAATATTTTTAAGTGAATTTTCCAAATTTTAATGTTTTAGTGGAGATTAACAATATATTCAGTCATCATTACAAGTTTGTTTATCGCTCAATGTTGCCAATAGCACAATTGCTTTAAAGTCATTATGTAACCATCTGTGAATATGCATTTCTTTTCTTATCTTTTCGCAAGAAATAAAACGGAATAACTGGTTGTCACTGAGTATCATTTTTAATGTTCACTGAAAATAACATATTTCGACCTTATGTTACCACTGTGAGGGTTAAATTATCTCATAACAACTTGAAACAGACATGATGAAATAAGAGTAATAACGTCGCTTACAAAGGGAGGAGCGGGGAGGTATAATGGTTTCCTTTGAATATTAATAAATTTACTTGTCTTGGAAAAGTTTCTCTAATACCGTTTCGCTTTCACATTTTTACAGACAAGTAGTTCTTATAGATTATGAGAGGCTTTACATTTTTTCTTGGAATACGTAATCGAGTTTCATGTAAACATTTCGTTTTTTTACCTTTGTTTTCATATTAATAATTAAGTTCTTACGATAAATTTCTGTTAGTTTGTTGCTACAACAACTTCAACATCAATTTTCCCCTGTTCGCTTTCTTATACGAACAGAATAGGGGCACGGAAACTTTAATACATTCTACCTGAAACCTCGCCGGCTAATGTATGCCATTCTATAGGTACGGTCGATCCGACGATCGCTATTCAGACTCTTACGTATGAATCGCCTGAATAGACCTATCAGTGAGCAATGTTTAATGTGCTCCTTCTCCGAACTTCGTGCCAATATCCACTTATCGATTCATTTTTATAAAGGTGGCAAACTAGCTGGTAGGTCACCTGAACTTATATTTTCTTTAAGGCCCGGATTTGTTTTGTAACAGTTGTTTTTTAAAACTAAGATGGTAGCTATTGTATCTAAAAATTCTATTGTATTTTTGTAATATTTAAGAAATAATCATAAGTAGTACCTAGAATCATTACAGCTTGAACGAGGAGCCTATCGTCACCCTATTAAGCCGCCTTTAAGAAGCACCTCCTCCTAAAAAATACATAGGTTAAGAAACTGTTCACTTGAGTATTTACTATTGAGTAGAGTGGAACAGTGACTAAAGGCACCTTTTCTGTTAACTAATCATAGTCATTTATGCTTCTGAGTGATTTATATGTATAGTTACAATACTTTCTATATACTGTTATCTACTACTACGACGGGTACAAATAATGACTGTAGGGAGGTATAACTGTAACGTTATCGTAATCTGTTACGTATAATATCTAAAAATCTAATTCATAAAAATTCCATTAGCGAAAGGGTAAGCAAGCATATTCATATTACAAAATCAACATGGGAAACCGTTATCGCTGTCGAACGATTGTTGTGAAACAGAGAGCAGAGATCAAATTGTAGATAATACATGATTCCAGTGTAAGCAAAAACGTGGGAACCAAAACATTTTTCAATCAATTTACCCCAAATGGATCTTGAGGCGAAATCGGAACCCAAGAGCTGACAGACACTTTTAGTGAGGTGTTTCAGGCATCAAAAATCGTTTTGAATCGATTAATTTATTTTTAATATCCGAACATCAAAAGGCTTTTTTAGTATTAAGTTAAAATAATAATTATTATTTTAATATTAAAATTATTAATATAAAGTTGTAAAAATTTCAACGTGCCTTACAAACAATTTTTCGTATTTTTTAAAAGTAATTTTGGAGACGCCTGACGAGGTTAAAAACCCGATTAAGCTTCTGAATTCATCGGCTTCCCTATATATATAACAACTAAATTAAGGTTGTTAAAATTTTAAAACGCCTCAACGTACTAATAAATCGATTCAACATATTTTTTATATGATGCCTCAAACAGTTCCCAAAAAATGTCCGCCGGCTCTTGGGCTATCACGCAGATAAAGCGGATTCGGGCCGGGTCGCCGTAAAACGATAGCGACGTGCTTAAAATCGGGTGTATAATTTAAAAGAAGTGCCCGATACGCAAATTTTACCCATTAATGCCCGGCATATTAGTCCGGACATATTGTTACTTTAGATTTGGGATACGAACGGAAATTGGTGATTATATTAATTAAAATGTTGTAACTATGGATAGGTAATAGGTAGATACGTTTTATAAAAGTCAGCCGTTACGTTTAATAGTTAAATTAATATAGGAATTGAAAATTAAATTAAAATAATAGAAAGATTTTAGTTATTTCCGAATATTTCCTAATTTAATTAATTAAGGAACAACGAAATGCATAGCTTAATCATTGATTAATTAAGAAACAACGAAATGTATAGCAACGAAACGAAATTAGCAATGCCGTAGGCGGGTGTGACGACATAAAATAGCGACACTGCATCAATGCATCCAACTACTTAGTTGGATACACTTTGTACGTAAGGTGTCTAAGTAACGTGTAACTATGCATCTTCTGTTTCTGACTTGTTAATACGTAACTCATGGCTTATGGAAACTCGAATCGGTCCAAACTGGCTGATGTTGGTAGTAGATGCGTTGCTATCCTTAACAGTAAGTCAAAGTAAGCGGAAACACAAGAGCTAGCTAGTTTTAAAGCGGGCTAAATGACGGCAGCGTTTTGGTGTTTACAAATACTAGCTCACAAATACTAGCTAATCAAATCAAAATAAAGAAATCATAACAGGTATAACGATTTTTGGCGGTACAGTCTAAAAATGTTTATTTAAATTATTATTTTTTCCAAACTGTAGGTACTACCGAAATATTACCGAAATTATAAAGTTAAATCTAATATTAAGAAACTACGTACTATAGAATAATACAAGATACAAAGTACAAGGTATTCAAGACTTGGCATTTTCTGAAGAGTCGTCTGTTCGCAGTACAGTTTACGTAGACTCGTACATCAAAGCTAAGAAAGATGTTCTTTGTGAATATGTAGCAACCATCTAATAAAAATGTGTCTCTCTTCATCGGAATTCGAACTATCTCCCATCTTAGTATCAGTTCCTTTCCGGGATAAGACAAAGGAATATTTTATTGGACCACTTTCTTTGTACGTAACTTGCTACACAATTGAGTTTTCTACAGCTAAAATGTAGTAACGTTTAAGAAAAAATAAAATTTTAGAGAATGTATACAAACGTAGATCTAGACTGATTTTTATGAGATTGTTGGTGACAAGGATTTTGTACCTACGAGTACCAATAGCAAAATTATTTTTACGGCCTTTTTTACATGTTTATTCATTGAAGTTAAATTAACGAATTTTTTTACGAATTAACGAATTAATTTCGGGTACACACCGATTATTTGGGTACTTAATACAAATAGAATAGCATCTATAGCTTTCATAGCCTGTATAGTTTAACCTAACTTTGAATATTCGTTTCGGTGTAGTTAAATGTATTTTACTGTTTGTTTTAGAACACAGATGAGGGATACCATATTTTTACAACGATTTTATTTAAAGCGTTGTAAAAGTGGATAACGTAGAAATAAATATTTAAGAAATTATATATTTTTCGAATTTTATATTTATCGAAAGCATACAGCCTCACGTAGGATTTCTTCTATATTTGAAGTTGGATGTGGGTGTGTTGGTCACTGCAGCCCAAACACCCAATCATGAACTGCCTTGCATGCCCGTTTGCTACTCAATTATTATATAAATACATAGTACATATTCACCTATTACCTACATACATACTACCTATTGGTACCCGCTGACGGGTTGCAAACGTGACTTCGACAGGTAGGTATTCCAAGCCAGTGCGCATTGATTCGCTGTTCATTGACCCTGTCGTCGTGGTAGAGACTTGTGGCGTAAGTTAAACATCATTACACATACTTTCAAGTAAATAAGGCTAATTTTTATTAGGATTTCATGGATAATTACAGCCCACTTTTCATTCACATATGGGTTCTGGTTTGATTGGTGAATCTAAACTAATATTATAAAAAAGAAAGATTAAATTTATTGTTTTTTTTTTTGGTTGTTCGTTCTATTTGTTAACAAAGCACTCAACTGACACACAATCTTTTTGTACTTAATCTTAAATATTTTTCATTAATCTATTTCGTCATTTCCATTAAGGTTTCACTATATAATCAGAGCATTGATCACGACAGCAGATATTGTTTTTCCAAGAAAGATTTCCTTAAGGATTCTTAAGTTTTTTCCTGACATAATATTCCAAGTGCGTTTTCATGGTCGGAGGTCCCAATAAGGTTACGATAAGGCGAGCCCGGCGCGTGCGGCTGCATATTTCTTCCCTCCACAATTTTAATTTAATCAGTATAATCTAAATGTGGGGTTTGTTATCGAACAATCCCCAACTCATCTAATATTTTACGCTTTGCACTTTAAATGTCGTTTAAAATGCCAAAGAAACCAACACAAACGCTGTAAAAACGAGAATAATAAGTATATTCAGGCAAAGTAATTCTATTGATTGGACTAAGGCTAGAAGAAAACACACTGATGCAGTAAAAATAATGCGTTAGCATCGCCCTTAAAGTGGTGGGTGACATCAGTGTGTGGGACTAAAGCTCCATGTATTGTGGCTGCAACGGGAGACAATTCAAGAAAATGCACCTATACTACTTAGTAGCAGAATTTAAATTTCTGCTCCACTGGATTGAACCTTTCACCTTGGCATTGCACACTCAAGCCACTGTGCTAGTCTGACTTTAAAATATATGTACGTCTTCAAAGAAGGAGGTCAAAATTAAAAGTTATCTTAAACACCAAATTGAAGAGACAAACTGTTTTGTTTAAATGTGAAATACATAAAAGATAAAATGAAAAACCTTTTAATGTGTTAACGAATCTTATCAAAGTGCCGTTAATCCCAAACGTGTCATTCAGCTGAGTGCAAAAACGAAACGCACAAGGGTAGCTTGAAGGGAAACTTGTTTAAGCCTCAAATCCCATAATGGACTACGCCTGTGCTTTATCTAAAAGGTGGAAGCGCTCAAAGCGCGACATGATAAAATCTGGGGGCACGGCAGTGCCCCCGCCAAGTCGAGCAAAAAAGTGGTACGGCCGTACTATACTCTCTCTCGCATAAAACTAGGACCCTGAATTTTTAGTAGTCAAGCAGGTATTATATAAACGCGGTATATTTCAAATTTCATTCGATTTGAGCCAGTACTTTAAGAATTACATACATACATGGATTTCACAACTTTTTACGTTGCAAGAACTGAGTTGCGAGGCTTGGGTTTTTTTACAAGTTATGTTTTTGATTGCATCTATTTTTGTCATTAACCTATCATATTATAAAAGAATTTGGAAAACATTGCCCATGTTTCTGTAATATATTATGTGTAAAAACTCTACAATACATTAAAAGCTTTATAATGGGCGGACTTGTAGCATTCTCTACTAGACTTATGTTACTTTAAAGAAAAAATAAATTGTTTGAGTCTAAGAATATAATTATTAGAAAGAAGTATATTTTTTAACAAATTTACTTTTCTTTCATCTCGGAAAATTTTCTTGTGAAAAGTATCTTGATAACTGAAAATAATGAATATCGGTAAAACACATAACCATCTTTGCTTCGTAGTTGGGTAAAAGCTAAAAAGTGAAGCGTAAATTTGGGGTCTTAATGGATTTTGTAATTCCTGATAAAAACTCAACAGGTACTGCATGTTTTTGACACGTTTCTATTGAATGTCGAGTATACATAAAATTGCAAAATGGATCCTTAAATTTGCGTAATCTATGACGGAAGACTCGTAAGAGGGTCAGGTGCCTCATTTCGGTACACCCTCGTTATGAAAAACTTCATGGCCACGTTTGTGCGAGACGGCAAAGTTAGATTGGTCTTCTGTAACGTTTTAGCGGCGACTGCGAATAAAGGCTAAATATTCCTAGTTATTGCTCGTTACGAGTTTGCGCTTAGTCTGTTATGTTTACTCTGGGGCGTTTAATTATTAACAAAAATATTTAAATTGTCAAGACGTTTTGCTGTTTAGATAATTAAGTGTACAAGCAAATCAAATAAAATTAAAAATACGAAATTTCACTTTTTTGACACAATCTGTAGTATAATTTTTCAGCGTTACTGTAAAATATATAAAAATAACCACAGCAGCTTTATTATAAAAACAGATTCCATCCTTATCAATTATTTATTCATCCCAATTTCATTTGGTTCCTCAATAAACGCCGCGGCTGTGGTGCTATTTTAGTAGAATGTATATGAACCCGTTGACACTAGACCAAATGGCAAATCGCCTCCCAAATGCAGAGTGTATGAATTTTAAACCGCTTGAATATAGATGAAGCAGGCACGGCATACGACTGAAATATTGATTTAGATTAACGCGCCCCTTAATACGACTCAGTGGAATCAACCTTTCATGTCGTTATGACTATAGCTTTTAATATAAAACAATGCTCACGAGAATGTAACTAAATTTTGGATCAATAATTGAACTATTCACCGTTATTGCTTTAATATTTTTTGAAATCTCGGAATTCTTTTTTAATTTCTTCAATATCCGATATAACAGTTTTTCTAAAATAAACTAAAACTATGATAAATGAAACACATCGCTGCGAAGCGGAAGAGTACCCACGATGCTGGCTGCATTTTTTAGAGTTTTTCTACAATATAATTAGGTGACTTTCCTAAGACTAGAAAAATAATTCCGATTCGCGTGCCCAAATTTGGGACTAACCCTTCCCCGTTTAAACCACAAATGTTAATTGTCAAAACCGATTTGTGAAAAAGTCCGTCACGGAGCTCTGTATAATAACAACACATTTTTAAATTCATTCAATAAGATTCAGCAAGTGTGTTTTAACTGTAGTTTTGTATGGCGATAGTATGAATAAGTAATGGGGCAACACTATCGTATCCCAGTGGTGTCGTAAAAGGGAAACAGAAGCATTAAAGTACATCAATCCAATTTGTGATAGGATGCAGAGTACGTGGTGCCTAGGGAACGAAGTGTGGCCTTAAATAAGCTTTGTTTTGTCTCCTAACATTATACATGTTTTAAAATTTTGTGACAATATACGAAGGGGACGTTCGTAACTTAATCCTGTCGATAACCTAAGTAGGTTTTGACCGCGTCTTCAACAGGTTTAAGAATTGGGTACGAAGAAAGAAAAAATATGTTCAATGTTTATCTAGGTTTTAAACTTCTTTACCTACCTATTATACCAAATATGCAAATCTGTTCAGTCCATCCATCATCACAAGTTTTTGAAATCATTAATTATTATGAATTACAAGTATAAATTGGGAATATCATAAAATCATAGGTATTATGCATACATACTCCATAAAATTGTGCTAAGTACCTACATCATAATTATTCACAATTGGCCCATATTATTCGTAAGACAGCGCTAGGCAACGTTGTCGCTTAATTGATTCTATATTTTTATGATTTCACTATTTAATTTATAGAAAATGTAGAATGATTTAGCACCAAGTACACGGTCCGTCAGTTATTTCTAAAGCTAGTCCCGGGTTCTAAAGTAAACATTTATATACAAACAACAAACAGTAAAATTGCGGTCACACATGACCCGTGTTTTTCAAGTTGAATTTCTCTGATCTGGTTCCAACTTTTTATGATTTACGTTTGCACGGCACCGCTTTCGATCGGAACCCTAATTACGAAACCAACTGTCAAGAGCATTAAATGTGGGTCGATCTTCACTCGGTAATGTTGTGGAAAATGTTATGAAATTTTGGAGTGGTACGAGTATGCACAATGCTTTACCCAATCGCCTGGAGTTTGGTTCCAGTTACGAGTATTTACGCTTCTTAGTAATATTATTATTATCACTTTCAGAGAAAAATAGCGATATGTCTCGTTAATACGATAGATCGAGTCGATTCGATTTCCAGTTACTAAACTTAGTGTACTAAGGATCACGTCCATGATAAATCTCTATTCCGAAATGACAAATGTTACCTTGGTATTTACTTATATCCCAAGTTTACGTGGAAGTTTTACCATGGCGAGGTAGACCTAATGGTACCTATATACTTTAGTACCTATCACGGCCTTTATGTGGGTATGTGCGTGCTAGTGCTACGCATGAGTACGCCAGCCCTATAGACCATAAACTTTTTACTTACGTAGATTTTGTCTGAAGAACTGTATATTATGTATGAAACATTTATATATGCAGCATCGTAATACTGCAAGGAACCGTACTCCTGCTACAACTTTATGACTTAGTGTCGCTGCGAGTAAAACGGTGCGCTACGCGGATTGTCTTGGGTTCAATTAATTCCATTTAAATTTAAATTAAATTTCGGTTTTTGGGACCGGGTGTTCATATTTTGAGTGTAACCATGGCACTCACAGCAACGGGGTCCCTAGTTCGGGGCTATTCGTGAAGTGAAGAAGACCTCTACAGTGTATATTTAATTTTCTTAATAAAAGAGGGATAGCAAAATTATGTTATGATATAGGATTTATTATTAAATTCTGTTATGTTATTAATTATGATGGTTAGAAATCAATCATGTAACAGCATAATTGGTTAAACTTATCCGTGAATATAGTTAAACAGTTATTGGATCAGTTTCCGTAAACTTATAATTTTGAGAACTCCAAATTGAAAGTCAAGTTTTAAGCGTTTAGTCGACGCAGGATCGCAGGGTAACTTTTGTCTTAGCACTTTTTGAATGGATAACTTTTCATCGCAATGTTGCCCAACTTTACTTATTATGAGTTTCGTGGCATCTATGAAAATTTGACTAAAAAATTGACTGCTAATGAACATTATTAATAATGAGGTTTACTTGTATATACTTAGCGCTTTAATTACTGATAGCTTTTAAAACAGCATAGTTATGATTTGCTGTAAAAATATTATATGACCTTAATTTTTTTTAACTTTCAAAACTTTTAAGGAATAGAAAAAAACCACACACTCTTATTATTTATAACACTCTTATACTCTACTTTATAAAAAAATGCTAAGCTTAAATACAATATGTACCCGCGTAAAGTATCGCAGATTAGTTAAAACGTTGAACTGGTTTTGTAGGTGATGCTCACAAAGTACCTAATAAATATAAATTAAGAGATGACATAGCTTAATTACTTGATTTATATCCCTTTTAGCGTAGTAGTTAGTACCGAAATTCGTCGTACAAAAATGGGTTTGATTTAGAGTTCCCGGCGCCCCTACTTATCATCTTTAGCAGTTAGTAGACGTCCGTGCATAATCACACTAATTAAATCCCTGAGAGACCATGTTTCTGTAAAATATTCAGTAAAATAAAATATTATTTCAATGTTAAGTTAATTTTTTACAATGTTTTACTTTAATTCTTATTATATCAACATAAAAAAGTATTCCTAAAATTCAATTTTAAGTCGGAATCGATGTTTTTTCAATTATGTACCAATAGAATCGTTGTGTTGAATTAATCTAGCAGAAAAGTCTACAAAACTGAAATAATCTAAACCCATAAAGATTTTAAAATAAAACCCATACAGATTTTTTCCTTTTTTGTATTAAAATAACTTACTCGTACTATACTTACCTAATCTTGATTCTTTAAATTCGAGACAATAACACGTCATTTAATTTTACCGTAGTACCTACATCAAAATCTTAAATAGCAAAATTGTATCTAAACAAAAGGCCCTATTGTGAAGGTTTTATTTTACCAGCAATATGTTTTAAAGATTTCGAGGAATGTAATAAAAAGCGAATAAACAAGTGAGTTGGCTTATCTCTTCGCGCACTTGTATTAGCATGCAGCTATAAAGTGTAAAACTACGTGCCGGTACATACATGTAGGTACATTCACAGAGGTTTATGACCTACACATAGTAAAATAAGTAACGACAGAGCTTAGCTGCGAACTCCTAATGTTTTTGGAATAGCCACTTATGCTAAATAGATTTCAGACTAAAGTAAAAATGGCCGAATTTTTATAGGTAAAAGGAGTTTTTGCAAAAAAGAGATCAATTGATCAGATAAAATAAATCCAAAATTCTATGACAGCAAAGAATTTTTGAGTATGATGGACGTATCAAACGACTTATGCTGTGTGTCCGATTTTGAATTTCAACGATTTCAATCGAATTTTTAAGTGGTCACTGCAACCCATGAACGTCCGCGTTCTATCTCAAATATGTCTTTTCTGGGGTCGTGCATTGCTATTCACGAGGGCTAAAAATAATCCCTGTAAAAAGTAGGTATCTCTAGCAATCACAACTCTCATGCTGCTGCAACATGTTGCTCTAATTGTGATGTGAGGCATCTGAAGTTCAGCAACATGTATTACAGCGCAGTGGACTAAGTCATACATCATCAAGACTGTGATACTCAACCCTGCAATGGGTCATTAATAGGTTAGAGGGAGAGAGAGAAACTCCAACTAATAGGATGATTTCTGTGCGTTATGGCCAAGGTTATCGACAGAAAAACTCGGGTTTACGCGTAGGTTCATTGCTTGCTTCGCGGGTAAAGAGACGGCTAGTTGAGCTAAAAGTGAACATATCGCTAACATATTCGACCTCACGCTCTGCGTTATCTGAGCCCCCAGCCGCAACCACGCACCGTGTTGTTTGTTTATTTCTGGGGATAATCTTTTTAAATATTATAACAAATACTAATATATAACATAAGTCATTGGTCATTCTTCGAGGGCTCGTAAGCAAAAGTTGACCGTGTAATATTCATTATGATTCTTCTATTTTTGAATGAAAAATAGACTATATTTGCTACATTGCAACATTTTTCTATTAAAAATACACCTACATATCGTCTACTTAATATAAGTATATTAAGTAGACCTCAGGATTTTATTTATGCTATTATGTCTCTATTATTTTAAAGTAGCTGAGTTACGAATGAATGACGTCCATGAGTTGCATTAAATCTATATCATTAAACGGTTTTATTTATAGACTACTACTTTTTGATTCTTTGGGTTAAAATTGGTACATTTAAAGGGCTGACAGTAGAATCTGTACGTCTTTGGCACTAAAGCCTTGCCAACGTCAGTCGTGACAGCGATCAAGATTTAAGATTGGCTGGTTCCAATAAAAATAGATTCCTTTGTATTTGCTGATTCAGTCACGGAACTAGAATTGATTTTAAAATTATTTTAATTTCACAGGAGACAGAAGAGAAAAAGTAGCACAATGAGACACATATACTCTATCGAGTAAAATAGCTTTTAAGAAGCTTAGAATTATATTATATTATTATTTTTTATTAGTTAAATACTTATATTTATTAATTTTTATAAGAAAGTTTTTTTGCTGCTAACAGATTTTCTTTTAAATCGGACTCTTTTGCGTAATTTAATCTATTGAAGTAATACCCCTCAAAGGTCCTCAACAGTGTCAGGGCTTTTTCATTTCCAATCACATCAGAAGGGTCTTTTAGTGGACATCCTGTTTGGGATTGCGGTCACATTGTCAACCATGCTATTGTGCTTGCTAAGGGAATTTTAAGGCCGATTTTTTGGTGTTCACAAATGAGTTTCTAACCTTTACCTTTTTATTAGTATTGAAAAAAAAAATCTTTTTCTTGTATCACCTGTATTATATTACTATTTTTCCCGTGACTTATTTTTCAGTAGGTAACTAGGTACCCATTTGTACGATGGTAACAATAGATAGACTTCAGGTTTCAGGTAAGTAGGGTAGGTGTTTTCCTAAATATCTATCAGCTCTCAGGCGATAAGTTGCCGTAAAAACTCATCAACTAATTTGAAAGATCGCTTATCATTTGTAGTCCAGTCATTTTGAACATTCAAAATCGAAAATTTAACCATAATTCCAAAAGTTTTGGAACGTTTTCCTTCAGTTTAATAAAGAAAAACATTAATTTTTAATAAAAAAAAATGTTCCGTACACTTAAATTGGTTGCAAATTTGACACGTGATGTAAAATAATATATTTAACACCACTCCAAGTTTGCAGAACTTTTGGAATTTTTTTCACGACCATATAGCAAAAATTAATTTAATTGCAATTTTAGCAATGTTCCGGACTGCGGACAAGGTTGCAAAATGAGATTTATTGTCGTCCCAATGTACCATTCACTTGACCGAAGTTTGAAAACTTTTGGAATTATTGTGAATTAAATGTTCAAACTGACTGGACTATTGTACAAATAATACCGGACACTCATTGTATGTAACATTTTATCGAAGCTAATTCTGACAGAACAGCTTTATACCTGTTGTCTGTCTGTTGTCTGTCATGTCTTTATACATGAAGCTACCTATGTGGCTGCTAAATTTCGAAAGTGTGAACCCATTTGCCATACCATAAACCTACCGTCTTTCATCCACTTTAGGCAATTTAAAACGGTTACATACATATTAAAATGTAATAACCCTAAATTTGGAGTTTATGCTGAAATCATTATGTAAAGCAGGGCCTAAAACAACTCTTCGCGAACATAAAACGATATCAGTTCGTGAACTGAAACTGAAAGGGCCTCTATTTATCACGATCGATACTTTTGACGTCTTGAATGGCAAAGTAACCCTGATCTACGGTTAAATTTTCAGTTCGATTCCCGGTGCAAATTTGAATGGTGAAGGTATCAAGTAAGTATAAGGTCTGTTTGACGTCTTGAATGGCAAAGTAACTCTGATCTACGGTTAAATTTTCAGTTCGATTTCCGGTGCAAATTTGAATGGTGAAGGTATCAGGTAAGCATAAGGTCTGTTGCTTATCTAATCGATTTCTTTGCTAATTTAATGGTAATAAATTATTTGTGTCTAAGCTAAGGCGACTACTACTCACGATGACGTTTATACAAGAAAATTTGCATTCTCCTTGCTCTCTCCTTGCATTTGAAAATACAGCAATATTGGATTCATTATAGTTTAAATTATGAGTAAAAATTATTCAAAATTCAACACTTTGAAAAGAAAACAGAGTTTAATTACAAGTTGTCAGCCTTTGTTGGTGTCATTCTGTACATTACTGTACAATTACTCAGATCCCATCTAATGAAAAAGGATCCGCGGCTGTAATTTAAAGAAAAGGTTAATTATTAAAAGCACAGTTTATAATTAAGTCACTTCATTGCTCGTTTAGTCAAGTTACACTTTAGAAAGGATAAATAAATTTTCTTAATGACGTTCGTAGTGTCAAGAAGACCATCTCAGATTACAGTCAACATTGCTGTAAAAGCAAATTTTTGATTGTTATTATTATATAAAAAAAATTGATTTTAAATGTGAAACTACATGATTAATAAAAAATTTAAAAACTGACATAAATGGACCATTGTCGAATGAATGAAACAAATTAGATATTATTTAAAAAGTACCAAATTAATTACACGTGTTATTACTCGTAATTAGGTACTTTAACTTTTTAATTTGGTTCAAGTAAGTTTTTAATGTTTATATATCGATTAAGAGATAAAAAGTGTATACCTAAATCGCGATAATAAAGACGGACCCTGAAACTACAGTTCGTAAAAATATCTTTGATTATTCAATGCTGTCAAAAATTTATATGCGAGCAGTAAATACGTGTGGAAGCTACACTGTTTGGGCATCTCAAGTACTTACTTAGTTTACACGTTCTTAAATATATTTCGATGTATTTGAGCGTGAGTGTTCTATTGAAATGTAAAATCTTTCAACATTACATTATCTACAAACAAGCCATCTGTGCCACATAACAAAACATCGTTACGAATTCTAATCATCTGCATAGGTATGATTTGCGCAACACAAACACATTTCGTACAACACGAATTTCGAATTATTCTAAAATCACGGGACCGTTAAAATGTACGCAGATTTCCAGCATCGACCGTTTAAAAAATCGGGACACGTTCGGGCTTAAAAAGTAAAAAATCCGGCGAAGTGCGAGTCGAAATCGCGCACTGACGGTCTCGCATATAAACTTACTTCTCCTTATTGCAAAGTCGATCTACGACAGAATCGGTCGTTCGCAACAAGTTTTTCCTACGACGATGCCATTGCGTATATTTGTCGCATGTCAGTGCATATTGTAAGAACAGCTCCATTTAGTTCTCTATGTTTAAATATTGTCACGTTGGTTCAGACGGCTGTGTCGTATTGTGATGCCCAATTAAGAAAATGTACCACACTTTTAAGTAATGTGCCACATGACACTAGTTTGTCGAGGATGTTCTACCGTATGTTTCCGCATATCCACAAGCGTTGGTCTACTACTAAAACTGTCCTCTGCTACCAAGAGTCGGGGAGTGACTGATATCGTAGACTCCCCGACTACCTTTAATGGTTTCCACGTTGAAGACTTCTCTGAGCACCTATACTGCGTAGGCGCCATAGGTTGTTAACTAAAGGATAAACGGCAAAGTGACCGTTCAATCGGCCGGTTTAATGCACCAATAAATTAAAAGTTTGTGAAACAATCGTCTTTTCCGTAACCCTCTGAAAAAAAAATGGTGATAGACAGATATCTGGACCGACGGAGGACTAAGTGATCCTAAAAGGCTTCCTTTATTCCTTTTAAAGTACGGAACCCGAAAAATAAAAAGCGACGCGGACATAAATTAGTGTCGAGAAAAATGGCGTCTCGGCATAACATGAGATATGGCCAATATAAGCGGCGTGATGTACGTTGAATGGGAGTTGCGGTCAATATTGATACGCCGTTATGACCCATTTACCTTTGGGGCCCGCGTTACGTTCCTGCCGCAGGAATTCCGTCGCGCGCCGTTTAAAATTCGCGTTGCTTTTCAGCTAACTTGTTTACAGTGTCCGACTGGCCAAATGCGTTTTCCATTCACGTCGTTGCGGCAAAAACTGAAGTGCTTTTAGACGAGAACACTCTTTATTATGACAGTTAATTTTTAAGTGTTCGCCTTCGGCAAGTGTTGCATACGAAACTCTCTTCGTTTGCATGTTAACTAACGTTTAGGCTAACTCCATTTTTATTGGTAATAATTCGGCTGCGTTGATAAACAGTTGAATGTTGGGTTCTTCGAGAAATAATTGTTTCGATATCAATGAAGTAAATAGTAGATTTTTTTTACTAAAATTCCTTTGATGATACGCGTTATTTGTGAGTAATCCATAGCAGGATTTTAGTATCATTGAGTAAAAAAAAATCATCCTATGTCGTATTAATAAATAGGTAATTTTATTATTAAATACGAGTAATATAAGTACGGTTTGAAAAAAATATCGGACGTAAATTTCTGGTCCATGAAGTTTTTAATAGCATTTAAATATCACGCTGCTTTAATTCGCAAATGCGAGTTGGATAAATATTTCCGGTACGATTTGATTCACACATAAAAAGTTTTGCATTCAAATTGGAAATTATTTCAATATTTTCGCGAGCGTATCCACTACTTTATAAAGGTGTAGGTAAGCCGGATTGGAAAATTGGTTTTTCTATGATTCACGATGGAAGTTGGAATTAAAAATTAATATTTATTGAGACCTCAAGTAGGAAACCAAATTAATTTTGATTTAAACTGTACTTTAATAAAATTGTATATTCAATTTCTATTTCTGACTTAAAGTGATGTTTTTCCCGATTCAATATAAAACAGGATTATTTTCACTTTCAATTTGTATATGTTAACACATAATGTTATTTACTGCTATTATCTACACAAAATTGTAAACACCATTTCGTATTTCGTGTTGAACAATTCGCTGCTACATATTCTTATACAGCGTTAAAATGCCAGGAAAGGGATGAATTGATAGAATGTGTGTCGTTAAGTACAACTCCTTAGTAAAGGTGTTGACTCATAAAATAAATTGAAATGCTCCGTCGATCAAGATTGGTGGCAGGACGTAGCGGTCTCGGAGCGCCGACGATAAATCAACTCGACGCTTTTATGTATAAAAAAGAAAAAAGACCGAGAAAAGTCGTTTATTTGTTTCCAAACTATACTCGAGCGGTTTCCAAGCTTCGATACTTTAATAAAAATCTTGCTCTCGAATTGAAATTTCACATTTCGTCGCACTGCCGCCGCGGGTGAGGAGGGAGCGTCGGATAACGGGAACATTTCACACCAGTAGCTTTAATTAGGTAAGAAATTTCTTCTGATATTGAAACTTGTTTGGTGTTGCTCGATAAAGTTATTATTCGGGCGTCGATGCTTATTACGCCGTATTTATTCGAGGCTCGATGTCGAAGGAAAATACGATATTTTTATAATATATCAGAGTGCCTAGTAATTATTTTAATGGGGATTAAATTTAGCGGTATAAATGTTACGTCATGCCATTTTATTGTTGTGAGAGTTTACACACAAGTACTAGTAACTGTAGTTAATACAATTCCAAAAGTTTCGTGTATTTTTTATTTACACGTACCTAAAAAAACCTCAAAAATATAACCGTTAATTATGATGATGTATTGTAAGCTACAGAACACTACATCATCTTGATACCACTTATCATAGGTATTCATTAGTAAAAGTTTATTGCAGAAGTAAAATTTTTATAAAATATTTACTGTACTGTTCTACTTTCCGCTACTTATAAAACGCATAATAGAGTCTTCCAGCAAGCGCACTTCAAAATACCTTGTCTTTTCGTTTAGGTATTCCGTCTTACTTAAGCGAAATGTTTTTGTTACCCATTTGTTTGTTGCTCGAAAATAACATTTTATCTTTATTTTGGTACAAAACTGTATCATAGTTAGATATAAAATTTTGTACATATAAGGAGACCAAATACAAAAATTATTTCAGCTAGTTACTCACAACAACATGACCACAAATCAGCATTTGCTCCCTCAATTGTGGACGAGGAACCTGTTTCATAATTACAAAATAATAATACAGAACTATAGGTATATACCATTCACAGTAAAATTTTGAGCGTCAAACTAATCCTCGTCTATTAGCTAGCTGATTGTTATAATAATGGAGAACTTCAAAACGAACCACTTCATCTACTTTGCATAGTTTCAAAATTTCCTCGGTTTCGTTGAATATTTTATCCAGAATAATGTCACCGGCGAACGTTGAAACTGAGCTTGTTAGGTAGGAATTTCTCTCTCAAATCTGCCATCTAATGGAAAATTGATCGCTCATAGTAAGACCAAAAGTCAAAATGTTTAAACAGTAGAATCGCAACCCCCGAATGAAGACCAACCGACTGCGACAAAACTTTTTTTTACACCGTTATTTAAATTCAAATAGAAGCGGAATAAGTAATAGTAGATATAGTTTAAATAGTCCCTGCAATCTTGTGTAGGTGTAGAATATCCAAGAAGGGTCTTAAGGTATAACAGCTATTTATAAGGTAATTTCAATATTCGTAATTGAAGAAGTGATAGCCTAGTGGCTAAGAATTCGTCCTCTTACTTAAGGGGTTCGAAATCCAGTGGCACGCACCAATAGCTTTCTTAAATGTGTTATGTCGGCTTTATAAAATGAATCATCATTCGCTGTAACGGCGAAAGGAAAACATCGTGAGGAACATCGGGAGGAACCTGCATGCCTGAGAGTTTTAAAAGATAATGTTCTCGAAGGTAGGCGAAGTCCACCATAAGGCCAGCAAGATCCATAATAATAGATCCGTGGAGGTCAAATAGGTATCCTCCTCATTGTTAAAAGAGACCCGACTGTGCAGTGTGTCATTATTGAGCTACATAGCTTATAAGCTATTTTTACTTGATGTTTAAAAGGAAAATGCAGGACATCTTTCGCCTAAAATCGCCGTTTTGCATCACAGCAACGATTACTCAGGCGCTGTTTGATGAACGCCCGTATGCAATCATTGCAGTTGTATTGAAGCATTGCACGTCTAAATTCCGTTTGAATCGATACGAAAGTAAGCATTTGAGAAGAAAAAAGTTCCCAATATCTATCTATATTGTTGTATTTTATTGTATGAAAAATAGGAGGTGGAGATAGACGGACAACTATCGCGAATGTTTTTTGGAGCCTTAGAACAGGACAGAAACCTACAACATTTAGCAGTACTTATCGAAGACGGTAGGTACTGTCTAACGTTTTAGGGATGCCGTCCAAAATTTTACTAACATTCCTTCAGGTTTATTTTTACTTGAAATCCATTCAAGTGGAACGCGAACGTATGTGATTGTGCATGCAACGCTACTTCTATAACAGTAGGTAATAATCACAGCCCAGCAGAGTAGGTAATTAATAAGAGTAGGTAAGAAATAATATACGGTCAGAATCCCTAATATCTTTAAACTTTATTACAAGGTGCTTCCTTGTTAATAATTCCAACGGTACTTAGAGTGTTTACTGAACAAGTTGCATGATATAAGTTGAATGGACGGCTTTATTCGCTAAGTAAGAACTGAACAGCAGTTCGCTTGTTGTTGGAGTAAATGCACAAAGCATGATGTGTAACGAACTTTGTAAGGCTTGCTCGTATTTGAGCGACCATCGGTTGGAAACTCTCAACTTAACGGCAAACTTACAGCGCCATCCACTGAGAAAGGATAAAAGTAACCATGAAAAATTATTTAAAGTTAAACCGCTTTATTATGCTTTGTAGGAAAAAGGCAGGTCTCATTGTTTGGTGTCCTCTCAAGATTGGTGTCCATTTAGCATGATAAGTTGATAGAATATGTATGAGAAAAACGTACAAGCTGCTGCTAGTCACGCGTAGGTTAAATGATGAACACGTTATTTTTATTCGTGTCAATCTCTATAACTAAGATCAGACGCATCTTAAAATTTCACCATCGCCCAGGGTCGACTAGCAGATAATGCCAGTAGCCATTACGTCAGCCTTGTATCATACTTTTTCTATGTGATGCCACAAAATAAATTAAACAATCAGGATAAAGGTAGTCAGTAATTGTCGAAAATATGTGCATTAAGGTAGACTACATCATTTGATCATTTTGATCATTACACAACCAACACGTGAAAAAGGTCCTCGCGTCTTGACTAAAAGGATATGACGGTTCGATGAAGTCAGGGCAAACCTTTTAGTGTGCTGTGAACTGGAAGAAAAAAAGTTGATTAGAGTAGTCTAGGACACAAAAGTCGATAGCAGACATTAACTGGGAAAATTGTAAAATTGTATGATGTAAGTTTGTACGTACCGAATACTTAAAAGTGTGTTTGTTTGCTTGTCTAGGCTTAACAATTTTTTGTGTGGATTGTTAAAGCTGGAGAGTGACATTTGGTGCTTTTTATTGCGAGAATACATTTATTTATTTATTCTTCTTTCACATTAAAACCAAGCAACGAATTGAAGTCATGACGTATCGTACTTACGATGCACAAGAGTGCACAAGGAATTCTAATAGCAGTCACCCATCAAATGCGGTCCACATGCGGTCGTGTGTCGAGTTGTGGACATTAATTATTATCTTCATTATTATTAAATTAAATTCCTTACTTTTTTTTAGTTTATGTAGGTACTTTATTTTATGTTAAAACATCCATGAAGCTAAACTAACAAAAAAACCATTTGCCTCACCTAAACCAAATTTTCTTAATACTTTCGTTTGAAAGCATTGTTTTCATTTCAGGTATTTCCCTAAGCTTAGTTGAACTTTATCTCGCGGTGCGCCGTAGTCGGTGGGGAAGAAAAACAAGGATGAAGTAAGAAAAATATTAAAGGAATAAAGGCATTAAAACTTATAGAACTATCTTATTGTTTTCTCAGTGGCTTTTAATATCCTCATTGAGTTTGCTCGCTCGTTCAATACTTTCAATACATTCAATAGGTACTTTGAAGTAATTTAGCTCGTTTAGAGTTTTAGTCCGACGAAGTGCCTACTAACATACTAGCATGCTTCTTTGTATTTTTTGTTTTTCTTTTAAATTTGGACTAATATAATAATATGTATTATTTTAAGCACAAAAATGTAATTAGTTATAATATATGTGGTCACTAGTAACTAATATGAACCTAAAATAAAGCTACATGCTTCTGTTGATATCGTTATGAGATTGAAGATGCGCTCCGATTTATATTAGTAAGAAAGCTTGTGTAATTATGAAACGGTTATCGTACGAAACCTACCTCACGATGAACAAAGTAGCGTACCTACTTGTGTAGTAGTGAAGCAAATATTTGTTTTATGTGGGAGTCGTCATTGGAACACATAACATTTGGCGGAATAGTTAGTTGAAGGTTAATTAACATTTAACTAAAAAGAGAGTCAAATTTATAAATAAACAAGGCATATAACCTCTTTAAGGTTGCCTGCGCCTTCATTTACCATAAGAAGTTTCAAAATATAAAACTTTTAATGCATATTAATTACTGGAGTCTAATAAGATATATCTATGTTTTAGCGAAGTGAAAAGTAAGAACAAGAACAACAAAAAAATAACCTTATTTCATTTTTAGCTCGGCTACGCTCAAAGGCGAGTCATTGAGCTCTCTCGGATTTCTCCATAAATAATTACTAAGAACTCTTTCAGTGAACTTCTTAAGAAATAATGTAACACAAGGTATTCAGGTAATTAAAATAATAAATACCTCGTTATTCTGTTGTTAAGATGAAAGCTTCTTAGAAAATGTACGGGCTGTAGGTAAATATCTAAAATAATTCTTAATTACAATTGAACAAATCCTCTTGAAAACAGGGTCTTTTAATCGTATTAAAGCGTTGTTAAATCCTAATTTTATTGTAACGGAGAAGTGCGAATTTGATTTATTTCTGTCGACTATTTAAATAGATCATGATCCTTATACATAATATTAATTATACGAGTACATAATTATAATATACACTTATAGACATATCATGGATACGCAGTTTTGGGGTCCAGGTATATACAGTTTTTAAGTCTTGTAAAATTTCTAACAATACAAACATAGACCTACAATAATTTATGCTAAATTACCTTAAAATGCTGAGCATTAAGTTACCTTTTTTCCTTTTTGCTATTGAAGAATAACGTGTTAGCAGAAAAATCTCAGCCTACCACGTCTTGGCAAAAAAAGATAATTGTTTTAATTTAGCACGATAGAGTAACGAGTACTTTTGGGCAATGACAAAGCCCCACCTTCTGTCCGCTAGCTACGTTAGTTCGCATAGCCGAAGCTGTCCACGAATTAACGTCACTCCCCAATTAAAGTGGACTTCCAGTTTACCGTTGATCCACTGCAAAAATATGGTTAACTGCTTTTAACAGCTGTTGTGGCAAACTGCAGATTACGTTTATAATTGAAAATTCAGGGAAGTTTGATAGAAACGGCATTAAATTAGTTAGCTTTGGTAGTCGTGTACAATGAATAGCTGAAATATCGATAGCCAAAGGTTTATAAAACCTAATGCTATCACTACTACGGTAATGAATGCTCCAGTGCACTGGCTAAGCCCATCCTGTCATTTTTCGATTAGAGTGGACTTCCAGTTTACCGTCGCTCTACTACAAAAATTGATGTTTTGAATCAAATAGCTGTTTAGTAGTAAACGTTTTTTGTTGTAGTAATATAAAAACTAAATTTGTGCGACCAAAAGATTCACAGTGACATGTAGGTTGTAAGTTAAAACAAGATGTTTCAATTTCAAGTTAAAAAGCTAGATATTCCTAGGTGTTGTTAGGTGAGCATTTATCGCATTCCGACCCAATCAATCGTTCGCTGCAGCTTCCGCCGCGACTGACAATTTCCTCCCAAGATCACATCCGTGCATTAGTGTTGAGCAATAAAGCAATATTGTTGTTAGATTTTGAAGCAGCTTGAAAATATTGTGCTAGAAGAATTTACGAAGCAATTCGTAGATTATAGCTTTTAGGTTGCCCTTAATCCAGTAACTGTGACTGTCTTTACAGCGCTTAGTGTAATTTTGCATAATTGCATAATCTGTTATAAATACATCATGAATTAACAATAAATATGTTAACATCATAGCGAAATTTTGTGACATGTATTTATAATATAAGCTTCACTTATTATTGTTACCAACTTATCTCAAAATTTTAGAGTTGGTCTTCCCGCCTTTGGGCTGCAGTGTCTGTGTTCATATTAGGTGGCCAGCATGTTCGTTTGCTTCTGAATTTCTATAAAAACAGCTAGCAACATAGGTACTTTGCCACGTTGCCCCAATATCCGAATACGGTTTTATGGAGAATTGTCCATTTAATGTCACATTTGACGCAATTTTCATTAGGGAAATTGTTTGTCGATTCAAATTGCTATTGTATTATGATTACCTATTATAAAATATTTTAGTAGAATTTAATACAAATGGCGTCCCGTGTTTTTCATTCGTACCTTATCGTTCATATTTTAATTAATTCTTCGTCCAACGTGGAAAAAACGAAAATAGTGGGAAAAATTTCTTACATGACGTTCAAATGGACAACAGTCGTAAAAGTTGAAACGATTACCTAGATACCTAAAAATTTATTCTGCGTTTAACGTGAATGGTTTTTTACCCTTTTATTTAAAATAAGACCATTAAAAATACAGAAAAAAACATCATATTCCTTTCTGTTTTCTGTTCTTTAAAACAATACTATTGCATCAAAACTATTGCTTGCTACTTACTATTGCATATGAACGGATTTTGTATTATATCCATGAACATTCCATTCAACTACATAAAATAAGTTTAAAATATTTTACAGTTATTTAGTGTACCTACATTAAATTTGTCTGTAATTTATAGTCTAACAATAGCAATTATGGAATTCAATAACAACCTCAAAAATGTTCGGACACAAAGAAACTTTTATACAAAACACAATTTTATAAAAGATTCCACAAAATTCTACATTAACCGTAATTAGAATAAGTCTGCCCTACAAAATAAAAATCATGAAATTGTGTTGTTAATACTTTTGCCTGGAGACATTTCTCAAGTTATAAAATGTTTCGTTTTAAGGCTCCGTATCATCATCATCAAAAATAATTTTTGGTTCTGTCCGTTGACCACCTGTTTTATTATTTGTAATATTCGTAAGATAAATAAATTTGTTCTTAACTAAAGGTCTAGGATCTAAACTACGGTCTACGGAGTTAAACTCAACTCGACAAAAAACCACAGCAATATAATTTTGGTTGGTTTTAAATAGATTTTTATATTTGTGTAACTCTCAATGGAGTATAATTTTCTTCGTACAAACATATCAAAGCTTACAGGGAACGAACAACCAATTGATTAAATTTCAAAAACTTCTCAATGAGCGAGATTTATTTGTCCCGAAAAATGGTATTCCTTTCAAATCATAAAAACTGTGAGGAACTCTAACTTCTCCGCACAATGAACCAAAAACACGGTTCATTTTAATAGAGATTTGTCGTCTTGGGAAGTAGAGCCTTGTTCTCGGCGAAGTTGTTTAAGATGTTTACGAAAACCTTTATTACGAATTCCCCCGGGATACCGAAGAATTCTTGCTCAAGTTAAATATAGCTGAAAGTTATAATTTGGCCGTGGTTACGCCGGCCACGTATCTACGCTAATGTATGGCAGTAAGCAGGTGCTGGGGAATGTCGCGGTGTTACGTATGTGTAACCCCATATATTAATTGCCAAGTCGCTTTCAAAAATTGCCTATACGAAAATGTCATTTCGTACATTTTCTCGCACATCAGTGCGTATTACAATAACGGCACTTCGGTCCAGAGCGCTGCGATGATATTTTGTCGTGTTGGTTGGTCGGTCGGTTATGTCAGTCAATTACGACAAGGACTTAGTTATAATACATTTGTGTCCATCTATCTTAAATTGACTACGTTAATTCCATACTTATTTACTTTATAAGGTTTTAATTTATAAAATTAAATATCACCTGCTGTTACGGTGAAGGAAAACATCGCGAGGAAACCTGTATGCCTGAGAGTTCAAAAAAATGTTGTCAAAGGCATTCGTAGTCCACCAACCTACATTAGGCCAGCGTGGTGGACTAAGGCCTACATCCCTCTCATTGTGAGAGGAGACCCGACCCTGTAGTGGGTCACTGACCATTCCATACTTGGGTGGTAGAGTTACCTACTTTACCCTTATCTTTGGCTCTCATAGCCCGCCTTTTCCTTTTTACACAATTGCGAATTCTGGGAATCTCAATTATCAACGATTGTAACATATATATATTATTATTTTTTTAACGTTTCATAGTAAAAAAAAAATATTGTACAATTTTACATTAAAAGCAATTGTCTATGCCCGTTCTAATAGCGCAAAGAAGTCTGGTGTTGGTCTTATTTCCAATAACCTTTATTGCCATTAAAACGTCCGATCCATAATAGATTGTTTCTCAAACTGTCCGCATTTATTCATACAGATAAAAGTTTTACGATCAATGGAACAACCAAATTAATATCCAACCGCTCTATTAAACTTGTGCCACTAACAAACTGTTGGGAGTCCCACAAAATGAATTTTAATTCTGTACATATTTCAATCCGGACTAAAACAGATATCCCTTATCAACGTCGATTATAATTATTTTGGCGATGAAATACAATTAACAATCAAACGTAACTGTTTAAAGCCTGTTTTGAATGTGGTGACTTTTGAATACAAAGCGTTTTTGTATTCAAAAGTCACCACATTTTGTTTTTGACTATAATTGACCATTTGATTGATCATACCATTAGTCAGTTGTTCAGAGGTAAAATTCTAGCTGTTGAAAGGCCTCCCTTCATAGCTTTTGTTACATATAAACCTTTTTAGGAATACTAACATCAAAACTAATAAGATGAGTATGACGACAGTCTGCCACCCATTTGTGACCTCCCACAATTACAAAGACACTACCACTGCGCTGGCTAGCTATTGAAATATATAGATGTATAAAATTCATATGTCTCAGAACATGATAGATAACTATCACACTTTTGTAAAACGTAGGTACATAACATAGAAGAGCATTGGTGCCAGTCACCGTTCACAATGCCATTAGGATTCAAACTCGATTTGGCGACCAAATAGTTAGCCACTAAAATCTAATGAAATTAATAACCGACCTTCGGATATGGATTGAGATAGATACTGTTAAGTTGCCATATTACTCTACATAATTTCTTGAAAATGTTGCCTGGCAACCAAACTTATATCTCATTCCATATCCATATATAATTTCTAGTGTTTATAAGCTTTCCCCTTTCTTTCAAGTTAATATTATGTTATTAATATTATCACATCTGACTACCTGGATGTCGAAATTTCACTTCGTGGTTAATTATAACTGCAAAGTTTTCCTTCGCGGATTAAATTTCGGAACTGAATATGAATCTCAAATTGGGGTACCTTGTAGTTAATAGTTGGGTTAATTGCTCTCGTATACCAGTGGATTTCCTGGTAGAAGCTTTTTGGATTTGCAATATTACTTTAAATTTATTAAAATGTACTATTTGGTAGTAACTATAAAGTACCTACATGTCCTACATTCATAACTTATGATTTGTTATAAAATCAACGTTGAGGAAACCTAAGCGTTTAAATTTAATCGAATTTGCTGGTTTCTATAAGAAGTTACAGTGTACGTGTACTAATAATTTAGTATGTATCAATATAACCTCGGTTACAAGGTTGTACCAATGTACAACCTCGTAACGGAAACCCAAGATTAAGAAGGCATGATCTTGTGTTTTACTCGGGATGATAAGTACCATCTATGTAGGTAGTTGACTTATTCTGATTCATTGTATCAGATTTGACAAACTAAACCTATTTCTGCTTAGGTTGTTTATACACTACACTGAAAACTCAATATAAGTGATCTTCACAATATCATCAAAACGAGAATACCTCTCGTATTTTTATTTTCGCCTTAAACGATATTATTGTGAAATAAATTACAGATGTGGGTTGTATGAAAGAATGTTTATTTACAATTCGGGCCATAATCGGATTAACTTATTACACCAATCGATTTAACTGGCACTCAAATTATTTTCCTACATGAATATATCGAGTTCATTTTACTTTATGGTCGTTGGGAGGTCAGAAGTAAGCAAAAAGAATAAATTGCAACTCGTTAGGACTTTTACATTTAATGTTTCCTGTCTGTATATAATTATGTACAATTGTACATACGTTACATTGAATATATTCTTGGAAATATATATAATTTAAAGCCTTTGATGCTACTAATATTTATGTTTGTGACCTTTGTGTCGGTTTCTAGTTTCCCATTAAAATATTTTTTAAGTCTGATTATTCTGTTTCTTGCCTGTATTCTGAATTGTCACATTAGTTGCTTGACTGTATTTTTTAAACTGACTACTTACCTACTAATAAGTTATGTTGTGTTTGATGCATACTGTATATCAACTTATAAACTTATTTTTTTGATCGGAATAATTATATTATCAGTATCCTACCTACCATAATAATTAAGTATGATTTGAAATTATTTGTAAGTATTAATTACTCTAGTCTGCAAATGCGTATTAGAGCTCTGGAACTTCCAATCACGAACCCACTAGATACGTTCAATCGAGTGCTCCCAACTAATTACTTACTACTACCGTATTCGGTGCTAAGGACACGAATACCAACAGAATATTCATGTACTGTACATTATCTATAACAACCTACTTTCGGGGCAATTTGGTCTGGTAACGCAATAACCCCGGGGGAGGACGTAAGATGGCACGGTACGCAACACGAGACGCTCTACGGTCACTAATTGTATAAAGGAGATGCTACACTCATCTATATAGTTTTATGCTGAAGTATCCAAGTATAGTTTTAACAGCTATTGTTGAGAAATTGCAGGAAATAAATTGAAAAACACCGACTGTTTTTTTTTTCGAAGTAGAGCAATAAAGTATTGATTATAATAAAAAAAAGCTTCTTCAAAAATATTTTGCATTTAAAAAGTGAGTAGAGAAGGAGATGTTTTCGAAACCCGCTATTAAGCGCCATTTTTCCAAGATTTCGGCGCACGCACAAATTTCATTTGGCAAAAATTGTAATTTGGCTCCTGCTCTCATCACAGGTACCATATTAATTAGTAATTGCTAAGTTATTGAAGTTACTTTAGTGGTATTTATTTCGTTTAATTATACCTTATTTACATAAATAGTATTTTTTTTAATTTACAGATTATTCCAACTGAATAACTGAAAAGTTTCTGGAATAAATTAAATAAACCTCTGGTAAAAGGTCGATGCAAAATTTCTATTAAGTGCACTTCAGTGCACCAGTGATTAAGTTACGCTGTCGAGCTCAATCACTATCGAAGGATGTTGGGCATTTCTTCAAATCTTTATAGAACTCTCAGAATAGCAACGGTGACTCATTAATTTACACGAACTTTTTATACGTATTTATGTATACGCAAGCAATATTTCGCGAGAAAACGATTTTTTCCGATTTTAGACCCATCTAGATCAATTTCTAAACCCTGTAATCAGGGAAAATTCATTCGAAATCATTCAAGCTATTTTTGAGAACCGCGTTACAATACAAACAATACTTGCTCGTTTATTGGTGATGTAAAAATCCAAAAGTGTTTGGCCAAGGACGGACAAGTGATGTTTAACGCTCTTTCATGCCATACTATTTTGCATCGAAGGCTACTCCATTATTCTTCACCAATTCGGCTAGGAACAGTGAGTTTATCGTTTGATCTCGCGACAACTTCTTCGAACTTGGCATTCTCAACGGGGAAAAACAAAGGTAGTTTTACAACACTTCAGAAGTAATTCTTTTACTTACCTTTCAAAATTTCGAAGTCGTCGATGGCGGCAGCTAAAGAGGAATTGACGGCAATAAAAACTTAAAAAATTACGTACCTTTGGTAGTTTTCTCGTAAAAATACTCACTGCTGCTAAAAACTAAGCTACGTGTTTTCAAAAAATTTAAAATGGTTATAATCATTACGAAACAAATCCCTAAAGACAAAATTAACCTTAGTTACATTTTAATATTATGTGATTCATTATCACAGTATTTAAAACTTGGTAAAATACATTTTTCGTGGATTATAATTTTAAATATTTATGTTTTCATTTATTCTTTAAATTGTTGATGAAAACTAAGTATAAGATTTCAAGTCTGCAGATTTATTTCAAAACGACGAGTAAGAATACGTTACTTTAAACTTTCCATAATTTACTATTTACAATGAAATTTTCAAATTTATTACAACTATTTTTGAAATTAGGAAATTATAAATTGTAATAAGCTATTCCTATACCTATTTATCGTTTTCAGTAGCGGAGTTCTAAGCACCATATCAGCATCTTCACCTGGGGGTATTATAAAATCATTCTCGACAAAACATTAAATTTTATGGTTCATAATCAAAACTGCTTTTTTTAAAAAATTGAAAATATTAATGGTAACTAACTTAGCACTTTCAGTAAATCAAAGTTGCCGCAGGCGCTTAAAACTTTAAAAGTTAGTTTCACAAGTGCATTTGCTTAAAGCTCTACTGAAAATTATTTTTTTAGCGCACAAAATCTGCACGGCAATTTAAATATCAAATGTGGTAAACAGCAAATTTTTTTTCACAATGACAAAAATAATCATGATTTTGTTGAAAAGAGACAACGCAGGGCGAGATCCGAGATTATGATGAACAATTTTTGTCGAGAATAATTAAGTACAAAAAGGCATCATCAAAAGTCGCAAGTGAACCACACTTACCTTTAAAACAGGAATCCGGCAAGGTCACAAAAACAGGAGTCACGATTCATGGCCCTCGGTCACGTCACCAGCACGAAATAGTCACAGAACAGCACTGAGTTTATGAGAGGAAAGTTTTCAAGCAAAACCTGGCGCGGGAGACATAGCTTCGACGTGCGGTATTCGCGAGGGTCCTTTGTCCTTCGGAAGTTCGCTTTATCCGGAGGTAGGAGACGATGTGAATCCCGATCGGACCTGCACCTCATTTTATACCAGTTGGGGTGAAAACGCGCAGGCGTCCAACACCCTGTTGCTTCATAGTGATGTACGACGTTAATTTTATCGAAGGATAAAATATTTTCTATTTATCTTTTTATCGATTTATATACAGTCTGATTAGGAAATTATTACGTGCTATTCTTTTATCTTATCTCAAATTATAGCAAAATGTGTAAACGGTTCAATTTTATTATTATAAATACAATCAATCATTTAATAAGCTATTGAGTATTCTATAGGATTTCTATTCTAGATATTTGGACTTAACAAAGTATATTTTAAGTGGTGACAATGATAAAAAGATAACGGTTACATACATTTTTGACAGATTTGTACTACTTATTAACTTTTTTAATACACGGCTCTACAGTTTGTCGTACCAATGTATTAAATTAGCACTTCTAAAACTACAAAGTTTATATAAAACGTTTTATAAAAAATATTCATAATTAATGCCAAAAGAAACGATGGTTTTAGAAACTTTTAGTTGAAAACTGAATGCAATCAAAAGTATAAGAAGCAAAGTTAACAAAAAATAGTATCTCGATAACTGTGTGGTGTCACATCACTACTGGACGTCCTCACACCCCAGCAACCTGTAACACCCCCTCCCTATCGTTTAAACACTGACTTATCAAAAAACTTATGTTTAAGTTGGATGCCGTTACAAGTTTCACCACATTGACGCGAGTTAAGGACAGCTTTGTCCTACGTTCCATCGAAGCAGTACTTGAATTAAATTGGAATGGTCACATCAAAAATAAATAATTTTGAATCGTGAAAAGAATTGCATATAATTTTTCAAAGAGTGCTCTTCCTTCCTTCCTTCCATTCAGCCCTTGGTAGTCCACTGCTGGACATGGGCCTCCCCTAATCGAGTGCTCTTTGAAGTATGAAATTGTAGTAAAAAATATTAATAAAATTTATTTGAAAAAATGACGTCTTACTTGCAGCTGTAAATTACAATAAAAGCTGAGTCGTATTTATTAGATCGAACATTATTAGGTCCGATGCTAATCGGAAATGTAATAAATAAAATTTAATCGGGAAATGGGAGCAGCTCAGCATCTAGGGAGATAAGATTTAAATTTGTCGATCATTATTGCCCAGGCCATTTTCAATAAAGGCTGCTAGATTTAATGCAAATCAAGGAAGGAACCTGCAGCTTTCTTCTTCATAATTTAATGTGTACACTTGTGGAGCTTGTGGCGCTGTGGAGCTTTAATTAATTTGTCGATGAATTATAGAGATTTTTGTAAATATGGTACAAATATTAACACATTATTCATTCAGAATAATGTACCTATTAAAATACGCCAAAATTAAAAAAAAATAGTATCTTCCCTTAGTGAACATTAGATGATTGATTGTGAACAATAATATTTTTAGATCATTCTCAAAAAATCGCATAGAAACTCTTGCATAGAATTGCGTTAATTCTCGGCCAACTAAGTAGCTAAAATGTCAATTAAGCATAAACATTGTTACAGGCATGTAATATATATAACACTATATTAAGTGGTGACGGGGGAGGAGAAGAACGTGGTGGGTAGTAGAGATGTACCCAGTCACTTCGACTCGAGTCAGTTCCTGAATTTACCCTTGCTTATACTCTCGAGTATTCTAAACAAATAAACAGATTTCGAATACTGATATATCGAGTATGCAATACTAATCACGAAGCTAAAAGGTCCTCCTACATTTGTACCTACTTATAAATACTATGAGCATGATTCTTATCTTTGGTGTTTTGGTTCAACCATGTAATACATTTACCGAAGAAATACATTTTAATATGTTAACTGTCTTAGCCCATGAATTAAAACCGGCAATTTAGCTGTAAAAGGAGTACAATTAAAATACTCGAATTGGTTAAAGTATCGTCGACTATGACGGCACTCTTGTATAGCGGTTATTTCGTAACGATTACTGAAAAACTCGAGAACAACAAAATTTAATTGACTCGGCACTTCTTCGTAGCAAGCGCGTAAGCGATGTCCCGCTGTGCTACGACGTAGCCTGGTGCTACGCCAAGGAGTGGGGTTTTCCATTGCGTTTATAGTAATTATTATAGATACCATTGTTGTGCAATGCCAGTGATCACGTGTTCTTCACGTTTTGTTCACGTGATACCTATATCTACTGCACTTGAGGTTAATTAATAATGGAAAGCTTTAAAGAATAAGTTACGTCATGGGATTTTCATCATATTCGAAATGAAAACGGATTTACAATTATAGTTTATCTAACGTTACTTATCATTCAATGATTTATAGTACTTACTGTCCCAATTAGCACTTCAGGGATTATCAAAATTCAATTCAGATTACAGATCAAATTTGAAACTCGTAGGGACGTAGGTACTTCAACTGCATCTATTAACCGCATTTCACTTATTCGGGTTACATTGTTTGGTTGTGCTATAATATACGATGGAGGATATGTTACACGGGTAATTTACAAGTACTTATTATTATTTCCTGTTATTTAGTCCCCTTTAGTAAGGCTAAACTGATGTTGTCACCATTTTCACCTACTCGCACATGAAAATCACTGAAAAATATTTTTTAAGAATGATCGTTTAGTTATTAATGAACAATTATAAAGCAATCTTATACTTTAAATTAAAGGCTTCTACGCCACCGATCGCCTGCTTTTTATAGCGTTCGTAGCTTCGCGTGCTGTACTCAGTAAATTGAAATTTCTAAAATTGAGTTATAAGCTTACTAAAGAATTTTTCTGCTTTACGAGTGCAACGGGTTATTTTTCAATGCGCTGCGCCATTCTGATTGCTACGTTTGATTTTATTTTTAACGATCTATTTAATTAAAATTAAATCATACTTTAACAAGTTTTGTCTTTTAACGCACGCATAGAATGAAAAGTTGATTGAGTGACAAATCTTTCAGGAAATCAAAGAAATCAAATCTTTGAACATTTGAAATTTTGCATATTTTATTATAGTTTGCCGCCACGAAGGAAAATATCCCGGGGTTAAATAAAAATATTTTCTCTCTTTTAACCGGGAGGTTATCAAAAGGTCAGAGATGGAATAGGAATGAACAATATATTAAGTAAATAAATAATAACATTTGTCTCCGCACTGCAAAAAAATGTTTGAAAATTTTATTTGATTTTTCTTTTGTCATAGCAAAAAACTTTAGAAACGAAAAGTTCTGAAATAAACGAAGTGAGATGAAAGTAACCTTTGCTAGTGATTAAATGATCTTTAATCTTTAAATGGATTGCAAACTCCGTAATATAAAGAGATTGTGGTTGCACAAAGTGAACAAATTCGAAAGTGTAAATCTTTAACCGCAGTAGGTAGTGCTGATTGTCTTTTTTAAATTTTAAAGTTTTTATTTACTTAAACTTTATTGTAAAACTTACGCACTAGGTTCAAGTGGCGGACTTAATGGCTTAACTTTCGACATTCTTTGTATTTATAGTAACTATCTCATTTGACAGTAATTGCTATAATTAATTTATTGGATATTATTATTATTATTATCTGAATTCATTTTGTAGTATAATTCGTAGCCAATAAGTGTACCTACGAGTATATTTATATAAAGTGTATCTTGTGGTGCTCCCAGTGTTTCGGGATTTTAATTGGTGGGTTTTTATTAATAGTCGTCGATAGCAGTCGTCGAAACACGGCAAAGGATTTATGATCGAATAAAAGTATGCAAAATGGATTCTCGGGGAGCTATTTTCCCATTGCTATAAAATGAGAACAAATAGTTTATTGAAATTGCGAATCCGATCTTAAGTTATTGTTCATATTAGGAGCTACGAGTATTTACTCGTAACTCGTAACATAACTGAATGGAAAGAATGACGTATAAGATCGCTGTCACTTTCTTCCGTACAGTGGTGCAGCTGCGCCGGATGTGATGCGATGGATGCTGCAGAGCATATTAGCCAGCAGATGCCGCGTCCTCAACTGCACGCTGCTTTAAAATAATAACAAGCAGGATAGAGGACACTGGCAGAACAACACATAGAAAGGGCAGTGCTTGTCTTCCTTCTGCTGTTATAAATGTGATGGTTTGTGAGGATGGATGGACGGAGGGATGTTTACACTTTCACGGCTGAACAGATTTGAATGTAATTTGATACAACCATAGTTTATAACCTATACAAAATACTTTTTATCCCTCTCGAGACCAAGTCTAAGTCTAATGCTACCTGCATATAAAAAATGTTCTTACAAGATGTTAGTCCATGATTAATTACAAAACTATTAGCTCATTTTATCGTCTACAGCCTGTGTGTAATTATGGTTTTTAATGAATATTATAAAGATTAAGAAAAGACTTGTTTATATTTACAGATGTGTAAATAAAAGTAAATTTGTTGCTACTACATAAACTACCTTTACCTTAAAAGCATAGTACTATGGCGCTGCTAGGTAGGTAGGATCACTATACCGGTAGGTATAGTGAGCTATACGGAGTGCTTTAACTTTGTAGTAAATAAAAAATGTCGATGATGTTTGAGCCGTTGTAATAAAATCAACATAAAACGATATTCCAACATTATATTTTGTGGCACGCAACTAATTTATTAAACTTTAGATATTATTATCTGAAATAGTTGTTGATGAAGCGTTAGCTATTTCAACTTCCCTTTAGAGTTTGCTGTACCTACTCGTAAGTTTTGAACAGAATGAATTTCGTAGTTAAGATAACGGTCGTATATAAAAGTGATACAAGAGGATAAGAAAAGAGAGAGACTTGAGCAGGGATTGGTTTACAAGTCATTCGAATCTTATCATTGATGTGACATGTTATACTCGTAGCATTCAATGTTGTAATAACAAGATAATTGTAACTCAACAAAATGAAAACTATTTATTACTGCAATCTATGGGTACTAGACGGCAGAATACTGTTGAATTCAAAGGGTCCGGTACCGCCGACTTGGTGTCGATAAGGGGAGGCCCAGAGTAGTGATACGAAGGGCTGAAAGGAAGGTAACGCTTTAAAAATAATATTTTGTTTTATTCAATACTGATGTTCCTATGCTCGTAAATTGAATGTGAATTTGACTCGCATGTTATCGTATAAGATGGCCTAAAAAGTAAAGCAATACCAAAAATAATTTAGACTGTAGAGTTAAAAATATAGCTTTAAATTAATTAACTTAAAATTTAATATATATTTCATTAATTGGCAGGTACAATAAAAAGTAAATATGGATGAACAAAAAGTTAAGTACTAATTATTTATTGCACTATTGATAATATTCTCATTACATTAAGTATTAGTCCTTAAGTCCCAAGTCAAGTTCTCGTAATTTAATACACGTCCCACGTCGATATAGTACTGTGATTCATAGTTAAAAATATTTTTTGTATTAATTAAAGAATAAATTAGTTAAACGTCAATTTTAACAGACTTTCTACTCTCTGGACTTCAGAAGTCCTATCTTACTAGAGACTAAACGAAGAAATCACTAGAAAGGTTTGGAACTAATATTAAAGGTGCCTAAAATTAATAAAACATAATATATCAAATTATTATTTTTCTTTGATTACAACAAATTTCAAGTTGATTCCTTAAGTTTAATTTTGAAAATAAATGAATTTCCATCCCAAATCTATCGTGAACATAGAGAAAAAATTGACAAGTCGGTGAGGCAAAGGGGAATGATCAGTTTCTTTTAAATTTTCTGATCTTACAATTTAGCGTATCAGCACGGACAAAGCGACCCTCACTCGAGTGACTCGATGCGCTACGTATGTACGAGTATTGCTCCTTGAATTTTTGATCGGCGCGATTGTCTAGACAGCGTCTTTAAATATCAATCGCGTGATTTTTTGATATTGATCTATACTTTTATCTCACCAATTTTATCAATGTTTTGCGAAGTTGAAAACAGCAAAGGATTTGTTCACGGTATAATTATTACGCGCCCTTCTGTACTACAGTAATATCGATGAGACAGCAGTCGGTAACCTTTCCGGCGACCATATCGACAGTTTAGACACAAACACGGGTAGCTGCCCATGTGTCACACACCTGCCACATGTCATAGATAGGTTCTTCATCATATCATCGATTTAGGAACAACGATAACAGATGGATTATAAAAACCTGTTTTTAACACTAATAACACTAAATGTTCTATTAACACTAAATGTTCGTACCAGTTGGTTAACCACTTAGTAAAATGTTTTTGTTTACATACATTCTTATGTTATAAAAGTAATTTGGAAATTAAATGTTAATCACATGAAAACTGCACAGGGTACTGTGCGTCATATTTATAATCATAGTCTTTAGACATATCTGTGTTTCGTTATGGGGCTTTATTGTAATCACCTTCAATAGAATATTATGTACATATATAGAAGCGCTGGTCAGGAGAGTAAATATCCTATATCCGGAGGGCGCTGGCAATTGAACGGAAATTAAATGGGGAGAAACATTATGGATGGCAATAGTAGCTGAGAGCGGTATGCGATACATTCCACGTGCATAATTATGCTCTAGGATTACACGGATTCGAGTGTGGCAATGTACAACATGTCCATAGTTTGAGTAGCTGCAGTCCTACCTATTGGTAAGTACTGCTTCATTTATAAGTACTGCTTGCATGCGTTTGACAACTATCTCTACCGACCAACATTTTACTAGATATAGACATCCTGTACAGACACTCCTCATAATTTTGGTTATATTCTATTATTTATTGATAAGAGTTGTTTTCACATTTATTAAGTCCTCCCAGTGCTTTTCAATTTTGCTTCTGAGGTAAAAATTATCTTCAATATCTATCAAACATGTAATACAACAAATCGATCAAACATGAACGATAAAATTGTTTCTAAAATAAAAGGAAAATAAAAAAAACGCCTGTTATACGTAAGCGTTTGTGTTAGTTACGTATGCTTGTGTGCGTATCACGCACACAAGTGTTTCCAATCTGGCCTGTGTCATACGTGGCAATAGTGGCGCGACGCTCTATCTAGACGTGTATTTATATCTATATTCTTTTCTTACATTTTAAATTTTTTTATACATTTTGTAAAAACTATTTTAAAATACGAGACGAAACTTTGATTTTGCTTTTAGGTAGTTTTGAGGTAAGATTACCTACTAAAAGATTAATAGTGGTAGAGCTCTAGACCTCATCTTGGAATTGCACTCGGAAGGTTACCATCAAAACTAAGTTTATTTTTGCTTGCTACTCAGATGAAACGTTAATTAGAAAATAATGTTAAACCTAAGCAGGGTAAGAAGTGAGACGCAAAACACTGTTCTATCTATTTATTTATTAAAAGTTGCTGACATTCAGTATAATAAAGCATTATATTAAAATAAAGCAATAAATTATTTGCAACAGTAAAATACTACGAAAAATTTAATTTTTATTTTACAGAAATACACCCGTCATCATTCATAGTACCAATTACTGCAGCGAAATTTCTCGAAAATCTCGACCGGAACTTAAAATCGAATAATTAATTAACGTTCTACCTCCATCGTTATAGATTTTTACTACAGGTTTCAGTGATATGGATCAGGTATTAATATCTTTGGATGAACAGTTTTGAGGAGTAACAGGAGTTGAAACGTTTGTATTCTTTTGGTACCTACAAAAGCAACATTTATTACTATCCCTTCTCTTAAGCGTAATCTTACTTCATAAAAACTTAAACGAAATATTCGATATTCAAAGGTTCATGTACTTACAAAATCCTTACATCAAAAACGTATTCGTAACTAGGTATAATCTCATATCAAAAGAGAAATAAAAGGCATCTTATGATGTAGTAAAACAGTCTTATATTACGAGTAGTGGGCTCTATAATTTCCGGATTCTTTCCGATACCATGCAGCTTGTTTGTAAGCAAAATGTTTAATATATTAGAAAAGTTTCGGTACGGCAGAAGCCAACCGAGATCCAGGCGCCTTAAAATTTGTGGGCCATATAACAAGACGGTTTTATATTACTTTTATAGGATTAAAAGGCGTTTTAATGCGAGAAATAAACAGTTGTGGGTTGAAAAGTTAGCGAAGAAGAATCGTTAGGGTAATGTCCGCAGTTCATTAGCAGCAACGGTGGTTTTCAAACTGTGGAGCTGGGGTTTAGTGGATATAATAAGAATTTTTAAGATGATAAATCGTTGGATTCACTTAAACTCAGAAATTGTCAAATTATTTTGGTTGTTCAAAATATTATACTAGGTATAGCGATACCAGGAACAACTAACGTTAGTGGCGGCGCAACACTCTTCTTTGATACATACCATTATATCCGTCTTCTTTGATGTTGTCGATGTCAAGTTTTTGTACGCTCATTGGCTCAAAAGCATGACATAGTTTTCAAACGTACTACTGCCTATACAAGGAATCAGTTCATATTTTTTCACAACGTGGTGAGGTATAAAAATATTTGGTCATATTATACGGACTTTTAAGATTTATTATAATATACATGATACAATACATGATACAGACTGAACGAAAAAAACTACAATAGAAAAGATGTATACTTTTACTTATATTTCAAGAAATTCAAATGGTAAAATATTTAATTTCCTTCAAAAGGCAAAAGCTATTTCGTCTCCATCTGATAAACACCTTATTTCCGTAGTTATAGATACAATGGGTATTGATGATGCATCTTAAAAGCTTTTCAAGGAGATAAAGCTGTCGTATTCATAATAAGTCGCATAAGGTATATGAATTTGTATGAAAAATCATTTGGAATGATATTTAAAAACGACGTTTCTGAAGCTGTTGTTTAGACGTAGGCAAGTGATATTTCGAAGTATTTTGATACTTATGGTAAGTTACAGGAGATACGAAAATTTTCGTCGAAAGAAATCAAAGCTAAAGTTATTACTATCCGTTTGTGATTTTTCTAAGTACTTATTTTTATAAGTCACATGTAATACATACCTATTGTTAATTTATTGTGTCTACTTACTGAACATGCGAAGTGTTTAATCAAGCCAGAAACTTCGGATATAAGTAAGTGATTTAAGTCATGATATGTGCCGCGTACAATTTCAAGTCTGCTTATAATGTTAAGCAAACTTTCAGTTAAACGTACACTGAGTGACTTCTGTACGTAATGAGAAGGTAAACTTCGCTCTCGTCAAGCTCAGTTGCTGACATTTAGGCGTTATTTCCACGTGTGTTAACACTGCCTGTCACTGTGATACACACTCATTTTTTAACTGTTGTTAAAAAATGAGTGTGTATCACATGTGACTCACGGGTCTTCAAGTGTTATAATGCCATAAGATCATGGGAAAGTGTTAGCGATGATCTGACTTGAAAGCTACGATTCGCGGCTCGAATCTCAATGGCGCACCTTTTCTACGTTAAGAGTACTTATTTATAAGCGTTTTATTAAAATTGAATGTGACTTGTTGTAACGATGAATGAAAACATAGGAATCCTAAGAGCAGAGTTTCACAGTGTTCTTGAAGGCATGTGGGGACCATCAAAATAATAGACTAGAGCGGTGGACTAAATCGTCTATCGACTAAATCGTACATCCTTCCCATTGTGAGTAGAAACTCGCAGCGGGTTGTACACCAGCGTGATTATGTGCAATATTCACACTAGTGGAGAAAGGGCCTTAACAAACGAACATAATGGATTCAGAGACGGAAACTAAACAACCAAGCATCTAGTTAATTCAAGGTTATGTAGTTTATGAATACGTCGCTCAACTGTCTCGTCAGAAATCTCTTCGACTATATTATATAATACTTTTAACACGCTAGTTATATTAATGTTATAATTTAAAGTATGTACTTCTTCTATAATAATATAAAAATGTAAAACAGGACCTCTCAAATATTTCAACAAATTAATGTTTTCTTTTTCAATGATTCTGTGCAAGGAGATATTTCTTTTAAATGAATCAGCCTAACAAATTACTTCAGCTCTACGTACAAACAAAGATCCAAATACGCTTAATATTTGGAAAAGCAATGTCATTTTATAAACCGACTTCAAAAAAGAGGAGTTTCTAAATTCGTTTGTATGTTTTTTTTTATATATTTGATAGCGCCACATTCCGTCATCTATTACCCGATTTGATTCTTTTCTTTTCGGTTCGGAAGGTGTTACTTTGAATTTAGTTCCACATTAAGTTGGTGACGATCTGATGAAGGGTTTCGGAGATACAGAGTGGAACTCCTCAACGTATAGGAGTTAAGGAACTTCATTTTCGCACAGACTCCAAACATACCTTATTGAAGTCTGTAAAGTTACAAATTTCTTACTTTTTGGTTTGAAGTCGGTTAACATTTTTGCTTAAAATTAATTAATATAAAGTACATTATACCAGTGACCTACGTAGACACAAGGGTATATCCATTGTAATGCAAGGGCGAGATCCATCCGAATTCCTTTCGAGATAGCTCGCCTCTCTTCTGCACGATTTCCCGCTGATTACCTGCAAAATGGATTTCGAAGCGAAAAAGAAACAACAAGTCATTTGTACTGCTTTAGCTACTCGTATTATGGACCATCGGTTGCAATCTTTTGCTGGGGTTGCCAAAGTAAGGCTTGAAGTAAATTACCCATATTCCCACGGTTGTTACTTTATTACTACTAAATTACCTAGTTTTAAAATTAATTTTATTATAGTAGGTATATTATATTATTGTTAAAGTAGAGTGCTATTTTAACAACCGTTTCTAAGCTGAGTGCAATGAATGATTAACTTTTTCTAAAGTGTTTTGTGTTCTAAAGTGTTTTGTGTAGTATGTTTTTTATTAAAAATTGTGGTATTTGATGGACAGTTCAATTTGGTCACAATATTGGGAACAATGACGTCACTTATGATGCAATTAATTTAATCAGTTTCGTAAAACAATTTGTAAAATTCAGCGCCTGGAAATTCTGAGCGCGAAAATCAAGCCCATCATTGTGTAACTAAATGATAAAGTTGGAAGGAATGAATACACTGGCCTCCACTACACATTGCGAACAAAATGGACTTTGATTTCCGCATAATTCATTTTCACTTGAATATGAAATTTTTGCCGGACAATTTATGAAAAATTTATTATGGACTTAACGGTTTTCATCTGGTGTGCGCAATAAAATTTTATTTCAACACTGTTTACTTCATTGTCGATTTACATTTTAATGGAATTCACTTTACAAGTGTAAATATTTTATTGCAAGTCTATAATAATGTTGTTATTTCAGAAATTCTATTAAAGCCTACGATAACTCTTTTTGGTAAAATTGTGAACGCTTTATTAAAATATTGTAAGTTCTTCAAAAAAGGGCGTAAAATTGTAGCCGGCAATGCACTGACGCATTTGCTTGGGATGCTCGTGTCTATCTATAAGCGACGATGACCACTTTATCATCAGGTGGCACGTACGAAGGTTTGCTGGTTTAACATATAAAAAAATGGATGGTAGATATATCTAGACAGTCTTCATGAACTAATTACAAGTACTAAATACTAATGACAATTACAATCACGATTTATACGTAGAAGCTACTTAGCTTAACTTCGACTACATTGCAAAAATACATTTCTTTGATTTTAATATTACTTAACAAATATAATAATCAATTCACCGCCATAAAACAAGTTTTGTAAAATAGTGTTTATTACTGAACCAACATGTCTGTTTTTATCGCAGTCGACTATTAAAATTAATAAGGTGATGTAGAGTTAGCCATGCGAAACATAAATTTCCGTTTAGGTACGGGAATTTTTACAATTTTTTTTGAAAAAAATTCTCTTGATTGGGCCTTGCATGATTTACACTGAAATGAAATAAAAAAATCAGAGAAATATAATATATTATGTTTCATCTACGAGTAGCGTAGTTAATTTGTTATATCTATACCTAGACTACAAAATAAATTCGTAAAAATATCAACTTTTACAGCTGGAAAAGCTGTTTATGCAAGAACAGTTGAATAATTCCATATCTTAATGGTATGTAATGATTATTACAAATAACATTTACTTATTTTATTTTGAAAATTGTTGTTTAAAAACATTAACAGTATTCATGAATATCCTTTTAAAGTCCACTAGTCCGTCTACAATTGAACTCGTAGCAGCATCTTTTATCATTTTTTTATTAGACGAGTAATGTCCCTATGAAAATTAAAATAACAATAAAAGGTCAACTTTTCTTATATTTCACTTATCTATCTATCAAAGGTTTACTCACAGCGTACGCAAGACAGGCTAAAAATAAAATTCCAGTTAATATACCCAGCAGCTTCATAATATAAGTAGGTAGGTATTTGTACACTGTATCTTCGCAACAAATGATTTTTTTATTGCTATAGCTCTTTTCAATTAACACTATGCGTTGAAAGAACATAAACTTTTGAACGTTATCGGTAGTATGCCCTATATAAAACTTACAAGTATTGGGTATACGAAAATTAAACTTAAATTGCTATTTGATAAGAAGTATGTGCGACATGTTTGTTATGCGTTTTTATATGCAAAGAATTACTATTTTATTATCGTTATTACACTATTTATTTGTGGTTGACACAACATGGTCGGCTCCAAAGATACCATCTTTAAATAGGAAATATTAATAGTTTGGTAAATCCAAAATTGCACACCTCATTTAATTCATGAATTTGGTAGTTTATTTTATGTATCGTGATGACCAAAACGTCAAAAAGGTCATATCCGCCATCTTGGATTTCAAAATTAATAATAATATTATGTTTTTTATAATCGTTACCCCAAAATATGTCGAAAACGACACCCATGGCCAAAAATTCATAAAAGTCATTTCCGCCATCTTTGATTTCAAAATTAATGTGTTTTTTATAATCCTCATCCAGAAATATCTCGAAAACCAATTAGGACAAAAACTTAGTCCTCATCTCTAGCCTATTGCGGGTTGCTGGACTTCGCATGGATAAATAGTAAGGGGCTTGAATATTAATTTTATGACTGTCGCTAGCTGTTTACCTTAACTTTACTGTAGACCGCTTACAGAGCCTTTCCAGTAACATTTTATGAGAAAAGTTTGTATTTTAGTTAAAAACAACATTACCTATTTATCGAACACCTGTGACACTACATTTAAAGGACGTATATTATCTGGTCTAAAGTGCTTACGAAACTACGTTTTGCTTTCAATCAGTGCCATAGGATATCAAAAAGTTTTATTGAAGCTATTAATTACAAGAAAGAATTGATCCTATTACCTAATTATAATACGTTTACCTATTGTTATATTAATCATCCTTAAACAGACGAATGTTACGACATCTTAACCAAATTTCATTAAAATCCAATGACATTTGTTTAACATGCCAATACATATAATTGAATAGATTAACATAGGTTAAAATGAATTTATTCTTCGCTGGATCAAGTTTTCCAGTAAACTAGGCTAGCGTGAAGGACTAAGGCCTTCTACCTTTTATCATTGTGAGAGGACACCCGACAGTGCAATGCGTTACAGACATTATTTACATTCAATATCCAAACGATTTCAATACCAATATTGCAAAATTTTGTATTTTGCAATCAAAATATTTTTTATTGAATAGACCGATACCAGCAATATTATTTATTTCATAATTTTATAAAATCATTTTAATGATAATTTTCTCGTCAATCATCGTCAATCCTACATTTGCTTTTAATGCCCTCATTATTTACGTATAAACTCCCGTTAGCACTTACCATCACGCCCTTATTATGGACTCGTAATGACACACGTTATTGATATTACGCGGAGATCGGATCAATACTCGATTAAAAATAATCGGTTATCGAAAAACAGCGAATAATCAACTATTGGTAACTATTCGGTAGAATAAATAACTCGATTAAAACGCTCTGAATTACTTTTATATTATTTTCCTGTATTTTTCGGTTGTTGAGCTATATTTGCCAGAGATGGTTTCCTTACAAACAACGCTACGTCATATAAATAATTTTCAATTTCTATTTGGGACTGGGGTTTTGGCTTCTGCACTCCAAGATTGAGGCAATGACATGTGCACTGTGCAGATTTGCATGTTTACTTTAAAAATAATGTTATCTACTCAAGTCCTCATACATATTTCACTACCCTAGGAAAACTGTATCGTTATTACATTCACGAAAATTTTTGATTTTGTTGAAAGTTGATTCGGTTTATAACCTATACAATTTGAACGCGTCTGTATCCGATTGAAGAAATCGATTGAACTCGATTTGATTTTAGCTCAGTCCATCACTAATATTATGAAGGCAGGTTTCCGAAGCTAATTACGGTTCCATTTAGAAGAGTTCCTGCAATCACATTGCGCGATCCATTACATTTCCAATGGCGTCCGCGTCGCATCCAATTTAAGGAAAATGTAATAAGAAAACTATTACCCACCTGAAAGCTTTGATAGAAACATCGACGGTCTTGAAAGGTAGATTTTAGTTTTGAAGATTATCTCCGTGCTGTCCCAGTATATTTATAAAACCTATTACGACATTTTGATGGAGGTAGGTATAGGTATTAAACTCAAAAGCTATAATAATTTAAAAAAATCGTTATTTATTTCTGGACAGACTTATAACGCCATACCTAAGCTCAGAAAATTACATTTGTGTCGTAAAGTAGTTAAATATTTAAAATCGCTAGTGGTAGGTACTCGTACTAGTTTTTATTTTTTAAGTGTTACACCAGCCAACAGGCGTATAACACAATGTCTGCCATTAATCTAGGCTTGCAATAGTCTTTTTTTCAATTCTGAAAAACATTCGGTTGACGTGTCGCAAATTTCTTAAAAAACAGTTTTTGAAAGCTTTTTTCGTCCAATGATCATTAGAAAAGTTGTATCTATAATATTTTATGTGTTCTGAAAAATCAAAACTATAACATATTTTACAATTCTTTCCATAGAAATACGTTTCGAATATTTTTGTAACTGTTGTTTTGTATAAAGAATAGCGCCATAGATTGTATTCTTTTACTAACCCAACACAAAAAACAAATTTATTTTAGTTGTATAATTTGTGACAACAAGAGGCACAAACTGATACAGACCTGTTGCGCTCAAACGTTGTCATTTCTGAGAACATCTTTACTCTGAATCACCTACATAATTCGTCCCCTCGGAGATCTTTCTTCAAAGGAAAAGGAGAATGTTTTTATGACCGCCGCCAGCATATTACGATGTGACCAACGTCTGTTCTCGACAGCGACAAAGCAAGGCTTTGATTTTATTATTGGAACTTTGAAATATGAATGCCAAATTGGTCTATTACATGACTACTTTTCAATTTCTTTTGTAGGTTTACTCGGTAGTCGTAAATGGAAATTGTGGAAGAATTTGAAAAAACATCACATTTTTGTTAGATATAACTTTTTTCATATTCTCAATTGATACAAAAGTCATAAATGAAGTTAGTAATGTTACATCAAAAAAAAAAGATAACTAAATATCTTGATTTTAAAAGCCATAATTATTTTAAGGGCTTATTTATATATATATTCTGCAGGTATTTTTCTCTTACATTCATCCCAAATCGTCATAAAGCTAAAAAGAAACGGGTTGCACTCCGGGAGTGCCGGCAGAAGTGAAAACTTATAATTAAGATGTGTTTTCTTGGTGATTTGGACGACATGCGACAGTTCAATTAAACACAATTATGTTTCTCTTTAAGAACAGAAACGACATTTAAGCAATAAATGTCGTTTAATAAATAATCGCAATGTCGAATCCAAAATCACAATAATTATAATATTAAGCTTTTTCATAACAAAATACACTTATTATTTATGAATGTTTCCTTTTGACAGTTTCCATAGTTACCTACTTTAACGTTCTTTATGCTTCTGTAGCTGCGTCTCGTAACGGTGTTGAGAGTCCAGAGATTTTATCTCATCTAAAAATATGCGTACCGCGCTAGAAAAAGTTTTCACTGCAATTAAATTTTCAATCGCACAAATCTCGGCCACTTAAATTCTTGAAGTAATATATTGCATTATTAGAAATACAAACACGTGCGATCCCTTCTTTGTAGGGGTTGCACAATCGAACGACTACCCTCACGCATAATAATGGCTGAGCAACAACAACCGAAGTGACATCTCGCATATAGATTTGATCGTTTTAATGCAGTTGGCAGTGCATGTATATCTTATTAATTCACCGGCATACACAGGTGTGGTCGGGATTAACTCATAATTCTCTGATAATAAAACTAAATATTTTTACACCAAGTATTTCTTCATTTACGCATATTTCTATAGTAGGTACGCGCGCGACTGGATTGCAGTGCTCAAAAAATTTTGCGCTTTGCAATAAATGCAATCAAACTGATTATTATATCGCGTATGTGAACGTCATGCTATAAAATATAGCATTAGGTCCTTCTCTGCTATACTTTATAGCGCAATAGTATAGCCTCGTCTGATATCACCTTTACTTACTGGGACAATAAATCTATCGAGGGCGGAGTAAACTTAAAGAATTAGAATTTAAAATTGAGTTTTTTCGCTGAATTTTAAAAAGCACCTTTCGGCGTTTAACTGCAAAGCTTTTTCTGTCCAGCCTTAACTTTTTAATGGACCGAACGAATCAGGTACTTCTGTAGACAGCCCGTGAAAACGCATGCATTTTTTTAACACTGTTGATAAACTTTTTGTTGTCTTGGTGTAGATTTATTTAGATACGTTTTGAATTACAGAAATAAGAACAGAGTACGTATTTCTTAATAAAATAACAAACGCATTGTTATGCCGGCTGGAATCTGATTAAATAGAAGTAAAAACTTCATGTTAAAACAAAGATAACCTGTATTCATTGAGATATTTAAAAAATATAAAAAAAAAATTTTAAACTACATACTTATCTTAATTTAATTCTAACTCTACGCTCTACTACAAGGAATTCTGTGTATACTACTATATTTCAGGTTTGCCATAAATAATACACCATCAACAGAGTTACACAAGCGCAGGGTTCACAAATGTAATATAATCGCTCTGACAATAACAAAAAATACAAATAAAGTCTATTGTGTGAGGACCTTAGTGGTTCAATCATCAAATGTCCCTCCCCACTGCGGGCAATATCTAATGTTTTATTTCGCCATAAAAGTAGGAAATGCAGCTGTGGTGCATTCGTTACGCCAGTAATAGTTACATACATAATCCTTATTTTCTCTAAGCTACATTTATCCCTATACTAAAATTAAAATTGCTTAAACATAAAGCGTTGTATACTTATTGTAGGATTTTGATCGTATAATACGTAAATTTTAAATGTATAATAATGCTTCGTATTATTTGATTTGGCGGTTAAAAAGGAATGCATTTAAAGTATTTTTAAAAGAAATGAAAACAAAGCTCAAATTAAAAATGAACGCATATTTTGGATACAGAGTCCAATATTATTTTGATAAATTAATTTGTAATCAATTGTTTATTTTATATATTATTAATTAATTAATTATTTTAATAAATTATAAATTATTTGTGTTATAGTGTTATCACACTTATAATTTTTGAAGTACGACGCTTTGGGTAAAACTAGAGTTAATATTTTTGATTGTTTATTGTTGTCCATTGTCATTCGTTTCTGAGCTTTGCCTTTTCTGTGATAAATCTGAACAATATCGAAATCAGCATTCTGAAAAAATACCTTAGCTTAAGCGAATAATTAAAAAAATTGCGTGTAAAAAATGGCCGTTACCATATTATATTTGAATTACAAACTTAATACTTAACGTTAACTGGTCTCATACAAGTTTGCTCAAGAAAAGCTTCCAGACAAGGCCACACCAGGCCGTCGGTGAACTGAAAACTGGGATTTACTCCCACTTACTACTAGTTATGATCGCAGAACTTGTTAACTAGCTATTAGTGGTCGTGATCCCTTAACAAAAGTCTGTGATAGTAGATGATGTTGTTCAACAACAAGATTGAAGTGGAGCTCAATATTTACGTTCTACCACAGAGTATGCATAAGCTAAACAATAAAGGCAATAATGATTCAACATGCATATTATCAAAAAAGGTCACCGATAGCGATTTGGCCTGAATACTCAAGCATTCATGAATGCAATTCGGAAAAATAATTATTTATGTTTAAGAATTTTTTGAGTATGTTAGTTGTTGTGCTGTGTTTACTTCCATTTATGTTAATAGATTTCCGTCCTGTGTAGACTACTGTAACTTTGTTATAGCAAGTAATAAAAATAATGTGTTATTAATGATATACTACTCCATTTAAAACTTATCTTCCGTTCAACTATCAGATCAGTTAAGTCTAGGCTATAAAGAGGCATACAGAAATCCCACAATTTAGTACAAAAAACCTACTCTCAGACATAATATCTAACCGTACTTTGTACTGAATAAGTTTACATATCGAAGTAAGGTCAAAGTAAGTATCGAAAATAAGGTCTCTACAAAATCAATTATTCGTGTCTTCAGTGAAGAATAATTGCCAAATTTTATGTTGTCAATGGGTTGGAAACATGGAAGTTGTCAACAATTTCAGTGGAAACGCTACTTTAGAGACATTTATGTAGAGTCTTCTATAAACTATCACGTCAAGTTTATCAACAAGAACTCTTAGCGTATCGACCGGTCCCGGCAGCCCTTTACACCGAGTGTTATTATTTGATGCGGTAATGTACAGCTTATAGGACCCTTGCTGGGGAGACCGAGGGGACAGCTAACAGTTTGCCCTTAACATGTTGATGAGCGGAGCGTGCTGAGACTATTTGTTTGATTTGCGAATTTAGTATTAAAATATATAAATATATTCTCTATTATTGCATGGTACTGAAGTACGATACATATTATAATACCCTTAACTTTAAATGTTAAATTTTATCTTGGGTACTATCAAATTTTAAGCAGTTTAATTTTTCAATCAGAATTTAGGCATTAGATTATATTGTTTCAGAGAAATTGCTTTGCAATGCATTTCAACTATGGTTTTAATATTGACTCCATGGATTATAAAACTCGGTAAAATTATAAACTCGGTTTTGTGGCAATAGTTGTAACAGCATAGACATTCTTTTTTGTTTCAGTCCCAAAAGTTGAAGTTTTGTTTCAAGCCACCAAATTTTACTTTTTTTTATCATGCACTCATTAATTAAAAATCCCTATTATTATCTGGAGCCAATGTGTTCATACCACAGTACTTGTTGTTGTGCACCTGATCTACGTCACTTGCTAAGTTATGGCGGTCTTTAAAGGGGCAACTATACCTTTAGATTAAAAAGGGGCGCGAATAACACTCTAGCGTGGTTCACTGAAGTGTTTTCTGAGAAATAAACAGATGAGTGCCTATTCAACTACTTTAACGTTTATTATATTAATGATATTAACCTGCGGTGTTTTTATAATGGCGTTGAATAAGTATGCAGTAACCTGTAGTTTTAGACTAAATTAAACAGTAGATATTGAAATTCGATTTTACTTAACATTGTAATCATCTTTATTCACAAATGCGATTGGTTTTGTTACTGTTAGTGAATAAATGAATAAATAAATAATATAATTCCTACTGAACTATTTTTGGTAAGGTTATTGTTGAGTAATTAGTAATTTATGTAAAAAAATTTTTTTGTAGTTTTTGCAATTTCTATAAGAATCAAATAATGTGACCTCTATCGATAATTGCGGTTACAGATCATCGCTTTTTCGTCTCGTTTATGTCCACACAAATATAATTCGTTCTTCAATAACATTCGAACACGTGTATACTCACTTATTTCGGTGTGTTCATCCGTGCCAACAAAATGAAAAGTACTGATAAGAATATAATGTCTATTTTCCCCATTTTTAACCCGACTGTCTGTTTGTCTGTTTGTCTGTCTGTCTGTCTGTCGGTCGTGGCACCGTAGCTCGCGAACGGATAAAGCGATTTCAATTTAGTTTTTTTGAAATGAAACGTGTATGAAAGGTGAGTTACGGGCGAGTGTTCTTAGAAATATTTGATGAAAATCAGTGAGTCGTTTAAAAGTGGGGAAGAATAACCGGATGTCTGCAAATATAATCGAGTGGGGTCTCAAATGAAGGCTAATCACGTGCACATTACAAAATAATATGTTCAATGAAAATTGTTGTTATTGTGTCGGGGTTTTTTTTTTTAATTTTCAATTTAATTTTATAACATATTACTTTTAAATCTTATATTTGCATGTCTTCACATATAAAAGAAAGTGACTCACTGCAGCGTCGAACTCCCCCCATGATGTTCTCATCATGAATTTATAGCCATAGCTGCACCTTCAATATACATTTGGTCAGCGTGGTGTACGAATGCGTATTGAAGGACTTTACATGCTTCTGAGAAAAATATGAAGAACACTTAAGCATGTAGTTTTCCTTCACCGTCACATTTACCTACCAAATTATTATATGAAGCGCTCATAGTCCCGTTGTTTAAGTTTGTAGATGGGAAGCGCAGGCCTCGCTAACTCGCAGGCCAGCGGTCCCGGCTGTTAGATAGGCGACAAGATGTTTAAGTTCTTCGGAGGTCCTATGGGCTGTTCAAAAACATCCCACAACGATTGGACTAGTTCGTTTCTCCACCAATCCGTATAGTATAAGTATGCTCAGGACTCTGTTGTGGTGTGATATCCGTTACCAATAGTGACCCATTAATGGTGACCAATTAATATATTCATATATTATTAACTACCTAATTAAATTAGGTAATATTAAAATATAAAATCTTAAAAATTGTTGTGCTTCCATTCACTCGTACCGCAAAGGGCTTGCTCCTGTCGAATAGGCAGACAGTATTCGAAACACTTTTGCTGTTATCGTGAATTCCATTTCAGAGTTTTCACAATACGAACATTCGTTACGAACTGTGACGACAACGCCTGTATATTTTGTAGCGTCCTATTGAAAAGTTATAGGAAATTAAGGAATTTTGATGTCAGTACACTTGAAGAATTCAATTATTGTTTTTAATTAAATTTATGCCTTGACGAATGTATTGATGGAATCTCTTATTAATTTGTTAAATTTTATTACCGTACATAAATCATGCTAATTTATAATATCATCGTAAAGGATAGCGGACCTGCAGGCATTGGTGGATATTAGCTGCAATCTATGGACACCAGCGATCAACTTCAAGTAGGATAGAAATCCTTTATAAGATCGTATTTGCATGTTTTGCTACTTAATAACAAAGTGCCTATAAAGTAAGAATAGCTTTAATATAAAGTGAGAACGAAATTATGTACATTGCTCATTAGTTATTAGTAGGTATAGTAACCGTCATGAGTCGTGAGAACAGATTATCGGTGGTAGGGATATTGTATACTTTCCGCCAATGTACAGCAGCCGAAAAAACGTGCTGGACCAATAGACGACGCACACTGACGAACTGACGTTTGTCGAACCAATCGTGTGCACCGCAGCGCAGTAATGTCAAACCGACCAATGAAAGTTCTGCTCACCACTCGTGACGGCAACTATACATTGCCATGTTCTGTTACAATGTTACGTTATATTAGAGACATCACCGATGTCCGCCATGGATCGGCCGCGGGGGAAATCTACGCTTTTGTCCGCTGTACCGAGCAACCAGCCACATGACATAATATTTAAATTTTCTGTACCTATTACATTCTGTGACGTATTGGATGCACCTCTTTTTGTTTCCTTTGTGTGTACTGTTGGGCCGGGTCCATAAACACAACAGGATGAGACCTGGGGGCTTATTCTGTATGACCATTCAGATTTCGTGCCGATATCGTGTGTCATCCAACCGTATGTCATTTCATGAACTCGGCAAGACAAGGAACCTTAACGTCTTTTCTATAAGGCACACAATAGATTGTCACGATATTTGACTTTTAAGCTTTTTTTGACTTTTTATCACGGGTAAGACACGACATTGCCGCGATACGAGTGTGAATGGTCATACAGAATCGGGCCCCTGTACCCTTAGTCTGAGTTTTAGCAGTTCGCAAAATTTCGAATTCATATTATCCCGTAGGTATTAAATATTTGTTAGTATTATAATGTCTAACGATAAGTATTCATATCTTACACTCCATACAAAAATTTGATTTTAAATTTTTTAACTCCTCTAAAAATATTTTACCTCTATTTTTTATTACATTGTGGACTCCTGTGTTGATTGAGCTGTGTATGATTTACGTATCTATGGATGTGTGCGTTTCGTTTCGGTATCGCTAAAACTCAGACTAAGGGTACTGGAGAACGAGAATGAATGAGACCTATAACGCTGATCCGATGCAGATTGGTAGAGAAACGGACTACCTCGAACTACGTTAAGCCTACAGTTCCTGTTGTTATCGATACAATACAATCCGCATTGCAGCAGCGTGGTGGAGTATGCTCCAGCCTCCTCCTGTGGTGGAGATAGAGCCCTGTCCAACCATGCCATACTTACGTTGCTCAATTTTTTTAAATCGTCTGCAATCACTTAAGCAGGTAGCTATGTAGGTACATAATTATGTATGTGTTATATTATATATGTGTTATGTTATATTATGTTGTGTTGCGTTGCTTTAAGACAGTTTTAACTTATAATATTAACATAGATTGTTACTAACGTACTAACGATATATGGATGTAATTATGTCTGAAATAAAATGATTATTATTATATTGAATTTTTTCATAAAGGCCCTTTTTGTGTTGTATATTAATTTATGTCGCAATGAATTGTATCGTTAAATACCTCTGAGTGACTGAGTGATTTTGACTAAAATGATTATTTAGCTCATTATAACGTTAAACGCGTCAGAACAAACAAACCTTAACTTGATTATATACACTATTCTGTTTGTTTTATTTGCATGCAGTGAACATTTAATGAACGGGTACGTACCCAGGTTACTTCTGTACAAATTTTGTCATATCAAAGTACCCAAACCTATGGTGACCGTAAAGTTTCGCTTCAAGTAATTATGTACATTCGTAAAAAATGTTTCTGAAATAAAGAAATTTGATAACAGTTATCTTAAGCCTCCATCAGGATAGTAATCTAGTCTAGCACAACACCGATATCTTGTGCCTTTACGAGAGTCCATGGTCAACCATGGAGTAATCATCCATCGTAACCAATTACGATTTGTTTTGATGTCGATGTTGCGACTTGACTTGATACGAGTATCCATATTATCCGTATTTATTAATATCCATGGGCTGTATTGAACAACGGCTTTTTCCTACATGTTTCTAATCTTAATCTTCTTCTAGAATGGTTTCTTAAGAAAATGTCTGCATCGCAGGGTTGAGCGACGGGACAGGTAAACCGGTGCCCGGCAATGCGCGGTCACACGGAAAATTACCCGCCTGAATTTACTCGTAGCGTCACCGAAACATGGTATTGAAAATCTAATGCTGTTATTGAAAATTGTTTCATATAACTTAACATTATGTTAGCATCTACTTCATAAGTTTTTGTGTAGATTAGGCTGAGTTTAGAAGTAGATAGTTTTGAGTCTTTAAAATTCCATAGGTACTTTAAATAACGAAAAATAAGTTATAAAAACGCAAGTGTTTTTCATGTGTATTTTGTAGTATTGATGTTTGAAAGAGCTATCTAATCCATTGACCTATTGCACTATGCGTTCAAATTTTTTATCTCCATTTATGGGTATTGTATTATTGAACAAGTATAAGATGCGCGTCGGAATAGACGTCGAGTTTGAGCCACTAGCTTACGTCTTTCCGTACCAACACTAGACTGAAATAGGGAGCATACAAATTACATATTTTGTCAAGTTATCGGTAGGCAATGCAGGTTAGTTCCCGTTGTATGCGCTGTCGTACGCCACATACGCGGCAGGTCAATTAAATTCCTATTGATTTTTGATTAGTCAGGCACGACGGCATCGTCTCGTCGGTATACTGAGGTAAAGGTAAACATAGCTTACCACAAAGATTTCGAAATGTCGGGATTGGAATGGAATGTCGAAGAGACTACTCTTAGTTCGTATATCAAGAATGGGACACTTAAAAGTATTTTTATATTTTTAGATTATTTTTTGTTTCGTGGGACTTGCTGTTATTTTCACTTTGTAATAACACTGGTGGGAAACTAAAGCGTTTTAGGGATCTAAAACAAGTGCTCTCTTTTATTTGAAAAAATTTAAAAACGTGAGCTAGCTTTTGGTTTTCTCTGTTTTATATTATTATCACTCCGTCTGGTCGTATAAAAGTCTTTGGTAAATAACCTTCGTCATCTACAACATATAATGTTGTTAAGATACTGGAACGTACGTATATCTTCCATAGGATGCCCACTATTGCCGACCACAACCAAGTTAACCTATTATGGCAAAAGTTCTTGTATTATACCAAGTAGTATGTACAATTTGTAGATTACATATCAAGCAGATAATTTTGGTAAATGTTTTTTTATTATTTTAATGAGTTTTAACCAGGTTACCATGCTTTAAGTGTTACAACTCAACATTTCGTTTCATTGCAGCGTTTCCATGCGAATCAAAAAGCGAAGTATGTAAAGACCCATAATATACCCATCATTATGGATTTAGAATAAATGAAGATATCAAAACTTTTCTGCCAGTTGCTTTATTAATAGTGATCTTTACTTATTCAGCTGCTAACTTACGTTACAGCTTGTCATGTTACCGGTTCCGCCATGGATCGCCCACTCGGGAAATCAACAACTCGGGCCGACCCCACTGGAAAGACGCCTACACAGGTACCTGCCAGTGATGTGCTGGTGAAAAAAGATACGTATCCACGGATATGAATACTTCTCATGTTAGAAAGTCCTGGTTTTAATATTCCTATTTCTAGAAAGAGGTTAGGAAACAATTTCATCCACTTTGTATGGATAATTTTACATTAATAGTGAAACATAATAATTATTGTTTTGTAGATTTTATTGTTATGTGTCAATTTACGAGTGAAATAAGTATACATATAAAAGTACAAAAAAATTGTTTTTAAGTTTATTGGGACGTAATAATACACGATTCAGCATTTTTGCACCATCAAAAACTATCTCAATGTTCAATCATTTAATGATGATGATAGAGAAGTAAATTAAGCCTTCAACTTATGGCGGCTTCACTTGGAAGACATCAATAGTGTCGTTACTACAATATCTAATAGTGTCGTTGATATTGTATTAAATCACAATTCTCATTATAATAGTACTCGTACCTACTAGTCGTTATTAGGTCATCATATCATTAGGAGAAACAACTGCCCTTAGATTATATTTAATAATTTTAGGGTTATACTTTAAGTTTCCGATCATCCAAATATACCCCCACACAGGTGGCTTCAATCTGTTTTCAGTTGGGTTTACATGTACCTACATACTTAAGGCAACGTATATTCAACTGCTCTGCGCTCTAAGTGTACACATTGACACTTTATGTTAAAGATTCAATAAAATAGTTGATACACTAGATACGAATTTTCTGTTCATCCGGCACAGCACTAGTACCTACGAACCAAAAACTTTCGTAGTTAAGCGTAACCATCTGACTAATGCATCGATATGTAGCAGAGACATGCATGTAAATATTATGATTTCATATTTAATTATAATAATTTGAACTAGTCATAGTCGGGCACAGACATTATAAAGTTTGCTATTTTGATTGAGTTTTTTCAACATATTTATAATGTTGGGGTTTTGTAGAGCTTTGAATTTTTGCAATTTGGTAGGTACATACAATACTTTATAATTTTTTTATTATTAAATTTCAAGGCTTTATTATTTTTTTAATTTGTATTTGGTCAGAGGATGTATGCAAAATTGAAACTTTTTAGTTTTAATTCAAGCATAGCGTAATTTTTGCGCAAAAGCAATTAGTTCATGCAAAGAAACCAAAGAATTTCCATTATTACAAAATATTATGACAATATTTTATTCAAATAAAAATATTCAATAACGTACCTGGAAAATGTTCTAAGTACCTGATTTGTAAGTCTAACAAAGTTTCTACAAAATTACTACTGCGTCAAGCAAAGTAGCAATATTCGAACAAAAGGCTAAACTTTCATATTCGATTGAAGGGCCCAGAAATCTCCATCAAGCATAGTTCTTGTATTTCAGCAAGGAAAGTGAGGAGATAGTGACACATTTTTACATGAGATTTATTAAAATAAATCACAGGAAAAAGTTTTATATCACACATTACTTGTGTGATGTAATAAGTTGATTGGTTTGATTTTAAATTAAACTTTATTGGTAGATTTTATAGGAGACTACCACAGGTGCAGGTGGTGCGAATGGAAAATAATATGTTTTATAGAGAGGGAAAGGAAAAGGGCAACTTCGTATAAAGTTATAAGATTCAAATTTGGAATCATGTACCTTAGAGGATCCATGGATATACATATAGTCCACATTAAGGGTAGAATGATGCCTGCTGAGAGCTGGGTCAACCAGTACATTTATTTTATAAATGTACAGTAGCTATCAAAGATCCTGTTATTAAACGCATCCACTCAAAAACACTTCACAGTACAACAATTTAGCACAGCTTAATAAAACTGTAACGTTACTCTCCCTTCATTTGGCAAAACACTGTAACTCAGATTTTGCCAAATCTGAGCGTCGTCGTCTGACGTCTGATAAAACTTCCGTAACTATCTAGAGAAAAATATTTTACCGTTGGACCCGTTGGTCCTTAATACTCGATACATATAACTATAACAGTAAAATGCCTATGGTGTAATAAATGGGACGTAACATGATTTTTTTATATTTTTCTTTTGACGATTTTTTTTAATAAAATATGCTGAACTTTATTATTATCGTATTAAATCTTTGGTTACTTGATAAAAATATCAGTTACTAATGACAGAACGGCCATTTACTCAAAATCGTGTATATTGTAGTTAGGTATTTATTCTCTGTATGCCAATATTATCGGTGGAATGTAACTTCGTTAAAAGCTCGCAGACTACGAGTGTTCAATTTTTACATGCAATTGAACGCATACGTAATTGGCATCGAGATTTTTGAGAGTCATTGTGCGTGTTAACTGATACCTACAATCATGGATTACAATTTACATTACTACTCTCAAGAACTAGTTTAATTAAATTTCAACTCTAATCTAGTCTATCTAGTCATCTAGTTACCTACTCTATAATATTCATAATATTCATAATATAATATTCATAATATTATAGAGTAGGTAACTAGATGACCCCGCGTTGTTTGCTATATAAGTTATCGAGTGGGATGAAAAATTATTAAAATACTAAAATGACTAATAAAAATATAGGGGTTGTTAATAGAAGGGTGAAAATTTAAGGTTGTATGTATTTTTGATGCCACATTATTGAAAAATAAAAATAAAAAATTTCGTCCAAAAATAAAATAAAAATGTTAGGTGTGGACAACCCTTATCCCTTAAGGGTTACAAATAGACAGTAGCCGATTCTCAGACCTACTAAATATTATTATGCATATAAAATTTCATAAAAATCGATCAAGCCGTTTTGGAGCCGTTTTAAGAACGGCGACCGTGTGATTTCATATTTTATTCCATAAAAATTAAAAGTAACACTTTAAAAAACACGTTCGACTCTTCAAAGCGTACAATTAATTTCTTGGCACTTTGTTTAAAAATGCATGCCTCGTGCTCTGGAATAAAGAAGTGTAAAATAAGTTTCAAGGAAAACCAACGCAGCCCGGCTAATGTTTTTAGATTGGAATAAATGCAAATTTGTTTTGTAAATTACTCTTGGATTTTTATTATTTGATTTTCCTTTCAAATTTTCGAGTTTGCCCTATTGTGCGTTTTTCCTCTTCGTTTAGAATAAAAATAAACAATTTTATAAAAAGTTTTCGCAAAGTTATGTACTCTCTGAATTCTTTCACAAATTTCTTCAGAAGTGGAATATTGAAAATTATATGAAACATCACCGTGGCATCCATGAAACGAGGACTTAAGTTTTCTTGAGTTTTTACCTGATTGAAATCTAGTAAAATTTGATGAAATGTTAGTATGCTGTGAAAATGATTTTGATAAACAAGGTGTCTTCACGGTAAGATCCTTAAGCTCCCTTAGAATTTAACTTTACCTCCTTTAGTATTTATCGAGAGGTTTGCAAGCTCAAGAATATCAGCAATACAGTTCAAAGGTTATTTTCATACGATGCTTGTCAATGAACGTGCTACGAGTATCTTGCTTTAATCAAAGGATGTCTTGTTGGAATCTTGGAGAAATCTTGTAAGATATCTTGCACCAGGTACTAGAAGCATCCTTTGTGCTATATAAATTAAATTTGTGCATTACTCTGTTTGAGGCGAACATCTTACGAACCGTTGTAAGATCTAAGATAGGAAATATATACTAGTTGAGGTTAGACGTTGGCATCCACTGTCCATGGTATGCAGTGATAAAGACAAAATTCTAGAGAAACATGTCGCTGCGGTTGTGTTCAGGAGATGAGACGTAGTTAAGCTCTGGGATAAGCAGGAACTCGCATACTAAGGCTTGGTATGCGACGCTCCTTCGCCGGGTTAGAACTCTTAATTGTAGGTAGCTACTAATGCTTCAAATGTATTGAACACACAATTATATTAGATAAGAAATGGATAAGGATTGTAAAACACTGGATTTTGTTTTTTATATAAGGGAAAGACAAGATTTTCGTACGTCTTACCAACTGATAGTCTGTCACAAGTAATTGATCATCATAAGCACAATAGGTAATAAGAACAATTCCCGAGGTGTTATTTAACAATATATTTTAAATTACGGTAGGTAAACGTTCTCAACATCCATATTTATGAAGATGTAACACAAACAACCGTTATGAATCACAAACTTGATGACTACACCTGACCTTATTGTTACTACTATACCTTATTGTTTAGTTTGTCTGGTGTTGAAAGGATGACGATCGATAAACTACATAATTTTTGTACTAATTTGAGTGCAATAATGATAAAGACAATGTAGCACAACAATAGTTTCAAATTACAGACTTGGTTAGCGCAAACATGTTGCTGCGGTTGTGTTCAGAAGTTCAGACGTAGTTAAGCGCGGGAATAAGCGGGAACTCAGTGTGCGACGCTCCTTCGCCGGGAACTCTTCCTTGCACTAACTAAGCTTTGAAAGTGCTTAACTCATAAGCGAGTAATCAAATTGATTAGGATTAATACACCACGCTTGACTAAGATTTGTTTTTTTTTATGTTTACCGTCATATTATAATTTGACAGAATCTTTTGGTGGCACTTCATTTGGTTATTTGTATTTGCGTATTGGGAACATTTGGTAAACAATCGCCATGGTTGAATATATATACGCCAATATAGTTGCCCTTTTGACACTTGTCAGTTTTTTGACGCAACACTGACCTTTTTTTCTTATCACTTACTTATTGGTGATTTGGCTGCAACGTGTGGACGATCTATTTATCAATACAAATTGCATAGTGGTGTATTCGTCAAACATTATTAATACGCAAACAACACATATCCAATTGAAGCGCCATCTTTATAAGAACAAGCTTTTGATGGTTAAGTTAAACTAACTTTGCTCTACCTCTAATAGGCGCAACCAAAAGTTTTCTCATTCGACGAGATTACTAATAAAAAGAGGGTCTATATTAAGGGTTCTTATTTCTCACGTAACTTTTAAACTGCCGTCAAATACATTACTTGTTCATTACAGTACCTACCCTATATAACCCTAATGATAACTATGATAATTATAATGATAAGATTTTAAGATTTATAGGCTCCAGGTTACATTTTCACTTACAAGTACTGACAATAAACTCTAAATAATTATTACCATAAAACTTATTAAACAGAGTTATTAAACAAACATAATAATCGGACAAAAAGAGACGTAACAAAATGAAATTATAAAAACTTATATTATATTTAAAAATGCGTATATTATGGTTTATACTTCGTTGAGCTTTTCGGCATTTGTTACCAACCCGTGTTGCAATATATTAGCAACTTTGTTATAAAACGAAACATGTGCTTGTGGTCCGAACACAAATTCGGTGTGACTTAAATTTTTACCACGAATAATGTAATGTTCAATTGGGTTTGCAATGCTGAAATAAAGTTTCAAAACATCTGGCATTGTGGCTAACCAATCGTCACTGGAAGTAAACAAAGCTATCGGCAAAGTTACCTTTTTTAGGGGAAACTCTGTATCGTCCTCAAACTTTTGGAATTTGCCGGTGCGAACCAACTGTGCGTAATGTAGAATTGTATTTGTTGAACCTCCTGCAGGTACGTGATATAGAATCCTCGCCATCAAACTCGTATCACTGTATTTTTCAACCGGAATGGTACCACTCAGAAATAAAAGAGGGTTACTACAGTAAGCGAGCGCACCTTTACAATATTTTTTCACTATCCATGTAGGTATTTTTCCCGACGGGAAAAATTCACCTTCCCCCAAAACTTTTAACAAGTCTTTAGGAAGATTCATGGCCATCGGACTAAAAATTCTAAGTGGGCCATCTATATTCGACATAAATGCGAGAGGAGCTAACAGAATTCCCATTCGAAAATATTCGTTGTAACGTGGTGTCGTCGACAGTAGCACCAGCAATGCGGTTGCACCCATTGAATGACCAATAAAATTTATCGTTTCATTGGAGTTCTTTACTTTTCTTATGTAATCGACGACCGCTGCTAAATCATATTGTCCTATTTCTTGCCAGCTAAATTTCCAGTATTGAATGGAATCTACCTTCTTAGAAACATGTCCTCTGGAGTAACAATTTCCTCGGGCATTGGCCATCCATACATCGTAACCGATATTGCTCAATATGTAAGGGAGAGATTTTTCTTTACCCAATAATATCCAATCCGCCGAACTACCCAGCAATCCATGATGAAGCAATACAGTGGGATTATGTAACTTGGCTGCTAGCGGCTGATCGAGGGGTTTCATTAGTCGGTGAATAGTTAAAAGATATCCATCTCCTGTAATTACAACATGTGACTCGATTCTCTTTCCATGGTATTTAGCTAGCTGGGGTGTCGTCATCAACGTCGTCGGATCGGATTTGAAGTTAATAAGTTCGGGAATTTCGGACAATGTGTCTGGTGTACTTTCTTCTTCAATAAAATTACTTAATGCTTTTTTCGTCTTATCTTCGATGTTATCACTGTCTTGGAAGCTATTTCTCGTACTAGTGGAATGATGATTCAAAAAACCACTAACTTTATTCCTTAAAGTTCTTAAAGCCAACATAATTGCTTCTCCAATTTCCTTTAATTTAACTGCAACCACTTCAAACATAGGATGAGAATTAACATTATCAGTGTGACAGAATATCAAAAGAAATGCGATTAATACCTTCATGTTCATGGTTCTCCGTTCACTACACGATATGAACTAACACGGTTTTATTTATATCATACTTAAGATCTGATGAGTCAAAACTGAAGAACAATAGGGCGACGTTATTATAACAGAGATACCTGCTTGACTCGTGACGTTTAAATTTTAAAGTGTTTAATAAATAGTAATATAATAATAACTTTGTATAAACCCTCGTTCTTAGTTTTTTATTTATCTTTGACCAATTGTTAAATAGTAGGCAATCCTACTACTATTATAAATGCCAATGTTTATGAGGCTGGATGCATGGATGAATGGATGAATGGATGGATGGATATTTATTTAAATTCTTTATTATACCAAACACAACACAAAGTAAAATGGGGACTTATACTTATTACCTACTGTATACTTATTACTCTTTTACGTAAACGTAAAACGTAAACAAGGGCTGTATATTTTGGACGAAATATTTAAATTAAAATTGGTACAAGCTGGATTAACATATAGAAAACTTTTTACCCTCATTGGGTCAAATCCATAGGTGTAGGTCAACGTGTACGACGTCACGGATGGAAGCTATTCAATCTATTCTATTTACTGCTTAAGTGGAAAATCACTGAATATATTAAATAGTAAGCGCGTACTCACGTAAATATTTCAAGTCTGGTGTGGAATATCGGCAGATTGCGTAAGGCAATATTTAATTAATGTGTAAGACCTTATAGTAGTATATTATTAGTAGTGATTGACGTTAAATGCTCAATACATCGTTTTCTAGGCCAGTGTGATAGACTATACCTTGCGTAGCTGCTTTTTAGGCAGTAGGTATCCATGACCACTAAAACGCTATCACTCGAATCAGCCAATCGATCTAAAGAATCCAATAGTTTTCCTAGGAAATTGGGTCATAAAAGTTCCATACGTTGATGGAAGAAAAAATTAAGCAATACCTTTTGAAAGTTACTTGCGTCTCGTCCAGTTCGGGAAAAGTTTCTTTCTTAACGACGTAAACAATTTAAATCTAATGCAATATGCAGACCTCGCCGACGACTTTTCCACTCCACCTCCAGACCCCACCTACCTGCGGCCTTATAAAAAATTCACCCCGATTCTCAAGTCGAGCATTCAGGAAGCCTTATCCACTACTCTGAGATATTATCCCTACTCTTTATGATAATTATGGTAACGAACATTGTGTAAGTATTACTAAGTATAACCTATACTTAGTAATACCTATATACCTATTTTAGCACCTAAGGTGTGCTAAAATAGGTATAAGGTCCTATTCCTTTGTTTGTAATTATTATATAAAGAGTTTTGATCAAATACAATTCATTTTACATACCTTCATTTTTCATATTTATAATGGAATCATTGAACTTGATCTTAATAAAAATGCTTAAAAAGTCTCTCACTTATAAAGAAATGTGACTGAATGTCTGACTTATAATGATGAAGTATATCATCACGTGGAAACTGCCTGAGGGTCTTCCAAATTGTTTTCAAAGGCAGGTGAAGTCCACCAATTCACAATAAACCAGAGTAGAGAACTAAGATTTATATTCTTGTTTGTGAGGAAGACCCGCCGAGATTGACGTTAAGACTAGCGGATTTCAAGAAATTTGAGACTGATTGATTTCAACAATAGAAATTAAATATAAAATTTAAAAAACCTCCGACACAATAACCTGATTTCCCTTTAAAAAGTAAAAAATAATGAAAGAAACTCAATCTTAAAGTACCTAAGTATGTACGAGTAAATATTAATAATTCTGAAAAAAAAACATCGTGAAAAAACAAGCCCATGAAGCAGCGATTTCCAAGAAGGCTTCTTTTCCGTGAACGGCGGCTTTATAATCCGGAGGTGTATGTTGCTGCACCAACGATTAGCCAAAATATGGCACTTTATATAAATGAAATATCACCAGTTGTATGCCTTTATTTGTTGTACTAGGGTTAATTAGCCGACAGAATGCGAAAGTGTACCTACCCGTGGCCCCGACTACTAACAGGAGTCCTACTACATTGCCTCCTGTCGGCATTTTTGATAGATTTCCCCACGTTAAAAAAGGGTCAATTTGTTTAGTTTTGAACATTTTTGGTTAACGTTAAAACTATACTTTTAACTTGAATTTAATAATGGTTTTGCGACTAATAATATAATTGTATTTTGGCTTTTGAGTGTCAAATTGTCACCAACAAATATAGTATAATTTGTTTCTTTGTTTAAAGTTACCACAAGGATTCAAAGTTACTCCATGGCCAAGCTATGCCCCTATAGATGTAATATTTCGGCTAAATCCGAATCGACTCGAGACATTAAAACGATTTATAGTTTTGATATGCGTAGGTGAGAGGAGAGAAGGAGATGGAGCAGCCCACTGGGAGCTCATGCAAAATGCAGCACCACACCTTTCCCCTTATATCGTGCGCCCCGTTTATCCCCCCATTTATAAATGATTCCGGCTCAATTTCGCCGGCTCGCCCTCCTCGATATTGTTTGACTTGTGGACGACGCGATCTGGACGAAGTTCCCAAATTTTTACATGACGTCCATTTTGTCAACACGACTCCGGTGATAAGGTTGACAAGAATTATGGGGATTGGTAGAGTAAGTAGTTTAATAAGTGTGTGAAATGAAAATTTACATCGTACAACACTACCTATAAATAATTTAATAATTTTTGATTTTTACTTAAAAAGATCTACAATTATTATCTAAAGACAAGATATGAGATGTAACACAAACTTGACAAGTACGCACCGTAAGTACAATTTAAGTTGCATTACATTACGCATAATATATGTATAAGAATATGATAACTATATACGTTTTAAAAGACCTTTGCATATGCGAAACAATTTAAAACTAATTTTTATTACTAGGAATGGTGCGAATAATGACATTTAATGATGCGACAATGTTATGTTTTTGAGCCAACGAGCATACAGGAAATTTATATTGACCACGTTGTAGGGGACAGATATACTTACGAGTAGGTAAGGTCATGTCAAAGGTGAATGTGTCGTCAACTTTGAAGGTGTAGAAGTTAATGAAATTTGATTTCATTAACAAAATTTTGTTTGGAACCAACAAAGGGATCAGTGATCACATTTTCCTTTTATAAGTTCTATAGGTACTGTTTCCTTCATTTCAGCCCAGCATGGAAAACTTAAAAGACAACCCACATAATTGACATGTTTATACTGAATGGCAGGTGACGGCTTCACGGCTCGCGTGCACACGTCGCGTCCGTCCGAAGCGTATCCAATCGACGAAGTTTGCTCGCATTTCTTCGGTTTCGTAATGGATCACTCAGTAAACAGGAAGAAATAGGAAAAGCCTGTTGTTTTTGTAAATATTTTAGAGTTTACTTTAGTTACTGTACTAATAAGTCTATTGAATGCCAATCCGCATTGGAGCTGTGTGTGGAGTATTCCCCAGACCTCCTGTTGTGGAGAGAGACCCATACCTAATAGTGAAACTTAAAAAGGGTTGCATAAGAAGGGCACTAACAAATCCCTGTTAAAATCGATATCAATTTCATAGAATATAGATATTTGTGTAGTCATGTGAGTATCTAAATGTGGCGTTGTTCCTATAGGTGTCAAAACAACCCTGGCCAGATGAAAAATCAAAAAAAATTAATTAAAAATTAAAGTTTCGTAAGTTTGTTAATTTGCCATAAAGTCTTGGTCTCTGTATTGTTTACAAATTTTTGACGCATACCCTCCTTCCCTCCTTCCATTTTTCCACTTTGCTTCAGCGTAGTCAATTAAAATTTAAGGAATAACTAACTAAATGCCACTTGAGAACGGCCATTTGTGAAACTAAATACATCAGTGGAAGATGCCTACAACTAAACCGGAAAAGGTGACAGGTATAATGGCCAACGCTCTCATAAAAAGAAGGCTTTCCTGGAACACAAATTGGTAGTAGGTGTTTAATTTCCTGCCAACGAGCCTTCCGCAAATAAACGTAGGTACGAGTAGATTATTAATTGAATAACAATATCCATTTCTCTGAATTCCGCAGCTATTTCAAGTGAATATTCACAAATAGTAAAAACTGTGTTAAAAACGTAGATTTTCAATTAAGAGCAAATTTTCTGGGAACTTAGTATTTTTCCATAATATATAATACAACAATTATGCTCTAGTTACCTGATATTAAGTAATTAAGTATTTAAACTCACACTCCCGTGTCTTATTTTATATATCTCGAAGTAGCTAGACTAGGTATAACTTAGGGATTCGGGACGATAGTCAGCACTAATTACCCCGGTAATAACATTTCCTACTGTAATAGATACAACAGCTGGCCCTAATCTCGACATATTGGTTCAAAACTAACAGGAGCTCTATAAAGTTAAATTTTGCGTTAAATACTGAAAGTGTGACGGCTAGGAAATAGTCATCTTCCGGACTTGAGCATTCACGACGTCTGAGGAATTGTGCACCGTGTCCCGAAAATAACGCAGACTGCGTGCTAGCAGCTATAGGTCATTCACCCTTTAAACATGATGAGTTATAGGTACACGATGCTTAATATTGGGTATTAACGATATGACAACTGTTAAAAATATTACGTAATCTGGGTAGATTAAATAATCAGAGTTTCGTACCTACAAAAAAGTTAATTGCCTACTGCCAATAATTATATGCAACGCAAAAAAGACGGAATGAACAGTGATTGGCCAATAATAATGTGGTCAAACAATAAAAATTTAGTAATTAGCACCGGTAAAAAATCCTGTACATGTGATTACAAACATCAAAATAATATTAATAACGCCATAAATATATGGTTACTTGTAAAAAGATGGAAACTTGTATATTTATTTGCCTAAAAACCACTTTTTTCTGGGTCGAAACTTAATTTCACTCGAAAATATAATATTAAGTATAAATATTACCTCTACAGAATTCATAGCTCAACAATTTTATTAATTGTAGGTATAAAAGAAGAAGATTATAATTCATCCGTTGCGCTAAACTAACAATGTAATCCAATAATCGCATACACCTTTTTTACCGAAGGGGTGAATATTAAAATTGCAATGAAACAGGACCCCGTTGCAAAGGGAGATACTCGTATAATTGGGTAGAGAAGAAGCCCAAATTACTTAGTGAAATATGCATACAATCAAAGGATAAATTAGTCATGTGAGTGCCGTACTTGAATGGTAAATGGTTCCGCAGCACGAAATTTTTTTCATGTGCATGGGTAGCAAAAGTGAATGCTGGCTACCTGGTGTAAACAGACAGCCTACAGACATCCTCTCTAAACTCAAATTGGTTTGGTAATTCCATCTGAGTTCGAATGTGCGTGTCATGCGTGTCTCATGACGATGTTCGCCTCGATACCGAATATATCCAACCGAAGCACCAATTGTTTTATAATCTCTGCCTCAATAATAATATTGGGCTAACGAAACGCAATAACAACAGAACTGATACTTTATACGGATGAAACACTTCACATAATTATCATAGAAATTAGACTTGCATGACATAGGATGATAATCCATATTTCTTAGGTATAATTGTGCGTTGTGCCTACATTGTGCATTGTTTTTAGAAATTACGTTTCAAAATTAACAATTGACAAACAAGTAGCAGGAATTATAGTATAAGGTCTATTAACCATTGAGTACTGGACCCCAATAAAATAAAGTTTTTTTGCTGGACTATTATTAGACTTTTAATTATTCGAGGGAGATGCGACGTTTGTTTTATTGGGTTTTTATTTAGATTTTTCAAATGAATAATAATGCCAAAATTGATTAAGAGCTCTGTGTGTAAGACGTGACTAGAACTTTGAGAAACTTTTAAAGTTAAAAGCCAACTTAACGTATACAAATCATAAATAGAAACACTTAGAGGGTTGATTGCTTATTTTAATTCATTTATATTAAAAACGTAATGATCATAGATGTTACCTACTTACAAGTTTTATGACAAACATGCCATTAGTAGGTAAGTATAAAAAGTTCCACTAAAGTTTTAACTGAAATATCTTTATTACGCTATTAATCACGCAGTTGATAGAAAGTTTTCACTGATTCCTGCTTTAATTAAAATAATAACATAATGTTTACTGCAAAGAGCAACGCTACGTTATGTGACCTTATATTCGAAACATAATATTATAATATGTAGGTAATAGCTGTTCTGGCAAATAAGTTACAATAAGACTATAGATAAATTCCGAAACCAGTCGTTAGATTACGCTGTTTTTATTTCCAAACTAGTCGTTAGATTACGCTGTTTTTATTCCGAAACCAGTCGTTAGATTACGCTGTTTTTATTCCGAAACCAGTCGTTAGATTACGCTGTTTTTATTCCGAAACCAGTCGTTAGATTACGCTGTTTTTATGCTTATAGATACATGTAATACATTCATAAAACCTAGATGGATCACCCAAAGGTGAAATGAGAAAATATTAAAGCTTATCTACTCGCATGCGGCAGAAGCCCTTCAATATAATAAAATATTCGCTCCCCAATTCACGAGTATGTCCAAGATGCATTGTGCATTTACTGCGAGCATTGAAAAGGAACTCTGACGAATGCAGGGATAAAATTTCTGGCTGCCATACTTATTAGATGATTCTTAAGCTTAAAGCGGTATGATGCAATACACTGCAATCTTTTGTACGCCAAGGCAACAATGAAATTGATATGTTATTTTGGAATAAACTTCAAAAATGGCAGTATAAGCACGAAAAACATTCGATGATTTTTTTATAGTCATTGCCGCCCATAAATTACCGATTCCAACCTCAAAGAAAAAAAATCATATCTGAGTTTGTATGTGGGTATAGCACCCACATGCAAACTCAGATGAAAACACTACTCATGAGAACTAATTTGTTCGCTTCAAATGAAAAATTGAATATCCTCAAATGAATATCATGAGTATCCTCGACATTCACACCTCCGCAGCCGAAACACAAGACATAAAAAACTGCTGCTTATCGACGGGTTACCGACTGTCGGCAAGGTAAGTTCTCGGTCGACGAAACGACGATAGGTTCTACCACTTAAAATCATTTCTGATAATGTGATTGAGGGTGCAAATATTAGGTACCGTCCATCACAATAAATATTACCTTACCTTAGGTTACAGTGTATACCTATTAAGTTAGAAATTTTATAAAAAAAAATCACATATTCGTGCCGTTCTCTGGCCTGAAACGGACTTCAAATTGCATTAAAAACTTCGCAGACTCCATTAATATGCAGCGTTTTAAATTTGTATGGTTGCCGGACTATACGTTGTCTCGTTTGATATTATGAATTGAAAATAATTAAAAATTTTATTTGGCAATGTTTCTTCTTTGGTGGTGCTATAGGGTCCTGGGTTTGTATTTCAGCAGCACAAAATTTTCAATAAAGATTTTTGACTCTAGTTTCCTACATATTTGTTCAACTCACTTAATATCCCCTTAATAAACGTAAGCTGCTTGTATGGCAAATCAAAAAGATCTCTTTCCAATAGGAAGGCCCAATTAATAATAATTGCCCCCCTCATATTCCGTTTAATAATTACCTTTAGAATGACGGTATAGAATGTATTGTGTGAAATACACGGGCACGTTTCCACGGCATTAGGGTTGATTTCACTCCACCTGTATTCATATGTCACGAGTCAGATGAGACGCTCGTAGGGATGAAAATTAATACTTATGAATAATTTTACTCGTAGTCCTTGTCCTGATTACGACGACAAAATCGGTCGCTCGCAACAAGTCGGTCGTACGACACCATCATTTCGTACATTTTTCGCATGTCAGTTGTCAGTTAGGATAGGACAGCGCCATTCAGACTTGTGTTTGAATTTTGTCGTATTGGTTGGTCGCTCGGTTATGTCGTATTGTAACCAACTAGGGCTAGGCAGTAGGTATGTGTTTATTAATCATCATTGTCATTAAATCAAATTCATGATTAATGATTGAATGAAAATAGGTAAAAACCATGAACGTTTAAATCAATGTCAACTATACTCCCGTACTCGTAAGTACCTTACCTTCAGATTTTTTACATTAATTTTATCGGATAACGGCTCCGCCGGACATTTCTCCTACTTATTTCATTCATCGGATTTCTGATCGGATGTTGTGTGTTCCCCTACTGTACAGTTCACAAGGGTGCCAGGGGGTTATTGTTAGGACGTATCAATGAGGATTACACGCACAAATGATGGGGAATCGCAATATGTTACAAGAAAATACACTAATTGCCATACATGATGTTTTGTACGAGCAAAGCAAACAGTAATGATTAGCATTTGACGCGTAAGTATGTAAGTGATAGAGTTTACTAAAAAAATTAAAAGATTGCATAGTTTTATTATACATACTGGGGACCTTCGTCAATAGTATTAAACCAAAGGCACAGCCAAAGGTGAATATAATTGATGGTATAATGCTTATCTAAGTCGTCAACTTCAAAATATTCTTATTTCGCTACCTGTCGCGAAGACTTAAATCCGACCTATTCCTCGTAGCTACCCAAGAACTACAAAAACAGTTTATAATAAGTACTTAATCATTCTGTTTCCGAAGAACAGAAACGCATTCACGTTCTACGTTTAATAATGTTTGTGTGAGAAATTATACAGAGTAGCATATCGACTTATGTAAATTATACACTCACTATGAGAAAACCTCAATATCCAATAGTCTAGCGGTCTATACTACCTACTATTATTGGTCCAGCTATTGAGAGCCGGCAGTTCTACGGCGAGGTGTTTGCTTCATCCGGAAATGAATCATGCACGGTTAGTTGAATACCTACTATGTGTGTTTTGTAAGACCAATAGACGTAAACTTCTATTCAAAGTTAATTTAACTGCTAACAGTAATAAACTTCTATTACAAGTTTACTATTAAATTAACAGTCAGCAAATACTATCTACCTACATAGGAGATTTCAATCAATATTCCACACACATTTTGTTTTGCTTACTTACTTACATAGATTAATTCGAGATTCAGTTAATCTATTTGTGTAGGCAAAACAGCTTGATCGCAAGCAATTCAAAAAGTCAACTAACGTTAAGGCAACCACCTCTCCATCCAAAACACTAGACATGAAAAAAATCATAACCGACCGACCAACCAACAAGCAAAATTTAACACAAGGTCCTGTATGAAAGATACAAAATGTATGCAAAAGGATACGTTGTCGTATGAACAACTATTTCGTGCGACATGGCAAATAGGACACATACCCCGTGTCGTCGAGACGGGGACTAGTTCGTTCAGCTTATACATTAGGTAAATAAACTGATATATTATATTATACCGAACGTTTAACATAGCGAACTAGCTTCTTTATACGGTAAAAGGGTGGGATAACTCAATAATCACCGGAGAATCTGCTTTATGATAAGTTTAACTAGGCACTGATTTGAACCGATTTCAAAAAAGAATGAATCTGTAAGATCCATTTTATGTATAATTAATATATTTACATTGACCGTAGAGAAATCACCATGATTTTAATCTTTGTAATTACTATTTTTTGGTATTATAAATATAGAACTTTGAACTCCAAAAATACCTTATTGTTGAAGTCTGAATACCTATGAAAAGAAATCTCTTGATTTTCCATTTATTTCCTTATTTATCTGCTTTTACAGCCATAAGAAGCACATAACATTACTTCTTCAATAACAATCACTTAACTATAAAGTTTCTTTAGTAAAGTCAAGAAAGAATTCGTTAAGTTACACGTTATGTATTAAAGTTCATAATAAAATGGCATCCTAATTGGTTTTACTGACATAATAAACGGCCATACTATGTCTTATATAAACCCAGTGACGTATGAACTTCTATCAAAACCAAATTTTTAGTAATAAAATCACTGTGTTATATTTATTTTGATAGACTTCAATCAAAAAACTTTTAAACACAAACGTCATCGCCGTCAAAATACGAAGAACCAAATAAAATATTTACGTTGATAATCCTACTTTTGTCTGCATTCCCAAAATGCCGCTGAAAAAAATTATGACGGGCACGCCCTCTGATCCCCTAGCTGCTGAAGGACTATTATACCAGGACTGGACGGCGCTGACGCCGTGTCAGAGAGCATGCACCGCGAGGGTGGCGGTGACCGTCCAGTTGGAACAAGAGGCGTATCTGACGCAGCACCCTGAGGTCACAGGCAACATTTTGTTCACTACAAAATACAAATTCTGTACTTACTACGTTATGTAACCAAAAGTCCAGCAACCAATTTTATTCTTACTTAAATATTTGAATCATTTATGCTTCCACTTTTGTCTCTTAATTATTATTATAGTACTTGTCACTAGTTCTTTGGGATTTAGAATTATTTTTAAGTCTGCTAGAGCAGAAGTGCCTCAGTTAGGTACCCGCAGTGAAAAAAAATACATTTTTCATAACTTGTTTTCGGAAGGAAAACGTTGCTAGTTTTGTGAGCGCATACAAAATCTGGTCTAAAAATATAGCACCTAACTCACTTTTTTACTTTTATAATTCCAAAATGAAACTTTATACGCATTAAAAGCTGTCGTATTAAAATTAGATTTGAAGTCTCAAAATGTAGCACAAAAGCAACGATGTCGTCAAACTCAACCCATTTTGTGAGAGCAAAAAGTTGGAACTGACTAGTTCGTGGTACAAATTTTATTAAAGCTGCCATAAAATATAACGGTGTGATAAAATTAAATTCCACTTGATAGTACCCTCTCGCTTAGTGTCACTAATTCTTGCAGGTCAAAGCCATGCTAGAAATTTTTATTAGCAAAATGGTTAAGTTGGGAAAAAGGAAAGGGGTTTTGAAGGAAGCAGCGGAACACTTCACTAGGCCTGCTGAGGTTTTGGACTCGGAGGTCAGGAGTCATCTTGGCATATCACCAGGCGACCCATATACCAAGGTTTCAAATTTTGTTTAAACGTTGCTTAAACGTGATTTCATTGAAATCAACCTAGTTTGCAACAAAGTGTGAAATATTTTAATGTTATTGCTAACTGCTACCTACAAGGTAAGTACCACTGACCTTTGAATAACTATCGTTATATATTTTGCAGGCAGACCCACCACCGTTTCGTTATGACGACAAGGATCTGGAGTTTGACTTGCGCAACCTTATATCGACGCATTACCCAATAGAACCTTTCAAAATCACCCCACCGTCCCCCAAGACTCCTGACACAGTGTCATCGTCTTTTATATCCATAGTAACATCGGATACTACATTACCGACGCCAGGTTAGTAAGTCCCACCTATTTTTTCTATCGTGCGCTATGTGATTGAAAAGATATGTGCGTTTTGACTGCAGATTGCGCAGTGTTGTAACCTAATTATTCACAGTTATATCGACAATAAACAAAAACTTTAAGTTGTATACTCTAGGCTAAAGCCTTTCTTTGTAGTCACCGGGACCTTGGGATATAAAGAAGATTGCAACAAAAGCAATGTTAGCGTACTTTTTAATGTATTGTCAAGGAATATCAATTAGGTTTCTGTATCTAGTTTTGAATTTAATTAGACGCGAACACTACAAACAGTTTTGAATAAATTAGGTACTTATTTATCGATGAAATTCAAATTATTTGCTTCGTTTCTATTTAAAGTAGGTAGATATTAATTTATGCAATAACACTTAGTAATACAGACTGGCTCTTTCATTACTTTTGGTGGCCCTTTCAATACTGATAAGTTAGGAAACAGCCAGGTGACACTTTACTTTTTCACAAAGTCATGAATTGTTTGTCATCTCTAAGGTATTTCCGTATGAAATTTACCTACTTCAATAAATAAATAATAATTTTACAGACAAGAAATTTCCTGATGTAGGTAGATCTGCACCGAAGAAAAATTGCTAACTTGACGTGTTGGGAATCCTGAAGTTGACAACAATTTCTGAGGTGAACAACCTTAAGTGTTGCCTAATTGCCTTCCAATTTTCCACAGAGCCAGTACGCACTCCAGAGCCAACGCTATCTGAGAACATGTTTGCTCTTGTCTCCAACACTGTTGACAAGGCGATATTCCTTCACGTCGACGACAACGCACTTCGGTACGACACAGCGTATGTTGAACTTAGAAAGGCAGTTGAAGAGGCCATGGAAGTGCCCGTCATAGAAATAAGGAAGGACATAGCTCAGCTGTTTTTCAACGCCTACAAATTGTTCGAGATCAACATTATGGAAAAGGAGCGGATTGGTATGTTAGTTATCGCTGTTATAATTTTTTTTGGACGCCCGGACGTAGTAGACTGATAAATAATAAGTTTTTCACATTCTGCTTACGTGAAAAACAATTGCTTATGATTGAGTAGTCTCTTAATTCTTAATCAAGCGCTACGTACAAAGCACTAGAATGTACCAATATTTAAAAAAGTTAAAAAGAAGAAACTAAAGTAACCAAACACCTGTTATTTATGGCGCTTTAGTAACCTTATACGTTCAATTTTGTCTGTAACCCAATAGTGACCCACTGCAGGGTCGGGTCTCCTCTCACAATGACAAGGAGGCCTTTGTCCACCAAGCTGGCCTCGTGCGGATTGGTGGACTTCACATACCTCTGAGAACATTATGGAAAATTCAAAGAGTTCAGGTCTTCATCGTCACAGTCAGCTGGTGTTAATAATATTTTTCCACATTTTTGCATATTTTTAACCTTTACGACTTTTATGATTACTCCTAGTAAATTTATCTAATTCACTTTCCTGACACTCAGAACCAGAAATTAATTAATCGCTCACGCCGCCATTACGATTTGACTGAGGCATGGTGGTTTTGTGGTTTAGTTTAGGCACAATCGCAAAGGATCAACTCGTACTACTTTCCCCTATTTATTTTTGCATGTCATGTGCATATCGCATATAAATATTTTAATGAGTACTCGGCTCAAGTATATTTTTCCGGATAACCCATTTAATAAGGATATCAGATGCGATCGAAACTTGTTCAAATGTAGGCTACCGTATTTTACCGTGGTGTTTATGATTTTTTACAGCTGCTGAGATAGCCTGGGAAAAGCGAATGAGAAAGAAGTTGAAGCGAACTTTGAGAAGACAAAACAATTTTAAAGGTAAGTATGGAGTTTCATGATGATTTTTAAGCATGTTGCTCAAGGATATAGTACCTACTTATTATCAATGTCTGCTGTGTAAAGAACTGTATTGTATTTAGTTTTATTAGGTGTGTTTTATTTAATATTTCAATGTATTTCTTACAATATATTATTAGGTGTAACGTAATCGTGATCACCTACTAATGATCCCGATAGGATTGTATTCTGTTGTGCTCTTCAAGTCAAAGGAGATTTTTAATGAGCTGTCAAAAATGCAATCTTCGTCAATGCATAGGTACGTTTTGTATGGTCAACTAAAGTGATTTTATTGTTTTCGCATTGAATAAAATTCATTTTTCACATATTGAGTAAGCTGAATTTTCAGATATTCTTGATTGTATTTGTGAATGGTGAAATCATTGTAGGTACTTATTTGCATTTCAGGTTATGAGACGCCGCCTACGCCGAAGAGTGAAATATCATCTCACGAGAGCTATAAGATACCTCCGCCTCGGCCTTGTGTGTGTCACCCGCAACAAAACTATAATAGATATCCAAAGGTAATTTTCATATTAGTTTAAATACCAAATAAGAACGACGGGAAGATAGGTTGGAACCAGCATCAATTTTTTTTCTGATTGTAGGCAATCATTAAGTAAATTATTTAGTAGGGAAATTAAGAAATCGGACCCAGAATCCTCCACCACACTTACCTATCTACGAGTAACCGTAAACCTCTGTTCATTGCCGAAAGTAATTATTTGCCTAAAATATTTCTTAGCTAGATATAACTTATGAGCCAATACTCCTTGCACTACAACTCTAGACTGAAACAATAAGCTGTTCTAGGATTTTTTTCAAATTTTAATCCTTCCTTCCTCTCCGATATTGGATAACAGAACAACGGTTCAGTTATTCTCTGAATGCTATTTAGAATAAGAACGTTGATAGACTACACTAGATCAATATGAACACGCAATATAGCCCTCGCCGCTGTGTTGTGTGATCGATAAACGAAATATTAATGTATGTTTCCAATCGTGTACTATACGAGTGAATAGCTACCGAACAAAAACAAAGAAAAATAGGTACTCTATGCTTTTTTGAGCTGTATACATTTCGTGTAGGTATTGTCGTTAAATTGCGTTTCCGTCAGTTTGACTAATAAATTATAAAATTGAATCATACCCATGATACATGTATGTGAGATCTAAATTTCAAAAGGAAGAATTAGCCGTCGCGCCACAGTCACGACAACCACAAAACCGATCCTTAAGATGTCTATTCATGTAAAGTATCAAATAATGAATTCAAATATCTATTTATATCTCGTTAACGAAGCCACTTCGTATTCTTGCCTTTTTGAGCATGTACACAGCTCACCGCGAACCACACCTAAGTACTTAAGTAGATACGTTTAGCATATTACTAATATTTTAAGGGCCCAGGATCGGGCAGAGTGGCGTCTATTAGGCTGTTTTCCACCAGAGCTATTGGTTATTACCAATTCTATTGGTTCTTCAAAAACGCATCCCTCGCTACGCATCCTCGTACATCTCTGGTGGAAACGCAGCCTTAGAGAAGTTCCATTTCCATCTGTGGACGTGAACATTACTCAACATAAAGTGACAGTTGTAGAACTTAGCGTTAGTCGAGTGCAGTATCATAAGATGTTTTCGAAATTCTTAAATGGTTAAGCTAATTCTATCAAAATACCTTTAGAATCGTTTTTATCTAAGGTCGATGTCAATTTTCAGGATCGATTCGGAATTTATTTGCCGCGTGATGTGGAGTTTTCTGGCAACAATGTGACCGTGACTCCACCAATTTCTGAAGGAAGTTTTGTTGAAGGAAACGATGAGGACTTTGACGCCAAGTCTACTACCAGCAAGAAGTCTTGTATCTCCGGCAAAAGCAAGCGTTAAGTATGTTATAGCCTGTCTGAGAAAGTAAAAACCGTACGTTACGTTGGACATCGTAAAGTCGTTTTTCATAAAAATCAAATAGCATTACAGATTTTTTTGCATTATACTGTTTGTGATGCCCTTGGTCAGGCTTTGTTAATTATGGGCCATAAATCTGAAAAAAATTCATTGTTTTTGTTAAATATTTTTTTAATAAATATACATTTAATGTAGAGTTCTTTTTATTTTCCAATGTTTTACGACACAGTCTTAGATATATATAGCTATTATAGCTACACTAACTTAGGCTCAAAATACCAAAACAAAAAAGGCACTTGACACAATTATATATGAAGAACAATGTTCATTGCTCATCAAATTTTTACTACTTCGACGGCGACCTTACTTTATTTACATTTCGATCTCAAATTTTATTTTCACGTAGACATAATAGATCGTAGACATAGAAGATCTACATAGTAGGTCCCTATAAATTAGACCGCGTTTCAAATTAAATATAACAACGCTGCCGATGAGGGCAAAGCCAGGAGATACTCGAAGGTAGCATTATTAATATCTTCATTACAATAAAATGTTAAGAGCCGTAATATTTCTGTATGACACAGATTAATCTTTGCAATTCATTAGGTGGAAGAAATAAACGCTCTCAAAAGTGTACAAAGCAGAATTAATATTATGAAACAATGCTGACAGGAAAGAATGGAAACACAAGCGGTGTAGAAAACCATTTAAATTTTCCTCTGTTCAAATTGAAGGACTTTTGTTTACTGTTTATAAATGAAATGCATGGGAAGTATAATTATTGAGCCCATTTCTAATCAACGTCTAAAAAGTCTAATGAACGAAGCTTGAAGACGTAAATGTTATTTTTGATGTTTGTACCATTTCTCACTAGTGCTATGCAAGCTATTTCGGAGTAAAGAAATAATATGTAGGTAGTCAATTAAAATCGAATAACAAGGTTTGCGCAGTCCTAATTCGGCAATTATTGGTGCGAATCAGATTCATTTTAGAGCCCGTATTTAATAAAAGGGTGAATTAATGTTATCCGTCCACCAACCCGCAGTAGGCCAGCGTGGTGGACTAAGGCCTACATCCCTCTCATTGTGAGAGGAGACCCGACCCTGTAGTGGGTCATTAATGGGTACTGACAATGTTATCCAACCAACTTCAATTAACTGCATTTGAATTCAGTACAGTTTAAATTGTACTTTGTGAACTCACCTAAAAGGGGGTCGAAACGGGAGTTTTCTCTGGTGATCTGTTATTTTCAACATCTTGTGACGATCGCTTGTTGTTATGCAACATTGTACTTTAACTTTACTAGAATACCTCGATAATGTCAGTGGTTGACTAGTTGTGTATAAAACATAGCCCTTGCTAACTACAAATACTATAGTGAGAAAGAGTCTTCCAAGTACTTACTACACGTGTATATTTTGCCTACTATCATAATTAAATACATAAATATAGAGCAACGTTTATTAAAATTTAAGAAAAATCTCAAACAAAAATTCCCTCAGCCATAGGTTCTTTGCCATTGCGACAGCAATGTGCGATATTAGAACTTACTCCGCATTTTTTGTTCAATTCTGGAAGTATACCAGCCGCACAAAACGGCGTGGATCTTTGGCATTGCTTCCATTTCATAAACAAGGGTTATAAAGTGCTATGTTATTGTTTTGCATTGCAGTACTCTTTTTTCCTCTTAAATAATAAGTGATGAAGTCAGATTATAAATTAGTACTGAAATTTAGGTCTCTTCTTGCAAATGGCGTCGAATTTATCTTCCTTCTTTTCACCGTAAAGAATAGTTTTAAAGCTGAACGGTCGAAAAGGATAGCCACTTCCGCTGTAAAACTTGCTCATAAACTCCACCCTGAAAACAACTTGTAGTATAGATACTAGGAGAAATTTGCATATAATTATTACCTACCTAAACAGTCATATTATTATGGTGTAGGTAGTATCCCTATCATACCCGACCAGGGTTTTGGTATACCTTCAAAAGCGACGCTACATTAATTTTTTAAATGGCCACACCAATAATGTCTTTCATAACATTGTCAATGTCAGTTTTATGCAAGCTTATTGGCTAAAAAACATGACGTATTCGAGTGTCAATGTTATTAGTTTCAAACTACTACGCGACTTGGCAAGGTATGCAAAAACTCCGCTCGGACTATACTTACACATATCCTGTACATACATAGTATTTTTTGTATCCTACAGGACTGAACAATGAGAATTTGCCCCTGTGAGGAATTCCCTAATCATACCCATAAAATAAAATAAAGTAGGTAAAACACAGTATTATTATGTAGGTATTACGTTTCTGTAGTTGAGTAACAAACATCCAAGCATACACCTACCTATCCATTCAGCCTCACAAACTTTATATTTTATAATAATAAGTATATAGGATAGATTACCAATGCAATCGCAGCGTGTGCAGAAATGCAGATAGCCCCTCCATCACTACGAGAATAGATAGTGTGAAAACCGCCCAAATTGCGAATATAACCACCAACTTGAAGGCGCCAACCATGCTGTGGTCCCTTAAAGCTAGCTTCGAGAGTATCATACTCCAAAGCATTTCGGAAAGTTCTGGAACAAAATTCTTACTTAGAAAAAATACGGCTTCCCTTTATAACTCCATAGATAAACGCTCGTAAAATCTTTATTTACCTACAAGGCTAAGTACTAGAGTAGCCATACTATAGATTTTTAGATCACCAGAGTACATCGTCCGGGGCCCACCTTGCAGCCAGTCTCTTAGTAACCCGTCATAAAGCAGCATGTTCTTCATGCCTCGTGTTGCGACTATGGTATGGTTGCCGGATATACGAGTACATAGAAAAGCACCCACATACAACCTCAGATGGGATTTCTACGCAGTGTTAGGTTGGATGTGAGCGCCCATGGGCGGCAGTAAAATGTAGGTTCTAATCAATGAATGTTACTATAAAAATAAAACTTCGATAACAGACACATTGATTTCATGCGCGAAATAAAAGAGCTCCTTTCAAATATAGTTCCGATATTCAGACGTCAGTAGATTTGGACGCAGCAGCAATATCGAATACTTGACATACTTGATGTTTCAATTGGATCGTACGAACGTAACGTTAGGTGGGAGTCGATTTTGCAGTGGCTTACATTCAGTAGATTAGTTCGACACGAAAATTCCTACGCAATCAGGCAATCGAATCTACACGTGCATTGAAACGCAGTAGGTATTTATTGAATAGAAGTACTTTTAACATTAAAATGTATAAAAATAAAAAAGCACATGCATATTTGAGAGTGAATCAAAATAGGGCCTAGGGCCGCCAGACCCCATGTTGTAGACAATTCGTTAACAATAAGTCTTCTACTCCCAGACACTTCCCGTCGGCCGCTTTGCGTAACAGACGCTTCAAAGATCTATGATATTATATAAATGCCTGCACAATCATCATAGCAATAACATCTTGTAACAATTATTATCCATCAGAAAATGCCTGCTGTTGTAAGCCGATCTTGGACCATAAGTAAAGCTTTAACCTACAATGTTCTAGACCTAGGACACTGAATGAAAGGTCTTGTAAAGGACTAATATGTTTTTAACACAGAACATATTATTTGTTCTGTGGTTTTTAATCACGAAAAACGTTTCAAAGTTACATGGAAAATTTACTGAAATTAGCCCCACTCATTTTATTAGAGTATTAAACTATTTTTGGCATTGAAGCGTTTTCTCTAATGTAACAATGTAAACAAGTTCGGATTAATGGCGGTATTTTCCTATGAACCTAGAAATAAATGATATTTTCGAACTTTTTATACGCTTTTCTTTAGCAGTAAAATAAGCACTTTGTAACTAAACAACTTAAAGTGCCTATCAGGAGTGTATCTATATAGGTATTCGCTGTAATTATACTCGAACATGAATAATGAACACATCAGCTACTGGGTTAATACATGCGTACGGCCCCACCTAGCGTAAATAAGTAATAAGTGGTCCGATTCAGACAAAATAAAATATTTACAACTTGCACGTAGCTACACGGAAGCTTAAACATATACCTACAATAGGCAGGTAGGGCGGATAGCCCTGTGGTTTGTTTAGATTTGAAACGATGAAAAAATTAAGCAACGCTCAGTAGGTACTTTTATTGGTGACAGATTAGTTTTTTGTAACGGGGGAAACCTTAAAAGGTACCCAAAATTGTGGGAGCGCAATCGGGCTATATGGAATTTATACCCACTAAAACCCATTCGTGACCTTTCTCAGCACTGATGGAGGGCTCCGGCGGCAACGGTGCCCTCAATGGCCATGCCCGTACCAGGCCCATCCATAAAGCGTCGCTTATGACGGTATGCGGCCATGCATGCTGTCGCCAATGCTATAGAATAGCCCAAGAGCCCGTGGCTCCCAGACCTGCGTTATTTTATAAGCGCTGATTTTTTTTTATGTATACCCACAATATAGGTATGAACGGGCCCTGAATATGAATGGTGGGTCGCGGTGGCTTCGGCAGTTAACAGGTGGTAAAGGTGAGTAAAATTGTGCCTCAAATTCGTTATAGGTAGTATAAAGCTCAGTTTTTATATATTTTAATCTAGGATGGTGGCAACCCCCTCCACCCTTAAAGTAAAATGAATTATAATTATACTTTCGTCACGTAATTAAGTACTTTTATTTAGAAAGCGCATATAATTTTTCATAAAGTCTTAGGTATGTGCCATTAGGATTCGAACCAGGAGTCCTAAAATTCCTAAGCCACTAGGCTAGCAACACTAGCTATCATTATTTTCTAAATATGATTAATTATTAGGAGCATTCAAACAGCAACACATACGTTCATGCGCCAGCGACAAAGCCCAAAGTCGCAAATAAGATGCCGTGTGCGATATGGTGCTCAATACGAACTCGATGGTGTGAACAGCTTGGTGTATCATTAGCTCTCCGAAGGTATGAGAATACTTAGCAATGTTCGTCTGAACGTCAGATTTCCTGGCCAAATCCCTGGAACTTTGCTGGTACCGGCGGAAATTGCTCACGTTTTTCTGGAAATTAGCAATAATGCGACATTAATTCCCGTGGAAGATTACCGCCTACTACTACAAGAAAATAATATAAACACCCACGTTTGATTTTTGTTTTGCTCCGTTGTGATGGAACGTCGAGCTAAGTTATAAGTTCATCACTGTGCTACCCAAACCGTCATGTTTAATTCGAACATACTCATAAGTTCTCTCGAAACAAGATCCAGGATTAGATCAGAGGTAAGGCCTCGTTGAATTTTAGATAGAGCTTCACATGGCTTAAATGATTACTTTGAGCTTATCTACACGCCCCTATAACATTAAATAGGTACCCTTCACATTTGTATACTTTTTATGTTTGTACGTATGTACCCACCAATGCTAGTTTCCTCATCTTCTTATTATATCTATTCAAATATATTGGCGTCCCGAAGAGCATTATAGGTACGCAAATCACAGCTATAATGAGCAGTAACAGCTGGATATTTCTCTGGCTGTCGAACATGTAAGCATCACACGCTTCGTCCACCGCGGTAGACTCCGTGCATAACACCATGTCGATAAACAATATCAAAATCAGAGGGGCACATGCCGTCCCTCTCTTTACGTCAACTTAAAGGGAAAAAAACATGTTATTTATTATCATCACGTCAGTTATAGGATTATTCGTGGGTGGCTTATAGCTTGCCCACAGAGATAACATTACCACCACGATTCTAACCCATTCTAAAGCAACAAATTCTTTGTCCAGTTTGTCGACTTTATTTGAAGCGAACATATTTCAGTCCTCATGAATATCAATGCATCATCAAAATATTTGACATTTAAGCACTTATTATTGTAGTTGAAGTTAAGTAATTAATACATTTTAAAAAACTTACGGGCTTTTGCAGAGTACATAAACCATTTCATGTAGATCATTATGACTAACCACAAGAATAAGCAGCCCAAAAATAATATTTGAGGTATAAATTGCATGTAAACAGCATAGTAACGTTTAAAGAATCTGTAAATAAATAACGGAATAATCTCAGTCATCCTGCAGCATAATTTTGCCTTTACATAATATATGTAATTGTTATAAAAATAATTACAAGTGATTGATAAGACTGAGCGATAATCCAAACATCATGTGTACAATTCCAATTATTATTGACATTTTCATTTTCAATGAATTGATAAACATAATTTTATTCTTCGCCAACTGAAAAAATACCAAATAAATATTCACATATTTTTATGAAAGTCGTAACGGACCATTTTTTGAAGAATATCTGCTTTTTGAATTTTTTTATATTAATATTAATAGCAAAATGACTCATAATTAACCTGATGTGGTCATCAATGTGAATGGTGATGTGAACAAGTGGTCACTGCGGAAAAGTAACATAAATCGACAAAATGTAGCTTATACTAGTAAGAAAGTCCCAATAGAAGCTGGATCATATCCGCAGTTCTCAAGTGTGAGGCAGCCTCGTTTCCTACTTTACCACTGCCAGAATTCCACGTGCCGATTTTTATAACCCACGCAAACTGCTAATACGCTGAAACGTTATTTTCACGTGATCAGATACAAAAAATAGGGCTAGCAACAAAAAATTTCAATTTACAATTTTATTGGTAATAATTATAGAGTGCATAAAACTTCACGTCACCGGATTGGCGCATTAGGAATTTGTAGGGGTTATACGTGGAATTTCGTCAAAAAATACTCACCGACCATATAGGATCTACACCAAACGCATAAGGTGGGTTAGTATCAAGAGATGGGTTCAGCGATAAGTACTCGTTATTTTCTATCACTTCTCTCTCAAAAGTATTCTTCCAGTAAGGTGGCATCAGCATCAACGCCTTACAAAAGTACTCGTTGTACATAAATCCCGTGAATAGAGTAAAAAATGACATCAAGAGAATAACGTAGCGACCTGACAAATGCACCAATTAAATTATTCATCTACGAGTACATAGCTGGATTGTCGTGTCGTACAAAGGGGCTAACCGAGACGCCATAGCGACGTTGGCAGCTGGCTACGTAGGCATGGCTACCTGTAGCTACCTTCGGTTGCCAAATGGAGTATTCGGTGCCTATTCAATGTTTGAGTAATCAATTGGCAGGCGACGTCGCCAAGGCGTCTCAGTGAGGGAGGGCCCTCAAGAGGAAGAACGCAGAATCTTAGAGAATACTTAACTTCTCTGCTTCAATAACCATAAAGATCTACTACTCGTACTTCTATTAGATCTACTTCAACATCTGTCAATCTATAATTAAAATTATCAAAACTTTGTATAGGTACATCATATAACATAACTACATATTTATAACACAAACGTACCCCCAAAGAAAATATTCCAAATCTCGTTAGTGGATGGTTTATCCATAAACTTTTTTTCAGCCAAAACCATCCATCCGGAAAAAGATAGCATAATCAAGCCGTGGCACACGTCGCCGAACATGACAGCAAACAGAAATGGAAATGTAATAATGGTGTAGAGACCTGATCAATGAAATATGCAGGTATTATACAAAATAAGTAACACCACAAGTCTAAGTAAAATTTATTCAGCTTAAATGAGAAAAGAATTTAAAATGCAAGCACTAATAACAATCACCGATTATTATTTCATTCCCCTTTTCAATTGTAGCTCTTACGCTTCTTTTTTCAATATTTAAGTGAATAACCATTATGTATACAAATTGTTTAAAAACCATTAGGCAATAAAACCCTGTTGGAAAAAAAACGCACCTGGGTTCAGCTCGCCATAAGTGGAATCGCCATAGGCGTTAATGAGCGCCTGGAAGCCCCTTGTGAATTTGTTGGTCCGGTGGTATGTAGGTGGCTCCTGCGTTGTCTCCGTCCGTGATATGAACGAGGGCACATTAGTGCCAATCTCCTCCTGAATGAGGATAAAGTTAAACAGTGTTTTGTTTGCTGCACAAAGTCCAAAACGAACTTTGTACAGCAAACGTTCAGTAAACGAAGAAAGTGTATGTGAAAGATGTGATGGAAGGTTTAAACTTTGCCGGTAAACGAGGAACAAAAGATCCATGTAGACGATTATGTGGCGGCACAAAAAATGTTTTGGACGAAAACAACTTTTTGGATTTTTTAGATCTGTTATCTGATAGACCTCGGAACAATAGGAGTAGGTATACTTGGTGATTGTCGTTCTACAAATCTATAGACATGTCGCAGGGAAATTTTGGAAACCGAAAAACAGAATTACCCTTAGTCCAGTCAAAGTGGAAAAATATTCTGTGGTAACCTTAAAGAAATTCAAATAAAGCTGATGCTACCAGCTGACACCAATGACAATATCTTTACATACAAAATATGGAAAGTCTTCTTGCATTTTTCAGCCTATAACTCTATTTTATACACATTTTCCGAATAGTTATTTTATGGTCAGCGTGTTGTTGATTAGAGGCTATTCTAAACATAGTTGAAAGAAAATATAGATGCCTTACAGAAATACTTTCCAACGTATCTTGAACCTTAGGCAGGTCGCTATCCGGTATCCAACACTGGCCTATGAGACATTTCTTCGTGATGTCTAATGTAAACATGTTCATCACATTGTATATTGCTTTAGATTTTCTTATCTGGGTCATCCAACCACTGAACTGTCGACTGACCATACGAAGGACTTTACATCTATGGTATTTAGTCTTCTTCATTACCTGAAATTCAATTTTAAGCATATTTACATGCTCGGATGACTAATGTGATTAACGAGTGATTAAAAAAAAGTAAGCAAAATTGTTTACCATCGCCTCAATTAAAGTCCTCTAATTTTAGGTGTCCAATTTTTAATATCTGAACACTCCATCTTGACAGATAAAAATCTTTGACTAAACCTACTACCTATTCTGTAAAATAAACCGCCAACAAAAGGTTCTTCACGATACCTATCTGGACAACACTCACTTGTTCCAGATCACTAATCCTGATGTCGAGTTTGTTTATCATGTCCATCCGTTCGTCGTAAGTGGTGGGACAGGGGTAAACATTGACTCGGAAGCCGCTGCAAACTTTTTCCATGCGAGTATTAAGTTGTTCCCCTTGACAAATGGCCAAGAACGCCACCTTTCGAATCTCTTGACCCTAAAAATGAGTATGTCGAGTCAGAGACGCACGGGTGGCGTTTTAAATCTGCATTATTTATTATAGTGTGTATGTCATGACTGTACAGGCGGTGAAGTTATTAATGTAAATTATATGATTCTATATCCGTGGCCCCTAGTGTGGGTCTTTCTTCTTTCTCTTCCTATAGCGCGGCGCTGCTGCATGCCATGTTCAGACTGGTGTCGGTACAGAAAAGCATTAGCAAAAGCAATATCCCATTCAGATACATATCGTATACGTGTTAAAACACCAAATGTAAAAATATCTGAATATGTTTAATAGTTTTTACTCGTATTATTATGTAATGCTAACAGAACTACAGTGTTTTTTTTTACATAGTTTGAAGCCTGCAAAATTTACAAGCCCAGTAAAGTTTTGTAAGAAAAAGTCCAAACAATGTTGAAATTATTACCAGAAACATGCTCTGTGTTTTGGCAGGAATTCATAAAAATTCTGTTCCTATTTTTGGATAAATAAATAAAAGAATTTAACGGGGCCAAAAAATACGCGAACAACGGCTATCGAATGACTTTATTATTGAAGATCGATAGCCGTTGTTCGCGTATTTTTTGGCCTTTATTATTAATGACTTTATTATTGAAGAGCAAAAGTAAGCTCCTGTATTTTTGGGGAAAGTATTCGTAGTTTTTTTCTCCATAAATACATAAAAGTAAATATGTATAACAAAATATTTCTGAGATAAAAACAGAACACTGTTTTAGTTTGAAGGGTAAAATTGGTTTAAGTCCTTCTCATTCTTTGAAGTCGATTCAAGCACTAATAAGGTATAGTTGATAACAAAGAAAAAGATTAAAATTCTTCCAAGTTTTCCTCGTTAAGTTATCATCTTACTCGGTGCCTTCGGGTTTTATGTTTTCTGCATTTCATGCTAGCTTTGTTTTTGTAATAAAGCCAGACGCCACAGATATGATGAATTTAACTTTTAATTGGACCTCAACCTTTGAGAAGATGTTCTTTGTTTGTGATACTATTTTTGCTACGTTGTAGTAGTACTCGTAGGCTCTAGGTACGTCAAAGGTTTTAATTTATCTGTATAATACGACGCGACGCTCTAATGAAATAACGGTAAATGCAAAGGTAGCAGAAGTGGGTGTATGGCTGCTACTAAAGTTTTTATGCTTTCCCCGAACGTCAAAAATAATCCTGTGTATATTGTAATGCATAACTAACTACCGGGGCCAATTGTGAACATTACTAAATACGTAGGTCATTATAGTTTATGACTTAGTTAGTTTATTGCTTAAACGAAGTACGTTCTTAAACGTATAACTTAATTATTTGTGAAACATACTGTCTGTGGGTCCTGCAGTATCGTATCTTGAGACGCTTGACGGTAGTATATGTTCCCTCGGGACACCCTCCAGAGCATCATTTCGAAAGGAAAGCATCTGTTTCTGCGTACGACTCCGGTGATCACAATCAATCTGCCACCGAAACCGATCTCGCCAGCTCCCGCAGATGCTGCTGGCCTGAATGGATATATTTATTTATCAATAAATAATATGCATACACAAGACAGCAACATACATTATCATTCAAATTTTAATATTTCAGATTCCCCCTAATAATATTAAGGTGCAAAACCGTAACAACGACAATTTTATACGATGCCTTTTCGCCAACTTGACGCCCTCAGGAAAATTGCGCTAAGCCAAAAGTGCATCTTGCTATTTGAGTACCTGAAGCGCACAAAAGTCGGAATAACTTTAGCCTCAAAGCGTACGAAATACGGAATAAACTTGGCCTTCTGAAGATGGTACTTTCGACCCGAGCATCGGGTTCGCCACTGACGTCGAATGGATGTATTCTTTGGTAACTTGAACTATCCCAGTGATTTCGATTTCACACAAAAATGACCCCTGGACATCACGAGGCATCAGATAAGTAGGAAAGTAAACGGACATGTATATACCACATAAGTGGTCACTCATGATACGCAGAGTAGGATAGAAGTACTATCTCGGTATCTGCTCATATATTCCATCACAAGTACCTAAAGTAAAGACAATCATGGAGAACCCATTATTATTTCTCTTCTTATAGCTTAGTTCTACTTATTAAACAGAAACTTTATGCAGACAAATTATTGAATAAATGTCAATTATTCAATAAAAAAAGTTCCAGGTACGTAAGTGTAAACGAAGTTTTAATATTCTTTTTTGTGATATCTTTTAACTCTCTTTGTAAACATAACCTGAAGCACTATTTACCTCCCGAATATAGATCCTCGTGTTATTTCCGCATCCCCTAGCAGTGGGCCAATGTGATTCAAGACATAGGACATCTCAGTCAACTCTAGATAGTTCCGCAAAAGATTCATTTGATTTTCTGCCATATCAACAATATCATCTTCCCATTTCTCTAGAATATTCTGAAAATATAAACTGTTACACTGGAGTAATGTTTAAGTGTACCAAACGGTGAGTGTAAATGCTTTGCTTTGCAAAGTTGCTTTGATGATAAATAACCTGTCAACCAAATTAAACCTACTACATAACATGTGTTTAATATATTTATTATGACTGATGTTTTGCGATGCAGCAAGCTAAACTATTTCTCGTGTCTTAATTGAAGAGGCGGTGCCTAGTTTCATTGTCGAATTCGAAATCATAATCCTTTGAACAACGAGAGACTGAGAATCTCACACTGTACTTAGGTCGAGTTTTATGTTGAATTTTATATAATATGTATGTGTCTCGTTTTATAAAATGTCACCAGCTGTAATGGTGATGATATGAAAAAATATTGCATTATCTCGTGCATGCCTGAGGGTCTTCCGTAATGTTTCTCAAAAGAATATTGAGTCCACCAAATCGAAAGTCAGTGAAGTGGACACCTATATCTTTTAATTGTAAAATGAGATGAGAGGTGATACCTCACTAGCTGAATGTCTACATTCAAGATTGCTCAGTGGACGACAGAGCGTGCAGTTTTGTGGATTTTTATTACGGGCCTATATCTAAAATAGGAAATTAGCTAAAATCTTAAGTTCCTAACATAGCTATAAAGCCAACAAGCCCATGTTAGGTTCAAAGCAGATAGTTTCTCGTGAGATTTAATGATAATAAGTTTAATATAAGGTTTTAAAACAATAAAATAAACGCCTACGTCCTCCTGATTGAATGAAAAAAATATAGTAAATTGACTCTTTACTGTAATATTTATAGCAGCGAATGTTATATTTCTAACTTTATTTAATGTCCCTTTCTTTTCTTAGCGAAAAGAAAATTAAACAGAACGATGAACTTTACGACAACTTTACTTTTTCTACCGACCCTGCGACAACGTTAATTCGTACTCCGTAGAAAAAAACAACCAACCTCGAATGTTGTCATTTCATTTGGCTGCAAAGCCCCCGGCTCTTTATCTAATTCCGGTACGTATATTTTATCTTTTAGCATTTCACCCTCCATGTAGCTCAGCTTGCGTTCCATCTCGGCACATCGGCATACCTCCGCCACATAGTTCTTTTGAAAAGGTTTTACATCGGCGTTCAGCTAAAAAGATATTTGAAATGGCATTCTAATAAAAAATGAATTTTGTACTCACAACATACAAAGAAAACATCTTCCACGAACGTTAGGAAGATTGAACGAAATGTTTTCCATATTTCGTTTACTGTGTAGGTAGGTAGGTACTTTAATGCGCAAGTTGAAATTGCATTTTATAGTATGGGAGAAGTGGCATAAAAGAGCTAGTTTACTAAACAAAGCAAAATATGTATATTATGCTTTAAATGAAAGATATCATGACTCTTTTCTCTCAAATTATTATTTATTTGTTAAGGTAGGTAATTTCATACAGAAAAACCTTAAACATACTATAATAATCAATGAATTTACCATTTTTTTAAACATGTCATCTGGCACATTCATAACTTATTGGTTCTTATTGGTTATGAAGGAGCTAGTACAAGTTATGAAAGTGCCCAATTGTATTTTAAAGTGTAATTGCAAAAAAATGCAATATGAAGATTTTTGCAGGATTGAAAAACAACAAAATGACAATTTCTTAAAAAAAACTACGGAGATTTTTAAAATTTTATTAAACATATTACTCAGTCATACCTAATAATTATAATTATAATTTTAAAGTATTAGGTGCGGATAGTAAAATACTTAAATTTTAGTGCCAAAAACTTTAACTCGATGTACCGGCGGCCAAAGGTTTCGGGGAACTTTCAAATATTTTTGGGTGACAGGAAATCAGTGTTGCCACTTAAAAATATAATTTGCCACAAGATTTGATCCTAAACTACGGAAATAATGCAAGTGGCTCCTTCAAAACCTGGCTCCTTCATGCAACTTTTCCCCTACATGCTTTTGACGACTGAATACTGAATGCATACGATAGATTGTGTTTGTTAGTGCAAATCTGAATCATACATTTGTATATCGCGAGCTTTGCGACTGCTGTGATAACTTGACAATATTTGAAATATTTTTTCTGTATTAGTGCTACACACACGTGCAACCTAAATAAGGATACATCTCCTATCTGATACTAGCACTCGTGAGGAGAGTATAGCCTCAATTAAAGTACCTCCGGTAACCACTCATGTCTTATAGAAACTCAAGAAGAACATGCTGCATCACGTTCATCCTATCATGTTTTTCTAGCACACGTTGATCTTACTTACATCATTAAACTGAATACATCCCATTTCTCCGAACCTCGATACTATTTCAAAAGCAGCTTCGGGTTGAAGATAGATATCACAGAAAGTCATCGGATCGCTTCTCAACATACAACCCATCTTGCGTTGTTAATTATATCTCGATATTATTAACAAATTAATAAGATTCACAGGAATAAATATAATTTACCTTCACTTTCAGTGACAACATCTGTCACAAATTATTCCTGACAGAATTTGAAACTAGGAATACCTATCACATTTCACATGCATTTCAACGTGGTGTGATATTTAAAAAAAAAATTTTTCACTTTAAAATATTTTTTAATAACCAAACTGGCCTCTAACTTGCTAGGCATACTTACAAAGAACAATTTAAACCTCGTATGGAATACTGCTTCAAGCAATGGTCGGTGGAGCCAGAAGAAATGTAAATGTAAGTAGTAATCGACCTATTATAAAATTGTTCGACCGATAGGTAGGCCAACGGACATTGAGCCTCTGTCAAGATTTAGGCTTCCTTTGTATATTTTACCAACTCTCCTAGGGGTCAACCCTTAATGTTTTATTATTGTATAGGTAATACCAGTCTATGCTTTTATGCTCGTTTTTACTACGTAAAAATTGAAATAATCGATTTTGTATCTTTCCCATATCAATAAATGATTCAATAAATCAATGACGATATTAACAATAAAAATATTAACTCGTCACTTTCGACAGATATGACAATGTATCCTTTATCATTGACCCATTACGATATTCGTGTATCACACAGAAAGCTCCTATAAAAGCAAGATCGATTTCCGGCTACCTTAAGCTACCTTCTTCTGTTATTCTTCGAGTCCCCTGAGCCCCAGAGGCAGGAATAATTCACCGCTCCCCAACTAAGTTGTGAGGTGGGCCCGCCCCATGAGACACGACCCATTCTCTCTTAACACATTACACACAATTGCAAATGATACAAATGAATCGTTTCCGAATGATTTACCGACTTGTTAAGGAATTCCAAATGTAACTACTAATTAGGGGGAAATTGATACTTAGATGTGTTCCTTACCATCTGTATGATCTCAAATAAATGAGATAGGTAGATATGCACCATATTATTCCAAACATCTCACTTAAAGATTTTTTATCATTAAAGGGATAAAATATTTTTGATGTGAACGTACCAGGTATGGTAATACCTAACTGCATAAATCTTTATACTTCAATACGTATAAGCTAACAGACAAAACAAAGTTGGGTGGTATGTGGTGGTGCATACTGTAGGTATATTATGTACGAGTATGTCTTCCATTATAGGTGTGTCGAGTTCACCATACTTGATACGAATTACGGTCAGATTTCGACCACTGGCCATCAAAGTAAAATGAGAATAAACGAATCGAAAACATTATAATCCTCAAGGAAATTACTTTTTTCTTTAGGCAGAACGTAAAGCTTCTATTTTAATGTATTTAAATGTAGTTTAAAAACTTTGAAAAGCTTCGTTCTGCCTAAATCAGGTAAATGGTAAGCAGTCTCATTAAATATTATAATTGCCCGGTGTCCAAAGTTTGCATAAATACACGAGTTCATCGTCTGAAAAGGTGAGTGAGAGAATATTAGGTAGGCACTAATTGGATTCAATAAAATTCAATTCAATGCACTGTTTTACGTTAAATGGAAGCATTCTATTGACAAAAATTTTACAAAACTAATCTGAGTCGTTTTATTAATTAAAACTAAATATAGTATTATTTACGTAGAATGGCATGTTTTTATTTAGTCTACATTGTTATTTTACTGCACCCACCTATCCGCATTATAAAATGCATACAAGCTGCATGCACCATGCGCGCCATCTTGTTACTGCAACAACGTTGATAGATGACCCTTATTGGAATATAGCGTTAAACTTCTAAGCAGATTTGATGAACGGGTAACTTGTGGGTATATGTATAATAGGAAGCAAAGTAAATTATTTTATACAATAACGAAATATTAAACGATGCAATGCAGCGCACAACACCTTTAGAAAATTTTAATTGAGAACGTTTAAAAGGATGCTTAATTTGTCATTAGTGTAATTGTATTATAATGCACTTTGTACAGACTTTGCACCAACACGTATATCTAAACTTTATTACTTACCTAAATTTCTTTTTAAGTAGTTATTCTGCCCACATATTTTTTTTGATTCCGCCTCACGCTTCTATTAATAATTTTGAGACACGACGTACCTAATAAATTTTCCAAACCAAATATTATACTATCTACTAAACCAACTATGGCTTAATGGATTGCAGTGAACATTATCCTGGTCTGGATTGAGATATAATTTTTATAAATTATTATTCGGTTACTAAAATAGGTTTACTATTGTTATCAATCCTTCTTTTTTCACGTAATTGGTTCTAACCAATTTCTGAGAATAAGACGTTTTACATTTAAATATAAACATTCTATATTTATTCTCTATATTAAATTTTAGTTCCACTATCAATTTATCCGAGCATGCTAACGAATGTCTCTTAGGGACGATAATTAAGTCATCGCTAGTAATGGCCGGCAGCTACAATCCGGTCGATATAACTTAATTTTGTTCACTAGCTGGCCCTTTGAGCCTTTCAAGAACCATTCCACTAACACGTGATTATATTTATGTTGAATATAAGTTCTTTATATTTCTATAATAAATAATTTAAGATAAACATACGAATTATCCCCCTTCCCCTGAAATGCCTAAAAGCCTGTCTCAGCGTAATAGTATTTTTTCTAGTTATACTGTTATTTAGTTCTTAATTTTAATTGTGCCTAAATTATTCGAAGACTGAAAAAATGTCTTGATCTCCTTGAACACTGAAGTTCTGACTGAGTGTACTGAGCAGGTTTCTTTTTCTATCTACCTTATATGTATTAAAAGTTATTCACAAATAACCAGAACATGTGTTTTTCTAACGAGAATTTGTTTTAATTTAATTACTTTCACAGATTTGCCAATTTTCGACGACCACTCATTTTGAATCGCCTTTAAAAATAGAGTTGCCATTTAAGAATCTTAGTTTGAGCTCAGCAACAAGGCTACGAAAATTTAACAGTAGCAATGTTACCGTAATAGTAGAACATAAAAATCATTCCTCAATCTTCAAGAAATTAACATTCTTACTGAAGCAAAGAAAACCCTATCTATCTTATTTGTATAATACTTATATGGAAAAATAAATGGCCAGGCAGACAAATTTTTAAGGCATTTTTTTCTTGATTGTGGTCATCAAAGTTTACTATCAAAATAACTTATACATGGAAGGAGGTTTTGTGAGATAAAATAATAAAATAACATAGCAATGCGTAAATTAAAATTTTAATTTAATTTAAACTTTAGGTACTACATACATAGATTTTATTTGCGTTCAAAATAAAATAATAACTAATTAACTTAATTAGTCACGGTTCATGCGTCAATTTGCAATAAATAAACCTACCGATACCTAATTTATTCAACTTTTTACGTTGAAATTTTTACTCAGTTAATACATTTTCTTCTGAACATGAGACTTTATAATTAGTTTCTAACTTCTAAGCATGTTTAAGGGAATATGTGAATTAATAAAATTTTCCTACAAACTTCGGAAAGTTTAAGATACACGAGCTTAAATTTTCGAAAAATTCCCTCTTTTAATGGCGTTCTCGAAAATTTTATTTATGATCCGATAAATGTTATTATTCGAATGAAATGTATGTAATAATTTATTACTTTAACTTTAGTCAACATTAAATAAGAACAACTCAACCTTAGTTACAAATAATATCACCACATCAAGCTTCAGCACATTTTACACAGTTGAGCTTTTAAAATAGTCTTCAGATTTGAATTTTTGTTTTCTATAAGAGAAAGATTTTAAATCAATCCCTAGCTTAAGTTGTTGGTGAATCGCTGCCAACCTGGATTTAGGTCTAAATAGATCAGGCAACTTTGAATACTCCCGTGTCAAAATATTTTAAATGATTGTCCAATGCACAATTTGCACAAACATCGTTGTTGTTTCATTTAGTCTGCACTAGTTTCCATTATACTTCTACGACAAACCGTTACATAAATTATTATTATTCATATTTGTATGATTTGAATTGAAACAAGCATTCTTTAAAAGTTTTAGAACTTTTCTTCCTTTGTATGGGATAAGATTTCCCACCTTCTGCAGAGTAGTTGGTAACCCTATTTGTAAAATACCTACGTAAGGAATCTACAATTAAATCACTGTCTCCAATTTTCCATATTTTCCACAACTCCTCACACCTCCACAACGCCTCAATTCAAATGAAAATGCTTTATTAGTAAAATAAACAAAATAATAAACAATATAATACAAAATTAAAGGTAAAATTACAGAATGTCATAATAGGTGTGTTATGTTAAAATCAATTAATGCGTAAAACACGCCTCAACCACTCATTGCTCAAATGAACAAACAATTAAAATTTACAAAGAAAATAGTGAAAATTAATTTCATTTTTGCGGTTCTGTGTAATGGCTTTTTGAAACAGTGTTTATTATACAGAAATAATTTTCCATTCAAGGGTTGTTGCACGCGAGTTATTATGCGGTTAGTTTCGTACACATAAAATTATAATTGTATTAATTAATATAAGTTCGCGCTCCGATTTGCCGATGACATAGTGATCCTGGCGGAGTCGCTGGAGGAACTCAGCATTATGCTCGGCGACCTCAATAGTGCCTCACAACGGGTGGGTCTTAAGATAAACATGGACAAGACGAAAATCATGTCTAACGTACATGTCACACCCGTACCAGTGGTTGTTGACGGCACTGCTCTCGAAGTTGTAGACGAGTACGTTTACCTAGGACAAACGCTGCGAATGGGTAAGTCTAACTTCGAGAGAGAGGTCACTGGAAGAATCCAACTCGGCTGGGCAGCGTTCGGGAACCGGGAAATAAAGGTCCTCGAATGGCGACCACGTTTAGGCAAAAGGAGCCCAGGCCGCCCTCCTACCAGGTGGACAGGTGACCTGAAGAAGGCAGTGGGAAACCGTTGGATTCAGAAGGCCCAGGGCCGGGTGGAGTGGCGTCGATTAGGGAGGCCCATGTCCAGCAGTGGACTACCAAGGGCTGAAAGGAAGGAAGGAAGAAGTTAACGCTGATATAAAACCGTAATGGATAGTATAAACGTCATGATGGTAATTATTTCTGTTCATTGCGTTATATTTTAAAAAACCACGTGTTGCACTCCGAGATTGGTGGCAGAAGTTACAACTTATAAGATGTGTTTTCTTGGTGATTTGGACGACAGTTCAATTAAAACACTGTTCAATATCCATTACTTAACTATAATACTTGCTTATTTACTTACTTACTTAACCATAAATCTTTTTAGTAAAGTCAAGAATGAATTTACACGTAAATATGAAAGATCAGATGGCGGCCAAATTGGCTGCCATAATAATAAAGCTGCCACGCCGTTTGTCATAATATAAACCCAGCGACGTATAAACTCTATCAAAACTAAAATTTTGTAATGTCTCTAAGGTCTAATTAGACGCACTTTGTTTATGAATGTTCCCATAGTTACCATCTTACCTTACCTTACGATATTTCGCTGCAATGGGATTTCAACTTTGTGCCTTTGCGTTAAAGTTGAATTCAGTTTGTTGAGGAGATCTGTCGCGAGTTTAACAATTTTTACCCATACCAAAAAGTGCTCAGCGCCGCTAAAGAAGTTTTCACTTCAAAAACGACTTGTAAAACTCAACTAGTTATAAGTCAATATAACAAATTCAATTTAAATGGCATAAGTTATCCAATAAAACAAACGTAAAGCAAATAAAACATTATCGCACACCAAGTAGTAGAGCTTTCACCTAAATTACATCTTTAAGTTATGTAAGTAAAAACTTCTTGTTTAATGTCGACATTGAAGTTGGTAAAACAAAGCAAATTCAAAAGAGAATAATTTGTCGAATGCATAAATCTTACACACATCAAACCAACCATCGGTATAAACATATACAGATATACCAAATATAACAATATACCTAGGTATTGAAAATATACCAAAATGTTTTCCTAGCGTAGATAAATAACAAAATCTAACTCGCATATTATCTAAAAATGAAAAATATAGAGTCTAAAACTTTTAAGCGCTGTAATCTGCGGAAACAAGCGAGGAACATTCCACATACAACATACAAAACCTACAAAATAGTACTAAGTAGGCACGTAATGGAGCCGTAAGTATGTACAAAATTCCTAAAAAACATAATTATTATTATGGAACGTTAGGTATATTCAGATTTCCAAACGTTGTTTTAATAACGAAAATATAAATTAATTTAATATCGTATAATACCTCAGCGACAGGCGTTTGTATAAATGCAGCACTTTCGCAAAACTTAATTCATGTTTGGAAGCTGAGAAAAACATTTTGCATGTGGGAAATTCGTAGTAAATTTTACTACAAACATCAACATTTTAATAGTTACCAATGAAAACAATGCCTTGAACAGACTTTAGCTATAGGCAATTTAATTTAAACATCTTGCGAAAAAAGGCTGTCGAAGTATAATTACTCCGAAACGAAAATCCGTTTTTCAATTATTTACTCCATATTTTAAATCTTAATTAGTTTCAAGTACGAAAAACATGTTCAGTAGACGTACAAAACCTAAATTATATTGTGTAGTGACTAGTTGTAACCACTTTAAGTAAGAAAATCCTCATTATTATCCCTTTTGCCTCCATGTATGTTTGGTTGAAAGATTCAAAAAATCATGGTATTTGATCACATTAATATTTGGAATGCGTAAAAATTCATTACAAGATAATAAAAAAATACGAAAGAATAAAAAAATTTAAATGTTTGTTGAATTTATTTTCATTTTAACCTTCACCACCTTTAAACCAATGACCTATGACCAGCAATTGCGTTAGAATTTTATGTCCTGGTTAGTGTCTATTCTTCGGCCTCAATTTTTTTGATAAAGTCTTATTTTACAGATGTTTTAAGTGTCGTTCACCCTACGTTATATCCAGGTATCGCGTGTGGATAATGTGTGAACCACGGTTCTGAAGCTAGTACTAGGTACGACATCGTCCTTCGTACACGCAAAGAGTTCGTTATTGTCAATAGACCCATGCTTATATTATTTTTTCGACATAATAATATACCATATCCATTATATCATTACAAATTTAATTACTTTTCAAAGTAGGTTCTGAATTTGCAATTTATTTAAAACGTTGATGAATCTGCACCAATTTGGAGACAGGTCCAAATACCTGTAAGTAGCCAAAATTCACAAGACTCACAATAATACACTTTATTTATTCCATTCATCATTAAGCTGTACACTAAAAAATTTAAAATTAATGATGTTCACGAGGTGTTTGTGTCACAGTTTTTGAGAAATCAACCACAATGAAAAGTTGCATTCGGCTCGAAAAATAATTACTTTGACTAATTAATTTGCTGATAATATAATTTTTATTTCATCGAATATGAGATCGACGTTGATCAGTTAAACATCTCCCTTGAGATCATTTTTCAAATTCAATCTTATAGTAATATTTTTAAATTATGTAATCTATCTATATATGCGTAAAAATTCGTGTTAGCTTATCCAAACAAATCCGGTGGTGTAACCGCAATTTTAAAAAACTGCATAGCATGGCTTTATAACTTCCACATCTATTCTCATTTCTATCTATAGGTAGGTACGCTATTAATGGATTGTAGAGAATTAAAATAATGATATATTCCCATATTTTCATCCTATTAGAGTTGTTGAAACAGTTATTAACAATTTGTGATATAAATTCAGAGTGGCTATACTCAGCATAAAATTTATGGAAGTTGTGATCTTTCTCCTAATTTATATTTTAGAGTACCTACTTGTTGACATTTCTTAGTTTATTTCTGTATACCACGTCGAACTTATTTTACGAAATACCTAACAATTTCATATTTTACCAAAATTTCACGCTAAAACGATCTTTAAAATGTAGATCTTTACAATAAAGATAAGTTTTAAATAAAATTCCACATACCTACTCCTCCACATAATACTCCAATAGAACGTAGATTTTTTTTATTTTAGTAAAAATTTACGCAGTCCTATGCAAATACAAAAATATGAAGATTAAACCTGCCCAGCCATCCATCCACCGATCCATCTACCCAGGATTAGTTATTTCTAAAAATTCGTATCTGGTTTTACCATTTTTTGAAAATACGATGCCTATTCGTTGACAGAAAAACTATGTAGAGACGTGCTCAGAATCCATCTTCATAAAGGTACGTAGCAGACACATTCAAAGCGAATCTGCTAATTGAGTTCTGTAACGATTTTGACGTATAGAGGAGGACGTCAAATATTTCTACGACCGATAGTGAATCGAATTTTTCTGTGATATATGAATGTGGAAACCCTGGAGAAACGGAAATCAGAAATAGCTTTCAGTTGATAGGTGGTAATAACTTATTAGAAAAGCTATATTTATTTTAAAAACGAGTAGGTATGCATAACCTACTAAGGTTTAATTAAAAGTAGAGTTCATTTTCGTTGCAGTTTGAAAAAGTTAACATGCTTTATTTTAGTTTGAAGTAACATGAGTGGAAATTATAATAGGCGGTGGTAATTGGTAATCAGAACAAAAAACAAAACATTAGTATGTAATAAGTAAAATGAACAAAAAGGAATACACGCACAGTGTATTACTACCAACTTAGTTCTTTGCAGATCTAACATACTAATAAGTATCAAAATTAACATAAAATGACAGAACATTAATACTTACAAACCTGTCACAGAACACCTAAAATTATTTCAATAACATTATTATCATGTCGTACTCGAGTAGTATTTCCAAACAAACATTAGTGAAGCAAAATACAATAGCATGTTTTAAATAAGGTTTGCTACTCTGACAATAAGTTAGTGCGGTGGCCGGCCCAGACTCAAACAACTCGAGCAAACTTGGTAATTTACCGTTCATATTCCAACTACGGTACACTTCCATTCCCATTGAATAGTTCTGAGCGGGTCGCTATTTGTTTTCCTTCTTCTCCGTCATTTATCGAATATAAAAATACTTTTATGTATACCTATAACCAAAGTTTTTTTTATATATCAAAATGGAGGAGGGTGTAATTACGAGTAGGTACATCAAATATGGGACAACAAAAATTAACGTCCACCTGTTTTTTGTCAGTCGCTCATTGTAAAGTGAAAGAAGAAAATAGTTTTAATTTATTTGTGGGAATGGAAAATTAAAAGCGTAAATGCAAACATTTCCTGGACTTCCACTAATATTTCAAAATAAAAAGTGGCCAAACTCCAGCAGTGGACTACCAAGGGCTGAAAGGAAGGAGTAATTCATTAAATCAATGCTATTCGAGAAAGATAAAGTCATAAACCAAGAAATCTGAGCAGACAATGGAAACATTCTACCCCTGCGCTTATTATTCCTAAACAATAAGGCCGATACCCCACCATTGAAATCGGCTGCCAAGTGACGGCCCATTGTGTAATCATATTATTTTGTCATAAGTATTATACTGCCTCCCTCCGCTTTGATCTCCTATTAGTCAAAGTTAGTCGGTATTTTAATAATAAATGAACGTAGATATAAACAAACTTTTTTGTGGATTGGAGCCGAGTATGTACAATAATATGATGTATTTGTTTTTTTTATTATAATAGAAGAGAAAACGTTAATGCTATGGAGGAGAAAGCTTCAGATCGAAAAATTCATTCTAGGCTTTAAGGAAACTGATAAAATTAACTATACTTCAAGTAGCAAACAAGCCTCTTTGGAAGCCTCCTGCAATATCAATTATTCCAAAAAAAACCAGCATTACATCACTCGTAACTATGCCTATTTTATTCAAAACTGTGCAAAATTCAACCTATACTTATGCTAATTTCTAGACCCACTTCAAATTTAATGTTTCTGCAAATTAGTGATAATAATCTTAAAAGATGAAGAACTAAATGTTTATAAAAAAAATGTACCCATAAATATTATTAACTTAATTCTTCGACATGACGTAAGAATTATTTTACAAGTAATTAACGGCAGATACCTAAATAGTTTTGAAAGTGTAAAAATGTTTATCACATAACTTCGAATTACAACCGGATGTGGGATAGACTTCTGAAGAAGCAATGGAATGGCGTTCGAATTGCTTTTCCGAGTAGGAAATCTCTCTGAACAAAAGTCAGTATATTTCGGTTTGGCTCACGGTTATACATAGGCGCGCCCACGCAGCGTCCGCGCCGCCACCGTCGCCGCCCGCAAGCCCAGTCCTATCTGCTTTCTCGCCGCCTGTACACGCTTCAGGTCAGTGCACATTTCTAACAATTACACCCCTAAATCCTGCATAAGCGAATTCCAACCCTTTTTATTCAAAAAATTCCGCTGAGCGACCGTTACCGACGTTTTATTGGTTTTATTTGTTCGATTACGTTTGTTTACGTAAACCGAAACTAACGTTTCACCTGTTATACGTAAATTCTCAACTTCATATAATCGGCTTTTATTTATCCTTTCAGTCCGTGCGTGCTTATTTTTAGCTGTGCCGTTCAACATTTACCGAGTGCATATCACAATAGGTACTCTCTTGTCGGACGAACAAAAACCGGGTTTCGTTACTAAAAATATCCCATATCGAATGTTTGCGATATCTATTTTGAAATTGTTCCACTGTGCACCGTACGCGTCGTTTCTTAGGAAAGATCATCCATCAGGAGACAGTGATCGGTTATCTGATCGAATATGTGTCACCATCGATACCATTAAACGTTCATACCCAAGCACACGTCCAGTATTTGATCGAAGTTTTAATTAAACTGTTTTAAAACTCATTCACATTTTTATTCAATAAACAACGTTGTAAAATTTAATGCCAAGAGTCTGATTTTTATAATGTGTTGCTCGCGTAGTTACGTTATGTTTGGCAGAGCATTCCGGTTGCGTATTAAATGTCTTAGGCCTCTGTATACGTTTTATATGTTATTATTAGTCCAAGAAATAAGATTGACGTTTTTGTTATCCCAACGACAACAGGATATTGCGTGTGTTGATGCTTCAGTGCCTAGTGTATTGCAACCACGGTTTTACGACATCGTCAAAATTTAAGACTTTGTTGAAAAAACAGCAAACGCACACCGCGGCCACATTTCTATCGGTTATAACAGGTAATCAAGCATTCAGTTTGATTAAAGCACACAAAAGAAATAAATTTAAAATAACTGGAAACAATATGTCGAAAATTGAAATGACCTTTTGATTTCAGCAGACCACATAACAGTCCATCTAAATGAATGTTGGTATTTCCAATCCGACTATCGTAAGAGAAGCCTCGACAGTTTGGGAATAAAACGAAAATTTTATCCAATACCAGTTTCATGATATTTCAAATTGAAATGCCAAGCCATCAAAATAGTAACAGACAAACCAGGAATAAAAGAACCCGTAGAGAAATAGCAATATCGGCTCAGAGTTAAGACACGGAATATCCATTACAAATATTAATTTGAATAAAGTCCACTCTAGGGCGTTAATGTTTGTAGTATTTACAAACGACAATGTAACATACAAAAACTTAACGTAAGCAGCTAGGACAAGTGCTATAATTTACATCTTAATCATTCGAGATTCGACAAAATTACACCAGACCAAACATTTGTTAGAGATTAAACGTACATTGAACATTTGAAAAAAATCCAAATTGAAAGTATTTTTCCACTAATGTTAAGCTAATTATCTCCCGAGGCGAGCTTGCCGGCAGGTTACGTAATTTGATAAGGGCAACAAATCATTCATAACAACATGGCTGTACAAGAGGAAGCACCGCTACCCTCCGGCGTTTCTAAACATTACAGCGATTAGGTAGAGTATAGTAGGTATAATTCGCGCGCGACTTAACTGCAGAGCTTACACAAACTTGATACACTTATAATAATGTCAAATTTAATGACAGTACGATACTCATTTACTTAGCAATATTTATTACACTCTGCAGCAGTCGAGCGCGCGCGAACTATTTTAAACAACCATCATTAGTCAAATTAAGGCAAAAAATTGGATTGTAACTTTGTTCAAAAGGCAAATGCGAGGAACACAATAATGAGTAGTAGTGCTTAATGTTTAAGATTGTATTTTTAATTAATTCACAGAAATCGAATCAAGATGAGTCGCGTAGGCCGAGGCAGGCGCACACGCGTCTACGATTGCAACTACAACAAGGGCGAGAGCTACTACCGCCCAGTCCTTGACAGACTGGACGGCAAGGTGCCGCCGGTGAAGGAGCCTGAACGCGACCGCATCAGGTCCGATGTCGAGAACAGGATCAGGAGTGCCCTAGACGACATAGAAGCTCCAGCCGATGAGCTGTTCGACTCAAGGGGTGCTCGCGCTCAGCGCGGCAGGCCTCTGTCCTCTGCGTTTGAAAGCGATGACATCGCTGATGATGTAAGTAAACTATTTAACGTATTCGTTTTTCAGATTTATTATACATACACGTTAAGTATGAAAAAGGAGCCACATCATGGCTTAAACTTGAAGTGTGGGTAAGATACAATGTTTTACGTCTAATTTGTGAGTAAGAAAGTAAGTGAAAGTAATAAGCAATTAATGATTAATTATATCGCACTGGCATAATAGAGAACAATATGCTAAATATTGTTGTGCTTATAACACTCATTTTCACGCCCTACGTACCTACAGCAATTATCGGGTAACAAGGTTTTTACTGAAAATTCAAACCGTAAAAGAAATTCACGCCTGTCGCAAAAAATATATTTTAAGTCTATTAATGTAAAGATCTTAATGTTAAACTAAAGTCACTATTAGAAATTTGTTTGACAGTTTTTCATAATTATTCATGAATACTTGAAATAATGTGAAATAGACACATTTGAATCATTTATGACTTCGTCGTTGTTATTAAATAAACATTCTTTGTTCAAAGAGAAAATAGGATTTCAGCACAATTTTTCAGTGTAGTAACTACGGAATAGATCTAGTAACAATATACGAAGTCGCTTAGTATACCGTTTAATAATGCACAATAACATGAGTGATACCAGCACACTTGAAAGACTTGAAAGAGTTAGCAGATCTATTACATTCAAACTTATAAATGGATGGACGCCTAGAATGCGGGCAATGGAATTTCATATCCCACAGTATATTTAAAATGCGACACACACAAAGTCATGTTTTCCTCATTCCTTCGCTGTTTTCTTGGCTATACATATTGAGAAGAAAATACCGAAAAGTAAACAATAAAACAACTTGATTTATATGGGGAACCTATCTTTATTTTTAAGTAATAGAGCCTTAGTAGGTCGCTGGGAGGAACCTTACCGCCAGTCTCTTAACCCGTCGTAAAGCAACATGTGCCTCAAATGTTACTCGTATATTTCGGCTGGGGAGATATGATTTACTTAGTCCTCATTAGTAGCAAAGCACAGATACACATTCTGATAATATTTCTTATCTATTTGAGGAGAATAGAAGTGTCCATGGGCTGTGGTGATCTTTTAATATCTGGTGGCCTGTATTGCAGTTTGCTACGGAATCAGGTACTTTAAAAAAACGAGTGCGTCTCGGGACGTTCGACATAAGTGATAACTTAAACTAATCTAATGTAATTATCTAAGCTATTTAATATTGCCGAAAAGATATTAAAACCTCCTTCATAGTAAAAAAAAAATAAACAACTTGAATGACATCTATTTGTATGACACTATGATTTGACACTTTTGTAACGTTCAAACTTGTTCAAAGAATCTACGTCTACATAATTATGTATAGAGAGGAAGTATTGTCATCTTGGACGATTGATATCATCACTAAGCCAGCTGCTGTAATATGGGTGATAATATGGATGACCTTCTACATAATTGCCTATGTGTTTATGTAAGCCTTTCAGCGCCATATAGTATGAATATTTTTTAAAAGGTAGATCCTTTTTTCTTTTCTTGAATTTTGACGTTTCTTATGTGAGCCTAGGAAAGCGTCTGACATACATCAGACAGAGTACGGTACAGATACCGTAACGCGTTAGGTAACGAAGCGGTTTACCCTCCTATAGCAAGTTATCACTTCAAAATAGCGGTTTGATCGGTTGTTTCATATGAAACCACAGGTACATGATTGAATAGCGTATTTCGTCGAACATGAACAGAAGAGGATTTAGTGATTGAATACGGACTAAAGTCCAAACGTGGATACTACGAGGCCACTGTCTACGTATTTCGCATATGAGGCTGAGTATGTGAATGCCCGGTTTTGATTCCATTCACTTGTGTTTAGTGAGGCGTGTATTGAATACCGCGAACAGAGCCGTTTCAAAAGCAAATGCGGAATGTTAAGCGAGTTGCAGGGAGCTTACAGCCCTAGAGCTGGCCGACATTTTTCGAGAAGTGTTTGAGGCATCATAGAGTCACATTGAATAGATAATATTGTTTCTGAATAATGCAGACCTGATTGGCGAACAACAAGCAGGCCCTAAACGATGAAAAAACGAAAAAAATTAACCAGAACACTGAGTCGAGTTTATAACCTCGCCAAATGTCTACAAATTTTTTTTTTCGTAAAAAAATGTTTGAAGCTCATTGAAATTTTTACAACATAATATTTATTAATAAAAACCTATTTTCAGGCCATTTAGTGGGATTTTGAACAAAATTTCAAAGCGCTTCAAACACTTTTTTGAGTAATGCTAAAACTCATCACAAGTGTTCAAATATTACGAATAATCTATACAACGTGATTTAATGATGCCTCAAACACTTACTGAAAAATGTCTGCCATCTCTTGGGCTATGAATATTTGACGCTGGACGAGGGACAATCAAATAATTCAGGTTGCAGGTGAATACGTTGCTGTTGGTATGCAACCATTGTGCCTGCGCTCCCTTTGTCGTCATCGACGTACTGTTATTTATTTACAAAGCCGGGATCGCGGTGTGTCTGAAGGAAAATTGCAAACACCGTAATAACGTCGTTTGTTTGTGCTTCTAATGTTGTACTTGCCGTGTTTAATTACATATCGTATCTGTTTCACCCTGCCTTTGTTGATTTGTATACAAATTCAGCAAAAAAGCGGCTGGAGAATTTGAAAATTAATAAGGTTATCATCAAAATTGATATAAAAATGCCGGTATCTCAAAACATAATTAGAAGTGTTTTGTCTCTCTATAAAAGACGGAAATTTTTGATATTTACTCCCTTCAACTTGATCTTAATACCAACTTGATTTTGAACCCAAACAAGACAATACCAAATTGAGTCTATAAAACTAAAAAAACCAACGGCAGAAGTGAAAACTTATAAGATGTGTTTCCGAGGTCATTTGGACGAGAGTTCAATTAAAACACAATAATTTAGTTTCTCTGTAAGAAAAGAAACGACATTGCGACATACCTACTAATAGTCGCAATGTCGAATCCAAAATCACAATAATTATAATATTTAGCTTTTTTCTACAACAAAATACACTTATTATAGTTACCATCTTACGCATTTTCCCTTACGATCAGGTTCACGTGTCCTGTCACGAGTTTAATCATTTTTACCCATACCAAAAAGTGCTCAGCGCTGCTAAAGAAGTTTCCACTTCAAAAAACAGTTTTTCAATGATATTATAACAGAACCTTAACAAGTTCAAATTAATTCTTAATAAAGTAATTTTTATTCAAAAAAGTGTATGTTTGATATAATTTCCACTCAAAATCAATATTGTACCTATACATGATCTTGGTAGGCACAGTAACATATATTAATTGAAGTAAACCCTCAATTTCCATTTCATTAGCGTAGCTTAGCGTATCCATATCACTATGAAACGACATAAAATTTCAAAAGTTTGACGGCGAGAAATAAAACATTTGGACAGTATCCTTCATGGAAAATAATATTTAGCAATGATCTATTTTTGTGCAGTTTAAATTCACGCCGACGCATATTTATATTACTAAGATGATATATTACTAAGATGATAATGACTCATTAAAAGAACAGGTACACTGAATTAATCAATACAAAGTCATTGCATTACTCGTACAGAAATAGAAAGTGACTTAAATAGCTCTACTGTAATACTCGCCAAATTCGAGACATGCTCATTTGACACCTACAATGTACGTACATGTGGACGTAGTGCGGGGTAGTGCTCTGAGTGACTTCAGCACGTGGGTGACTAATACGAGTCAACTTGCAATAATGACCGTGGACTTAATATTGGAGTACGATGCTTTTGCTTACAGCCCAAACATGGTCAGGTAGCGCTTGACGTCAAAGATGTTTGGACTATCATCAACCCATCACTGTCTCGTGTTTTGTAAACTTCTGTAATAGAGAAAGATTTAGCAGACACTTGTGCTTTGCTTTCGAAACTATCTTGTCATAGGTTTTGATAACACGGAACATATTATTATTATGTGTATGGAAGGATTTTAATTCTATTTTTAGCTAATTCTATTTTTTTCTATTTGATCTCCTGAGTGGCGCAATGGTTAAGACGCTGATGCGCTGCGCTGAAGGTCCTGGGTTCGATTCCCAGCAGAGCAGTAATTTTAATGATGAATTTGAATTTCTGTTTCTGGTCTGGATGTGTTGTGTTCATGTCTTGTGTTTGTCCATGCACCCACGACACAGGGAATCCTAGTGTGGGGCTATGAGTGTGAAGCGTTATTATTATTATTTTAGTTCACTACTCGTATTATAATAGATATTTATTAGCCCAATAACTAAAATACGGGTTCCACGCATACTTATATTATAATTCATTACAGCAGTGAATATTGTATGTTGCATATATCCGACTCTTTCTATGATCATCTGGTTGGCAAGGGGATCTTTCCAAATCAATGGTGGGCGTGAAGCATAGTCCCAGACGCAACTCCATTCAGTTGGCCGGCACACTGATTGGGCAGTGACACAATCAAATTTGTTGATTGCTGGCCCCAGGTGATAGTCTAGTCATTTTATCCTTCCCAACAACTGGTACTGAAAATAAGTTTGAGACAAAGTTTATGAGATCACCTTTAACGACTTCCTACATGTCAAAATGATGTGTACCTATTGGGTGAACAGTTTTAGATTGTAATAAACGCTCCCACAAAGTTCGAATTTGGCTTATGACTCATATTTCAATGAAATGTGATGAGCTATTAAATGTTGTGTTGCCATTAACAAGAACAGATTAAAGTCGTCTTTTAAAACTCTATGTCGGCATTGAAGAAGTATTTAGTAAAATATTATAACAAGTTATTATATCAGGAAAATGTTGGGAAATTGTGGCATTTGTCGGACTTTTGAATTTCAAACGTAAATGAGCTTCGGCGATTTTATTTATTTATTTATTTATTTATTTATTTATTTATTTATTTATTTATTTATTTATTTAAATATTTATGATATTTAATTATATTATATTATATAATAATAAATTATTGATATTTAATGATCATGAATGTTTAGTGAGCCGAATGCCCAAAATAGTTTGACGTGGCATAATCTCAGCTCAATAAAGCCCATATCACAGTCCACATATCGATAAGAAATATTTGAAATCCTTTAGTTATTTATAAATATACTTTATATTAGATTATGGAGGTGATGAAACGTTAGTATTGAATTCCTTAATTTTTTACTGATATAATTGATTTCAAATGAAATCATTTCATTTCAAATCAATGTATAGTAATGTAAGGTAAAATAAATCTTTAAGTAGCAATAAATTTTGCTGTGCTACTGAATTACAGAATAATTAAGTAAATTACAGTAGATTGATATCTAAGATGCTGCGGAGGTGTTTTTAACACAAAATACAATTTAGTAATAAGTTGACGGCACGGTTTATTACAAAATTAATTATTTAATGTTGGCATGATCCATCTGTTAATAATTAATGTTTTGATTACTCTAACCCACGCATGATAAGAATAAACTGAACGTAGGTACCGCCTAGTTTTGGATTACTTATTCCTATATGACACCCAATACCCATGAAATAATTTAAATAAGGTTAAAAATGACATTTAATATTGGTGAAACTAATTGCTTTAAGAAATTTGCTGTTTTTATATGGACATTTAAATTTAGAAAATTCAAAATTATATCTGTATCTGTAGATAATTTTTAACATAGACTTTGGTATAAATACATCAATTTCTATTGTCGATTTTCAAACGTCTTTTGTAGTGAGACCGCAAAGACCGAAAGCGCATACCACGAGAGCAATAATCTCGGTACTAAATTTCGTTTCTCGGTACTCTGAATAACACTGTGGATAAAAATAGACAAATGGCAATTTGCAAACATACAAAGGATTATTTGCAACACATTTTCTTTATCTTCTCTAAACAATAGCTGACCAGGTAGGTTTTACTTCAAAAAGGCAGCTATTGACACTACGGTCAAATATCTCTACATAAAAAATCACATCGATCCATCGATCTCTTTATACTTCTACTATACCTATGAGTGCAGTTAGATATTATGACAATGTATCTAAAGGTGAATAAGAAACTATCTATGTATGTCAGTTTTTGCTTTTAGCGACGCGGTCGTCTTCTAGGTCATATTGGAACACGAAATATTATCTCCTAAGGGACATCATAGCTGACACTAATCTCTGGTGACTTGACTCTTGACCGGATTTAGGTTTTTAAAAGAGAGATAACGAGAACGATGTTAAAACTGGGTTAGATTTTGTAACAACATTCGCGATGTACCTAAATAATTATATTTTTGATCACGTATAAGAGATTCGTTGCTTCACTTTTCATCACTTTACTATCATCTTCATATTTATAATTACACTAGCTGACCCAGCAGGCTTCGCTCTGCCAATGAAGGGTTGATCGTAGAAGGGTGAAAATTGAGGATTGTATGTATTTTTGTATGTTGTATCATAAAAAAATAGAAATTAAAAATTTTGTCTAAAAAATAAAAAATAAAAATTTAGGGGTGGACTACCCGTAACATTTAGGGGGATAAAAAATAGATGTTGGCCGATTCTTATAGATACCGGATAAGCACAAAAAATTTCATCAAAATCGGTCAAGCCGTTTCGGAGGAGTATGGCAACGAAAACTGTGACACGAGAATTTTATATATTAGAAATAAATAGGCGAAGGCGAATCAGTTCAGAGCAATTTTCTCTTTAGTTTCTCAACCGATTTTCCTCATTTTTGTTTTGTTTGTTATAAGTATATTGAGTTTTAATGCAGACGGTCAATAATTTTAATTAAAATGCCGCAAGCACACAACCATATGTTTTTTACACACCATGTACACACCCACATTGTAGATAGACAAAAATAACATTTATCCTTTTTCTTCTGGTTAATGGCGCATTCACGTTCAGCCCACAGATTCATTATTGTTCAGCCAATGACAAGTTGAAGTTTTATGTACCTATATTTTAAAAAGAAGCAAAAGATAAGAATAGAAACTAAAGGTTTTAATAACACCTAACTTTGGAAAAGTTAAGATCACGTATTGAAGGTATAAATTTCAGATTTAATAAAAGTGCACGCGCAGTGCAAGTGCAGTTAAAAAAATCCTGTACTTGCTATGCCATAAAGAACGTTCTGTTTTTAAAAAGAGTGTTGTAGAAATTATCGTTGGTTCCTATGAATTATTTTTTTATTACTGTACTTAATATTAACGTATTGAACGTTATTAAATCTGAGAATAATTATTATTTTGAGATCTGTAAATATATGTACTTGAATAAAAAGTATTTTTTGAAATTATTATAGGTTGAAGATATAAGATATAAGCGAGCGAATTTCACACAAATTAATATTTTTAAATAAGAAACGAGTGCCCCCAATCTGGAATAAAATAAGAGTCTCTGCAAATACCTACGATATCGCGTGTTTATGTTCTTCTATAATGGTCATTTAAATTGTTAAAACTGGCCAACTTTTATCGTAATCCGTTGTGTTTGAAATCAAATAATATACATTTTTCCAATCAATTATAAAAGTTTCATTGTAAGTGCAACCCGTCAGCAAAGGTAATGTACCCGATTACCTTATAAATCTTTCGTATTAATAATTATTATCGAAGAATTACATTTTAATAAATTATAGTCGAATTTCGACTACTGGGCGACCATTAGTATAACCTGTAATATAACCTGAATTAGCATATAGGACACTTTAAACCATATCTGGTCCAAATAATAAAACCACGCTGTCTAATACGCAAGCAAATCCCTCAAATCTATGACGATGTATAACAACGAAGTAAAACTAAACAAACTTTCACAAAGATGCAATATTGTTTCAAATTATGTAAGTATATGTTGTTTGAAAGAAATGAATATTCGAATTAACACTAAAAAAATGAACCTTTTGCGGGATACATTTCATTGCAGACTCAATGGCGTGCTTTTCATTAATTTCTGCATTTCTGTTACAGCCAATGTTTTCCTTGTCAATACATTGTGTCGCTGGTTTAATCGAACATTGATCGTAATAAACGATTGTGGGGTTTATTATTTCGAATGAATTCTGTGAAATAATATATTTTCGCTCTTTTGCTGTGGTTTTTCTTTGAATGCTCTTATTTACACTTGAAATTAATATATGTATTTGATTGTCTGGTCACTGAAAACTCAAAGTAATCACATATTACTTCAGATATGATTGAATTTGCTGCTGTTTTGTACCGACAAGACAAGCAAATTCTTATGATATTTCATTCCTTCCTTCCTCTCAGCCTTTGGTAGTCTACTGCTGGACTTGGTCCTCGGTCGGTCCATGTCGGTTACCTTCGTTCCGTAGAGAAATACCAAGAATAGATCTCTCCTTTGCCCTCTGAGCGACCCTGAACTTGTGGATTAGGCTCACAGTAAAGGACCGTCTCGGCACCAAAAGTCATCACTGGCAACACACATTGTTCAAAGACTTTCAACTTCAGGCACTGAGGTATATCGGACGTCAAAACCTATCTTAGATTCCCGAACGCTGCCCAGCCGAGTTGGATCCTTCGAGCGACCTCTCTCTCGAAGTTGGACTTACCCATTCGGATCGTTTGCCCTAGGTAAACGTACTCGTCTATAACTTGGAGGGCGGTGCTGTCTGGTCCGTACCAGTGTTACCCATGTCACGTTAGACATGATTTTCGTCTTGTCCATGTTCATCTTAAGACCCACCCGTTGTGAGGCACTATTGAGGTCGCTGAGTATGATGCTGAGTTTCTCCAGCGACTCCGTAGCCTTAGAATTAGTAGCTAGGAAATACAATATAGTCGAACATAGCTATATAAACGCTCGCAAAGGCGTAGCTGCGGAATCATGGAGAAGAACAACTCTGACGACCTGAAGGTGGAAGTGAGAACCAATTGGATTTAGAACAGAAGAACAGATTCAGCACAGGGTTGGGGGATGCAAGGAATGCATACTTCAAATACTGTATAGAAATTAATACTTGCTCATTATATACAATACAGGTTGCATTAGCGCGCGCGATAAAGAAAACTAGTGTGTTATTTGATTCCGATGTTATTCAAAGTTCCCGTTTTGTTTGCCGCAAACACAAAATATATCGCGCGTCGGTTGAATACTGAATGAATTATTTCGGGCCAGTGTACGTTTACATATGGGTAAAAATAGATTACATCGTGGATGTTCTAGTTTTTCGCTTTGTAAAATGGTGCAAATTTCATTACATAATACTCTTGAATAGTGGTCGAACGATCTATTCAAATACGTTCGGTGCCGGTAGTATCGCACCTCTATCTATTTGATTTTGTTCAGTGCATAGGTACTACAGAATATTCAGTTCCGCACACAAATAGGAATCTTTCCTCTTTAATTCTGGTGCAGGGGTTGATATTATCAGAAACAGGTACGTGAATCAGTGCCCCGAACACGAGCATTGTCACCAAAGTATTCGTATAGTTAAGGCATGTCATTAATATAGGCAGATGTACAGATGTTACCTCATTCCCATAATAATCACATACGGTAAGTTATAACTACGAGTAACTACGCGAAGACTGACAATAGTGGTCGCGGCACTGAAAATAAGTAGGTAGGTGATTAAGCATGACAACAAAATTTATAACTAAAAATTAAAAGATATCTATTATTATGTAGGAATTTACCGACTCTATTTTTCAACAATAGAGACTTTTGATATAAGTGAAGTGGAGTGAATAAATGTGAAGGTGCACTTAGAGCCACCTGTACTTTCTTAAACGTTTAAAATTTGTTTTCTCCGATGGTATTTAATTATAATATTCGCTGCAAAGTCTTGTAATTTTAAACTATCCCCTTCATTGCAACAACCTTCGCTTTGTAGTTTTTGCAAGCGCAGTTTTGTTAAAAAAAATTCAGAAATACTGTTCAGTAAAGAACTAATATGCAGTTAAAAAAATAACATTAAATCTTCAAATTCTTATTTGATATATCTTTTTGATATAAGTAGACATATTTTTGTCCAAAAGATTCAAGTTGGTGTAACATTAGGCGGTCAACGATTCAATTACATCAGGAAAACGTTACGTTCAAAATATGGAAACGTTAGAAACTATTATATTGTCCGGTAAGTTTTTACTTGAAAAACAAAGTTTGATAAAGGTTTTTTACGTTTTTTTATCACGCAGCATCCATGCAGAACTAAAAGTCGCATTCAAAAACCACGAGTGTTATAGTTCTACGTCGGACTTTTGCGTTCGGTCCTTGATTGTGTGTGTACATACCGTAAGTCAGATATAATACATCTATAATTTTGATTGACTAAAGATAAGAAATAAATTATAAACTAGGTATTATAATAAATCATAAATATCCATGAGAAGGTCACTACGTATTACTTTTTATTAAATTCGCCGCCCCAAATAAACCTAAATAAGTGAAATTTAGGTTATTTGGGTGCAAGCGACATTTTCATGCAAATTAGGTACCTATCTATCTACTTTTTATTCCATTCTACCATAATATTAATACGATACTATAAAAATCGAACCGTTTTTATAATATAAAAAACGGTTCTTTACTGTAAAATAAATTCAAGAGAAATTCAGAATACAATACACATTAGGGATTATCGTCTTACATAAACTAAATTCCCTCTAAATACACAAGTAGTAGGATTTATGACAGGATATAACGCAGACAAAATAAAAATAAGACTCCTCGAGTGCGGATATATCGAGGTTCTAGCTTTTATTTCAATTATGTCGACGTTACCAATGAACTTACAAAAAAGTAGAGCGATCTTAGTACAACATCTTTATACTTACTTGTATATAAAATTGAATTCCTATTTCCCTTGGTCATGCCATCACGCGTGAACGGCTGGACCGATTTAGGCTAAGATGTTTTAAAATGTTTAAACGTCATTGGATTTAGGCTGATTTTGGTTTTGAAATGTTTTTTCCCATATTAGCAGAACGAAGTGTGCCGAGACAGCTAATTAGAAATGAAAATGTTTTTTTTTGTTTTTATAGTTGTTCAAGGCGCGAAATACATTCTCAATATCGTTTATACACGTTTATACAAGTAATTAAATTTTCTAGTCCACTGTTATTGAAGATCTAATCATCTCAAATAATCAAAATTCTTAAAAAAAATATCAGTTAGTATAATTGGGCTACTTTGGTTATTAAGTTTGTAGTGTGATGCCCCAGGCCCCTTGTTGAAGAGAGTGACCCGTATCCAGTGAATTAATAAAATTAAATAACAGTAATCAAAAACGTAAAACATAGAAGCGCAAAAGCGTACTTAATTATCTGCTACGAAACCGGTACTTTAGCCGAGGGTTGCATGATACTACCTCGAGGCGACAGGTATGGGGGTGGTGTGTGGTGTGTGGTCTGTGAGTATCAGAATATTACTGAGGGTCGACGTGCCTTTGGCACTGAACACCGGACTTGAATTTGCTTTGTATTTTCCCTTAAATTACATATTGTATAATACCATATACACCATCCTTAATGTCATATTAAAATTAACTTAAATTTTAAAATTTAAAATTCCTTAGACTGAATGTTATATTACTTACGCAATAAATGACTGAAAACAGTTTTCGACTTTTAACGGAGATTTAAAGATTATGAGTTCCCTAATTTCCGTAGAATAGTAACCATTTGGGGGAAAATGGACCTCAAATGAGGACTTAGTTTTGGTAGAGTATAAATAGAAAAGACATAGTCGCCCTCTGGCTTTTTAGGTTTTCGTCAAATTTATGACCGTTGAAGCTATAAATAGTTTTATAGGTTTGCATCTGTTACAATTTCAAATTTTTCTATTTTAAAATATGCAGCAAAAAATAAACCAAAGAATTCAAAAGTTTATACGTATGCAATTTAAATTGGGTTATTTAATTATGAGCCACTCAAATGGAAAGTCGCGCGGGCTCTCAAGAGGCTAACGCATGTACTATGGACGTGGATTGTAAAATATGTGCCAGGTAATAGGGTCGAATATAACTAGCTTGGAATGTGTGAATCTATGTGGATTATTACGTAAGCTACCCAATCTCTAGGTTTATATTGGGTAACTAATCCGATTTGCTAAGTTGTAATTAAGATGAGGACGTTAATTATAAAATTTAACGCTATTTCCGCCCATTAGAATGTTCAATTTATTTCAGTTTGTGATTTTTTTGTAAATATTGTGGCACGTACAAAGAATAAACACTGCATTCAAATAAAAAGCAATTTACGTATGTTTTATGGTCGAAAACCGAGAAGCATTTAATGAAATTGATTTGAAATGTTTGTACAATTTTGCATTTCTAAAATTTGCAAGGGATAATAGGTAGGTACCTAATTTATTAGCACCGACGAACGAATGTACAGTTTAGTTATTATTCTAATACAGGTATTGATCTAAACAAATTAGAATACTTGAATTCTACTCAATCCTACTCGTAGTGTTTTGACATTCAACGAAATAATCAACTCGTATTTGCTTTCAAACATCTAAGTATCCAGGTATTAGTTGCATTCCTTTGACAGAATCAGTCTCTTTGACAGAATGTCTCCATACAACTAATGAATACCTGCATAACTACAAACTAGTATTGGATCTGGATGAACAGCTAATTGATAGTTCACACTAAATCATACGGGACCACTATTTAGCTGAACATGACTACCTAATTTACTCAATCAATGTCGTCTTTGTGCAACGGATTAGTCTGCCTAATCAAGACTGCATAATATGCACTGCAAATGGTTGGCTGAGGTTATTAAAGTTCAGGGAACCGTGTAACAAGTTCATGCCGATTTGGTACTGAACTACTCGCATTCGAGGGTGAATCTGTGTTGAATGTACTATTGATTATGTATAATAATATGTATGTAGGTGACTAGTATTGCCAGAAATTGATACTAAATTTAATTTATATTATTATGTACCTATATGAGAGAGATTAATGAATGAGAGATGGCTTCTGTATTTGGTGTGGTAAATTCAATGTTTCCATATTTGTATTAAATACAAAAAGGAATTTGCACAACATTGTAGCCTAATTTAAAAGTTAACTGGCTCATTAGTTTCATAATAATGCATTTGTACAATATTGTAACCTAAATGCCCAAACGTAAAAAATGACATTTAGTAAGTGCATACTTAATACCAGGGTTAATATTGCAGTCCGTAGACAATTACGATCAAAAACGATAATATCAGATCCTTAGGGTAAAGGTAGATGTTACGCTTTTGGGAAAAATACATTAGTCAATAGCTAGCTATGGGTACTGCATAATAGAACATTGTGTTACACTAATTATAACTTTTCCTCTTCAATCTATTTCTAGTTAAGCAATTATCTTTTTTAAACCCCCGTATTTTATATCCGTGTTGTTGTTGTGATTCTGTTGATATTTATAATTATACTTTACGTAATCCTTTACGTATGCGTGTATACTCTACTACATACCATTTGTACACATTGTTACAATGTAGGTAACCTAAATAGGCAACAATAGTATTCTGCAAAGCAACGCGTAATCTCTAAATATGAACGTTCCTTACAAAAATACGGTAAATTTTAAATTAATTGTTATCTGTCAAGGCAAAACTAGACTTGCACTGAACTGGTCTCCCACTCTTTGAATAGTCTTAACTATAATCATAGAGAGGGCACTACCCTTCATGCTTTTAGTGATGCTTTTAATGACATATTAGTTAGAGTATATTGGCTCGTTAGATCGTGAATGGCGAGAGAGCCGTTCTCGTACGTACGTAGGTTCATTTGTAGGTTCCCCGTTCTAAGATAATTGTGCTTTTAACTTCTAATTTATTGAGTGCCTCTCCAGTAGCCAGGAGCTAGTGGAGTTCCATTATAATCAAGATGGACACCGCTGTCTCTTTGCTACCTGTAACATCGTTAAATATTATTCCAATATTTCCGACTTTCCTTTCATGACTTTTGCTAGAAAATTGAAATTGAACTCTAAGAAAAATAATGTGGTAGGTGTTTACCACGTAAGTATAATATCCCTCGCACAGTTCGCACCACACATTAATGGCGCATTTTCACAGCTCCGCTATACATCGTCGTACAACAAATTTTCCTCGCACAGCTTTGGTGGAAACGCCCACACATTTCCACAGCACACCATCACTTCCTCGCATCACACATTTTCCTATCACAGCCTAAGGCTGCGTTTCCACCCAGAGATGTGCGAGGATGCGTAGAGAGGGATGCGTTTTTGAAGAACCAATAGAATTGCTTCATTTATATAGCCTCGCTCCGCTAAGCCGTTTCCACGCCTAAGAATGGGAATCGTGTCTCGCCAAAAGTTGTGTGTGACGTTCTCCAATTACATGTAAGGTACGATGAAGTATGGCGAATGGCGGGAAGTAACTGGACAAAGACCCTTATTTTGATAATAATATTATAATTTATAGATACCCTAACAAAAATGATGACGGTACCCCATCAGGCGCACTATATTTTGCAGTACAACTTTTAACTAAACTCATTTTTATTGAAGTCACTCACTACATTTTTCAACCACACTAGTAGCCTGCATTTAACATAACGGCCAACACATCTCTTTCATTTTCGTTTATAACGAAGCCGACGCGCGTCACAAGGTGGCATACGCTGTCGTTACAAAAAGGAATAACTGACAGTTCGACCTCATTCTACCAGCTCTAAATTCCTAACGAGTGATTGATGTTGTATTTGCACTGCAGTCCAGTGCGGCACATGAGAGTGGAACAATCGGCTAGTAAAATTAACTGCCCAATGAGAGACACCGTTACCCACATGTCACCGAGCCAGGAGACTGGACAAAAATAATTTCAAACGTGTCCCGGATCACAGAACTTCATTTGACACTTACGAACATTTGATGGCACTGTAATGCCCCATTAATTTATGACGTGTCTAGGAGGTATACCTAATCATGCGATTTTTGCTATTGCTTTTTTACTCAGATAAACATTGTAATACAAAACAATAATTATGTTGACGGTTTTCGCCAGCTTTAATAAATTATGCCTAATTATTAGTATTTTTCCTTTGAAAAGTGTTTAAAATAAAAATACTTTTATTTGGTTGAATAGACGAGAACGAAACGGTCGCTATAAAATCAATAAAGAGTATTAATATAATAGCGTGAATACATGAGGATTATAAACTTCTAAATTATTGAATTTTTCCTTTTTCAGATCACAGAGTCACTTAAGCGCTTACGTGCCGGCAAGAAGACGTCTCGCTTCGCAGAGGACATCGACTTCGAGAACAGCGTCGCCAATCTCGAAAACCGTATGAGGATTTCTGACAAGATCCTCGAAACGGTGGGAATCGGTCAGTCTGAAGTGAGCGGTGCAAGGCGTGCATTGCTCGAAAACGAAGAACGCACAGAGAAGCGCATCGCGCGTCGTCTCAACGAGGACAGCTCCCTCACCAAATGGACGGCACTAAAGAACGTAGATGAAGAAAGCTCGGCGGCGCTGAGGGCGAAGGCGTCTAGAGCTCGTCTCACAGACTTAGAGGACGAGATGGCAGAGCTCACAGAACGCAACGCTGTAAGAGAAAAGCGCGCCGCTCGCCTCCGAGCCCTCGTCGCTGACAACGAATCATCAGACTCGACAGTAGCCGCCTCCAAAGTCACGATTCGTGCCGAGAGGGAAAAGAAACAAGTCACCTTCTAAGTAGGTTTACTACCAAACTATCTTTCGAATAACGCTATGTATATCTCTCAAGTATCATTTTAATAGTTTATTGAGATAGATAAGTTTGCTAGAATGTGTGCTCCTGCATTTCTCAATGTACAAGGAACGAGTAAATGTCTATTTTATACTTCGTGCATAGAATAAAGTTGTACGTATTACTGTGTTTTATTTATTCTTGTCACATTAAATGTATTTAACACAACAAATGGTCTTTCTCATTGTAATTCATAAATTAATTTCAGGTTCGGGATAATAAAAGTAAAAACTGATGAAACTCAAAATCCTCGCTCACAACCTCGACCATATGGAACTTAATTTCTTAGATATTGAGAAGTTATTTACAAATCGAGCCAGAACAAAATATTAGAAGGTTTTCGTAACAGTGTCTATAAATAGATATACCTATCACTATTTTTCAGTAATAGGTTATTTATTTCTACTGAAACATCTAGCCCACAACCTAGAACCTGGTTTAAGACAAGGAACATACAAGAGAAATAATTTAAGAATACAGGAGAAATAATTTTGAGTTATTAGTCCTCAGGAGAGGAACTATGATTGAATTGTGTTCTACTCATAGCCCAATAATAGGATTCCTTGTATTGTAGATTTCACAGACAAAAACAATTACTTAGACCAAGAACAAAACCCAAATTCTAGGTTGAGCTAAGACTATTCATAGTGCAGCGCCATCTAGTCTTTAATTAATGAACTATTTTTGGAACTTAGTGCATCAAAAAGCTACACAGCAATCTGCGCATTGGCAATAATAATTGGTATGAGTTTCTAATTAGTGCAATTAGTTACCGATAGATGGCTCAACTGGCTCGAAACAACCATAGAATAATAAATTAAAGTTCGTCTCCAATAAAGTATCTCCGGTAACCACAAGTCTCTGCTCGAAAAGAAAAAGATACCTACTGCTTCACGTTTGTTTAAAGGGGAGAGCTATAAGGGAGTTGAAATCAACAACTCTTGGAACCTAATATGGCTCTACCACCTATAATACTCGTAGAGCAGCCTACGAGTATAACATTGGCTGCTTTTTTATACAGAAAGACCGCCGCAAACAGACAGACGGATCACCTGATGATGATGTAGCTAATCGCTATCGCCTATCAATGCGAACAATACCAAAACATAGACGTACCTACATGCTATGTTTTGATCATGAAACTCCTAAACAAATCATCATTAGTAGTGTGAGATGTCCTAGTTGTTTCATCAGTTTATACTGAAATTCCATTCACGCAAAATCGAATTTAACGAACACTCAATTTGTTGCAATGTAATAAATCAAAGTAGTCAACCTTATTCGTTGATTAAATTAACTAGATACTTTGTATTTATTTTACTTACGCCAATATCAGAACAGTGAGGTTATGCTGCCATTAATTTCGTAACTATGTAACTATGTTTATGCCAGGATAAATTGATATGTAAATATTTATAGTTTTATTAATAAAACTAAGGTTGCAACGTTTAAGTAACAATAATTAGGTATAATTTTCGGAGATCGACTGCGCCAGTCCATCATATCAGAGGGCGGCCTGTACTCCTGTCAAGACGTGATCACCATTCGAGGACTTTTTCCATGTCTTTTCCCCATCGATTATTTATCAGTCCTTCGAACGACATGGCCACATTGGCCGGCCCTATGGCACTTTTATTTGGAACTACATTTACCTTCATTCCTAACCTATAGGTTAGGTTAGCCTTTAGTTAACCTTTAGGTTAGGAATGAAGGTAATAAACTTTAGTTTATATTAACACCTTATATTTAATTAGAATAATAATGTACGTACTGTTCCTTACCTTTAAAGGAATCATTATGATTATTCATTTAACTTATGTTAAAAACAAAACAGAACAATGCACAATAAAACTCATCCAAGTTATATTCTTGAAATATTCCAAAACTTTGAAGGCAAACCAAGCGCTTTATTGTCTTCATTCATCTGTATAATAATCTCCTTCTAGCAGTACGAATAATGTAGGTACTGAAGACTATTTTCCTATCCGATTCTCGTCGAAATGAACTTTTGGTGTCGAATATCCATTATGATATTCGGCATTCAGCGAGGGCGGCTGGGTGATTGAATCAAAGCTTTCTGATTGATTTATTAGCATGAGTCATAGCATCAAATCAAAAGGGATAGTGACTTTATACGTGAGAACAATACGTTTTAGTCTGATTGAGCCTGGTACACGCCAAGCTCTTGTCGCAATTGACTGATTAAGCCGACTGACCAACCAACCAATACGACAAATTTTAAACACAAGGCTCCGTATAGAGTTGCACTGTATTTTTGAAATAAGGATTGACATGCGACAAAATGTCTGTAATGACGTTGTCGTACGAGCAATTGGGACATCAATGGTTATACAAAAATTGTATAATCATTGATGGTTGTTGTATTTTTAGACGTATCTTCTTCGTGTACTCCTCCGAAACGGCTTGACCAATTTTTATGAAATTTTATATGCATTTTCAGTAGATCTGAGAATCTCCTACTGTCTATTTTTCATACCCAAGTGTCCACTCCTAATATTTTGGAACGAAGTTCCTTATCGCGCGTTGTGAAAGGGGGCTAGACGGAAAAAAATCTTACGAAAAGTTGTCACGACACTTTTTGCTGTCATGACGTAAGTCATGACGTAAATGACAATGACTGAAGTTCATGACTACGTCAGTTACGTCATGAACTTCAGTTACGTCATGACAGCAAAAGGTGTCGTAAATGACATTGTCATTTACGTCATGAACTTCGTTCCTTCCGGGTGTCCCTTGACAACTCTCAATTAATGTTTTTCATTTTATTTTTTGGACAATATTTTTATTTTTATTTTTTAATAATGTGGCACTAAAAATACATACGACCCTAAATTTTCACTCCTCTATCACCAACCCCTATTCTTGTCGCAGCTCTGTCCATCTACACTCAAGTTTATTTTTATTTCTCTTTGGACCAAATATTTAAGTTGATAGTAAATTTCGTGTTGTTAGTAAATAAATTTCATCCAAATTTGTGTGAACAAAATAATATACTTACAATTTACATGCTCACAAAATTTCACGTTTTTTAATGCAACTAAGATACCTGTCTATGAATGCCTTCCTACCTTCAATATAATCGTTAAAACTTACACGTACCCCGGATCTTGTTAGTAGTAGGTACTTAACAGTTATTCAAGCTTGAAATAATTCAATTTCAGTCTGTTGCTTTAGATTTAATTGATTTAAAATTCGTACACTACTTACCTACCGTTAATCAGGAATAATGATATTTTTTTGAGAAATGAAAAGTGGACTTATCAGTGAAAAAAGGAGACGAAAATGATGTATATGATTTAAATAGGGGTAATGACTCGTCTCCTGCAAGGTCGTCACACCGCTCATCGAAGCGGTCATTTCGCAAATCGTCCATCAGTTTGTACAGGGTGATACTAATGGCTCGACATTTTATCGCACCCTAAATTAAAATTAATTCTTAGGTTTAATGTAATGTGTAGGGTATTTAATCATTTATTTTACGCAAGATATTTCGTTAGTATTAAAAATAGTCAATGATAATTGCATGTTAATTTTTTACTTGAGCACCAACTGAAGACAACAGTCAGCCCTTTCATCTTTGGCCTTCCTCTTATTTAAATGCCCCTTAGTGTTTAATAATTAATCCTGTGTTATTTTGCACAGTTCTTAATCCTAGTACCTAGATATATCAGGTATATCGACATTAGTCAGGGCAGTCGTTTTTAAATAAATAACGTCTAACACTTGTAACATTATTTATTTAACGTATGGGAAAAGTCTATCAAACCATGTAGTTGTAAAACCATAGGGCGGTCAAATATTAAAGTTAAATAATATCACGTCGAGCGATTCTTCAAAAAAAATTTGTAGGGATCGTCTTTAGACGCTTTAGCAAAGCTCTGAAAAATCAATTCAACAAACCAGCAAACACGTTTAGACGGAAACTACTCTAAAAATTGTCAATCTCGCAGGTTTTATTTAGCGAAACACGCGAAATAAAACGCATTTCTAAACGCCATACGCCTATACGTGTTCGTTTTTTTCTTTTTACGAAACATTGTAGCGTGCGCGTGGCTGCACGACGCGCGTTAGAAGTTAACACAAAAACACGACGCTACGGTATTCGGCAATTCACTCTTTTGTGCGCTCGCCTGCCCTTAAATCACAGGCTCTGCGGACCCAACATTCCCCACAATATTCGATTCCTAGTGATAGACATATTTTCTGAACACAGTTTTCAGTTTTTCGGCGTTTTGTTTAACCTAAAACAAACCTGAAATGGGTAAAACGTCTACAAACAAAAACAACCTTTTGTAGCTTATTATATCAGTAATGAAATAAAAACAAAGCAAAACCGTTGACTCTCTTTTTCATTCAATTATTGACCTCTTTTTGAACTGACGAAATTGTAAATTCCATTGTATTTTAAACGTCTGTTGACCGACGCTTTCACTGATCCAAGGACTTCAGAATTCCGAAATCAAATCAAAAATACAGAAATATTCTTATTCACTATTCTGACATACAAATAAAACATCCTGTACATTGGCATCGCATTAACGTAGAGAAGCGACCTAATGATTGAAGCCAAATTATTTGTCAATACAACTCTCCAAGCCTATATAAATCACCGGCCTGAAGATGTGATAGGTATAATTTTGTCTACGGTCTTATTAAGGAATAATAGTAAAAGACGTCCCATATTTTGGATAATCTGATAATAGATATTAATAGAATGTCAAGAATGGCCTACTAGAAACTTGGAGATTTGCTTGGAATTTATCTAGCAAAAGAGTTTCCGCCATGTTTTTCTTGCAGAGTAGAGTGAGTTCTAGCAATTTCAGTCCTATAATGCATTTATGGCTAAAGTAGTCAACCAATTAATGAAGCTTCATTGTTCATTTACAACTATCTACTGCTAGAGATACTCTTTACAATTTGATATAAAGTTATCGCACCAATCTTCTCATCAATCTGGAGTATTGATCAGACAAAAATATAAAATCGTTGGGCGTAGTGTATTCAGAGTAAATATTATGATAGAAATTTCACGTGCCCAACGATGTTATATTTTGTCTGATCAATCTATCTGAGATCTCTCAGGCAGATTGATCAGACAAAATGTCTAGATAGACATGTTTAATACTGGCAAAGAAACAAGTGCCTACAAACAAAAAATGCCTACTGTCTGCATGCCAAATTAAAGTATATATTGGAATGTATCGAGTATAGTACAAAACAATTTTTAAAACTCAAAATACAATAAATATATTTTTAATTTTTAATGCATTTTCGCTACTCAAAATGTAAAATTGCTTTCTGTAATCAAATGCAAAAAAATGAATATATCTTTACATTATTTTTTGAAAATTTGTGATTGAGGCCCCAATCTTATAATTATTTAAAATTCTCATGTCACCAAAACGGCTTGACCGATTTTTATGAAATTTTAAATGCAATTCAGTAAGTCTGAGAATCGGCTAACGTCTATTTTTCAAATCCCTAAGTGATAAGGGTTGTCCGCACCTAACATTTTTATTTTATTTTTAGGACATATTTTTTATTTTTAGTTTCTAATAATGTGGCATCAAAAAATACATACAACCCTAAATTTTCACCTTTCTATAATTTTCACCATTTTCACCAAAATTTTCACCGCCCTATTTTTTAATAGTCTTTTTTTTAACGCTCGATAACTTGTATGGCAAAACAACGTTTGCGGGGTCAGCTAGTAATTTTATAAAATCAATTTTCTTGATAAATCTAGTAAATATAACGCCCTATTACACTCGCACCCACTAAGTACCTACTTAATATCCCTAACCCTCGCACCTAGGTTGACTTTCAATGTGTCTGGCAAGATAGAGAAACTATCGAAACTGTTAGGTTAAAGAGGAAACTTCATTTTATAGTTGCCTAAATTATATAATATATAGCCTTTATAATACGACGAAAGCGGTTATGGGAGGGGGTTGCCACCGTCCTAGGCGTCCGGCAATGAACGAGGCAGTTTTTAACATTATTACAAGTAAAATATATAAAAACTGAGCTTTATAAGTACTATAACAAATTTGAGGCAGCATTTTACTCACCTTTATCACCTGTTAACTGCTGAAGCCACCGCGACCCAAGTTCCATATTCAAGGTCCGTTCATACCTATATTGTGGGTACCTATATATAGAAAAATTTTCAGCTTTTATAATATAACTAAGGTCTGTAAGCCACGGGCTATTGGGCTATCTGATGGTTCTTTCTTCTTCATCTAAAAAAATACAAATAACAAATACTGTTGGAACGTTAGGTGATCTTTGTTAGTTAAAATTATTGTTAAACCATCAGTTAAAACTATCGTTTTTGATGTAAAATTGATATTTTTAATGAGAAAACAACAAAAAGTTATGAGAAATGACAAATTAAACTATTTTAACTAAGTGTAAAGCTAATTATGAAATTATCTCATAGGTACATTGAACTACGATCTTCATTTGTTCGCGGACACGCTACTATGCGCGGTTTTTTTTCAAATAATACATATTTTATAGAATGCGTGCACTTTTATTCAACCATATTTATTTAACTTATAAAAACAATAAAATAAGATTATTAAATTTAAATTGAAGAATAATAACCAAAAATTTAATTACGATACAATTTAATAACGATACAAATTTCATAATAATTATTATTATTAACATTTGCAAAGGCAATTCATTGCATAGGACCCTCGGTATAGTTATTTCAGGGAACTTTTTAGATGAAAAGATCTATTATCCTCTTACCACTTGCGTCTGGGGGCTTAACATCATTAAGTCGAAATGAAGCAAACATATTATTATGCAAAGCCATTGATACAAAGGTTTTACGCTCGGTCGGGTTTAGGGCACCGTCTGCATGCGATTTCATATTTTAAACATTTCCAGACGGCGCCTGTGATGCTCTAAGAGCTGTCTTAATGGATGAATTAGTTACAAGCTCCTTGTTTGTGGGTTGTAATGTTTTGAAATTATATGAATCCAAAAGATCTACAATCAAATAGATATTTTTGATGAGTAATAAAGAGAATATCAGTCAATTTTTTATAAACTTCATTACTTTACTTATGTGAATATCTTAATTGTACGAGTATAGTTTAAATAGTTACCTATAAGATTGATAATTCAATATCTATAAACAGTAAGATATTAGCCGTACAACACATACCCACAGATTTTATCTGCGGTGAAGGTGCGACAATTGTGTTGCCGACATAGATCGATGAGTCTTTCCTTCTAAAATGCCGCACAGATGTACTAATATCTAATTTCTTACTACAAATTGTACGCAGTGTTTATAATCGGCGAATTAGAATTTTTGCCGCTCAAAAATAGATAACTTCAGCCGTAATACACCATCTGCTCTTGACGGAAACGCCACAGGCTCCGTCGTTCAAGTGCCAAGGAGCAAAAAGTTAAAAATGAAAGCGGAAACCTTCTAGAAATTTAATAATAGAATACCTTGAGCGTCATAGGCTTAGAGAAATTGTAAAACTTTGGTTTTGATAGAGTTCATACGTCACTGGGTTTATATGAGATATATCATGGGGCTGCTTTATTATTTCAGTGAAACCATGCAGTTAGGATGCCATATGAACTTTTATACAAGTCCATAAAATATAACTTGATATATACCTGAGACGTTTGTTAGAATTACATTTAATAGGTAGGTGTGAGACGTCTTTCGTATTTTATCAATATTCATATCGAAATGAGTTACCTAATATAAAAAAATACATTTTAACGACATTGAAAGAAAGAAGAATGAAAATGAAAGATGAATGGGAAGGTATTTAGAAATATAATTGTTGAACTCTCGTTTATTGTTTTGATTGGGGACGCAAATGCGCTTAGGTTAAAGCCTTAGTTGAAGCGGTCGGGGTAAGTTAGTATCAGCATTACTGTCTCGCCGGCACTATACCTGTGAAGTTACCGTGGCGACTATAAAGGGCTTAGCGTCCATAATCCGGCAATGACAATAATTGATTCGCACCTGTGGCCTTTGGTTCAGACGCTAAATTTATTATTGGAAACAATAGCATCATCTGACCGTGAAGATGTCTTTGAAGTGCACAGCAGCGCTTGTCATAATAATATGTTCCTGAAATATAAGTACCTACAATTACATAAATGAAAAACAAAGTAGTTCAAAGATCACCGAAGACATAAATATTTACCTGTGAATGTTTGAGTTCCTTTCGTCATAGTCATGAATTTGATAAGTAGCTAATTTTAGAATAGCATTCCATGCGTGCTTTTTAGATGGCTATTTAAATTATGAGACTATCAGATTGATTGCAGTCCAACATAGATTTCCTTGATACTGAATCGAGGTTACGTTCCTGACCTTAAATTCTGAGTATATTATATTAATGATTTCGATAGGCCTACTTGAGCCCATGACAGACTAGAACCTTAAAATATTTCTTTTTCTTTTATATATTATAAAAAATTTACCATTTTACCAAGTAAGTATTGATAGTTGGCTGAAACCCATTTAACAAAATTTTGACACCATCTCCTACCTACTCATAAACTTGTAAACGTTATACTTATCGTTAAGGAGACAGAAATCGTAAATACGAGTAGGTACGTGTCAATTGACGAACATCTTACGAACAACGAGTTTCTCTCGAGTAGATCAAAGTAGAACCACGGGAATTGGCACGACAATTTGTTGCCGAGAATTTCTTGATGCATGGTCAATGTATTGACAGAACATCATTGGCGCACAGAGAAGCTTGCGACAGCCAGGTAGGGTCGAAGGGAGATATATCGGGAGGCTGGTCGCGCCACCCGCAGCCGCCGCAACAGTCACTACCGAACGACCAACCACTCCACTCGCTCTCATCTATTCCAATTAGGTTCGTGATTTACAGTGATGTGCTCAGTGACACGATAGTGTATACAGTCATTAAATAATGAAATGTGGTCATCTCGACACCACTTTTGAGTGCCCAACCAATAAATCAACGGATTAAGTGCCCGATGGAAAGATTGGATGGATAGATTCTTAAAATAACTGATTTTTTTAATAAATCAATTCAACTTTTAGTTTTAGAGCTTTAACGAGTGCCATATTCTTCCAATTAGTAAACAGTGCGGTGAAATGAAGTGACAGTAATAGTTTTTATCGTTGTTCAATTTTGGCTTTAGAATCCACCTGCACCATGTGGGATGATGTGGTAGAGGAGACTCCTGCGCCGGAGGCCCCCGCGCCGGCCCCCGCAGAGGGCGCTCCACCCGCGGACACCGCCGCCCCTGCAGACGCCAAACCTGAAGTAGCCGAGCCTCCTCCACCCGAAAATATCGTCACTGGAACTGAGCCCAAGAGACTAGTGTGCAAACACTGGGTCAGGTGAGAGTTACCCAATCAAATGACTGTTAAATTATTGTAATGTCCTACAGTGGACAGGTCTCTACCTATAGAGACCCTGTCCTGGGTCGTTTGCTCGTTTAATGCAAACGAACTCATGACCAACCATTCCAAATGTTTAAAAACCATCGATTGTGCCCTAAATACTAAGTTCTTAATGAGAACACCAAAGCAAATACATTCGTGTGCAGTAGACTCGAATCTCCATCTTACTTATAAGACGACCTTAGCCATTCAACTTAGAGTATGTAATCAAGTTTGATTAACGAACATTACATCTTTCCACAATATTTTATGGCTTATTTAAAACTTTCTTTTTATTGTTTTTTCGTTTTATTACTTTTATTGTATCACAAAAGATCTTCTACAGTGATCATTTATAAGGAAATAATACAAACTTAATAATTTGCAGGCCAAAATTCTTACAATACTCCTACAACTATGACTACCAGCGCAACTACTACGACGACCTAATCAACTACCTGGACAAGCGGAACCGGGGGCTGCCCGCCGAGCGGCCGCGCTCGCAGACGTGGGGCGAGCGCGCGCTCCGCACGTATATGGCGAAGTACGCGGGCTACAGCTGCAGGACCGCCAAGCAGGACTCCCGTCTCCTCCAACACATCTCCGTAGGCGCCAAATTCCAGCGATGCCACACAAAGTCTCTTATCTCGAGGAAGTATTCTAAGCTCGGATTTAACACCGTCAACATCTAGCCACCCAGCTTCGCTCTAACACCTCGCTTGTCTTTGCTCCACGGACTCCACTCCATCGATCGCCCGGCGTGACCTTAATGTAAATGTTACAGGATTTCGTTGACGTGAAGCACCTGCGTCGACTCTATAAAGCGGTCACACCACCCGTTTACCTCATGTTGGAAGCTGTCCGCCTTCCCAACCTAAATGAAGTCTTTACTATTTGGACAACACAATAAACGTTGAGTTCCAACACATCGTTTTGTTTTACTGTAACCTGCGCTTGCGTCACCGCTATTTACTGACATGGCTTTTTGATATAATGTTGTAAAAATGTTTTTGAAATAAATTTGTTAAGTTCTTTTTTATATTTTTTTAATAAAATGAAAGTAAGACTATTTATATTTTGAGCTGGGCGACTTTTATGAAAGAAATGCAAAGCGATGTCAGTATTTTCCTCATAAATATTCAATCAATAAATCGTCATATCTAAACAAATATCATTTAATGATTAACATAATAATATTATTATGGTAAAAAGGTAACTTATTGGTATTTAATCAGTCAATGTGACTTTTTTCCAAAATAAATTTAAAAATCGAAGTTGTAACATTCTAAGTTACTAAAAATTTAATGTACCTAGGTATAAATTGCAAAAGAGAAAAGATTATGCAACATGCACCCACTCAATGCTGAATACATAAAGGTAATGCATAGTCTGATCCCACCAAAGAAAAAAATTAAATTATAATTCGCAAAACTTTTGATAATTATGTATTTATTCCATTTGCTGCTTTAGTTTAACTTACACATTCATTAAATGGATGCGTTAGGTTAAGGGTTACCCAAATAAATTAATCCTCTTTTATTTATACTTCACTTAATTAAGCGTACCGATATCTCAACAGGAATTAAATAAATGTAAAACTATTTAATATTCAGTAATCGATCACACCACTATCCCTTGCGGATTATACACAATATATAATTGGAGATAAACGGCCTTATTTAAATTTATTACTTGACTGGTGTCAACTGTCAGCCCACAAACGGGATGTAGGTAATGCATTCATTAATCTATAGCACGTGTGTCTCGTACTATGAGTAAAGCATGCAAAATTTGACCTCATTGGCCCGTTTGCCGAATGACAAATCATTTTCACTCGTATCCACTGATTAAAACAACATTGCGTTCATATTACTCTTGTCAAAATAATTCTAGAATAATCTTATACGAAGAATTCGGAAGCTTTACTAAAAGTGCTTACTTTTTTATTGATCAAAAATAACCGGTGGATGTTGCATAGTGACGTCATGATGTGGAGAGAACCCAGTTCTCATGCTCGTATGACACATCCACTCAACGTCCGTTTCAATGTCGAGATATCTAAAATAACTTATCTTTGACAGTTCAGTGAATATAATCGCTTGGAGGAGGGCCAAAATGCTAGGCTACCTAGCAGGTAATACCGGCAATCGGCCAAACTGTAGATAATTAAATGTTACAATGACCAAGGGAGCCTAGCTAGACATCGATTAGGAATCCGCATAAGAATAGACTCGGCCGGCGATAGTAATAACTAGCGAATAGATTGAAACCGTAAATTCAAACTGTAATTATTATTACTAATTCGAGATCGGCGTGATCGTTAAATTCCTAAACTTATCTTATTAGTTAAAAATGAGGCTTTGGAGACGTTAAACTGCCAGAAAGTCCAGACTGGCTTATAAATCTATTGAACGTCAGTTCTATTAAGTATTTTGTAACTGAATGGAATAGTGTTCAAATGAGGTAGGTATAAATTTATATGTTATTAAGTAACTATACGATTTATAACTAAAATAACATAATGTGTAAGTAATGTATGACATAACTTGGAAACTGAAGTATAATTTTGTATAGAGTCGGGTCTTCTACACATTATGGCCTGCGGGATGGTGGACTTCATATGTATTACAACTTTTACCTTCCTTTATATTCGAATTAACGGCGGTTGAGCATGCAATGCAGTGACCACTGCAACAGGCGGCTTTCATTTCAAATCAGTCGTCTTGCAAGCTCGTTTAGTATAAGTTAAGTATTCATGAAAAATAATTCATTACGACAAGACACCAATAAATCAAGTAGTCAATAGAGGCGTAGCGAGGCGACATTATCATAATATCAACAATCGCCGTCGCGTATCACGAACCCTCCGTCATCCATCTGAATCGCTTTTGTTGACAAGCATCATCAATTCATTTACAAACGAGCGACTAATCTATCGTCTTTGGCAAAAGGTGCGGCTTTAATAGTCCTTCTGTAATAAGAGAGGGAGAATGTCACTTGAATATATCGACCGCCCCATTAAGCCGGTGATCATAAAATAATAAATACGTTTCATTTTTTTTTATGGTCAGAAATAACTATACCTTACCTAATGCTATTGCGGCAGGGCAGAGCATGCGGTATTAGCCCAGTGCCTAAGGATTCGGCCCCTTACTCGAGGAGTCTGGGTTCGAAACCCGGGGCACGCATGATGACTTACTTAAAAGGTAATATTATGCGCTTTATAAATTTAAATATCGCTTTATGTAATGGGGGAGGAAAACGTTGTGAGGAAACCTACATGCCTGAAAGTTATCGAAAACGATTACAAAGGCATGTGACGTCTACCCGCATTAGGCCAGCGTGGTGGACTAGGGCCTACAACCTTCTAAGCGTGAGATAAGACCGGACGCTGCAGTGAGTCACTGTGTAGTGGGTCTATTTCTAATAGACAGACATTGTCAAAACGTCTGTGGCCTTCCACAAAAATAAAAAAATATGCCCAACCCATACTTGGATTGGAATTAATTTATCAGCATTCCTTCCTTCGCTGAAAATTTACCATAAACGTTCAGCTCAATTCTCAGCGCTTATTAACCACGTACGCATGATTAAAATTAAAGGAAAAATTTTATAACTTGACGCAAAACTGATCATCGAAAGTGTGACAGTTTAAATAATAACCACTTCATATTGGTACCATTGATTAATGAGCAAATTTTCGTCCTGAAAGCCGTGTTCAAGAAAACTTCAGGTACCGAGGCACGGAAGATACAAACGCATACCTGAATAAACTCCCAATTAATGATACTCGCTACTTAAAATTCCAAGTTTTAATGGAAGCCAGACTAGCAGAAAGACTGTTTACATCTAAAAGTAAAGTTGCTTAGGCAAAGACTAAGTGAATTTCTACGTAAACTATGAGTGACTTAATGAAGCACTGCAATTTTGCGTCCATTTCTTGTTTCATTTACTTAGCTTCATAGGGTATGACGTAAAATAACGTCTTTGCTACGTTGTAAGCGAAGAACGAATTCAGGTCTCATTATAAGTTGTCCAATTAATTTATACATTATAGGACCTAAATTCAACTTTGAAACAATTTTGTGTCAACGTACCCCATAATAAATTTACCTGGTGCGGTGATTCAAGAGTTTCGTGCTTTCAGATGATTGCAGTTATATTAAGTTCCCACTCCAGAAAATCTAACAATTATGAGTATATTTTATGTACTCGTAGGTAGCCTAACATTAAATAATTTTTACTGGCATTATTTTGATTTGTCTGTCTGTCTGTTGGTCTACGGTATTCAAACTATAACCAAACATTCACATTAACTCAAGTGATTTGTTCTGTATTTGGGTAAATTATCTATTTACGTATATATTTATTACATATTACATATTTACATGCAAGTGTACTAAATTGTATGCAAGACATTGCAATCTCGAGGCCTAATTTGGAATAAGCCGTATGTGAAATCTATCTAAAAAAAATCTACATTCTGGCTTTTTCATGAGGACAACTGTCATATTCATATACAATCACTTACTGTAAATTATTACGTTTGTGTCACTGAGTCGTCAACTGTCGCATCATAATATGAATGGGAGACATCAATCTTTCCATCCATTTATATCCAAACGTACGATAGGACTGTCCTCATTGATATTTTAAATGTTCATCACATACGTCTCCGCTAACAGCTGATGTTTTCCTACCTACTTACCTCACCGTTGACCTTGTACTCTAATATTTTACACTCGGTCTCAAACAATTGCCAGAAACGTAGCTGATGGACATGAAAACTGGTGAGTTATGTCATAGTCTGAGATATATTTATTAACATTCTCCCGACTGCGATGGGCGACTATTTTTACCGCGTGCCCAGCGAAACAATTGAGGACCGTTTCGCCAATTGGAAAGAGTTTGGATTCGGTGACAGTTATTAATTGATGAACATAAATATTTCAGAACGCGTCGGCCGCGCCAGCTCGGCTCGGCGGAATGATCTACTATGAGGAAGTCAACTTTACCACGTCACTCCTGTACTCATAAATACTCTACCATTAAAATTTTATTACCACTTTTAAAGGCGGTAAAATCATTAAGGCTGCTATAAAAGTATCACTGCCTTCATTAGCCGCAAAGAAGCAAGTCCTAGGAGTTTGTTTTCGGTAAGATAGCAGTCGTTTAACCTTATCGGAGGACCTATACCTACGCACTTTGAAATCATCTGACATGGGTTAGCCGCTAAGCCGTTTCTCCACTAGTCCACTTTGGAGCAACGTGGTGTTACTCTGTTGGCAGCTAGCGACATTAGGACCACTTTAATACCAAAGATTTTTGTATAACAAGATGAAATATATAACAGGATACCAAAAATGGGACTCGTAAAATTTTATTTACAGGGAACTTTTATTTTGAAGTCACTTTTATTTTGCCTGAAACTACCTTTATGTCACTTTTTATTACCAACATATTTCTCAGTTTTACGGATATTTTCTAACTCAGGTGTCCATAAAGAGCTTAGGCCTCGTCTTCATTTAAAAAAAAGTAGAGCCCACTTTACTTTATCTCGAGTATTAAGTAGTAGTACCTATCACTTCGTCTATAGCTCGGACGACGCCAGGGTCCATATTCCAAATCTACTCGTAAACGTTCACGTACTCGTTATCGTATCGTATAATAATAAATATAATTGCGAACACTTTAAACCGCTGCTACTATACGTATAAACAATAATGAGATTGTATGTTCGTTGCACTCTTTAGTCTCACTATTTACTTCGAAAGAAGCCCATTACGGTTATTTTCAAAAAAATCTTTATTTTTATATTACAAATTGCTAACGTGTACCTATGCAGACGAACTGTCTGTTCTTAAACAAAATTTATTATTAGGTCCAACGAATAGACAGGCAACCTGGCTATGTAAGACACCGTAATTATTACGTCATCTGTAAAGAATTTAAACTTTTAAATAAACTAAAGATGTAATAAATATTTCGTAAAAAGGCGTTGACTTCTATAAAAACAGTTGCAAACCCGGCAAGCACCGCTTATAATTTAATCATGGACATGACACAGGATAGCTTAGTGTACTTCAAGATAACAGTTTAAAAACGGAAACTTCCACAAATTCTGACAACCACCCCATCAAATTCACCACGCCTAATAATCAGAATTTTTGGTGGCTTTGGCTTTCTAGATCCTTAAATGGCTTTCTAGATCCTTATATTGCGAAGTTCTGATAAAAACTCGATTTCGGAGACTGACTTAGACCAACAACCAAACAACAAACTTCTTGTTTTCCAATTTTTTTAATTTTCTTAGCGTGTGATTAAATTGCGGTCTATCAATTTAACAATGAATATAATCGAAAGATAAAGGCACGAGCAGCCGCGCGTACGCACACCATTTCATTTTAATGGCAAGTGATTTGGCGTGTTGAAACAATGGCAGCGAAAACCACAAAAATAATGTTTATTTTTTGTAGTTTTCGCGTTACATCAGCCGCGGTTGAGTCGAATAAGACGCCAGCTGTCCACATCTATCAAGCCACCGACGGCGAACAGTTCATTAAGAAGATCCTCAATGGAGAGAGTATGTCTACATTACTGTTATTAAAATTAGCATAGTAGTATGTATGTCCATTCAATCAATTATTATAGAAATGTTTGTTATTTTTCTCCAAAAAATTATTTTATTATTTTACGAAAGAGTTTCGCAAAAAGTACTTGTTCTTAACAGTTTATTTCTGGGCCAAATCTTAGTCCTCGCTAATGAAGGAGCGGACAGGTAGCGGGAGGAATAATTTCTCACTAATATCATTTATCAAAACTTATTAAATCCTAAAGAAGTAATTCAGGTTTAGTTATATGCCCTTATGCAGGAACAATGAAAATTCTTGAACGGAGAAAAAAATTTGAACTAAGAATAATAATAATCAAATAGAAAAGATTATTTATACGAGTTCCTTAATGTAGAATATCTTTAATAAATTTCATGGACAGACTCGCGCTTATAGTTACTGCTTCACAATTTTACGACATTATAATTAGAGTACAACCCACCACCGTCTTGAAATAGCGGGATCACTTCTAACTAATTTAATATCTACTTGGTAATGTTATTTATTACGAGGGGCTAATCATATTTGTCACTATTTGGGTCAAAATGTTTTAACTTTATGAAAATAAAATTAAGATTTCTTATTCATTATTCATAATAAGTAGAATTGAGTTAAAAACTTTGGTATTTCACGTTGTTCTCTAGAGAAACATTTATTTGTGTATTTACTTAAAAAACTTCCGTTTTAGCTCATGCGAAGACTATATATTAAAGAATAAATATCTAATTCAAAAACTTAAATAATACCGGACACCTCTTATTGATTCACACTTCGATGATTAAATTATTTATCAGACCAGTCAAGCAGAATTACTAAGCAGTAATCTTCAAAGTTGGAGCGGTGATAGCACAGTGGCTTAAAATTCGAAATTCGGGTTCGAATCCCAGTGGCACGCACCAATGACTTTGTAAAAAAAAATTATGTGCGCTTTACAAAATTAAATATGACCTGCTGTTACGGTGAAGGCAAAACATCGTGAGTTAACCTGCATGCCTGCGAGTTCACAAAAAAATATTCTCAAAGGTACTTATGTTAAGTTCACCAACCAGCAGTAGGGCAGCGTAGTGGACTAGAGTCTACATCCCTCTCATTGTGAGAGGAGACTCGACCCTATAGCGGGTCATTAATGGATTAATGACAATCTGCAAAGTGCATCGTAAGGCAAATGCAATTAGCACAAACACTCATGATTAGACTACGTTATTATTAGTTTGGGAGTTCCATTCTATCTATAGAGTGACTCCAGCGACAGATCAGCTAAATGGTAGGTACTTAGCTATTGTATATTTTCATTAGTCCTTGATAAGCGTTCCTTAAAGCTTAATCTAAAATCTAAAAGTGGGTAAAATTACAGTCAAACGTTCCGATTATGTAGATACCAGATCCTAATTATAAAATTTGTAAAAGGCTTTATCATATGTTAAAATGCATGTTACAATAGCACTGGCCTTGTTATTGGGTGTCGAAAATAGATATAACAGACCGACAAACGAATACGACAAAATTCAAACACTGGTCTTTGAATGGAGGTGTCCTAACTGGCAATACGCACTGATATGCGACAAATGCATGCAATGCCGATGTCGTGAGACAAATTTGACACGAGCGACTGATTTTGTCATCGCAATTAGAGCAAAGGGTCATTTGCTTTGTTAGTGAGTATAAAAACACTATGCAGTATAAGCTTGCGATTGTTAGTGATACAAAATAATGATACGAGTATGTACGAGTAGGTACGTAGACACGTGGTAACATCTGTTGGCGTCACAAAACCCTGCTATTGTTCCGATTATATGAAATAATCGTCGGATTACGCAAATACATGCAAATTTTTTTGCGATGACATTTATTAAATACATAAAATTTTAGTGGGATTACGAGTTTCAAGTGAAACTATTAGTTGCTCGTAGTTAAGCATAGAACCAACCTACAACAATGAAAATCTAAAAAAAACGCGGCGAGGCAGCAGGTTTTTCCAATAACTTTCGGTACGGGAGACACGCTAGGTATTTATTTAGTGAAATTTAGTTAAATATGCATTAATATACAATTGACTTACGTTTTCGAATAAAATGGCTGCCTAAAATTAGAAGGAATGTCAATTATTGGCCCTTTGAACCAATGTCTTTCATTGCTTCAAATTTCATGAGGTAATTGCCTCATTAGACAATTAGGTAGTGACCTACTCCAATAATTACCTACAGGAGTAATGAGGCATCAAATTATAATTAGAGTATGAATTTAAACATTTACACATTTTAGAGATATCACCAATGCCGGAGCAGCTTCTATTTACGGCGCCATACAAATTATGCGCCAGTGGACGCAACTGCAGCCATAATAACTTCGCGATGGTCTTTCCTTTGTTCATTGGAAAGGGCGCTACTAAGTATTACAAAGACCTTTATAGCCGGGATTACGAAAAAATTTATTCCATGAAGTCGTACGCGCCGTTTAAAAGAAGAACTACTAGGCATCCCTTTACGCCGTGTCCAGTACATAAGCCAATCGAGAACACTGGTACTGAGCCCCCTGTAACGTGTTCTACAGAAAATCCAACAACGAAGGTGTACAGCCCTGTAACTGTAGAAAGACAGAAAAGTACTCAACCTGCGACAACTAAGGAGAAACCTATAAATCAAAAACTCAATCGCACCCCGAAACATTGTCCTGAATTTCACCCGAACTGGTGTATTCGCACCCAGAAACAAAAACCAACCTAGTCGTTATGCTAGCCAAAGAACTGACTGACATTTTTCGAAAATTGTTCGAGGCATGCGAATATTTTTGCGTTTGAGGCGTTTTGAAAGTCTTAACAACATTAAAAATGTTTAATAAACTTAAGACAAAATGAAGCCACTGGATCGAGTTTATTTATTGCCAGGCGTCACCAAAATTATTATTTTTTTAATCGAAAAAGAGGTTTTCGCACTGAATTTTTTTTAAAATAACAACTGTAAATAAAATAACTATTTTCGAGCCATTTAGAGGGATTTAAAAATTTCAAACCACCTCAAACACTTTTTTTAGTTTGGCTAAATTCCATCACCCACCCGGCAGCCAGATCTGCGATATTTTTGGTGTTCAGTTGTTACAAATAATCGATTCAACATAATTTTATGATGCTCAAACACTTATCGAAAAGTGTCTACCAGCTCTTGGGCTATGCTAACTGTGTGGGCGTTTAACTTAATTTTGGTACAAACTACACTGAAACACAGGCGTTAACTTAGAGTCTCATTGCCTAACTTTGTGATTAAAATACCTGTCGCTGACGTCCCGTGTTCTCTATCTGTTGTGTTGTAATTAATTACATCTCTTTGTTGTATGTGGTACATTTGCACCTTAATTAAATAAAGAATTTTAAATAAAACCTTTTTTAATTTAAGGATAGGTACGTATCTTAACAATTTTACTTATCATTTTTAACCCCTGACGCAAAAAAGGGGTGTTATAAGTTTGACGTGTCCGTCTGTCTGTTTGTCTGTCTGTCTGTGATTCGGTCGCAGCACCGTAGCTCGCGAACAGATGAAGCGATTTCAATTTATAGGTGAGTTACGGGCGAGTGTTCTCAGACATGTTTGATGAAAATCGGTTAAGTCGTTTAAAAGTTGTGGGGGGTGAAAGTGGGGAAGAATAACCGAATGTCTGCAAATATTATAATCGAGTGGGTCCTCAAATGAAAGCGCTTCACGTGCACATTACAAAAGAATAATATGTTCAATGAAAATTGTCGCTATTGTGTCGGGGGGTTTTTTTTTAGTTTTCAATTTATATGTTATATACTTAGGTATATTAGCCTCGTACCACATTTTGAACGATAACTTCGTCCAATGTTAATCTTATTTGTTTTTTGTTTTAGTATTGGCAATTTATGCTTCTATCGATGATGTCTTTAAATAAATCGGACGGAAGTAAAATGCCATGGGACAAATGGTCTTGGGCAGTGCCCCAGGAGCCTATCGAACACTTCTTTAGACGTCATCCTCAGATGCCCATAAAACATCCATATCTTGAATGCCAATGTCCTCCACATAGAGGTATTTTTTGTTTTCATTTCCAATTGGAAAAGTTCGGTTTAAACGAGAAGAAGGGTTTGAAACCCGAGTGTGCGCCAATGACAAACCAAATATATGTCCAGGTTTTACAGAAATTGAACGTTACGTGTTGTAACGGAAGGAAGGAATTGTAAAGAAACCTGTATGCCTCAGAGTTCTCCATTGCCAGTAACCCATTCATGACCCACTACAGGGTCGGGTCCTCTTCTCGTAATGAGAGGGATGTAGGCCTTAGACCACCACGCTAGCCTAGTGCGGGTTGGTGGACTTCACATACCTTTGAGAACATTTTTTTTAGTGAACTCTCAGGCATGCAGGTTTCCTCACGATGTTTTCCTTCACCGTCACAGCAGGTGATATTTAATTTTATAAAGCGCACATAACTTTTTTACAAAGTCATTGGTGCGTGCCACTGGGATTCGAACCCGGACCCCTCGATTCGAGGTCGAATTCTAAGCCACTGGGCTATCACCGCTACATTCTCCATAATGTTCTTAAATCACCGCACACAGTGCGGGCCGGTGAGGTGACAAATATGAATTTTTTAAAAAGATTTCACTTAATATTTCTAACAATAACGTCATCAAATATTTGCAACAAATTGTATGTAGGTGTATAAACTGCAGAAATCTGTAGCAACGGTGGCAAGTTTTGTAATCATTTACAGAATTAGCCTCCACCCACTTCTAGAAATTATTAATTAGCGGTCAAATTTCAAAACATGTCACTTTAGACGATCTTGACATGATGGACAACTTGTATTTTACGGATTTCGTATTTCTTGGCACCAAAATTCGACAGTTTCTTTATCATACTCTCAGCTGGCCTACTCATCAGCGGATCGGACAACAGCGGGATACTTCGAGTACTCACTCGTAGACATAAGAATCTGCCGAAAAAATTAACGATTGAAAAGTTTTTATTTAAAACTGTTATGCAAAATCAGCTTGGTTATGTCATGGTTTTACCTCTAATGTAGCGGCTGAATATATTTTTATAATGTGTTAATAATGTGTTTACGGCTAACATAACTTCCTGGTAGTAATAATCTTTGAAAAATACAATTAAAATTAGAGATTTGATTTAATATAACCTTAGGATATTGATAGAGCTGTACCTGTGCCAATGGGCAGTTTATATAATTAATGATGCTTTAGCTCATGGACAATTATATATTCTGTAGAGTAGGTATGCTTATAAAGGTGCGTCCTTAACACAAAAACGAGATACAAGACACTGTAAAATTATTTAGTCTTATTTCAGAATGCACCGTGGAATACAAATTAAACGAAGACGCTCTACATTTCTTAAGTATTCAAGGCTTGTTGAACGAAACAAAACATCAAGTAGCTAATGAAGTGAGAAAAAGAGAGAGGCGTAGTCGAAAAACGTATAATTCAAGAGACGAATGTTGCTGTCCACCCAGAGCGGTCATGATGCCAACATTCATATCTGAAAAGAAATTTGATGATATCGTTGATCGGTTCGACAAGAAGCAAGATGCACCACTACCATCTTTATAATAAATTTTTATAAAACTTCATTCTATTTTTAACTTTTTTTTTACTTATCGTAACATTCGATCAGTTGTGAGGAGTTCTGCACACCTGAGAATTCTTCATAATGTTTTCAAAAGCATCACAAATCCGCTATCACACTCTAGCGTGGTGGACTAAGGCCTTCTGACTGTGAGAAGACATCCGATCTTGCAGTGGGTCACTCATGGGTAACAGACAGACAGACAGGCAGGCAGATCAATTCTAAAGTCGGACCTAAACGAATTTCACTATAAATTCAATAAGAAATGACTGTTGACGCCTTTTGATAAAAAAGTCGTAAACTTCAATCCATTCCATTTTAAATTTTATTTGAAATCGATTTATCGATACCTATTCATATAATTTTAAAGTAAGACTATCAAAAAAATTTCTTTGACTGTTATAAATAGACTAGATTTAATTTCAACTATTTACGTTATTCCATTTAAAATATTCGATACATTCGTAAACATAATTATCTAACTAATTAACTGTAACAAAAACCCTACTTGATCGTTCTTATTTGTCTCATTGAATTCCATTCTCATAATCCACACTTACTCGTATGTGTACGTGACACAAGGTATGTATTAATGAAATAATCACTTGGGAGTGTAATTAAATAACTGAGAGTTGGAATAATCTATACTTGTATGTATGTTTTAACCCCCGACGTAAAAGAAGGGGTGTTATAAGTTTGACGTGTCTGTCTGTCTTTTTGCATTGGTTGTGGCACCGTAGCTCTCGAACGGATTTCAATTTAGTTTTTTTTTGTATGAAAGGTGAGTTACGGCCGAGTATTCTTAGACATGTATGATGAAAATAGGTTGAGTCGTTTAAAAGTTGTGGGGGGGGTGAAATTGGGGAAGAATAACCGAATGTCTGCAAATATAATCGAGTGAGGTCTCAAATGAAAGCGCATCATATGCACATTACAAAATAAAATGTTCAATGAAAACTGTCGTTACGTGTCGGGGTTTTTTTTAAATTTTCAATTTAATGTTTTGATTATCTTTCAATCACTGTCCCATGTATTATAGAAGCACCTAGTCGCCTTAAGTTTTCTATCTAATAGAGGCTCCCCTGAGTGAGTTTTGTTCAATTTATTTCACTCTATCTAACTCTACTTAGGTTAAACAAAAACTATAGAAATAAAAAACACCATAACTATAAAAAATGTGTAAAGCTATCAAACCGCATACTTTAATAAATACCATTTTCAAATAACAGCTACCAACCAGTTCCAGTGAAGTAATTTCTGTAGCAAATTTCAATGTTATTAACTTACATTTTGATATTTAGTGTCACTTTGAAATCGATTCATGGAATCGAATTTAATACTGCAGCTCTTATTGACGAACCAGTTTCAGGTACCTAAATATGTACTTTTAAAGGAATTACCACGTGAAAGGAAATGTAAGGAGCCTATTCATTCGTAGCCTAAAGGGAAGCTTCCCAAGCTACAACGGCTACAATCAAGTTTCAAAATAACATTTACGAAATAAATTATGACACTATTAAACAACTATTCGTAACATAATAATACGCGGCAAATTCCGTATTGTACCGTGTTCCGGTGTTCCATAAATAAAGTGTATTTAACAGACTGTAAATGTTCAACACAATGTTAATTATAAATATATCGCGAACAATTGATAATGTTCAGTTCAGTTCTTCAATAGAGTATTTCGAAGAAAGGGTCTTAATTTTTGGTAAAATGCCGCGCCGCTATCCTAGACAATTTTACCTCTAATCGTAAAAACACTTCACAAATCTGGAGTCTACAAAAAGAGATCGGGTCTATAACATACCTAACGTTGTCATTTGAGGACCTTTTCCTCGCTTTTACTATGGGTTATTGATCCTTCACACGCTAAGGCCAGGCTAGCGTACTGGTAATGGTACCACTTTAATTAGCTTATTTTCAGAGCTATGACAGAGGCTCTCGTTCGTCCATGAATTTTTTATTCGAAAACACCACCAAGCTGCGCTTCAAACGACCTTGAATATCCATTAATCCGAACATTAATTACTTAACTGTACTTGAAACGCTTCCTCGACCTGTGATAGAAGCGGAAAACATTTTTCGCCTTTGTATTCAATCCCTTTGTGGAGAAAACGATCATAATGCTCTTGTAATTTGACCAACCACCTGAGGTAAATTGCTTTTCATAACAAACAAAATAATTAACAACCTGTCATGGCCGCGCGTGGTTCTTTTGTGTTCCTGTTTCATCATTAAAAGGCACCAGTACAACTCGTTACTGTGGTAAATCATAAGTAAACAGATTTACCCGAATTGAAAATTTATTCAAGCGTCCCGAAATATACGATCATTAATTTTATTTTAAAAGAACATTCCTATAAAATATGTATGTAAACACACGTATACTTAGTAACTATAATTATAATAAGATTTTCTAATAAAATGTAAATCCGTTATTGGCTCTAAGATTAAGTGGTGAACATGTGTAAAATTAACAGACTGTCAGCTGTGGATTTTATTTAAATAAAAAAAATATATTAAAGCCCTACATTATTAAAACTTAGTTTAATTATTAAAAGCCAAAACATTATATAGGTAATTAATGTTCTTAAGGGTTGTATCTTACCTAAATGGTAGTCTTTCGAATGAGAAACTTTTAATTTTTATGTTGTTCATTTTATAAGATATCCTACTTGACAAACGAATGAAGTAAAGTTGTTGATAAAAGACATTATTATTATTGTAGTCTGGTCTTTTACAATATTATTGAGCTTTATTTTTAGCAGTCTACAATTGTATTCCAATACCCATTTAAAAAATTTGTGATGTAGATACTAAAAATATTTTTGTGTCTCGCTCATATAGATTTATACGTATAGATTTCAATAATTTAGGTTTATTTTTTATTAACAAGCGCAACTTTGGGTATCACCCAAATTTATTTTCAAACCATGCAATCATTTCGGTGCAACGTCATTAAAAATTCATAGAATAATTACCTATCTATATATGTATATATATATTATTATTATTATAGATCCTCCTCCTAATTCTCTTTTCTTTTTTAATTCCAGATAAACATGCTAACCGGCCGCCGATCATAATACAGCCAGTGATTGTAAAATTATTTAGGTATCCTTCAATTCCCAAAGCAAGGTAACATAGATCGAGAAATAAAAATGACAAAATTATTATAATATGAAATAGAAATATCTATAAGTAGTTGAAAAACACCTTGCTTACCTTCCTCCATCATCAGACTAATCAGAGCGGTACTTTCTACTACAACGACTAAAACATCTTCGTCAAAGTGCATTTAAAGTGAAAAGCACCAAGCTATTACTGAGATTCATTTTATATTTTCCGCTTTCAGCATCAGATAATTGTGATGTTACAAAACTAGTTAGATTAACATTCAAAGATACAAATATAAACTATAAGATATAAACATTCAACCATATAAATGAGCTAACAAAAGTATATTAAACCTCAATATTTCACAATAAATCATTTTTTTATTTTGTCCCACAAGTTGTTTGTTTGATCTGACAGTGAACGAAATATCGGGCAAATAGTTCGACTGAACATCGGTTTTCCTCGAGGCTGTATGAGCAGTCTGGGTTTATGATAGAGCAGAGAATAGAACGCAGTACAAAACCGTTTAAAGCCATACTGGCTTGTACGTTAGTAGTCCGTAAGTTAGGCGCAAATTTCGTTAATCATTTCCTGCCGGCCGATAGATAATTCGTAGAATATTTAAGAGAGTAGAACTAAGAACGCTAGTGATCGTCAACTGTGGCTTTATAACTCTACGACGCTTATTTAAAAAAATCTTTTGAATAAATTTCTCGGTAACTAACAAAGAAAACAGCCGAGTTTAATGTTTTTACATTTATGCTACTGTCAACATACTCTGTGGATAGATGGTGGATAGTCGCTTTATTGTGAGTGATTCCCTGGCGAGCAATATAAAATTCCAGGAATATACAGAGTAAGTACTTGTGACGCCTTCGACATCAGAAATGTGATCGGAAGAAATCCAAACAAGCGGCAAATCGACTTGACGGCAATAGATTTATTCAACTTCCGCGTGCAGGAGAGGGAAATGTTTTCAACTGAACGGTACTCAATACCGTCAGTGTAGCCTTGTATTGCGATGCAATAAGAAAAATGCGTCGGGAGTGTTTATTATATGCACATAAAACATTGCAAAGAAAAAAATAAAGTTGCAATTAAAAGGTTTTTCTTTAAATTGCAACTTTATTTTTTGTGAGTGACAGATTTGTATGTTTTGTGTATTACATACGTATTGTCATATATATATCTACATATAAGTATTTATAACGCTGTTCTACAAAATGTCACGATGGATTTCGATGAAACTTGCACTGTAGAAATTTTTGAGGTCAAAAAGTCGATCTATAAATGTTTCAAATGTTATAACCATTATTTTTACCATAATTATGCATCAAGATTTTCCCGCACCATAATTATGACGTACCTAATTGGAACTCAAAGACTTCTATTAGTACTTAAATTTTTGAAAATGCAATAAATATTTTTAACCTACAATTCCCACAAGGCTACAATTTTAATACTATGTTATAATTATTTATATAATTATTATTATGTAGTAAGAATATCTACAGATTTGTCTAAACCACATCAAAGCTCGCCGCGGTCGGGCAGTGTAAGAACTATAGACCTATTTCTATCATTTGCAAGATTAATTGATACTATAATGAGTTAATAATCAATAACGTTGTATACAATATGAATATAATAGGCGCAGGCATAAAGTCTCTACATATTCTTTATAAATTACCAATACAAAACTGGTCCTCAATATCAAATCTCTGCAAATTCTTTCGATGATTCATTAGGTGCATTATGTAAAGCCCCACTCAGGTGTAGTCTTAAAACATCGATTGTAAAGCCAGCAAACACTACACACTACACATGACAGTCATGAAACAATGAAAACGGCAGGTGCTAATAAAGAGTTAGTGAAAGAAGTCGTCATTTTGCTCATTTGTGTACCTACCCTGCGGCGAGACGGCTGACAAACGTATGTCTTTTTGCGTTTTCCCATTTTTATTTATTGGAAATGATTAGCAAACGAACACTGTTGTTTAGTGGCTAAGTAATGAAATTCACTTATCAATTATACATTTCATAATAATTTGCTTGTTTGAAGACCACGTAGCTCCAGTTCCGCTAAGCACAATTTTTTTAATTTTCAGTTGTCATGACTTTGTAAATTTTAAGCAAAATGTAAAACAATATTATAACGAAATAAGAAGCTGCTTATTTCCATTTAATTAACTTTCAGGTAGAAAAATTTAAACAAACACTCAAGAACCAACCATCGTTACTTTTATTAGGTATATGATAACTGAATACAGTAGGTAGGTATCTCAATTAAAGTTTGCTTTTCATTGATTTTCAAAGTTAAATCATTATCTTTGACGAGCTCCCCCATTTCCTGAAACTGACGTGTTATTATGATGTCCATACTTGTTAACTGAGACTGAGCATTAGAAACGGCAATAATGCTACATTGAATAAACGTTCCTACAGGTAGACTAATACGGAATTTCATCTTAGCCGTATAGTACGATGTGAAAATCTAGGCTACAAAGAGGTCACAGATTCTTCAGCCTTTGTACCTATTACCTAACGATTGTCCTTGAATAGTTAAATTATTTATCTTACAATGCGAGCAAACTATATTTCCATTTTTAGGTCAAAAACTCTTCGGGTAGGGTTACGATAAAAATTTACGAGCATATTAAAATACAATATTAGCTTACTTGTATTCAAACAAGATATCTATCTCAGGCTGTTAATGTATCATGAAGCGTGGCAACCATGATAAAGTACGAATAATTCCCGTTTACATAAAATCTTCATATTTTCAGGATGATGATAATCTGCATTATAGCTGCTCTCCTATGTGAACTTGTGACAGACTCGCGCGCATCCATTACCGGTGTCACATACATGGACAACTTCGACTTCGAACAGCGGTACAGAAACATAAACGAATGCAATCCTTTATACTGGCACCCGCTACATTTACCTGACGACTGCGCCGAAATGTTCGAAAGGGCGATACGTTCCCGAATAAAATCCAACGTACCGATCCGCCTGGCGATGGAACGATCCCCAGAAGTTATTGAAATATCCTCTCCTTATGGCGTATCGTCTGGTTATGGAGCAGAGGTTTTCCAAGCACCAATTAGGACGGAAATAAGCTACTACGGACATCCATTTGGAAAAATGCTGGAATTATTGAGTAGAGACGTAAAGGATCGACCGAGAGCGCCGACCGTTGGACTCCTGCCAAATGTTGGTCTCGTTGCGTTGTACCAACAGCCAATATCAAGGAAAAGCGAAAAAATGATTAAAAAAGTTGCCAGTGTCTATGCACCGCAAGTAGCCTACCATGCACCACCGTACCCACCGCCCTTTACATATCATAATACCACGGAAGGAAGTCTAACATTTAAACCTAATAAAGGAAAAAAATCAAAAATGCTAAGGGGCAAAATTAAAAGGGGGAGTGCTGTGGCGGTTTTTCAAAAGAAGACTTATGGATGATAAATAACATACCCACTCCTATGCCTTACATGTAAATAAAAAAGTACCTACCTACATAAAAAATAAAAAACTTTTTGGCATAATATGTAGTCAATTTTTATTTACCTACTTAAGTATCAATGTTAAGCCTATGTAAGTACGCTTTCAACCTACCTATGTGTTTTAAAGTAAAGACAACTTAATAAGAAAACAAGTTTTACGTTACAATTTCTCCTGCAACTATTAGCTTCTTTGAGTTTATTTATATTTGGGATGGATATAAATCCTAAATTCAAAACTGTAATTTAATTTTGTATGATTTTAATAAAATAATAAATTGAGTAGGTACCTAAAACATGTAATTCTTTGTAAATATAATGTAACTTTGATTGATTACGTAAATATACAAAGAAAAGAGTGCATGTTTGACACTTTTTACTTATTTCAGGCATTGTGATTTTTGCAACAATGGACCAGATTGGTCATTGTTAAGAACGCTCGTTTTACTGCAAAATTCAGTCCAACATCGAACTCCAAAAATAATGTGGACTGTGAATTTAATTTTAATTGTAAGTTTTTATTTTATTACATACCTACATGTGACATATTTTTATCTATCGTATCTACATAATATTCTTTTTACCGACTTCAAAAAAGGAGGTTATCAATTCAACACGATTGTATTTAATATTAGCGGAACTGCACAATATTTACATAATGTTGGTCTATTACGGCTTCCAAACAAGTATACCAAATTTCATAGATGTATGTATGTATGTAGAATTGTAGATACCTGTGTAGGTCTGTCCTCGCATATCTCTGAAACTAATTGACGGATCGGGATCGTTCTTTTTTGTTCGTTTGCACTTTTTTGTTTATCAACTCCCTTCTAATGCATACGAAAGTTTGTGAGTATTTGTATTATGTTTGTGATATTTCTCTATCTAGCCAGGAAGAAAAGAATATTTTAATGCCTCTTTTATTTATTGTTACTAATTGATTAGCCCCAAATACTTTATATTAAATGCATCCCTTACTCTATCGTTTTTGAATAGTAATCGAATACTTTAATAATTTTCACATTTTAATAGCATAAGCAATTAAATTGTAAGTTAAAGCAATTACTGCCCGCTCCACCAAACTAATAGTTAGAAGGGTGTTTATCCACTCACGAGTACAAGCATAATTAGGTATAGTGTAGCTCAATTTTCTCCTAAATTCAAAGTTTTGTGTAACTAACCTAAATGTCATTTATACAAGGGTGAAGTATCAAATTGTTGAGTTAAAATAATTTTGTGTAATTTGGTAGTTGACGATTTGACTCTCGAATCTAAAAGTTATCAAAATGGTTGAAAGCTTTGGCGCCTTAACTCTTCATGTGTACTTTGTACGATTTATTCTTTCTTACCAGCAGATCAATATTTGTCCGCTACTGAAAATAGGCCTATTCCAAAGAGCGAGCGAGCTTTATCAAGCTAGCATTGTCCTCGAAAAAGTATGTCATTTAATTAATTACCCTGCTACCTTGATATCAAGGTAGCTTTATTCGCGATTTCTCGTGATCGGCTCAATCGTCGTTTTGGCAACTAATTAGCAACTAATTAGCTACAAATTAAGGATTTCAATTTTGCTGAATTACCCATGCTAGCTTGATAGAGCTCCTTCAGCGACTGAGCTCCGGCTCAGCTCTTCCCATCCAGTGACTTACTGCCACTTGGCACAGATCGTAGCATCATCGTGCAGGAGGGCGTTGGTATTATGGTTTCCAATCTAGAAGTCATTTATTTCAACATTGATCGGATTGACGGCAAATTAGCTCAAGCCATGCTACTGCATTTAGCTACCCTTCAGAGCTATATCGGTGACGTTAGTCCTCATAAGAATACCATTGTTTTGGATTTTATCCAGGGGATTCACCGACCATAGCTCTTAAATAAAAAGAATAGTCAGCTCAAAACGAGCTAGCAAGCTACACGGCGAGTTAACAGGTCGACGGTGTGAACGACCATGGACTAACTAAAACGGTTATATTATCTACCTTAGGCAATTAAATTCTAATGTTGATTATTAACACCTTTTTTTACAAAATTTTAATTTTAACTAAATTTTATAATGTAGATACCTATGCCACAAAATATTTTTACATGTAAGCCTTTTTGGATCATTTTTGTTGGTGTATAAAACAAATATTGAAACCGGTGTCAGGTTTACCGTATATCAAAACACTTAATAAATCAACAGAAAATATTGGTTGTTTATCGAACACGAACGGAAGAATAGATATTATTCTGTGAAAAATATTCCGCTCAGTCTATTTTTTGCGGTTACCTATTGAAAATGCTAAATCTTAATTCAACACATAGAAATGTCCACATTGATTTACTTACACAGAATTTTCAAATAAAAATATGGGCATAAATTATTTTTGTTACAGAATCTCATCATTCTATTCAGGAATGCGGTAAAATGTACAATCGACGGCCTCAACTACATGGATCCCATCAAAACAAAACCTCTTCCATATGCTCAAGGTGAAGACCCCTGCAACCCTTTATATTGGTATCCCCGAAATATTCCCGAATATTGTTATAAAAGAAATCTTCCAATTATGGACAAACCCCCGCCACCTCACCTACCCATGCCTCCGATGCCACCACCACCACCACCACCACAACCACCACCTGTAATTTTTCCCCCTCCACCTGTTCCCATGCCTGTTTTGCCCCCTATACCTTATGGTGTACCAATCGTCCCATCCAATCCAATGATACCAGTTGCTCCGCCTTTAAGTCCTGTTTACCCATATGGAGTACCGATATATTCCTCGGCTCCAGTTCCTTACAATCCTTACTTAACTAACCCGCCTCAGGCTGGCATGGTGCCCGGCTTACCTGGACTAGTGACTAAAGATGGTGGAATCAACATTCTTCCTTTCTCTGACGCGTACTCCGATTTGATAGAAAATCACAAAAACCAAATGATAAGAAAACGGCTACAGAAACTTATTGACGAATACGAAGACTTTCCCAATGTTCGCAATTACAGGCGCCTAAGAAAATATGCCCGAAGGAATATGTAGACAGTTTATACTAGAAACTACAAAAATGATGACGCAAATGAGATAAAGCCTTAAATAAAACTGGACTGATATTATAATATATCTCTCTATCAAGCTTTTTTATGAAATATGTTTTACAATAAATTTTGGAATACCTATGAAAAGAGTATAATTTTTGAAATACGGTTTCGAGAATGGTTTTACATTTTTATAGCAAGCTACATGGAGAATTTTTCATTCCAATGAAAAATCTGTAATTAAAATATGATATATCTGGCGTATATCCGATGTAAGGTAATACCAAGTCAATTAAACTCCGCTGCAACCCAAACGTTGTTTTTTATTATATTTTTAAATTCGGGATAGATAACGAGGGCTATCTGGAAGTTGGACTGCAAATCACGGAGTCGTTAGCTGAATCGAGGCTCGATTTCTCTCAATATTTAATGCTTCAAAAATATTTCCGCTTTTGTTGGACTCCAAGTTTTTTATTCAATAAGAGAGTGTCGGATCTATTCAGTTACAAAATGCATTTATAAGCTCAGAAATTGAGTTTTCAAACTAGAAAATAAATGCGTATCTAATAGTCTATTATTACTGACATATCGTAGATATTTTCATAGAGGAGATATTTTTACCGACTTTAAAAAAGTACATTATGTAAACAAAATTTAATAATACCTAAACTATTAAATTTTATTCACATAATATAGTCAGCAAGATAATAAATTAGCGTGTTTGTGTTGCGTGCCAATTTAAAACAAACAGTGACATCTAATTTATTTTATTATTCATTTTTCATAATATCTATAATCAAATACTATTATTACATGTATTATACATCAAATACTATTATTATATAATTTATTAACAATAATTTTTACCCTTAATTATTGGACGGATTACCTGAGGGCCACTAATATATTCATAATATAACTTAGAAACAAATTATTTTTAATTAGCTTAATACTATACTATTTCAATATTATACATTTCAAAATAATTGTGTTCTATCTTATAACTATTTAAGTGCATTTTGCCGCTTAGAGTAGGCACATACTTATAAGTAAGTAGATACCGATACAAAAATATCATGAACCTTCTAATAAAATTAATTAAAGAGCTATTAAAGTCTCTACCTGAGTGAGGTCGTAATCAGTGGCCAACTTTAACAGCTCTTACCTAGCGTTTATATTGAGTAAGAACATTACTTTTTTTCTGTTTTAAAGCTATAATGCTGTAGAATAATAATAATTGACACATATCCCAGTTAAACCGGGATAATTTTGAAAATTTTTGAAATTACTGATAATTATTGCCAAAAAAAAATCGTTTTTGTTACAAAAGTCAAAGTTTAGGCCATGATAGATGTTGTTTTGAGATCTACGTGTTATTCTATCCTCACTGCCAAGTATTCACGTATTATTGTTTTTTATTTTAATGATATCGATCCACTACTTTGAAAGAAATCGCTTTTTTGTACATAGGGTCTACATTGGTTGCAGTTGCCGTTGTTCAGTTGTTACTGTTTACTCGTACATATAATAATTCTTTGAAAGTGTTTACATGAAATTGTTTGAAAGAGTCTTTCTATTTCAAAAATGTTACTCCAATTCAATTTTATTTAATTACAAACAAACATTATTGTAACAATATTATTATAACAAACATACTCGTTAGAAAAGAGCGCTATACACCTTGATTTCGAGAAAATATAATCATGTGTTCTTGTTAGATTCCGTGACAACCAGGTTAAAATTTATTAAAAGTTAAGTTACCTAATTTTAATTTTTCTATCAAGAAAACTATTTTTGCCCTTCGAAGAAATACGTTGTGACCATAATTTTAACATTTGTTAACAATTTATTTGTCATTATTTTAGACGCCACAAGTACTATGGACCAAATGGACTATTATTTTGATAACAGGCATTAAGTGATTTAAAAATTCAGTTTCTGTTTATCAATCCTTAGTCAAATATAGTATACCAATTGCCTAGTACCGAAAAATAGTGAGCTTACACAGCTTAACGTCTTATATAGTTTTGTTTACTAAAACTAGTAAAATACTTTAAATTACTTACCTATTTACCTACTGAAAACTATAATTACTTATGGAATGTTTCGTATGGACGGTTTACTCTCGTACATATTACAAATACATACTTACCTAAATGTAATATTTTAAAAATGACTGAATACAGTGACTTAAATGTCTACCTTATACGTTAAATAAATTAATATGTGTGTTTGTGCGATTTGAGTTAGTTAGGAAGGAATAAGAAAGATCATATCTTTTTGCGTAGTATCAAACATTAAAAAAATTAAATGAAAAATTAAAAAAGCCCCGACAAAATAACCCGAGTTCCCTTTCAAAAGTAAATTAAAGTACCTAAGTAGTACCTACGAGTAAGTAAGTAACCTAGTAGGTAAGTATTCGTAAATGTTTAAATTAGATAAGTATTTTTAAAGTTCACTCATGCAAATGTGACCAATACAATAATTCTAAAAAAGATACATCGCGTTAGGGGACCGCTCCAAACCTAATTTTGCAAACCGATTTTTGCAGCCTGCCTTGTTTGTGACCGCATATACTTATTTGTGTATGTAGACGAGCAGGTATTTCATTGTTACTAAATTTATAAATAAATTTCGTTTCGAAAATATTAATTTTAACACCAAATCTCTATTCAGTGATAAGCTAAAAGATATCACGTCAAAATCTATGAACGGCTATAATGTAAAAGCTAAAAGCTTACTTATGAGGGAAAGCTAAAAATAGATTCGAATTGATGAAATGTTCAATCACATCAAAGCAGTGCTCGAAACTGATTTTGTTTCGAACATTTCGCCTGGCTGGAGCCATTATTTAAAGCCAAACCGTACTCTATCATATTCGCATGTGGAATGTTTAATCAGCCCGGTTCGGGTGCCGAGGGCTATGCACCTTAGCACAGAGCAATGAAACCAGAGGTACCACCGAGCTGTGATCTTTAATCACCTTTGATAGGTAATAGTGTTTGCGAATACCTTTGTCTATCAAGTACCACTGTCGTGTTCTCTGTCCATATTATCGCTAGGTACTTCAAAGTGAGAACGTCTACTAGCAATTTAGTGTACGTAGGGTAGTTAAATAAATATCTCGACAGTTTCATACTTATTAGAGAAGATACTGTGAAAGCTCTAATAGAGAGAAACGGAGAAGTTTCGCAAAATACGCTTCCAACCTAAAAGGCGATCCACGACCACGACCACTCTGCCAGGAGTGTACGACTGATAAGAACTGTGAAAGCAGTGTACACCACAGCATGAGGTAGATATCTTATTGTGAATTGTGTTCTCTAAAAATATTTGTAGTTATTGTTTTACTGTCTAGGAAGATGATATGAACACAGTGTAAGTACGAGTATACCACAGCAATAAGATAGAGAGCTCATCATGAATTTTAAATTTGTAGGTATTGTTAAAATTGTAGGTATATTCAGTATTATATAAAGATTTCTAGTAGTTGTTTTTACCGCCTAGTACGAAGACCATACAGTAGAACTACTGCATAGCACCTGGGCTATGCATAAGAGGTTTAAACCACTCCAATATTGATATTGCCACACTATGAATACGCTTGATATATTCATAGATGACATCGTAATTTGGCCACCTTTGATGTGTACAGCGGATAAGGACGTATAAAGGATGAGCTAATCAACGGGGAAGGTGCACTTGAATGCAATGTATTTTAATCAGTACCTATCGTATAGGGGCGCGTACGAATGAAAGAGACATTGAAGAGGCATTCATTAATGACTTCAATATGCTATTATATTCATCTATTTTATGGACTTAGATAATGCTTTCAGTAACCTGCACAATGTACAGTATCTTAATTTTTCCAGTGCCGTGAGTTTGAACACTATCCTCAAAATCACTTATTAGTATGTCATAATTGTCAGTTTGTCTGACATCTTTCTATACTTATGACACACGTTAACTGTACGTATACTTTGACGATAGTGTACATGCTCGAGTCACAACATAATATGTGAAAGACAAACTATACGAGTATGTCGACAAATATCTTTAGGGACTTGTACAATATGATAGTGATAGTATCTTTTGTCGTGCCGTGCATTGCTTGCCTTACCGTTTGAGGTGGTAGATGTCCATAATTATCAAATCAAAAACAAAAAAGGGACAAGATCCTACTGGCATACGTTACATTCATTTATTTATTCATTTATTCAATTAAGTTTATTAGTATTTTATTTTTTTATTTTGCATACCTGAAAAGGCGAATATGGATTGATCAAAATGCCCTGTAAAACCTTAAACTAACCCATATTCGTGCAAATAAACGATTTTCATTTTCATTTCATTTCACTACATTAGATTTCACGAAGAAACATGTAAATAAATAATAACACGAACGAACTCAATGCACACAAACACACAGACATAAGGAATTCAAAACAAGGCTACACTTTAAGACACACACACAACGCGAACGTAAACTTATTTCAAATTCAAAATTGAAGAATTGGCAAACCAAAGATAATTATTTAACAACAGTTAAAAATGATTCTGAAAACTTTTTAATCCTGATTGGATTGTTTTGCAACGAATCTCTCCTTTCTATGAAACTCTCTTTTTCAAAATTTTATGGAAACATTGTGCAAAATACCATTGTTGTTTACCATTTATAATTTAATTTTATTGGCACTCTACATACGTGTAAAGTATTCTTGTTGTTTCGCACTATATTTTAGTATAGCTTCAAAGAACTAAATATTATGTTTATGTTCACTTATGTGTAGTACGTATACAAAAACAATAACAGTCACATTACTTACATTTATATAAACAGACTGACAATGACATACCAACACTTAATAATTAAAACTTTCGTATTTGCGTACCACTAATTACAAGCTGGCTGTGATTGTTAATAGGTATCTAGGTACACGGATTTAGGCGTTTTACGAACAAGGAGGAAATATAATAATCTACTCTAATAAATACGATTAAAAGTGAGGGGCTACGTCAGATAGAATTAGGAATATTACCATCCTGGAATTAAAATGTATTGAGCTTATATTTATTTGCATATGAGCAACCCTGAAAATTATGTTATAAAAATATTATTATATGTCCTATAGCCCTGCCGGAACTCAATCAATAAAATTGTTCTCAGATACATATTTCAATATCAAACAAAATTTCCGTCGACAAAGCTACAGTTCTGCCAAAAAATGAGACAATTTCACTTCATAATTGCTTCATTTTAGTGATATACATAATACATGATATTTTCCCAGCCATTTGTTACCGTAATGCGAGACTATAAGTAATGAGTAGTACGCAAATTATTCAAACAGAGCATAATTAACATTAACAAACATAATTACCCAAAAAATGAAAAACTACCTCAGCCACTCTGAAATATTTATTTTAACCCGAGTCGAACTCGTTACATTACACTCCTTTAAAATTACGTATCTTTACACAAACTTTATTTTTAAACTTCAGAAAATTACTTATAGATATCTACCTATTTAAATTCAAATATCGTATCCAACGCCATCTATAGTATATCTACCTAAATAAATAACAAAATTAAAATATATGCCAAAGATTTTTAATTTCATTCCAAATAATAAAAGGACGGCTCTTGGACGGTATTTGAAAATATATTTACTTTAAACGCAATACACTAGCATATATTTTTCTAAAATATTGCTTTTAGAATACACGCATAATATATGTGCATCACTAAGTAAAATACATAAATAAACATTATTCTTACTTAAATTTCTACAGTCATTCAAAAATATTCGAATCAAGTTGAAAATTATTTGAAAAATTAGTTAAAAACTTAGTTGAAAACCACCGTGAAAGCTCATTAAGTACAGCATTGTAAAACATTAATCAGAAATTTAATACTAAAAACTTGAATTATGATGTAAAAATGCTATAAATAGGTTATATAAAGTACATACATACCTACCTATTATAATAATATGTTTCAGACGTTGAAGCGCATAGTGCTGAGGCCAGGTTTTCGCCGAAAAGTATCATATTTATGTAAATAAATTTGAAGGAAAGTTTAAAAATATTCTTTCCAATTAAGTAATACCGTTGCCCTACCTAATAGCTAGTTTATTAGCAAAATCTTAACATTTCTATTCTAGAAGTAAGTTACATTTGAATGAAGCTTTTTGTGGGAATATATTTACTTATTTTAATTTAAACAGCTTTCTGTTTCAATTGTTTGTTTTTTTTGCAAGTAAGTCTTAAGTTCAAATGCGGTAAGTGACTTAATCTAACATGTCAATAGACTAATCAACAGTTTCAGTACAAACGTAAATCTATTAGTGATGTCGTGTACACGTAAATAATTCCACACTCGAGTTAATTTTGTTGAACAAATAATGCCTTAATAGCAAATGTGTTGTGTTTTCATAAGCGTAATGATATACAAAATATACGAAATAATGTAATGAAATAAAAACTATAGTGTTTTTGTGATGAATTAAGATATAAAGGTAACATAATTAAGTGCCTAATAATATCCCCTAAATTATAATATTTTAGGACCAATAAGTAGTTTAAAAACGTTTTATACATATATCGTACAGCCTACCTACCATAATAATTTATATCAAACTACTCAAATATGAAACATAACAAAATACGTCGTGAGTAAAAATCGAGGTTAATGTGATGTCTACAATACTCTAGGTACTTTCATATATACAGATAATATAACAATTAAGTACGTAAGTCCATTCGATAATTAAGTAGGTCATTCGTTTTAATAACAGCAACGACCGGAAAGCCAGTCGATATCGTAACTTATTTGCAAAATATTCATAAAACTATAATAACGATAAGATGAAGTTATAATCGAAATACTTTTGCGGTATTTCAAATAAGTCTTGACTTTGCTCGATTTCTACTAAACCGATATTGGCCATACCACCTCTGCTTATTTATTTCGTTTACAAAAATTTAAATAGAAAAACCATAATAAAGTACATTTTTCTAAAGATAAGTGGTAAATAAATTATTTGACACATTAACACGGAAGAACAGTGAACAGAAAATGCATCAGAAATAAATCACTGTTGCTTCACCGAAGGTAATGGCTGGACCTCAGAACTTGTGACTAGCGTTCGGTTGTTCCGGTGGGGTGACGTTCATCCCCATGTTATCGTACGAAAAATCTAGGGTCGTGTCTTCTGCTGGGTGTCTATTGCTTATTGCAGTACTGATTGTTTTCGGTGTCGTCGCCCCCTGACTCCTATCGGTCTGCGAGGTTCTCATCTCCAGGTCTTTTACGTTCAAAGGTTGCGGGTTTCGTTTCGGCGGCTCGGGATTCCTTATTTCTAACTTCAACTCATGTTTCGGCTTCGGCATTTCGGCGTGAGGGTTGTGGTGCGTAAGATCCGTTGGGTATTGTTTAACCCGATTCTGAAAATACAAGTAAGGGAAGAGTTAATCTTTATGGGACAAGGAGTGAAATTGCAGATGCGCAGAGGTTAAGCGACCGCTGGGTTCCATGGACAGCGACATCCAATCTGCAATCAAAGAAAAATTCTATCTAATGTAAAATAAAATCCCGTGTCCCAAATCCGAATACATAAAACATATTTATATATATATTTTATACTAAACATATAAAGAACTACATTGTTATAGTGCTTTTACTTCTAAACAAATTGGTTTAAAATACTTTTTTCAAGCGTCTTACAGTTCTTAGGTGGTGCCCATCAAAGCTCAACAGTGAAATTATAATTATATACAGGCCGCCCTCCCACCAGGTGGACTGATGATCTGAGGAAGACAGCGGGAAACCGTTGGATTCAGAGGGCCCAGGACCGGATGGAGTGGCGTCGATTAGGGGAGTCCCATGTCCAGCAGTGGACTACCAAGGGCTGAAAGGAAGGAAGGAAGGAAGGAATCTGCAAGTGAGTGTAAACGTAAAAGAGATTAAAACATACCTACAAGTAACTACATAATATGTATGAAAATTGTTACTAATGAGTCGTTTTCAATGGATTTTTGTAATAGTTGTATATAAGACTAGCTGACCCGGCAGGCTTTGCTCTGCCAATTATTAATTTGATTAATATCAAAAGCTTTTGAAACACAGTCAACTTTCCACCACCAAGTCCATTGCGAAAACCAAACAACTTTAACACGTTAGTTACAACGAAAAATATTTGGATAAGGATTTAAGCAAAAGTATGAATAACAGAAGTAACAGATAGCCCAGTGGCTTAGAATTCGACCTTGAATCGAGGGATACGGGTTCGAATCCCAGTGGCATACACCAATGACGTTGTAAAAAAAGTTATGTAAGCTTTATAAAAAATCAAATATCACCTGCTGTTACAGTGAAAGAAAACATCGTGAGGAAACCTGCATGCCTGAGATTTCATAAAAACAAATGTTCTCAAAGGTATGTGAAGTCCACCAACCCGCAGCAGGCCAGCGTGGTGGACAAAGACCTACATCCTTCTCATTGTGAGAGGAGTTGTTTAATGGGTACTGACATCCATGTCAGTAACCCATTAATGACCCACTACAGAGTCGGATCAATCTACAATGAGAAGGATGTAGGCCTTAGTCCACCACGCTGGCCTACTGCGGGTTGGTGGACTTCGCATGCCTTTGAGAACATTTTTTTTGTGTACTCTCAGGCATGCAGGTTTCCTCACGATGTTTTCCTTCACCGTAACAGCAGGTGATATTTAATTTTTTATAAAGCTTACATAACTTTTTTTACAACGTCATTGGTGTATGCCACTGGGATTCGAACCCGTATCCCTCGATTCAAGGTCGAATTCTAAGCCACTGGGCTATCACCGCTGCATGACATGACATGGATATCATGGTCTAATTTTTTTAATTTTTTTTTTTTAATTTTGGTCGGTATTTCAGTAGAAATAATTATGTTCTTTAATATTGTACCACATACTTTTGTTCTATCATCAATAGTTTCCGCAGCGCTTGCGACAAAAGACGTTTTAGGGCACTTTTTTACACCTTGGGTTACGTTACTTAAGTTTTAGCAAGGGTCCCTAATCTTTTCTAGCAATAATATAGCCTATGTTACTCAGGGTGAATGTAGCTTTCCATGATGAAAGAATTTTTGAAATCGGCACAGTAGTTTTTGAGATTATTCATTACAAACATACACACACACACAAATATACAGTGGCACAACAATAAAGTGGCGCCACCCTAGTTTAATGCATTTCGACGGACACTTTTTCATGTATACAGATGATCCTCCTTAGCTCTATCCTCGCCTCTCCTCTCCAAATATCTTTTGAAAGGAATATACGATTTGAAAAATGCAAAAAGTAATCTACGGGTATCGAAACAATTTTGAATACAAAATAATTTATTTGGATAAGGATTAATAAAAAGTTATGAATAACATGCACATTTCTATTTCTATGACTTATTCGTTCGACTTGGTGTCCCATAACACCACATCATTTTTATTAATTTAATTTTTATTTTCAAGTTTTTAGTTTTGTTGTTAGTTGATACTTCTCATTCTATTGACTTTATTTTTAATTTTGAGAATGAGCTCTATTCTACTAATCAAGCCCTTTCATTTGATACCCATATTGAAGCAGTTGTAGAAAATATGTAATGCGCCACTTTGTTGCGGCGGCCATCTTGAATTTTCATTATTTATAGTGAGATCTATTCTACCAACCAAGCCCTTTCATCTGAAACCCATATTGAGGTAGGCGCGGAAAAAAATTGTAACCCGCCATTTTGTGGCGGCGGCCATCTTCGATTTTCATTTTTTATAGTGAGCTCTATTCTACTAATCAAGCACTTTCATTTGATACCCATATTGAGGTAGGCATGAAAAAAATATGCAACCCGCCATTTTGTGACGGCGGCCATCTTGGATTTTCATTTGTTATTGTTAGCTCTTCTACTAATCAAGCCCTTTCATTTGATACCCATATTGAGGTAGTTGTGGAATAAATATGTAATCCGCGATTTTGTGGCGGCGGCCATCTTGGATTTTCATTTTTTTCATAGTGAGCTCTATTCAACCAATGAAGCCCTTTCATTTGATATCCATATTGAGGAAGTTGTGGAAAATATTTAATACGCCACTTTGTTACGGCGACCATCTTGGATTTTAATTTTTTTCATAGTGAGCTCTATTCTACCAATCAAGCCCTTTCATTTGATACCCATTTTGAGGTAGTTGCGGAAAAAAACATGCAATCCGCCATTTTATGGCGGCGGCCATCTTGGATTTTCATTTTTTTATAGTGAGCTCTATTCTACTAAACAAACCCTTTCATTTGATACCCATATTGAGGAAGTTGCGGAATAAATATGTCATCCGCCATTTTGTGGTGGCGGCCATCTTGGATTTTCATTTTTTTCATATAGCCTATGTTACTCAGGCTGAATGTAGCTTTCTAATGGTGAAAGAATTTTTGAAATCGGCCCAGTAGTTTTTGAGTTTATTCGTTGCAAACATACAAAAATACAAATGTTTCCTCTTTATAATATGTATAGATATAGAATACATAAATTAATTAAGAAAAAAATAATCATCTATTAAAAAAGTAACATATAACTATATCAACACCATCTCCCTATTTTATTTACGTGATAGACAAAACCTTTTTAATCCCAAATGAAGCATACGAAAATTTAAAGCACTGAAATGAAATTCATGTTCATTTCGATACATAACTAGGTGCAAAGTGCCAACAAGTAGATGTATTTCATCAACACAAGTTCTGTGGGACGTACCTATGTTTTCACATATTAATCAAAACTTCTCACATCGCATCATCTAAGTGATCTTGTGACCCACATTAGAATATATTGGAGGATATAGATAATATTATGTTCAAGGCAGCGCTCAACTCAGATTTTCTTTTTCATTACATTTCCATTAATAAGGTACGGTGAACTTGTAAACGTCACATCCAATAAAGAATTTGGGAAAATCCTTACTACCTAATTACATTACTATGTATGTATATAGTACACGATTGGAAACAAATCAGATACGCAAGTACTACAATATCCTGTAGATAAGTCCATTTTTAGAACTTGTACTGCTACAAATGTTTCAGTTAAAACGCATTACATATGTAAATTAAGACTCTGTTGAGCTTGGAGCTCAACATTTTATGATTTTCATACATCTATTTTAATTGAGTATTTACTTGACTTACTTCAAGTGAACTGAATTGCTCGAAATCTACACTGACGATCATATTCAACAAACTGATGTGCGTCTTGTGTTGAATGTGTTTCTGAAGTCTAAAGTAGTTGTCCTTTTAATCCCTATCGAATTCCAAAAACGTGCTTGCTTGAGTTACGACATTGGTGAGTTACCTACTACCTTCCGAGTGAAATAAAAGATTAAACTTAATTCATTTATTAATTTTTTTCGTTTTAAACACGATAACTGAAAAATTTTCTTCGTTGGAGACCCAGCTTTATAGAAATTTATGTCACCAACATAATAATTATGTTGACAACACAAAAAATGGAAATTTTTCTTCGATACAGATGCGTCTCTACATACCTTAGCGGGCTGGAACTTCTGTTTGAAATATCTCCAAGACAGCCTGCCTCGGCAGAGGATAATGAGGATTAGCACCAGGACGGCCAGAGCAACACCACTCACGATCAGAGCGGTCGTAGCTTGACGCTGCACACCTGTGAAAACAAAGGCTTCTAAGTACTAGTCTCTCTAAAACTTCAATACAAACGACATTTTCATTGTTTCACAGGATTGGGTGTCCTCTCAGAATGAGAAGGATATAGTCCACCGCGCTAGCCTAGTGCGGGTTTGTGGACTTCACTTGCCTTTGAGAACATTATGGTGAACTCTAAGGCATGTAGGTTTCCTTCCTTCTTTCTTTTCCTTCACAGAATTTATATCGAATTTCACATTTCACAAGTCCAACATAAATGAAACTGAGCCTAAAAGAATTTGATTTTGTAGAGTTCTTTGTTCCCGTCCATAAGTATACCTTATGGATTTCAAAGCTTCGGCAAAAATGGGTAGAACCTTAAGTAGCTTAGACGGTTTGACTACAAAGCCAGAATATAGAGGCCTACAAAGAGAAACAAAGCTTCGGCGATAGTAAGTTTTTAATGGGATAACAGCTTTTATAAACAAAGCCTTTGACGTTAGCGCTGGCTAGAAAGAAACATGGAGCCTGCCTACTGCAATACCTGTTTTCATACACAACTTTAGTAATCTAGCTTCTAGTGTTTAAATATTTAAACATCTATCCAACCTTGTTAAACTACGTACCCTCATTTATTATGTTGTTATTTGATTTAGTTTGCGACCGAGATTTACTCAGGAAAGTTTCCATTTGATGGGGTAGAAGCGTTTGTTTCTTTGTGCGTGTTAGTCACCTTTCCTGAGAAAATGAGACGCGAACGGTCATGCAGGCCACCTGACGTTAAGCGGTCACTGTGACCACCATTTCCAACTTCAAATACGGATACAAGGACGTATTTTTATGTAGATATGTGGCTACCCACGGGAAGTGACAAGGCTACACCTCCTCTATGAAACACAAGACGTGAAGTGAAGAGCATGCTGCTTCGCGGCGAGTTATGCTGCTAAACCCCCGACTCACCGAGAAAGAAATTCTTTACAATATCCTTTTTGCCTACTGACAGTCGTCGCAAACATTTTGTACAAGTACGAGTTTTTCGATATTTTAAAATATTAAAGAGAATAAAGAGTTTACTTAGATAATATAATTATACACTTTGATTATACAATATCAAGTAGGTACTTGATAAAACACCGAATAGTCATGGACAGTGCTAACAACGTAAGAGCAGTGGAATTATTTGGTGTAAACTCAATATTTTGTTTAGATCTCACAACAAAACGACAAAGTTGAGCGGTTGAGGGCGATCCATAATCAAAAGATCGGTTATTAATTTCCAGCGCAAGGTAACAATATTAATAATTATTACCATTTACATTTGACGTTATTATTATAATAAAATTGTAGGTCTGTATCTTTTCTTTTTGTTGTAATAAGTCAGACGTTTGTTTGATAGTTGTAACAGAATTCAGAATCAACACTTATTAATTTAACTACGTACGTATACTACCATTTTGCGAAATAAATAAATAAACGTGAATGTGTTGTTGTTCCTCCTGCTGAGTGATCGACTGACTTTATTTTTTATGAAGATATTTGAAGGACTGGAGAGGAGAGTGACATTAAGACATTATTTTGTGAACAGGTTTTACTTAACCCCTATAAAAACAGTAATTAGGGGTTTGGATTATGTAAGTAATAGACATTTTGTTAAGCCCGTGAACTACCAAATTAATATAAAATCTCAAACAGGTTAATAATTACAGTTAATTACCATCTTAGTCTTAGAAATTTTTATTCAGTAATCACTCCGTAAAAAAAACTAAAGACAAAGAGCCTACTGCTTCACGATACGTATGTACGTATACGTATGTTCGACATTTAGTGATGCATATATATGTTATACTTTCGCACAAAATCAGCAGAATAGATTGGGAATTTTTTAAATACAAAATCTCGATTGTTATATGGAATTCTTTTTACTTCGCTGTTGACCAAATCCTAAAGTTCACGTGGATGAAGTCGCGAGCAAAAGCCTGTTATACAGAAATGAGAAGCTAACTGTTTCAAAACCTCCGACATCGATTGACCAATAGTGTGTAGCTACGATACCTACTATTATACACCAACCCGTATTGGAGTAGCGTGATGCAGTACGTAGACCTCCCCCCGTGAAGAAAGACTGCGCCCAGCATTAGGTGAAACAAGGGATTGTACGCAAGACAAACTAGAAATTAAAATATTATGCTTTGGCTGTTTATACAAACTATTTGCTAAGTGCGCATAGCTCGTTCCATGATAGATCGCAAGCGATTAAAAAGCTACTCAACTACGACTGTTTATGCGTGGGTGAAATTTTTTTGCGTCTGGGGGAGTGGGCAAGTTCCTCCGTTGGACCTAGTTTTTTTTAAATAGACCCCAAAATGTTCTTACTATAGCGGTTTAAAAAACATTCGACACAAGTTAGCGAGTAGGTACCCTGTATTGTAATCCGCTTTGAAACAGCGTGCCGGAGTACCGGGTTTCATGTTGTAGAGAGAGATCCAGCACAGCGGTGATTTAATATGAAAAGTATACTTGCCACTAAAGAAACTTCGCCATAAAAAATAATATGCTAAGTGCGTAAACTGCTTATTATTAATAGGATAACTTAAATATATAAACAAAAAAATTGCGAAAGCATAAATAAATATAGTGGATGAGAAATTGTTTTGTTTAATATATGAAAGAAAGAAAGAAAACTTTGCTGCAAAATGTACCTTATTCAGCAATATGTTATATTCACTCTTGTGACTATAACACAGAGTTTCAGTAAGGTATAAGGAGCATGTCCAAGGAGAAATGACCTTAAGATCTTCAAGCTATAAAGCTTGAAGCCCGTAGAGTTATATGTTTCTGACGCTTCATCATTTCTGGTTATTCAAGTTTAAAAACACAACAACGTACGACGACGATGTTTTTATTTAGCATCTGCAAGTAGGTCAGTTGATTCGGATAATTTGGATACGCACATTCAACCTCAAATAAGACCTGTCTGCAGCCGTGCATGCGGTGCCACACAGGGACATGAGGACTAAGATGCTAAAGTATAGTAACTTTCTGCGGCAACCACACCTCCGACCACTGGCTACTGCACCAATCAACCGAAACACCAAACATGAAGAGCGGGCAGCTTCACACTTGGTTAAGAGATGGTGGTGGGTACCTCGGCCAGTGCTGATTTGTGGCTAAGACTATCACCCACAACAATGTTTGTTCTTTTGAGGATTGATTTGGTTGTAATGGTTTCCTACCCATAAAAACCTTCGCTAAAAGTAAACAAAAACAATGTGGAAGTTAAAGATAGAAATATATCAAATTAAATTTTAATATTCAATGCTAAATATTATTGAATATCAAATCGCTGCCGCTCATTTGATACCGAAGTAACTAAAATATTGAAACACTTAACTCTGTGGTTTGACTAAACTAGAGCTAGCTCAATAATGCACCATGCATTGTTGAGCTAGCTCTAGTTTAGTGAATGAATATCGAAATAATAATGGAAATCATTCCAACGAGTATCCCATTGAATGCTTATTAAAACTCGATGCTATTCCGACATTATTGCAATAATCCGTACGAATTCGCAAAATTAATGATGTGTTGTTCGCATTTTGAAGCATTTTGCCAGCGGTGGTACATATCAAACTTTGTAACACTGAGTGTCATAATTTTATTACATAAATTGAAATCAGCTTTTAACGTTTTATATGCTTCTATAAATAGGTATGATTATTAAAAACATTCTCTGCATAAAATAAGCATGCAGGCGCTGTCTGATGGTAATCATATTTGCTGTTGATGGCCAAGGATATTATTTTTACGGTTGTCGGCTTAGGAACAATTCTTTTTTAACGTTTTACGCTAGAGCTATAATTATACCATCTGTACTTGGTACTGACTTAAAAAAATATAGTTTAATACGGAAACTGCGAATCGATTTTTCTTAGGGTTCTTATATATCCTATACGTACTCGTACATACTGCCATCAAATCCGAGAAATCCGATTCTCATTATCTTTTAAAACAATCTTGAAGCGACACTCTAAGTGCACTACTACTTTGGTCATAAGCTCAAACTTTTGCGGTATTGAATTAACAGAGCTTAAACTGGAAACAAACTCGAGACTTTTATATGCATAAATGTAATTCTACTTCTCCTTGTCTTGGGTATTATTGTTTTTCAATTTATAACTACCTACTACAATACGACTACTTTTAAAGCAAAGCACCATGCAACTATAGGTCCATATTTTTGGACTATGAATAAATGTTGCAACGTCTTTTGTAGTGACATTGTTTATACATATAATTATTATGTCATATTTATGTACTTTTGTAAAACCAGTTTTGGATTATACTCGTACTTACTGCTAATATCGGCTGGAGGCCCGACTCCTTCTGATCTTCGGATATATCTCAAATCGAATAGATAGCCTGGAACAAACATTAAAAAATACATTTATAAGTGAGGTTGTAAGTATAGTTGTGAGAACCCATGCCATGTAAGTGCCTTTCCTTAAGATTGTACTTTATTCCACTCTTCCTTATAATAATTATTATCAATTATTGCAATTCAGAAATGTATGCAATAGGCCAGTCGAATTAGATCAAAAACAGGGTTGACATCGAAAAAATATAAGTAGCAATTTTCCTCCGGAAACTTTTAGGGGCAGTCTACGTTGCGAGTTTCAGCTTTCAGGATGTGGCGTCATCCGCCATCTTGAATTGAAGGGAAGGCATTTTTGTTTGTTGAATCAGTCTTAAAAGACTGATTATTATTAATCTTACACGAAAAATGATTATTTAGGTAACAAAGTTGTTTGGAATTAAATTTCCTAAAACGTTCCTATGAAACCCAGAGCGTAGCGTAGATTATAATAATTATAATCGATTTTTCTTCGTCATAAAGGAAGTTGTATGTAAGATGCACGACAACATTTTTTTTAAACTAAAAAATATTAATAAGGATCTAAATTATAGAAAATTAAACTTGAACAACTTTGTGACCATTTTCCTTTTTAAAACTAAAATGTAAAATAAAGTGACAATGGTAGGTATACTAAAATTATTTCAGGTCTAAATTGCAAAAATATTGATGCTAGGTAATAATTGATAAATAACAGAATTGTAGGAAATTAAATTCCAAACAACTTTGGTAATGACCTTTTATCGTGTAAAATTGAAAATAAACGATTTATTCAATAAACAAAAATTCAACCTCAAATTGCAGACGACGCAACGGGGTGAGAATCCCGAAAATCAAAATGTAGACTGCCAGGATTCTCGAAGGAAAAATTTTACTTATAATTTTTTCGATGTGAAATTCTAATTCGCTTGGGCTACAAACGAATGTTGAAAGAACAGTATTTAATAAACAAGGATCCACCTGTACTTCACCCACAGATGTAACGCCCTACGAGATGCGCATACTCAGGTAGAAGTTCTATTGTGTTTGCACTTACACATACAAATAAGTGGTTTTAAGGCGCAGGCAGTAAGTGATTTTAAATGTGTGTGTGTCGCGCTTACACCAGAGCCCTTGAACAAGAGTGACAAGTGCACTATTATTTTTGTCTTTGTTATCTTGTTATTATCTTTGAATTTTAGGTAGCTTTCTAATCTTTATAAGGGTTGACACGGACTATAAAAAAAGGCCTGTTATTACTATTAGCATAGCTAGAGAGCTTCATCAATAATAATAAGTAAAAAACTCTATAGTTAAAAATATAATTTATAATTTAATGGCAAAATTTTACAAATTATAAAGAAATAAATCGACTTGTAAAATAATGTTTTGTAATATGTTTTCTTGCTTTGTTCACTAACTACAGTATAGAAAATACCACTACTAAATTATATCCATTTCATCACACTTGTTGAACAAAAATTTCTTGTACTTGTATTTGCATCTATACGCGCCTTAAAGCACACAAAGTCACTCGACACGCACACGAGTACGTGTAGGAGCATGGTAATGTAAAGTATAAGTATAGCTGTGTGCAACAGTCACGCATGTTTGCCTCCGGTACCTGTTGGAGGCAACAGACCATATCGAGCGGGCATTGTTGCAGCCCTCACCAATGACCTGATAACTCTGGCCGGACTAACACGGCAACCGACGCCTCAACATGCCAATTTGGGGTCTATTTCAGATGACCTTCGATCTTTATGAGCAGATGATAAGTGGTCACTGCAATCCTATGTGTTTTCTGAAGTTATAATTGTGCCAATGACCACACATTCATTCGGTATTTATAACTCTGTCTGAAAGCCATGCAAGGTCGGGTCTCCTCTTACAAAGAGAAGAATGTAGTAGGTCTTAGTCCACCACCCTGGTTTTGGTGCTGGTATATAATTATGATTGGTACTTCACGTGGTTACTATTGAAAGCCTAGTGAAATCTCTAGTTATACAATTTAACTCGGCTACATTCCACAAGACTGAATATCCCAGGTAGGACAAGTCCCAAGCACTAAAGCGATTTTAAAGTCTTAAACGCACCACATTTCTCTCACAGAATATAGGTCTAAGCTTTCTCGTAGAGCAGACAATTTAGCTGTAAGTTAGTGAATTTTATTTTACTCACTTGGAAACACTGAAATAAAAAGTTAAGTCGTCGTGTTTCCGTTCTTCACGTTATTTATACTTCGCAAACTTTTTTGTGCTTTCTTCATCGGACCCAATCATTGAGTATTTAGTGTACGACTTCGGTACTTGAGCTGTTGTGTAAGTAAGACGGCGATATATGTATATGAAAGACCTTCTATGTTAATGTTTAATTTCGTAGGGCAATTTTAATATCAGCAAAGGTTTCTTTGAAGATTCTAGGGGTTCTAGAATCTTCATTTAAGAAACATACATAAATCGTGTCCTATGTTTTCTAAAATTAGAAGATGTATAAGAGGGGGAAGGAAAAGGACTATTTTAAATATAAATTATCAAGTATACTGTGTACCCCATCTACCCTTTAAGTGCGAGGAAGTCCAGTTCCAGCATACCTTTTAAAACTAAGAAAGATGCAGGTACACGTGGAACAAAGAAGAATGAAAGAATATTTCATAGGTACCTAAATCAGCTATACAGAATAATAACTCGAACGAACAAGATTTACTTCTTTTTAACAAAATATGAGCTCATTTTAGCACATATTTCTCCTCTCCTTATTTTCATAAAAATAATTAAAATTCTCTTGAAATGAAATCGGTTTTCAACATCCTCGGTCGACATTCACGATCATGTAATTGCACCAAAGGGCACTAATTTTTTTGACAAGTTTCAGAACGCTTGATTTTTATTAACGTCAAAATATAAAGTGTCATAGTTCCACGCCACTCCATCGTATGTCATCGTGGAAGCTTCAAGTTTGAGAATCCCGCGAAATTCATAGAGGAATCTTGGAATAACCGTGAATGTTTTGCGACTTTATTGACGTACACCCATTTTACTTAAGTACATTGGAACTACGCCACATAGCACGATCGCGAATACACACCTTTAGCGTAGAAAAGAGAGTTTTCTACGCGTAAATTAGAGTTGTATCTGAGATGTAGAAAGAAAATACCTCTTCTGCGCTGTAAGCAGATTTATGTTAATAGGCATTCGAAATAAAGATACCCACAGCAAAATTTGATTTGATGAATCTGCCGAAAAACTTGTTTCGAGTTTTCCATATTTCATTTTCCTACATATAAATGTGTTTTCTCAAAGAGAACCTAAGAACGTTATGGCCGACTGTCCGATTAGATGCATCTACACGAATAAAATGGACGGTGCTTGTTTTTATAAAATCTGGAGCAAGAGAAGATTTTTTTTAAATATTATAAAGGCCCAGTGGGTAAGAACATGATCTATTATTCCAGAGGTCAAAGTTCGTTTCCGAGAAGCACGTGCCAGCAGACTTTTGATAATCTTTGTTTGTAAATGTTTGTCTTTGCACAGGACCTATCAATCGCCGCCTTAAATAACAATTGAGAAAAACATTACAATAAAACCTATATGCCATTTTCTCCATAGTGTTTATAGTATTCTCAAAGAATTGGAAGTCCACACGTGTTACGACCACTAGTTTTACATTCAAGACATATTGGGCAGAGAATCAGCTGCAAAGCTAGGTACAATGAACAAAAAAACAATTAATAGCGGTAACATAGACTGCACAATTGCATAAGTCGAGATAGTCAAATTCTATGGTTCTATGGTTTTAAGTTTATGAAAAGGGTCTCCACAGAGTGGGTTGACCTGAAACCTGCACATTCTTAAGCCTACGAAAGAAAGAGACAAGCGTATATAAAGAAAAGAGAAACATAGTGTAGGCGGTTTGCGGTCACGAAACTGGTTGCTCAGGTTATTATTTAATAATAATAAATAACTTTATGTCTTACGCAGTTAAGTTTATATTTGCTTGCGTTGTATTTGGAGGACTCCAGTATAAATTGTATGTAGATAAATATTAGTCATCTTCGAAACTATTTACAGAGGTAGTACCTACTTTGGACGATTTTCATAGCATTGAAAGTTATAGGTATCGATTGCATAAACGTTTTAAAGATCACATCACATCACAGAATTCTAGCATATTAAAGTTACGTAGGTATGTATACAATTTACATATCACATTAACATATGCTATTATGCATGTATTAAATTCTTGAATTTTATTGCGCTAGAGTCGACTGACAACGATTAAATAGAAAAATAGTAGATAGGAAATATATAAGATAGGTAAGTTATCTTTTAATTAGCAGTTAGCACGAACCGAACAGACGTAACCAAGAAAATGAATCACGTTACTTTAGTTGTTTAAAAATCACGATTAAGGTATGTGGAAATACCTTGGCTTATTTTCCGCAACTAATAGGCTGTTTTACACAGTAGGTATCTAATGTCGAAGTAATCAACTAAATTTTAAGAAAATTCTTACCTACTCGTACGTTGTAAACAGTCCCTAAAAGGCTCTTAAGTCGCAAGTGGTAAGTAAATGATTAATTAGAATAGAATCGATTCTATTTTTTGATTAAAAATTTATTTTTTATTCTTTGATTACTTAGATTTAATATTTTGCAGTTTACAATTTATTTTCGATCAGTATACCAAAAATAAAATAACATTACAAACGGGTTACACGTTATTCGTTAAAATAGGTTAATATGGAGGATATACGAAAAAAGGGACACATCAAATTTGGTTACTTGAACTGTTAGGTTGATTTTATTTTGTTGTGAACTTCTTTTCTTAAATTCTTAACAACAGTGTCAATAAAACGCTTTTACCCCACGATTATGATTTAGTTTATCTATGATTTAAATTAAAAAATATGAGTCCACTTTTACTTTTTGCTTTTGTCAATCTGTCTAGTCAACTATGAACTAAGAGTATTTACTAGTTGCACACATAAAATTATATCCAACCTGGGAATACAGACAAAAATTCTGTGTAGTGTGCGGGACTAGGACTAATGATTAACATTGCGACACTCTGGCATTAATGTCTGGCAACTATTGTAGGTGTGGCCGCGGCTAGGCTTTGATTTTGCCGTAAAATATTTGGTTGACCTTGGCATTCCTTGACGCAGAGTCCAGAGTCGTAGTTATGGTGAGTCTTGTTGCAGACCACGTTGCAGGGTGCACATCGGTTCGTCTCCGGCGAGCAGTACTCCTCCAGCTGGCACGTGAGTTGGCCGCACCTGATGCCGTCCAGGGTCAGCTGGGCTGACGCTGCACCGGCCACCGCCAACAGGCAAGCGAGACGAGACATCATGAACCTGTGCGAAAATGAAAGGTGATTAAAAACTGCAATACAAAGCTTAGTGACATCTTTGATTTATCGACGTTAAATCGTGTTGACACATGTGTTGATTACCATGTTGCTCTCATAAGTTGGTCGTACGACAATGTCATTACATACATTTGTCTCATGGCAGAGTGTTTTTCAATTAGGATAGCTCCATACAGAGTAAGTGCTGTATTTAAATTTTGTCGTGTCGGTTAATCGGTCGGTTACAAACAATTTCTTTTAAATATAGAGAGAATAGACATATATTAAGAGAAACTAAGAAACATTGTAGAGTACAATCCCTTAGATACCTCATTTATCGATATGGAAAATTCTAAGCATGATGGATAAATTATTATTTCGTTATGACAAATATTTAATTGATTGCAAGCAAAAAATGCAAGGTCACAAGAATAAGTTTGAATAATAAAACGTTTTCTAGTCCTATACGATTGTAAAGGATCTAATTTACCATGAAGCATGTAATCAAGAAACTTATTGTTTGACTTGGTGATATTATAATTATGTAGCCAGAGAAATAGATTTGATGCGACAATCCTTGAGACCCACCCAAGATTAGTATATACGTATAATAAATGCATTCACTTGCAAACTTAGACGTCTACGTGTATTATCTCACTACGCTGGCGCCAGTGCAAAATGAGGCAATATAGAAAAATTTATACTTGATTTACGAGGTGAACTAGTGGTGACTCACCGTCATCGACAGGCGTCGACGCCACAGGTGCGAGCAGGTAAGAAATAATATTTGACTATTTTACAACGACCTTTTAAATCCTTATTTATCATATTTTTACAACTTTTTATTCCCTATTAAATAAACGTTTCCAGGACAACTTTGTTAATGGCATGAGACAATCAAACGGATCGGTAATATAAGATTTAAGGGATGAAATAAGAATTGTTTAGGTATGTTTTTCTGACGTTTTCTGAATTAACACCAACCTTAAGATAACAATTCAACAAAATTTGAATTCAACAATTCAATTAAATTCGAATTTGATTTTATGAAAGGTTATATTTAATATAACCTTTCATAGAAAAGTATCTAAATATATTTTCTTGTTTATTTACACGCTGGTACAAGACAATCCAAGAAAGGTTTCCACGGCAACTTTGCTACTTTAGAGGTGAGGGGATTGATCGGCTTGACGGGTTGACAATAGGCAACAAGAGAAAATAAGGTACATTTTTCTGAATCTAAGAAACAGTTTCGATGATTATTATAAAAACCAGAAAATAATTGCTTGGATCTTTGGATAAAAAAATTAGCAATAGGTACATTGTATTTTGTTCATAAATTACGAGGCACTAGCTTGCCTGTTTATTCACCTCGTCACCTCATCAAACGAGCCACAGGTGGGAGTAAATTATTTGACTTATTTTTACATAAGAAGACTGGAATCTTTTTAAAAAGATTCTCCCAGTCAAAAACGGATTTTTGACCTCTTTATGACAACATTGATTCCCAGGTGGACCAGGACAACTTAAAACTTTTGGCATGAGGAAATTGATCGAGTCGATAACACGAGATTCGAGACTAAGTAAGGGATATTATTTGTTACAGTGAGTTTGGGGTACTAATTTAATATACCAAGAATATTAATTTGTTTATTATTGTTAAAATCTTTCAATAAAAACTTATAAAAAGTTACAATGTTTTTTTTGTCCACAAATCTTGTTTTAATAGCAGTCTTCTTAAGGTTATCAGGGCTTAGATATTTAAGAGATGTGGGAATTGATTGGGTTGAATGAAAAATTGAGGCTCATATATCACTAAGTACATAATATAAAACAAAGTCGCTTCCCGCTGTCTGTCCTATAAGTTTAATTATCTTTAAAACTACGCAAAGGATTTTGATGCAGTTTTTTTTAATAGATAAAGTGATTTACTAAATATTTGCATACCTAAAAATGGTAAATATAGGTTGATCTAAATAATTTGTAATAACTCTATACCTATATTTGTGCAAATAACCGTTTTGTCCTTGTCTTTGATTCAAGAGCAAGGTTAATATGTATACTAGTATAGGTACATATAACATGCATAAACTTTAGATAATAGTCAAAATAATTGGCAGAGCGATGTCTGCGGGGTCAGCTAGTAGAAAATAAGGAATAAGTACCTAAGGAATAACTAGCTATGTAGCTTTCGAAAAAAAAATATTGAATAATTTTATTACCCCTCGATAGCCTAATAAAATAAAAGATTAGGAAAAAAGTAGCTATTCCTGGCGAGCTAATGGTGAGTCACCGTCAAGGCGTCCACGCTGCAGGCAACATACTAACGTTTGACTACTTTTAAATCCGTGTTAAGATTTCCTAAAAAGTTGCTCTTTGTTATTTTAGGGGTATTTTACATGGTGGCGTGTTTTACATGGTGTCAATACGGGATCTGCTGGTAAAAATGGATACACTTATAATTATAATTTATTCTTTTTTACTTTGAAACTAACATAATTATAGACAATATTTGTTTTTAATCATTGAAACCTTGAGAATCAAAAGCAAGTAAAAGATTAATCAATTACCAATGTCTGTATAATCCAAATAGGATCTTATTACCGTAAGAGTACCTAAGGTTAAAAGATTGACCAAATTAAAGTGTAGTCAATGTAAGGGACACCATTTTGCCTTTATTGACACTTCATTTACCTAGTAGGCAAGTGGTGAGTCACCGCCGCTACTCTTAACGTCGACAGGTGCACGCGACCAAAAATTATTTTTTATACAACGGTCTTCTTAACTCCTAGAAACAAATGATACAAGTAAAAAAATTAAGCGTTCTTAGATTTTAGAGAAGCTTTCCGAGGTATTGAGATCGATCGGATCGATGATAATAAGGACCAATTATGCTAGAATATAGGGATGTCTAGAGCCAGTGTTTTTGTTATATTTTTCTAAATTAATATTTTGGAATAGAAAATACCTTATGTTATATTTATATTCTTTTTTTATTACGTGTTATTATTGTAAATTAATAAATAGCACTGTGGAATTTTTTTATTTGATTTCTACATGAGTGAACTGGTGAGTCACTGCCGTCAGCAACCATAAGCATCGACGACATTTGTTTAACACAGTGTTATGAATTTATAACTGCTATTTTATAGATCGAGGCGATACAAAGAAGAACCTGCCTGAGAGGTAAAAGGTTCACTTTACCGACTCCCTTTGGGCGGGCCGAGAAGCAGCAGCAGCATTTTATAACTCAAGATGTTCTGTGCCTCGAGCAACGGCCCCGAGCATGAACACATTAACATGTGCCATTAGTATGGGGGATGTCTAACACACTGACATAATTATGACATACTAATGATTGATGTTTACCATGTGAATCCTTTCACGATTAGGTACGAGTATTTGATAGTTATTTGACGATATTTCAAACACCTACCGCCGTTGAATCCTGGCCTTTGACTATTCGACCATATCTAAATATAGGTAACGCATTATGTGCGTTTTCGAAAGTCAATAAATTCTCAAAGTGAATGTAATTGAATCAGAATGTAATTGAGCTCGCCCAGGAAGGCAGGAATACCTAACGCCTCCCTCACAACTCACCTATATGAGGTGAATTTTATTTGACACCACCCCCATAGACCTCGTGATTATATTTGCTATGATGAGACCAATATCTGTCTTCTAAAATGTTGTCAATGGAACCCATTTCAAGATCAATCTATAATAGCCAATGATTTTTTACAGTTTTCCGGAGCTGCGGAGTTTTGAACTTAGGGGGCCGCGTACGACGGGTTTGAATCTCAATCTAAGCACAATGATAGCGCATACATTTGCACAGGATGCAAGCACAAATAATGTACAAAACAGCTAGTTAACATAGCGCAGGTAGGTAGAGTGGAACTAATAAAAAATTGAAATCCGCACCGAACCTGTTTCGCTGCATAGTAAAGAGGATGACTCACGTAACGTACGCTTTCGTTACGATCACAACATACATACTTAAAATGGAGGCTTCAGTCGACGCTCAAAAAGTATAAGTTTCACTTGTAGGTACTGTACATCTGTACCACATAGATAGGTACAATAGAAGGTAACTTGTAACAGAATCCTTGAAAGTCATTTTCACACACTTTAAATCGTCAGACTAATGTTATGGAAGACAGTACAATTAAGTGCTATCAAGCTAATTTGATTCTAAAAACCAATGTGCATAACTGAAGCATCCCAATCGTGATTGGATTAGTTCAACAACAACAAAAGAGCCTAAATTGCATTTGTCTTAAATGCAATTTACAATGACTGCTTTATGGTCGCGTGATGATGACAAAGACGTAAACAAGACGTATTTCAATTAAAGACGAACATGCCTTCGTAAGAGATAATCTTATCTGAAATGTATTTTAGTAATAACATTTATGATCCTAACAAAACTGAGGCAGGAGAAGATATTCTCAAAAGGGTATTTAAGCATTTAATTTCTGTCCCGCTGAGAATCTAACTCATTTTGAATTCTAGTCTCCATTCATTCTTGTACCTAGATAACAGATCGCTCATAAAAATTCGCAATCATCACGATTTATATCCTATTTGAATGTTTCGAATTAATTCAACGTAAAATACCAAATACTCGTGCAGAATATTATGATGAAAATTGCTACTAAATTCCTAGCTGGAACTTTCTCTTTAATTGTAACTTTTCGTGAAATATTCATAGGATGATTCGCAGAATCATAATATGCAAAGGGTTTCAAACATTATAAATATTTCGAAAAGCTGTTAAACGTGTTGCCAGAGTTTCTAGTTTTAGGGATCTGTTATAAGAGAACGCTCATCGTATTTAAATTCAAACGATGGATAAACAACAACGAAGACCATTTTTAAGTGATCAGGGCAACCATGACAAACGTCCAACCTCAAATAAGATGGAAATCCTATCTGAGGCCGGCAACCAATCCTCCCCAACCGAAACACGAGCCACGAGAAACATAGGTACAATTTCAGGATGGATTTAGAGGGTGGCGATAAGGTTACTCCGCGGACGACCTACTCCACCACCTAGTTAATATACAATAAAAAAAGAGTCATATGTAGTAAGTTAGTAACCAACTTTGGTAAGGATTAAATTCTTAAATAACTCTTATAGAGACAAATTAATTTGTCTCTATAAGCCCGAGAGTCATCGATATTCCTAATTATTGATTAAAATTACACTATCATTTCCACATACATTTCAAACGGAACCCATGAATTACAAGGATTTCCAGAGAGTAATTTGCAGGCATCCGCTCAAAGCATCATTTTATGAACTTTTCAATATGCAGCATATAATTATGTGTTCATTGAAAAGTTTTGAAACAATTCTAAGCATTTTCCCTTTTCCAGTGCCGTGCTTAAAATACTCATAAACGTTATTAAATAGCTCATGATACTAACATGAAATAGTAACTTCAGAGCATTTTCAGTGTTCCAAACTTCCTGTTTGTACCACCCGAGTTATAATGAATTTTAGTATGAATTTTTTTAGCATTCACAATAACTTAAAATAGTTGAGTTAAATTTTAATTTCCAATTCAGTCGAACTTAAATTTTTTTGAATAATGCGAGGATTAACAAATGACTAAATAGTCTTTGTTTCACAAAATTACTTGTTAAGAAAATAAGCCTACAGTTGATTCTTTCGTAATTTAAATTGAAAAACAAGATTTGTATTTGAAAATATTAGGTATAATATTTTCCAATGAACTACACTGTAACGGATCTTGAGGTTAATGCCTTTAGGTTCATTAGACATTGTACTCATATATTATATTCTGTGAAATTCCAACTAACACTTCTTTATATTGCTTTGAAATTGGACATTATGTGGTAAAATTATAAGAATATAGTCGCATATTTAAGGTCACACATTTATCAATTATGGTCAAAAGAAGATACCAATCTAACTTTAACAATTTTATATTTCAAGTTATATCGAGAAGGTTTATTAGCCACATAAGAAATACTTTATGAGATTTTATTTTTACGAGAGAAAGAGGTGAAGTTTTGTAGTCAATGGGTATATAAGTCCGCACACCACACGTTGTGTGTCCCTACCTACCTGTACGGCTTCCTCTTTATTTTATCGTTTAAACTAGGCGCTATCGATTTATGTGATTTTAATCGACATTTTTAATGGATTTATTACAATGAAAAAACACTTAATGAGCAGTTCTTAAAATTATTTTTGGAAAGGGCAACATCGGGATAAAAGTTAATAATATGTGAAAGTAAATGAAGTGAAATGGATGAAAAGCAAATTTCATCCATTTCATATTTCTTTCTCTATTTTTTACATTTTCATTTTCAGGAAAAATGTAACATAATTATACACTCTTACATTCTACTCGTACGTGTTCTTCGTTTAAAAACAGTCCCGTGGTCGGCAGTGAAACAGCATCGAGCGCATTCAAGCTAATGTAAGGGTGCCATAAGATGAAAAGTTGTGAGATACCATACCTATTTCCGAGAAGTTTTAGCACACAATGTTCACAAACAAACGCACAGTTTTCAGGGAGGAAACATTGGCTCACACATTGCAGTTCGTTTAGTCATCATTGTTACACCAAAGTAGGAGACTGGAACACGACTGTTACAGTTTTTACTATAGTTGCTAGGCAACCGTACGATTGTAACAACGCCTTTGTATCACAACATTCATGTAATTTAACTGTTTATTTTCTTATATATAACTAGCTGACCCGGCTAACGTTGTTTTCCCCTAATATAAGTTATCGAGCGTTGAAAATTGATTATTAAAAATAGGAGTTGGTGTAAAAAGTGTGAAAATTTAGGGTTGTATGTATTTGCTGATGCCAAATTATAGAAAAATAAAAAACAAAATGTCCAAAAAATAAAATAAAAAGGTTAGGTGTGGACAACCCTTATCACTTAGGGGTATGAAAAATGGACAGTAGCCGAACTAGCCGATTCTCAGACCTACTGAATACCTATGCATATAAAATTTCATAAAAATTGGTCAAGCCCTTTTGGAGGAGTATGGTAACTAAAACTGTGACATGAGAATTTTATATATAAGAAAGAATAAGTAATTTACCTTTCCATCACCAACCCCGAATTTTTAATAGTCATTTTAGTAATTTACTAATTTTTCATCCCGCTCGATAACTTATAGGTATGGCAAAACAACGTTTGCGGGGTCAGATAGTACTTTTATACTCTTGCATGCCCGCTTGCTACTCAATTATATTCTTATGAACACGCTACTCGTATCTATAGATAAGTGAGCCTTGAAAAACACTGGTTTCAGTTTGATACAATTATGGTCAACACCACAGGACGCAAATATCAAAATCGCGCGTTTTCGATGCCTTAAACTGTGCCGTGTGTATAGTTCCCTATGAATACGAGCATGATTAAAAGTAATATTGGCATAACATTCAGATTTCTGTGGTAATAGTGAGTACGAAAAGATTTTCAGACTTACCAAAGATGAGAAAAAATCAAAGTTTGAAACCCGCCCCCCAGCGTAATTAAGAGGCGGGCACGAAACATCCCGTGTTTTGGGTCCCATATACAAATAGCGAAAATCAAACCCTTAATTTGTCACGTTTTCACAAAATAATGATGCATTTCGTGTGCCTATAAGTTCATAATAAAAAATTATGTTTGGGCTGGGAAAAAATGTTTTAATAGGTACCTAATATAAAATTAGGTTTGATTTATTTCAATATTCAATAAACTACTTCCATTATATTTAAATGGCAGTCCGCCTAAATCAGTATCTAATAATAATAATTCATTTGCCCTTAGTAATTTATTATAGTCTAGCGGCTAAAAATATTTTATGAAATTATATTTTTTGTTTCGTAGTTTAATAATAATTATTTTAAATATATGTTTACACAAATATGTTTGACGAATTAGTCATTGAAAGGTAAAAAATAAGCTGAATCGAGTGCCTATTTCTATGGATAGTAGAGTTAAATGATGTTATAGAACCCGGTGACCTGGCATAACAACAATTAGCGTAACTGTCAGGTTAGTATGAAAGTCGAGTCTGTGTGATGGATGCATATTTGATATTTTCTCGTTCAAGAAGAGCTGGACCGAGTTGGATTAAATCTGATACACTGATAGTTTGTAATTCATGGGCCAAAGTCGCCGGCGGAAAGGAGTATTATATTTTTGAAATATTTGGCTTGCGGAGCCCTCGCCTTTGCGACGTCCATCATACACTGGTCCAGTATTTTTAATTCAGTGATGCTGATGGCTAATCAAAGCCTACCGGATATTGTATCGTATGTCCATCTATAGCGCTAATTTCAAGTTTTTTGGGCAACCGGAGATTGCTAATCCTGTGGCTAGCTAACTGATAAAAATGTTTTCCTTTGGTAGTCACTAAGGACTTCTTTTAATGTGTCAAGAAATGATGTCTGAATTTAAAAAAAAATCTAGACATTAGTAAAATTTATAAATCGTAAAAATGTTATGGTAACAATAAAGGTGCCTCGGACATTAAATTAATTAAAAAGAAAAAAGAGCAACAAGAAAAAACAAAAATGGTCAATATAATTGGAACATGAAAAATTGCCATTAATTAGAACTGTTTGTAGATAGTTTAGGATGAAGATATAAAACTAAGCATATTGCAGAATGTCACGGAAATGCTACACCTACAACCAATAAAGTAATGCATCAATTAATACATCTACTTATTAGTGTCGTTATTGCTGGTGGTTTAAAGTCAACGCTCGTTATAAATTACTTACCAATAATTGCTTAAGTAATTTTATTTTATGACCGAATCATTGAGTCACGTCTCTTAGAAGAAAAAACATTTTCTCACGTCTGCGCTCGCCTTGATCGGATTATCAGAAATATCTCAGAATTAAGTGAAGTTCACGTCATTAAACATCTTAATGGAAGCAAAACATGAGAAACACATAGCACAGTACACATAGGTTGGGTTAAACCAAGGACCGATTGGGGATAGAGTCCTGCCCTAACTTTAAACTTCTGATCTGATGTTTTTGATCAATTTACATCTTTTTTAATTTGCAATGTTATATTACAACTTATGGGACATTAGATAATTTCATAACAGTCCTTTTAGTCGGTAGTATTAGTAGTAGTATTGCTTGATAATTCACTACAGATGATGAGCAATCGGGCCTAAATGCGACCCGAAAAGCATGCGGAGCTAACGCTTGTTCACCTTGAATATGTCAGGGCGTTGGCTCCCGGTTGTACGAGTACCATTATGATAGCGCTATTTCTAGGGGGCACCTGGTCCTCTTATGGTGTAAAATTATGAATACAATTACAATTCAAAATTCCATCCGTTTACGATGTACGAGAGTATTATTTTCAAAAGAAAACAATAGAATAGGAAGGTCAAATACCAAGAACTTCAATTGTTTTAGATACATCAATAAATAATCCTTTGAAATAAGATTCCCACCCAAAATCACTAGAGGCACTGCATATTATGTCAGTCAACAAGGAAAGCTGACGAGTCAAGTCACTCCGAATGACAATCACATATTTATTGTTTCTGTCTCATTTGTATGCAAGAAAGACTGCGCGACTCGAGCTCGGAGGTTCTATAAGTACATGTGAAGGTGTGTGTATCTTAGAGTCTCATACATTATAAGTGTTTAAAATTATAAATATAGGTATTCAAGATGTCGTTGGAATCGTGAGACTGACACAGGGTACATAAAAAATCCAAGAAACAAAATGACTGACTTTCAGAGCCAAATCAAACGATTACAAAAAATACTGTTTTAAACACGTTTTTTTAAACAACAAACAACAATCATGCCAACCCTGTCTGCGAGCAATGTTAATAGCGGACCACCCCCGTTCTAGGATGCCACGGTGTCATGATCCTACGATACTAACTAAAACTACTTGAACCTTCTAGGCTTAATATAACAAATCCTAGATATCATCAAACATCAATAAACCTATTGAAATTTCTATAAGATACTGCTTTTTTTTGGATTTAACAAATCGGGTTATATTAATTTTCATATTTTGTCGCTCCACTAAGCCCTTAGGAAATAAACTTTGCCTCATTATTGTAAATAATTCAAAAAACTAGGTGCTCTAAAGCTTAAGGTACGATGGCTCTCAAACAGGACAAGACTGTAAACCGGATGTGATTACAATGCGACATTCGCTTCGCGCGGATATTGTTGCCATTTCTGCAGTAAAACAATTCTTAAGGAAGCATCTTCTACCTGTTTAATTTAAGGTGAAATATAAAGCTGTTTTCCGCTTGAATCAGCTTCAGAGTGAGTGGAAGTTAATTCTACAAGGAACTATGAGCGTTTAAATCCAACTCAGTGAAGCTACAGCGTCGGATACTATGTAGGTAGATACTCGTACCTATAAAGTTTACTGTCGTATATGAACCAAGGTTGCCCAAGGTAGGGTTTGTTTATTGTAGGTATTGGCGTATGTAAAACACATCTAGATACCTACTCCCTCAATATAACCTAAATTGCCTTAACGTTACCCCGTGTCCTTACTTATTGCCATATGGCACGCAAAAGTTGCTGTTACGACAACGTACACATTACAATACAATGTAAACATTTTTTTGTTTGCATTTGCATTGCAGTCTCATGTCCAATGAGAACAGCTCAATACACAGCTCTGTGTTGAAATTTTGTCGTGTTGGTCACTCGGTCGGTTATGTCAGCCAATTAAGGAAAACATCATTTCCATGTTGAAGTAATCGTTCTGAATCTGAATAATTCGCATCCTACATTTCAGGTAATAATTGCAATACCATATTCAATTATTCATGATTCCCTTCTACGGATAGATAAAATAAACGTTTATATGTGAAAGCGGTCACTCCAAATCATCTTTCTGTTCAATCTATACGGGTGACAAAAAAAATTGTGAAAACACCTGAATAGTATCTCAGCTCATCCCCTCATTATTTTTATATCAGATCTGATGAATTTTTCCGTCTAGTCTTTTCTTTATGTAATTTTGCTTATTGGTCACCCTTGCCAAGTGTGCAAATAGCCAACATTTTGCTATCAAATACTTAATGAAATTTGAAGTCATGAAATTGTTTACATTTTACGAAATTAATGTGCACTTTATTAAAATCACCTACTATAATTAATGGTATTAAGGTTTGTCAAATATTCATAACTAGTTTTTGGCCGCAACTTCGTCCACGTAAACTTCAGGATTTGATCAAGAACCAAGTAAAAAGGATTCCAAATCACAATCCAGATTTAAAAATTGTAATTAAAAAATCCCAATCTATTCTGATGATTTTACGCGAAAGCATAATAAATATCTGCATCACTAAATCCGCTAAGCCGTCTCCACCAGAGCTGTGCTAAGCGAGGCTAGGTAAATGAAGCAATTCTATTGGTTCTTCAAAAACGCAACCCTCGCTACGCATCTTCGCAAATATCTGGTGGAAACGCAGTCTAAAGACTGCTTGCTTTTCAAGCGGTGCAGCAAATGAACAGAATACGAAGTGCGATAACTCATTTGCAGGATCTACTCGTATCTATTACATCGACTTCACTCGTCTTAGAAACCGTCTAAACAGTGTGTTTACGCCCATAACAATTATAATTAATAAAGATTATACAAGCTTATGATTGATCTTCTAAAATGCAGTAGATAGGTACACCATTAATTTTGTTATGAAATTTGTTTACCCTACTAGGAAAATTACGGTAGGATAATTAAAGTTACAATTAATTGTGTCGCATCATTAGTTTTAGTACCTATGTAGTATTTTCCAACATAATTCATAGGTAGGAGGTAGGTAGGTCATTATTCCTATAGGCGACGAGAAAGGGACTTCTGGCGTTGACTGTAGGTAGGTATCTAGTATAGGGGTTGTACGTGAACACGTTGCTTATACAGAGTACAACTACAAAATAAAGCATCTTCGGCAACCAACCTATCCAGTTGCATACTAGATTTGAGGAAAATGCTACTCCACTACATTTTACGGTTCCCGCTGGCGATATCTTTAAAACCTATGAAACCTAGAACCATCCTAGAAGTCTTCTATAGATCTGTGGCGGCCTTCGTGACAGACGTGGCAAGAGAACAGACTCTTAATCCCACTCTACCTGTACCTACCCTTATCTCTACATTACAATATTGTCTGTGTGACTTGCAGGTAGGTAAACACGTTCCTTATCTATGCCCCACTCATTCTAAACAATTCGTCACCGAGGTGAACGATCAGGCACCTAAATTACTTAATGGTCGTTAGTTATACTATCAACTAATTATAGACTTAAATTTAAATTTGCTAAGTATGTTATAATACTTTGTATTACCTTTGAGTCACAAGCGTCTTGTTATAAAATCACCAAGGTTTTCCTATAAAAGTGCGAAGCTTATCCTAGAGAAGGTTCTTGATACTTACTGTACATAATTATTTTGATAACGTACATACCTCGTACTCATTATTTTACCGCTGTAACGCATGTTACTAATGACTGTTTAAGCAGGGCTTAAAACTCAAAAGAGGATCAATGAGAAAACGCCAATATACACTTAATGAGCACAATATTACCATAGCCGTAATCCTACTATGCGGCAGGTTAAAATGTACCTGTCTTCCTATATTGTATATAAAAAACCTTTCTTCCTTTTGTTCGCTCGCTCAATAAACAAGATTAACCAAGTAACTAATATTTGCTTTACAATGCAGCAAGGAACAAAAAGATAAAATAGCCTACAAAATCAAAGCGTTTTCGTTTTCATTATTAGTCGTAAACTTTTATTGCTTTTCTATAAGAATTATTGTGTTAATAAATAAAATGTGTATCGGAAAAAATTGTGTAACAGAAATTCAATTCACGTTGATAAGTTCACTGCATGATGTCTGATGAATATGACGGCTCACCACTAGCTATACCACACCTTATCTACAGGCTGTGGTTCCACACACAACAGCCAAGATATTTCGAAGCAAGTTGCCTGGATAATGACATTTAGTGCTAAAAGGCGGTGCGACCGGCTCGCTCTGGCAAGAAGACCGGCGTGACCCAATATGATCAAGTGTGCACAACAGCGATAGTTTATGATACGCACGAACTCAACACGTAAACGAAGGAACCGTTATATGGGTCGAAAATGTTTGGACCTAATAAACGAGATACCTTCGTTTATTAGGTCACTGCACCTTGTCATTAGAACATAAAGCATAGGTACTCGTAACTAGAAAATAGCCTCTCTAATAGCTGAATGAAATAAAACTTCTAAAAGTCTATTTAATACTTTGTTATTGTTATGTTAATAAATAAGAAAAGAAATCCTTTAATATTCCCATTCTTTAAATTCGATTTCCAGCTTATGATGAAATAGGTAGTAGGGGAAAAGTGGCATGAAGGAGCCAGTTTTTGAAGGAGCCACTTGCATTAGGGCTAAGGATCAAATTTGGTTGGAAAATATATTTTGAAATGGCAACACTGATTCCCTGTGAACCACAAACATTTGACAGTTCTCCGAAACCATAGAAAACAGATTAGTAATTACTTATTCTGTTTTCTAAGTCCGAAACCATTGGACGCTGGTACATCGAGTTAAGTTTTTTAGCACTAAAAAGTAAGTATTTTACTGAATTTAAATTGTTTCTTTTTTGTATTTTATTGGATACAAATATAGATAGACCGATTAAAAATTGAGTTTGTGCATATATTTGGCCTTGTAGATACGGAAAGACTGAGCTGAAAAGTTTTGATATTGTTGTTGTTTTTTAATACTGCAGTAATTTTTGTTTTGCATAATTTTTGGAATAAAAATTTACAGGCTGGCTCTTTCATAACTTTTCGTGGCTCTTTCTATACCGATAAGTTATAAAAGATGCCAGATGACATTTTTTAAGAAAATGATAAATTCATTAGTGTTTTGTCACGTTTAAGGTTTTTCCGTGGGAAATTACCTAGATTAATAAATAAATATATTATAATTTGGGAGACGAAACATCATGTTATCTGTCATTTAAGTATAGTTTTTGCTTTATTTAGTACACTGACTCTGTCGTGCCACTTCTCCCATACGTGTAAAATGGTTGTTTGGTTAGTCGCTTGTTACTGTACTACGTTAATACAAAAGTTCTTAGGTCTTATCTAAGTAGTCTACTCTCCCAGATTTAGATTAATCTCACAGATTTTTTAAGTAATCCTACTTATTATAGAAAATTCTGTTAAGCAAACCATTTATATTATAATCTACTAACTTTTGCCTACGTCTTCACCCGGGAGGACTTTATATTTAAACAATTTGATGGCCTTTATTTTGGTCGCTTAACTCTTAAGCCTTCAAATATTCAATTTTGTTATTGAAAAAAGCTAAATATAAAATTATTGTGATTTTGGATTCGACATTACGATTATTAGTTATTAGAATTAAATGTCGTTTCTTTTTTTGTAGAGAAACTCAATTGTGTTTTAATTGAACTGTCGTCCAAATCACCAAGAAAATACATCTTATAGTTTTCACTTCTGCCGGCACTCCCGGAGTGCAACCCGCTGTTTTTTTTTCGTTACTGCATTAATATAAAGATGACAGAAAACTACTGAAGTCTTTGACCGGAAATAATAATAATAATAATATTAAACCAGTAGGGATAAAAGTAGAGTGTCACTGCTAACAAGTTTTCAAGAGTTAATAGATAATTTGCGTACTTTCTCGTATGTATTTTCAGTGGGAGACAAGTAAGTCTTCTTTTAAACTAACGGAATAAGGAGGAAATCTGCGCGCAATTAAGCCTTCACGTGACATTTTCCAACGGCAATACCTTATGTTATCTTATTGAATCAACTCTTTTTGAATGTAATTCTCTATTTAATTTTAATTAGTCTCACAGTAGTAAAAACAGCCTCAAAAATTATAATATAATACTTTAAGGCAATTTTTATGTACCTCACACAAAAAATGCCTACAGAGATAAGCAAGACAAGTACAATGTTGTTCTCCTTGAAGTTAAAACTAGGTAGTAAATATTTCCTTACCTTATCCAGTTGTCATGATGCAAAGAATAAGCCAAAACAATGAAACGTAAATGAGAATCCACCAAACACTGGATCAACTTTCTAAATTGTTAATTGTAACTGAATATCGAAGCCTATAGAGGCTCGCCGGCCAATCGCGGAGGTGATGACGGAATGCGACTCTTGCGCAGGTAGAGCCGTGTCGGTGTTCTGTGTCACTGTGTGAGTGAATGTTGATACAATGTATACACGTACATGGCACTCTTCATGTGTGCGTATTATAAAGCTGTAAAACAACACGTTTCGACGTTTAATTAAGTTACCTTTAAATTATTGAAGGTGATCCATGCCATAGCTGCATGTTTTCTGCAATGAGTCCTATGAAGCCTAGTCTATAAAACAATTTAAATATAATATAAAATAGTCAAGTGATAAGAAAAAAGATTTTAGGAAATAAGGTAAAACTCAGTAATAACAAATGTAATTTATTTTATTTTAGGTATCGTATTTTTTAAGATGACACTGTGATACTGTGTAGGTATATTATTTTATTACCTTCCTAATCGGTAACAGATAAAAAAACAATGGATTGCACTCCGGGAGTGCCGGCAGAAGTGAAAACTTATAAGTTTTCTTGGTGATTAGGACAACAGTTCAATTGAAACACAATTGAGTTTCTCTGCAAGAAAAGAAACGACAAGAAACAACCTCGAAAGTGTTCGCCGCAAGAGATCTGGAAGTTGGACAAAGTCAGTTGACGAGGTTGAAGACCGACTCCGGCGCCATAGTTACGTCTAAACCCGAAGTTCTGAGAGAAATTGAGAAATACTACGGACAGTTGTATACCCCCGCAAGAGCTCCCGTTACCAAAGCGACGAACGACAAGCGAGCCAAACTAACCCGACACTATTATACCGAAGATATCCCGGACGTCAGTCTGTTCGAAATTAGGAGGCACTCAAACGCCTTAGGAACAACAAAGCTCCGGGGGATGACGGAATTACAACGGAGCTGCTGAGAGCGGGTGGCAATCCCGTCCTAGTAGCGCTCCAGCAATTGATTAATAATCAGCACTGGAAGTACCCCTGAGGCGTGGAGCAGATGCGTGGTGGTACTGTTCTTCAAGAAGGGTGATAAAGACCAACTGAAGAACTATATAGTCCATTGAAAATTTACATTTGGGGTTGCGTTTTTTAGAGGACGCTATTTTATTTTTTTGATGTGTAGGGACATTTTTGCTTAGGTATAACTTTTTTATTTATAGTTCTACGACAAAAAGTTACTGAATCAAAGTTGTAGAGGATTTAATTAGAAATAAAAATGTTATAAATTTTTTTTATCAGACAGATTAAGAGATATATCGTAAAAACCATTTCAACCCCTATTTTCAAGATGGCGGCCGTGGGACAAGTGCGGCGACCCCACAAACTTGGTTTTAGTTTTACACCGACCCCCCTACACATCAAAAAAATAAAATTGCGTCCTCTAAAAAACGCAAGGTAAGGCCTAAAAAATGTAACATTTCAATAGATTAACAGGCCCATCGCGCTTCTGAGCCACGTTTATAAGCTGTTTTCAAGGTCCTTACTAATAGTTTAGCGCGCAGACTTGACGACTTCCAGGTTGACGCTAGGTAAGAGCTAGTTAGTTAGAGAGTTAGAGAGTAAGTTAAAGTTGGCCATTGATTACGTTATCACTCGGGTAGAGACTTTAACAGCTCTTAGCTAACGTTTTTATTGAGTTAGAACATACGTTTTTTTTCTGCTTTAAAGCTAATAATCTGTAGAATAATAATAAATCACAAAATATCTCAGTTATACCGGGATAATTTTGAAAAAAATTGAAATTACTGAAAATTATTGCCAAAAAAACTCATTTTTGTTACAAAAGTCGAAGTTTAGGCCATGATAGATAATTGTTTTAAGCTACGTGTTATCCTATCCGCACTGCCAGGTATTTGACGTATTATTGTTATTTATTTCATGGATATCGACCCACTAATTTGAAAGAAATCGCTTTTTTGTACATAGGGTGCACGGTAAAAATTCAAAATCTTAATTTATCAATAAACACTAGAATTTTTTATTTTAATTTTTTTTCTATTTTTTCGTCGATAATTTTTGGTCCAATTTCACCCTCTTTCGGGGTTGTACTTAATCATGAGCCACACTGTATATTAAAGTTACTAAACACTATCCGGTACTTCTAAACTAAGGATTCCTTTACTGAGGCTTTAACTTTACTGCATTATATCCACTAGAATTCACTAGATGGTTAAGGAAGAGTCATTATACATAGCTCGATCTGGAAAGTACGTCACAGCCACTCTTAGTCCGATGTGAAGAAGCATGTTATTCACGTCGTGTTTCAGTTATCTACCGAAGTGGAGTTTCTGGAGATGGTTTATTTGGAACAACCGTCTCCTTCCGAAGTACCTATTAAATACTTAATACTTACGAAATGACATGCGACCTTATATAGAATTACCTACTGCGAAGTTAGGTAAGACCTCGTCCATTTTATAAAATACGTATTGTGTAGACATCTACATTAAATTCCCTGTAATAATAGGACGCCATCTGTCATTTGTAGGGGCAGTTAAGAGATCTGCGCAACGTCTATTTCTGAATACAGTGCCATCTCTATGTTCAAACCTTGTACATAGTACCTTGTACAGTACATACTTGTTACTATCCTGGAATCTTGAATGTAGCCTTCAATTTGTAACTGTGCAAAATACAAGAAAAGCCCCATATTTCAAATGCAATTGAAATACTCCAATTGCAATAATGCAACATGATAAACTAAGGCCTATATCCTTCACAGTTAAACGGCCGTTAGTTAGTTAAGATACTAATTATTAAAGAACGGTTAGTTTATGTATGTGTTCTAGATTTTATTTCTAGGTATCTGTTCTTGGTTTTTACTATTTTCTGAATTGTTTTTAAAAAATATTTTTAAGGTGTTCAGAAGAAAAACGAAATAAATATGATTTATACTATGTATATTCAATCTGACTTACATTATTTTATAATCAGATATTTAAATATTAAAAACTTAAATTAAAACATCAAAAAACACAAAAAAATGTGCGCATGACAAAAATCCCAACAAAAAAGCACAAGACGTACCTACACACAATTAAAGTTATATTAAATGTTCATAAGATGCCACAACTTATACATTATCTTTAATTTAAAGAAGTTAATATTTACGACATCACGCTCGTATTAAACCACCTAATTCGACAATTATCTCCTTTTGAATACTTTTACTGTATATTATGATTTCGAATTCAATTAAATTGTATAATTCATTATCAAATAAGCATTGTATAAATGGAGATAAAATCTAAATATTCTTTAATCGATAATTTAATTAAAGTTTTAAAGTAATGCCTTAAAATGAAAAAGTAAAAACTACAATCATAATTAATTCGAGAGATTTACCTAGTATTTTAAAAAAGGGTTGCAAGCGAGCAAAGGTGTCCATCTGTTGAGTGTAGAGAAAAATAGGTTTTATGAGCATAAGTTGTATGACTTTGTGGAAAGTTATGATTTGGTATACGTCGTGTATGTTACGTTTCATAAAATTTATTTTTAAATATTATTTATAAGTAGTTAACAACCGATAAAGGTGCACCTTTACATTTAAAAATAATGTAAAAATGAATATAGATAAACAGTAATAAATAATACATACCTGGAACTAATGTAAGTTATATAAAACATTCGTAACTAGATAAATAATATATTTCACATTGGAATATTTTAACCCTATTTTGACAGTAGGTAATATCTGTAGGGTATTGACACCTTTGGTATCGTCAGAAAAATATGTCTTTGTAACAAAAATAATAACAATATTTTCTACAACAGCAAAGATATCACAGTAGTGACAGTAACACCCGGACAGTTTAGCATTACTCAGAAAAACTTTAATTAGCTATAAAATCATCGTATAAAATTCTTTACTATTTCGTAAATGTAAATTTGTAACTAAGAGTAAAAACTGAGGTATGGACTTTTAAAACAAGTCTTCCAAAACCACGAAAACATCGAAGCTATAGGTAGTTCAATGAAAAGCCTAATAACTGTATTACATTGAACAACCTTTAGCTTCTAGTATAAAATTGAATTGACTTAGCACTTCAGAGCTGTTTTTTCTAAATATTAAATTTTTAAAAAGGGACGGTTTACATTTTGTAAAAATTGACTGTTACTTCGCATAAAATGTTTAAACGACTTTGTAAACTTTCAGTGCCTTGGTATATTTTATTATTACTAGGCGAATACTAGTCAAAATAAATCTGTGTAAAGTGTATTGCTATTTGGTAATTAATTGTAACTTATAGGTAGTAGTTTGTCCAGGACTCCCCACACAGCTTTGTACAGCTTCTAACTATATAAGTCCATAACAATTATAAGGATTAAAAAATAAAAAAGTCCAAACCAAATTAATGAAGTAAAACTATAAATAATTGATTAAAAATTATAACATAGTTAAAATATAGAGATAAAATATTGACAAGATTTCTTATTTTGCTAAAATCACAGGTTGACCATTTAATCATCTATTTAAACTGATCGTTACAAGAAACAATAGACTGACATCGCAAATAATCATTTTATAATTAACTTAAATGCTTTATGTGTATCATTTGATTTTAAGCGGTAATTAAATATAATTATGTTAGGCCAGTCATTTAAATGAGAATACATAAAATGGAGTTAGATAAAGGCAGTGATGGGCGTTAGTTTAATTTACCAAATATATAAGTTAGCTTCATTCAATATTATAATTATAGTCAGCCGATCTTTGGAACTTTATAAAACAAGAAACATACGGAACTTGGATCTTACTTCGTTAAAGCGAAATATAGTCGTACATCCGAAATAATACTAAAATCAATAGAAGACACAACAAACATTTTGGCCCCAGAAAACGACTGAGACGGATTTCTTGTGCTCAGGTATAATAGAATATTGACTTCATGAAGTTGTGTTAGGACATATTTTGAGTAGGCTCACAATCACGTTACAGAAGCTTAGGTTTTTCAGCAGATACCTGTAATGTCCATTTAATCTTATTTACTTGGAAACACTTTCAGCGTATCTTAACATACTTACACTAAATTACATAAATATAATTACTTATGTCTAAATTTATAGAATACTAATAATTACCATTACCATTACTACCATGCCACTTACATTAAAACGATATTTGACACTGAATTGCTAAGTATTATGTTTCCCTTCCAACGTCCTTAAGGAATTACATTCATTCAGCTGAATTCAGCGTTTGTTCACAGAACAACATACATTAAATTTATAGATCTATCGTTCAGTTTTACAATACATGTTCTACAACAAATAAAAGCTATTTTCGCATTGCTTTGTGTAACCAAAACCGTTTAACAAAATGCAAATGAAGCTGAAATATACAATCAAATTATCAAAAATCATTGATAAAAAATGAATGTAAATATGCAATCAAATTATCAAAAATCATTGATAAAAAATGAATGTATGTATCTGCTTATTACATAAATCTTGTTTGACTCAGACTACATTCTCTCTTTCTACCAGTCACTTGATACAACATTGTGAGAATATTTAACTAATCAGTGCCTTAATTCCGTTTTTATGTAAGGGCAGATGGCTTATCTTGTTTGTTTGTTTCTAAAATAAAGAATGTGTGCAGTGTGTGCTACAAAAAATAGTGCAGTTACACTAAATGAGTTTCGAAGAAAGATTCGCAGTACTAAAAGGAAATAAAGATTCTTTTAAATTTACCTTAATAATTTAAATACAAAGCATACGATAAAAAGTACATACATTATGTACTTTAATGTTTTCGAAGGATGTTAAGCACATCTACTTCTTGTTCCCAGCTGAATTGTTATTTTTAGAGTCAATATATACTTAACAGTAAGATCTCTCATAAATTTGTCGTGTTTGACATTTAAACAATATTAATTCAACAGAGCTGTTAAACTCAATTACTTTCACAAACTACCTACATACTTTGTTCCAAATTCCAAAATAATATATTTTAACCTATAAATAGATACCTCTATTGGTTTATGATGACTAGAGAACGTGACTCAATATTTTTTCCACTAATTTTATATTTATTTACGTTGTGTCTAACGTTATAATGAACCAAAATTATTTGATTTCAACATAGTCAGAAATTTTGATCTAAAATCAGACTTCATAGAATGGCGTTTAAAATGTGTAGTATCACATAGTAACTTTTATTGTCCTCAATAAGTCTACTTCACTTCCCTTCAAAAATTCAAATCCAAGCACTAAACATCACAGCACAGATGTCACAATACAAGACTTAATTTTCGTCAATAGTTCTCTTAACGTTATGTCACTCGGTTATAATTAACCTGTATTCAGCAAATACTTTCTATGATCAATATAGTGACATATCACAAAGTTAATTGTAATTGACAGCTTCACCTACTCTTGTCTCTGTTCAGAAACATACAAAATAGATAATTAGTATCCGTATAAATCATTCATACTTCTTAGTTGATTACGTTGTTGAAGAGCTCGCCGCGTCGTCTGACGGTGAAGGGAATGGGGCGTCTTCTTCGTAAATCATAACCAGTTTAGCGTATTCGCGTTTTTTTCGCAGAGTGGAAAGATTTCCCTGTAAAAGATATTATTTTTCCATAAGGATTATACAGCCAAAAAGTGATAAATTCAAAAACTACCGTCAAACATTACTATACACATATTAACCCAGGCACACGTATTTAGAACTACACACACGTAAGCAACACTTCACCATTCACTAAATATGTAGTAGCAAGACACAGGATGTGAATGTAGTTTAATTATTTCTCCATCTTTTGTGCATCATAAGTGATTTAAACAACAGAAAACCCATAGTTAATAACTTAAATAATAACAATTGGCCCAAGAGCTAGTCTATTTGCTTTTATATTCCAGCAGCAAAAGAAAATGAATGAAAAACAATTATTTTCATTTTTTAGAATAATTAAATATAATAATGGCGTGTGGTTCACACACTGAATTGGAATGCAATCAGAGGTACCTACTTTGTCCAAAACCAACTTATCAAATAAAATATTGTGGTTAGAATAATCCCGAACCTAGACAATAAAATAATATTTTTAACTAGAAGCAAATTATATATTTGATATATAATATTAAATAATTTACTTGCTTTCACAAATTAAATCATAATCGCTTAATTTACTTATTATCTTCCTTCTACACTCGTATATAAGCGAGCATACTCAACAATATTAAATTGGTGGATGTTAAAATTTTAATTTGAATGAATTTAAATTCCGACTACAATAAAAATTGCCAGCGAAGTGACGATGAATAAAATATATTATTATATGTATTACATATTTTAGATGTAGCAACCAAATGTCTAGAAAGGCCCCGAGGGCTACTATGCAACATAGTTAAAAGTGGCATCTAAACGCACAAATGATTCCGATATTTTAGATTATATACAGTTTAAAAAGCACAAAGTAATGTAGAACTTAATGATATTAACTAAGGAATATTAACATTTTATTTCGCCAACTTTATAGCAAGGCGACCAGCTTTAATTTGCTTTAGTTCTTCTAGTCAATTTAAAATTATTGAACATGATTTTAAATAAAGTTTAAAAATTCACATGTTTAATTAACAAAGTCTGAAATAAAAATCGTGTTATACCGACAGAATATCTGGTCATAAAGTATTTGTAATTGTGACTTTTAAGATACTACACGAGCAAAATAAGTGAAACAATAGCAGTTCTAAAGCTCTGGGAATAAACTAACAATAAACGGGGCTAACAAAGTTAGTAAAAAGAATGGATAAATACCTTGGATGATTTAGAGTTGGTCTCTTCACTGGAGCTACTAGAGCTGGTGATGCCCTCTTCAAGTGTCAATGTGGCGGCAACTCCTTCTAACTGAAGATCCAAGTACAGCTGGCTAAGCTGCTCATTTACCATCGATGGCTGAACAAAATAAAAGAATGCGACTGAAAATCGTTCTATATTTATTTACATATTGATTTCCCATTTCTATATCTTCAAATTAGCGAACACTTTAATGCTATTAACTATGGATGCTTGCATCGGCGCTGCAATTTTTTACACATATAAGTGATATAAATAAGCATGCAATTCTTCTGATATAGACACTGGATAAGCAGCAGCAGCTTGATAAACCTTTATTTAATGTTCTTATTAATTTATGCCAAACAATATGGCCCCTTCATGGATTCATCAACTACAAATAAAACTCTCCTACTCAAAATACACCTCTGAATGGTATCTCAATTAGAAGTATTGTTACCTGTTCCATATTCTTCATTCTTTGTTTGTCACAATATAAAACCTCTTCCATGCTCTTTGTTAGAACTTGGTATCTATAGATCAGCTCAGACGTGACACAGACCTGGAAATAATTAAGGAACACATTATAATTATAATTTTATTCTAAATTCACATTAAATTTCCTCTTATAATGTGTTAAACTGACCTGTTCCATCCATGGCGGTTCCATTTTCCTTTTAGCCACCTTTTTTACTTGCTTCTGTGGTTCAAACGACTCGCCGCTGACATCTACGCCGCTCGTCATAAACGATGAGTCTTCACCCTACATTAAGTGAGGAAAACGTAAGTAATGATCATCAATTAAAAGGTTACCCGGCCCTTAAACGATACACAGCCCTATTTATAGATCTTAAACTGCTTATTGATTAAAGTTATACACTGATTATACGAATATAAGATGTAAATTAAGTATACACTTACTTTGCTGTCATACTTATCGGCAGTCTTTTTGATATCGCTATCCTCGGCACTGCCAGAGTCAGTCTTAAAGAACGATGAATAGAACGATGAATAACTAGATTCGCCGTCAGTCTTATCAATTATATCGTCGTTAGTGCTCCCTCTTTTTGCCGTATCATTGCTTCCTTTATTGGTATCTGCCACAACTTCCATGCTCTGTTGACAAAAAAACGCTTTATAATAACCTTCACAACTCTTTCCTCAAGCTTGGAACCATGTAGATAAAGCACAAACAACTAAAATATTGTGCAATGATGCAAACATTGCATGTAAACTAATTTTCAAATTAATTTTAAGTGTCCAGAAAACTACAGAATCCGATCAGTATGTGATTTATCGGATTCTGAAGATCTTAAAATAACATCTTCGATATAATTATTACAGCCGATTTTCTTGAAATGAGCAGCATGTGTCCGTTTTTGTGACACGAAGAGGGCTACATTTTTTATATTAAACATGTTTAAATTTAAATTCCGACTACAACAAAAATTGCCATCAAAGTGACGATGAATAAAATATATTATTATATGTATTTTATATTTTGTGACACGAAGGCTACATTTTTTATATTAAACATGTTTACGGTAAAACCTTACAAGTAACATAAAGAGTTTATACAGGGTGAGGCTTACTTATAAGGCTAAAATATCAAACCTGTTGGAGTTTTTAAGCATTTTTTAATTTTATTATTGAAGTTACAAATGTCAAGTACTCCAAAATAATACAAAATCCCAAAGTTATCGAGTGGTTTTTTTTAATTATGGCACTTTAGTTAGCCTATAAATTACTTTTCTTCAAATTCAATCTACCTCGAATATCTCGATTTTGGATAGAGCTTCACAGGGCTTAAATAATTGCTTTTGAGCTTATCTACACGCCCGTAGCCGGAATACGTCACATAACATATCACCCCGTATATTAAAAGCAACGACATGCTTTATGGTTCACAACATCTCAAAATAAAGTTGTGCCCAATTTCTTTCTGTAGACAAGCCAATAGGGTAGTGTTCAATGTATTTAACAAATGTTACATTGAAAATTACTTCTTATTTCTATAATTATATTATTATAAAATTTATACTCCTTTAAGTTTGCACAACATGCAACTTATTTTAAAACACATGTCATGTTTTACATAACAATTTATACAGATTTCATAAATTTCAATATTCTACAAAATGCACATAATCGTACTATGAAATGTGATAAAATAGCATGACGTTCTATAGCGATGACAGTCATGCCATAAATCTAAAGCATGAATAAGAAAGGATCTAATGATCGAGCTCAAAATTTGTGACTACATCTGGGACCAGTGAATAAGTTGAAGTTGAAACATTAAAAGTAAAAGTATCATAGTAAAATAATACAACTAAATATTGTTTTTAGTCATATTTGAAACATCTCGGAAGTTTTTCTAATAAAAAAAAAACTGATAAACAAATGAGGTACCGTGGAGGCCGCGTGCCTTATTCTGACCTTAGGACTGAAATTGTCCGCTGATACGATGTCAGACGAAATCTCCAATTTCCTTTTCGCGCTCTTAGCACTCTGAGGCTGCGACTCCTACAAAAGCAGTGAATTACGCAAAACAAAACAAAATGAGTACAAAATAAACTTTAACAAATATTTTTGTTGTAGCTAATAAAGGAAATTGAAGCAGAGTTATTCAGTAAGTAGTGGCTTAGAGAATTGCAACAAAAATATTTGTCAAGGTATCTTTTTACGAGAGAGGGATAATAATAGCATTATGCGTTCTTATAATGCTAAAGAATTAATTGAATGTAAAAAATATAAAGAAGAATGTTTGTATATAGTGTAAACAATCAGTTAAAGCTGGTGCAGTGCTAGATGGTGTTGAAATTATCGTCTAGTGATATTGATAACTAGGTATGTCGATGTTCACTCCTGGGGCCTGATTCTGTATGACCATTCACACTAGCATCGCGGCAATGTCGTGTCTTACACGTGATAAAGGTCAAAAAAAGGCTTAAGAGTCAAATATCGTGATTATCTATTGTGTGCCTTATAGAATAGATATTAAGGTTCGTTGTCGTGAAATGACGTACGGTTTGATGACACACGATCTTTTGGGACTTACAGAATCTAGGCCCTGATTCAATCTGCAGAACATTCCAGCTTTAAGAAGCTGTGCGTACGGTAAAGAAACTGTGTGTTGTTGAATATAATGACATAAAACCGTTTAAAAATGGCGTACCAGATTGAAAACCTCTGCAGAACAGTTGCGAGCCTGGTGATTGGTGCTTGGCGAGTCTTCGTGCAGCTCGCTACTTTTCTTATCGCGCCACCAACTCTCGGGAAACGACGTCATCGTCGGTGATACGCTGGACTTACACGCCTGCGTAGTCATGTATTGTTATACTTATTCTAGTTTTAGCTTACAAAATATATCCATCTATAATCCAAACAATTTTTACTGCCACTTTTACGTATCGATGATAAATGACAACACACACCAGTGTTACTTTGAAATTATGGAGATATATGTAATTAGTTTGCATCAATTATCTTGATTAACCCAAATTAAGGTACAATCTTCAGAAACGCATTTTAACAACGGGCGGTTTGGACGTATCCAAGATACTCAGAGTGTTAAATCATTCTAAGCATTCTAAGAGGAATAAAAAACCTAATTGGTGAAAGAAGTAAATCGAAGTATCGCTAGAACAATCTCAAAACAAACTTAATGTGTAAACGTGGTCGAATTATCATTTGCAACAATAAAGTAAAAAAAAACGCAACATATTGCAACATATGTGAAACGCATCACACGCATTGATGAAAATGTAATTATTAGATCAGTTGCTGAAAGTTATAGTTGCATCGATTAAATCAAATGTTATATTATACTATTTATTATAATTCATAATGCATTCAAATAAAGTATTATGAATAGTATTTCTCAATTCGAATGAATTTTCGTCGTCGAAATTTGACAAATTCTTGAAATGATAATTCCAACTATATTATACAAAGACAAGAACTATGTTACGGATATACGGTACGATAGAGGTTAAAACACGCGTTTTTGTACGCAAATGTCTACAACTCGCACGCATTAATATTATAATATTTAAATACAATTAATGAATAATAAATTTGTTGTAACTAATATAAGTACTTACTTAAATACAATAATTAAATAAAAGCATTAATTTCAGTAAAAAAATCTTCAAAAAATGTGTGTGCCTTATACACAATATATTCAATACGAGATGCATAATAATTGTGCTGTCATATCTCGGCATTTAAATAAATATCAACGAATACTAAGTTAATTTGTGAACATAATATCCTAAACTTATACAAACATCTTACAAAGTTTAGCTCCCTTTTAAAATTTTCTTTCGTCGATATTGAAAACAAGATTCCATAATTATATTAAATAGTTATTGTAGTTTGTAATCATAAGTACTTTTGACAATTTTATTATTATATATCTATGATTTATAAAGTTGGTAAAGTTTTTCCATCCGAAGGATCCAGAAGTTCAAATAGAAAAATATAACTAAAACAATGGATACAGGGAACACTAGACCAGTTGCAATGTCAGCTCCCAAAACGCTCCCAAGCGACATAACTTTTTGCGACTTTTTTTAATATTATAATGGTGACAGTAAGCGTGCGGTTAATGGTTAGTAGATAAATGTAATCCTTAGAGTAGAGACTAAATATAAATATACGATAAATGGTGCACTTGGTTGTTTGTTTTTGAGTAACAGCATGTCGATTGTTGCAAATACAAAAATGAAAAATAACATGTATCACACTAAATGAAGAGACAATTAATATAATTGTTAGAGCACCATTGCATAACCAACATGTTATTTTAACGCGCTTATATACAAATAAGGTGGACGAAATGCAAAGCCTCTGTGACCTGCGACCGAAATATATGTTGATATCCAAAGGGTGAAGCTGAAAAAGCACAAATCAAATGTACCCAACGTTACAAAACAATATGCTGTTCTAAATAGAAGATTAAGAAGAAGACGCATATACGTCATATAGCATCCTATCTGACGTGACATTCATATAAATTTCTTACAGCTAATGCTGCGTTCCAGGTGATGTTCAAAACGATCAAAATGCTCATTTAGTAGTGGAACTATCTCCCGCGTTCGTGGTGGTCGTAGCGAAAACGTCACTTATGACGTCATGACTTTCGCTAACGGTCACGGTCGGTTTAATTCTTTTCAATTATTTTTATTTCAAAATTTTTAGTTTTAAGTCCCTACTGGACCGATTTTGATGAAACTTTTACCATTCCCTAAGTTGAACAAAATGCATACAAACAAAAAAATTACAAAAACAAAAAACCCGACTGCGTGGAGAACAAAAAAGACGAAAACAAGTGGAGAAATAAATATTTTTAAATTATATTTTAATTTATTTATTACATATATAATTTTAATATTTTTAATGATCATGATCGACAGCATTCACTAACGCAGTCGGGGGCATCAAATACATTAACTTAGTATTCCTATTTTGTTATTAGTCAGTAAGTTAGTGAAAAAAAAATTACAAAGATTTTCCTTCAGTCCTGACAGCTGTCGTGTCAATGGCGTAAAATCTGACAGTTGAATCGTTTATTATGGAGAAAAATTTATGAGAAAAAAAAATACCGCACCGACATTACTTCGGTATAATACCGAACACCTGGCAATCCTAAAAACTGCGGTCGTGAGCGTGATCGTTGTGTACGTCAAGTGGAACGCGTCCTGAGTGTTAAGTCAAATATGAAAAAGAATATCAAAGTTTATTGCCAATCTACTATACATAATTATAATAAAATTGCTGAGCTATGAATTCTGTACATGTAATATTTTTGAGTGAAATTAAGTTTTTCTAGTTCAGGACACGCTTCTAAGCCCAAAAATGTAGGTACTTTTTATGTCTGTAAATCTGTTTGTTTTTGCGCGGACATCATAAGAACGGCTCGATACAAAGAAATACGATACAGTTACGATGCGATGTATCGATAAAACACGTTTTTGGGCATCTCCTGGGCATGGATTTTTTCAATGGATTTTTGGGACGTCGCCTAAAAATGGAGAAATGTTTTAGTATACAAAATAAAATATAGCCTATGTGTTGCGGACGGTTTTCATGTATTCAACGATCAAAATTGCATTCAAATCCGTTCAGCCGTTCTTGAGATGTGCGCTCATAAACAGACATACAGACAAACAGAAAAACAAACAGACAAAATCTTTAAGAAGCATGTCCTGGCATGGTAAAACTTAATTTCACTCAAAATATTACATGTAGATACAGAATTCATAACGCAACAATTTTATTATATCTATACTTATAGAAGATAATAAGTTACATGTGTGGTGTAGGTTTCTAATGTGAGAGGCTGCAACAAAAGCATGGTGGTAAGCGGAAAAGATACGCGCGACAAATTATAGCAAGCAACATATTTGAGGGAAATCGTTTCTTTTTTAATAATACATCATAAATGATAGTACTTTTATATATGATAAATAAAGTTATAAATAAAATATAAATAAGTTGTGTTGCCATAATAATATAAGTTATCGAGCGTTAAAAATGGACTATTAAAAAATAGGGGTTGGTCATAGAAGGGTGAAAATTTATGGTTTTATGTATTTTATGATGCCTCCAAAAAAAATGCATGAAATGTTTTCTCTATGGTGAATTACCTAAACTAACATAAGCTTACCTCTTCATAATTGTTGCTGCCCAGCCCCACACCGTGGTTGGGATCTGCGTAATGTTGATTTGCAGGCGGGTAGTTCTGTGGCACAGCGTACGACACTTGGGGTTGGATGGGCGAATACATAAATGGAGATCCATACATCGCCTGCCCGTACATCATACATTGCACTGGAAAGGACGTTTTGTTTAGGTAAAACATTTGGACTTTATAGCTTAAATTATATAATTACTTGGCTGATTCTCTGAAAGTCTTGTTTACAACATTTTTGACACCCAATTAGCTTGAATTTAAAAATTATATTGAAATAGAACAGATTATAAGCCGCATAAATACTTTATTTGCTATTTAGAATAGAAATCCTATCTGAATACTTGTAATTTATTGTTCAGGATCTCCTTTATCCGTTAATTTATTGCCTTTGTGTATTATGTTATTGATAATAAAAGTAAGATATTAAACAATTTCTGAAAACTCACTTGGTGGTTGTTGATATTGAGGATTTGTGTTGGTTGAACTGGTCTCGTTCGGTTGGGAATAGTTCACCATCGTCGCTGTGGTTGGTGCGTAGTACATCGGGAACATACCTGTTGGCAGAATAATAAATATGACATCAGTCATGTTCTTTTGTTTGAATCATGTCGCAATAGTAGTCAATTGTTTTATCAGCTTCTTCCAATCCAAGTAAACTATTCGCGTACAAAAATTCATCCAAATCAACACAACTGCTTTTTTTCGTGAAGGTTTAAGCCGTATCGATCAGTTGTGTATATACCATAGGGGCCTTAAATCCAATAGCTTTATAGTTATATAGAGACATTAAATGTCAGATAAAAATTTTAGACCTACATGATGTCCAAATCACTGTCACGGCGAAAAATAAGTAGGTGAGTGGGTAGTTCCTGTATACTTTCGTATTTAAAATAAATAAATATTCAAACATACAAGATCCGCGCTAAAATCATCAAATTCAAGTCACTTAGTTAAAGGATTGACAGGCTTGTGCCGTACTAAAAACATTGCCTCGCTATTAATTAATTTTTAAAACAGTTATAACGTTTCTGTAAACAAAAAATACCACGTGTAACTAAACTGGAACATTCCTAAAAACTTCTTCCAAGTTTCCACTCTGCTGGACTGTTTACAAAAGACAAAGTGAAATGAGATGAAAAATGCGACCTCGAAGGAGCACGTTGAAAAAAATCACGCGACCACAGCGCGTGCTTTTTCCAGAAAGATCGATATCATTTGCTGCTATAAAAGTTAGAAGTTATGGCATAATTTTTCACAGTTCTCGTGTTTTGCCGGTTCTGAGAAAAACTTGAGTTTCATTGTACATACAGGTAAAACCAAACCGAATATCTAAGTCAAATAAGACTTGTATATCCAATTATACTTTTGTGTACGGTTAAACATGCTTTAAAAGTATACGCATACAGTTTTATGTAGCGCTCCTACAGGATTGGATAAAAAAAATTAACACGACAATGACCACGGCCCTTACAATTCACCTTCAAAAAATATATATACATAGGATTGTCACTTGTGCTCACCTGGTACAGCTGCGACCGGACTGACGATAGACATCTGCTGTGGTATTCCGACGCCGACGAAGAACGTATTCATGCCATTCACATTTTGCTGGGGCCACGCACTGGTTGTAGGCATACCTGCTATGAAAAGTAAATCTCATTTATTAACATAATTTAATTATAATTCAATAGTCACATGACCAAACATAAATTCTGCTACACCAATTATCTACGACGTTGTCGATGGCAAGTGCTCGTAAAAACTCGTGCCGAGCTAATTGGGTCGAAAACATAACATTGGTTATTCGTACAAGTGAGAGAAATTAGTATAGGCTATACATAAATGATGTACAAAGGGGGTGGTGCCACGGCTGGAGTAAATCGCTAAGGATTATCAGTTATGTGGCGCTCATCCTTGTTTTGCGCGGTAGCTACTGACAAGTTATATCATGTAAGGGCTGCCATGCTTTAAACCGTTATTCTAGATTCTAGTATGCCAATTCTGAGGGAAAACTGACTTTCAGACAAATGATTTAGAAGCATCTGACACAGTTATTATTAGAGTATAGTGGCGGTCCATAATAAAAAATAAAAATCTCAATTTATCAATAAAAACTAGAATTTTCCTTTTTTTTTCTATTTTTAGTCGAATAATTTTTGGTCTAGTTTCACCCATTTTGGGGTTGCACTGTAAAACACTGTAAAACACTGAAGACACTGTAAAACTACAGTGTCTTCACGGTACTTTGCTGTAGACCAAAACAATCCCAAAAAGCCATGTGCCTGGTTACAGTCGACCCTGGAAAGTTCGCCTCTTCGAAATTGAAAAAGTTTTAGGGCAAAGCGTGTCACGCTAACCAAACACGAGTTGGCGGACTACAATGACAAACAAAACAGCGTGAGAGCGGTGGCACACTTCCAATATTTCTTCCTTACTTTATAAGGCTCCGTTCCTTTCTTAATTATTGGGGTCCTGATGTTTGTCTTTCTGTCACATGGCTCCTTTGTTATACAAGAACATAGCTTCGTTATGGGAAAAATTCTATAAAAAACAATATTTTTCACAAATTTTTACGCAACTTATAGTTGCTAGTATATCACATGTTTTTTAAGCATTTTAAGCGTTTTGTTAATAGACTACGGTTAAGATTAAACTTATTTGTTTATGTTTCGTTTATGTTGAATTTATTTATTTTTCGTAGAGTGTACTTATAAATCGTAGACAATTGTCCATGATGTTGGTCTGTATGGAGCAGAGCAGACCTGCGCTGCGAGAGAGAGTTCTGGCCTCCGTGTCGTATTGTTTGTTGTGTCTTTTGCAAAATTATAAAGATATAAATGTTTTAATTCATCTTCATCATTCAGTTTTGCTTAGTGTAGAGGTGACGTTATCCACACGCTACAAGTGTTGAAAACGTACATACTAAAAGTGTACAAACAAGCAAAAAGTTATTGCTTCTTGGTGTACGCACACGCAGTTACCCCAAATACGGCCGGCTATATACTATACCTATAGCTATCACAAATACTGGGAGTTGCGAGGAAGAAATTAAAAAACGGTGTGCCATGACACGATCGGCCGTGGAAAAGCTCACAAACATATGGAAAGATCGCCGCACAACCAAAAACACCAAGGTTCGGTCAATTATTCCTCTAGGGAGCTGAGACATCGTCCAGCAGATCCAGTAAAATTATCGCAAAAAGATTGACGCCCTTCTTGCGATGTGGTGCTGGAGGCGTATGTTGAGGATAAAATGGACTGCTCGCCGTACTGACGTTTCCATTCCGAAAGAGCTTCGGATCAAACAAAGACTCATCAATTGTGCAAAATTTTGCCTTAGGTACCGTATGCACACGAAATGCCTCTAATAGAGAGAAACGGAGAAGTCTCGCAAAATACGCTTCCAACCTAAAAGCGATCCATGACCACTACCACTCCGCCAGGAGTGAACGACTGAGAAGAAGACACGAAGCTACTATACCTACTACTACTAGTATTTAAAAATATATATGCAGGTCTATCAGCTATCTGATCACCATAACACAAGCTCACAGCTTACTTTGGGATCAGAAAGCCGTGTGTGAGTTGTCCCACAATATTTATTTATTTATTTACTAGCTGACCCAGCAGGCTTCGCTCTGCCAATGAAGGGTTGATCGTAGAAGGGTGAAAATTGAGGATTGTATGTATTTTTGTATGTTGTATCATAAAAAAATAGAAATTAAAAATTTTGTCTAAAAAATAAAAAATATAAATTTAGGGGTGGACTACCCCTAACATTTAGGGGGATGAAAAATAGATGTTGGCCGATTCTCATAGATACCGGATAAGTACAAAAAATTTCATCAAAATCGGTCAAGCCGTTTCGGAGGAGTATGGCAACGAAAACTGTGACACGAGAATTTTATATATTAGATATTAGGAGCTTAACGCTCACATAGAGCCACGTGCCAAGACAAGTTAAACCTGTGAACAAACTACACATTTGTAGAAACTCACCCATCGGTATGTTACTCGACGGCATGGAGAGTGGCGGCGGGGGTGTTGTAGAGATCGGCGGCTGCCAGCGACGAGACTGTGTCTGTGACGAGCAATGGTGCTTGTGGGCGATCGGTTCCGTATCAGGGAGCTTCGAAGAGCGTTTCACTCCATGAAGCTGTACGAAAAATATAGATGTTTTTACTGAGGGGAAAACGGTATCAAGTGGGATTGGATAAAATATTGATCTGTCTTGATTTTGCTAAAACCTAAAGGATTAAGTACAAAATTTCAAGTCGATTCAGCTAATGCAATAATAGCAATTTTGTATAGAGATACATACCTACTCACGTATCTCCACACAAAAGTGTCTGTTACTGACAAGAAGGTAGAACCAGTATTTTTTTTTAATTTGTCCTATGGGCGAGCCATTAGAAGTGAGCTTGGATCCAAATTTTGAATTGAAGACGATTTAGAAAATGAAAACTTGTTTGATCATAAACTTTAAGCAGTGACGACGAATACTAGATGTACCTATTCGTCTTCTACATCATTGCATTAAAACAGATGGTTGTAACAAGTGTTCAAGACTCACCTGTGAATCAAGGTGATTATATAGTCCGGCAGTGGTGGGCTGATAGGACGCGTTGCAGCGTGCAAGATGTTCCTTCTTCTTCTGACGCTTTTCAATCGAACATCTCTCCCTCTCGCTCTTGTTGCACGATCGTTGTTCACGATGCATCTTAAGCAGCTCCTTTTCCATATCAGCGTTATGTCTAAGTATAGAAATATTGTTTTTAGATTGATGATTGTTTATGATTGTTTGCGATTTTCTCTCAGGAAACTGTAAAGCATCACGATTCACGATTTGTTTATACATATGTAAGACACCAAATATGGGTTTAAATAATCACCTGTGCGATGGAAAAACATATTTTGACTACAAGTGAAACGAATTGAAAAAAAAACTTACTTGTCAATCAGAGTTTCAGTGAGCCGCACTGGTGTATAGTCCAAAGTAGCCGAAGTGGACGCACTAGCCATCGCTATCGCATTAGAATCGCATGAGCTCCCCATATCGGCGGAATCTCCTGAATTTTGGGACATACAGTTCCTGAAACGGGATACTTCCATTAAGACAAATGATCACCAGAAGAATCCTTGTTCCAGGGAATGCGTAACTATCACTTTACAACATTTATTCTACAGTTAAGCCGAACAAAACCTAAGCGCCATCAAATGTGGAGTCTTAGCTTTGACCTACCGATCGTACCACCACCGATTTTTCCCACATCGAACCCTACTTTAGCAAACTACAACACACATAACGTTCATGCTTTTATTTCGTAATCATTGTATTTATTTTGTATGTCAGGATTATCTATGTCCTGATTATCTTAAGTAATGCCGTTTATAAATATCGAACATCTAGAACTGTTATTATAAATACGCACCCAGTTATAGCCTTCGGGTCGTTAATTCCCACTATGTTCTCGCCAGTACTCAACTCTTCAAACGTGTATGGTTGGTGACTATTAAAGTATCTGAAGATTTACATAAATAAATGAGTTACACATATATATACCTACCGTTATGAAATCGATTTTTTAGTCATTTTTAAGTCAAATTTTTATTTTTCTTTAACTTGATGAAAAAATTAATTTGTTGTTACATTAATCACTCGGTCGCTTAATGTATGTAAGTAATGTATGGGCACTCGTGCAGTTGTTATGATAAAGGCAATATTGATGGGGAATTATTTTAAATAATATGTAAGAGAAAATAGCAAATTTTACGGAATATTGTAGTTTATCTATCAGCGAATTTATAGCCAAGGATTATTTCTTTATTTTTATCTTTGATCGAAGCATTAAGCTGTAAGCCGAATCTACAATTGTAGGTATTCTAATGTTAAAGATTTTTATACAATTATTTGTTACCATCTATTTATATAAATAACAGTCAATGTTGGAGTTGTCGGCCCCTGACTAACCAATTCCGCTACAACAATCCGTAAAATGTCAAAGGAAATGTCATGTCAAAGCTCACCTCTGTAAGGTATCATTATAATTCAACTGGTTGTAACTAATTGGGGTTTCCGTACTAGACTTGCTGTCATTGCAATCATGGTGAGGCGATATGCCACCAAGCATAACGGAATCACGTTCCTGAAACCAAAATATACATATATTATTTTACACCTCACACACTCGCAACTAGGCGCAGTCGCGAGTCCAATTTGTGGGAACAACAAAGCCTCATACATCCGCGTTTAAAATACATAATATTAAGCCGCATCCATTTTTCATCATCTTTATTTTAGGTTTTGACTTTATTGATCCACATGCTAGATAGTTTTACAGACATGCAGTGCATATTTGGACCTACAACACGTAATGGTTTTAAATTAAATATTATTTTTTGAAAATGGAATACCTTTGTGCCCTCTTATTTCACACCAGAACCTTCATGCTCAAAATAACGGATACACTACATTATTTCTCCTTGCTAATTCCCTACGAAAAACTATCGTAGCATGTGGCTTTACATTAAAACGTTAAAATAACTGTCCCTGGCTCTAAAATAGTCCGATACCGATAGGCAGATGTATGCGGTCACTAGATTAAGATAGTCAGCGAGCTAATCCGACTCATATAGAGTGGTGATGTTGCTCGTGCATATCCATAACCAGCCTCAAATAGTCCATAACTCCTACCTTGGGTCGGTGACCGGTGCGTTCCCATTCGTGGCCGCTTAAGTGGAATGTCTTTGAAAGTGCAGGCCGCTCGTCACTCACTAGGGGGCGCCTCACGGGGCCGGTATTGTTGGGGCTGTGTGCTGAAAAGGGCCCGGCCGCGAGCAATCCCGGCGTGCCCTGTACAAAAGGGTTCTACAACATTAGTAACACTTTAATAGTCCCATCTCCTCTATTGATATTAGGTTATCGATATCTCGGCATTGTCTTTCAGACACGACAAAGGTTCGCGCCAATATGAGTTACCTACGGTCTCATCACGCCTGCCAATTCAGCTTGACTGGAACCCTCGTATGTATCCGACCGGGAGACCTAGAGCACTCCGCCAGGTTGCTTCAGTAAAAATTAGAGGAACTACGAGCTAGTGGCCAAACAGTGGCGGATATTTTCAAAGCACCCACAGAGCCACCGACGACGTTCAACGTACTATCTATTGACGGTGACTGATACCGACGACTTCACATGTAATCCGGAACACCCATTTAAGTGCCTCCCGCGGCCGACGACGAGGTTGCTAAAATTTTACGATTGCTCAGTTTACCCAGTCGCGGGTCTATGGGCACTTCAATATACATATAATATGAATGTTCCTTGAAACCATAAGATTTTTATGATATCCAAACATTACATAATTATATGCAACCTATCCTACACACGGTTAATAACGTCTTGCAAACTTTAACTTTGGCAGCAGCACGTCTTTCTGATAGAAAAATTTAAACTACTATATTGAAACTAAATACATATACCTATTTTCGCTTAATCTAGTTTATTCTGTAAGGTAAAGTAAAAACAACATTGTCTTGGCAATATTTTAATGGCAGTGAACACAATATTGCTTGGTAAACTGTACTCGTAAAAGTAAACATAAGTTCACTGCATTACTTCAGCCTTCTATGATGATCCAAAATGTATTAGGTATGAAAAATATTGACGTCATCTTATTACATGAAGCTCCTTCACAATAATATTCCACCGCCACCGGTAACAAACAACGAAGAAACAAAGGAGGCCGGTATAATTAATATCACGTTTAGTGAACCTCGCTTGGCATTAAATCTACCCTTTGGTGACCCGTCTACGGGTTATTCTGGCACGTTTTTTACGCATTTATACGCCTTGAAATATTTTGTTAAAATCTTTTATGAAGTTTCGTAATTATTCCATTGTGATGACGGCTAAACGAGATGTAACAGAACGCGAATTTGTATATTTAGATTAAAGTTTGTAAGACTTATCGCCCCCGTCGTCATCGAACTCGTGATTTGTAATTTACTTTATCACTCCGACCATTCCGTATCTTTGAATGAAACCTTTGAATCTGAGGGGTTTAATTTCTAACAATGCTTAACACATTAATAATCCAGTTATTGTCAAATTATCCTCGTACGTTGTAATTGAAAATTATCCTCTTTTAATAAGTAAACTTACTATGGCAATCAAAAGAGAAAACTTACTGCCGCACTCAGAGACACTCATTATATTAGTCCTAACTAGTAATTAACTAATAAACATTAAATCTGTTAATGAGCGGTGTTTCTCAGTCATGATTTAATGGGTCATTACTTAATGACAAATTTAAACATTCGTAGAGTGGAGCACTATGGCGCCTGGCACTATCGATTGTGAAGCAATGATTTTTTGTTTTAATTTAAAACAAAACATCATGTTTTAAATTAAAACAAAATATCATTGCTTTATGATGGTTTGAGGAGTTTGTAGTAACCCTCCTGTAGAGGCCTCTTTAATGTGGTTATGGGGTACATAAGGCAGACACCATCCTCGGCCGCACAATCTATCAATAAGATTGCCCCGAAGAGGGTATGGAGACTAATTGCGACGGAACTATTGTGATGGAATATGGAGGGACTGGTAGACGGGCTATTGCGGACTATGGGGTCACCTGCCGTTTAGATAATAATTAGAAGAATAAATAATCTAACGTTAGGCAGGTGGTGACTCGCCGCCCACTGGACTATTATTATTACTATTCTTGATACCATTTTGTATTCTCGGTATGAATACCGGTATTATGACAAACACGGGCCGCAGCCAAAGTGAGTGTCAGTGAAGTAAAACTTCGTTGTCAGTCTGAAGAAATTTTCTGACAATTCGACAAGTGTGCAGTACTACTGCTTTTTGTAAGCCTACGAGTGTTAAATGGCAAATCTATGGTATGAAGTGACTGCTTAAGCTGTGAGGGGATAATGGGGATAGGGGATACTAGATAACACTATAGGTACTATTGTGGCTTTTTGTACCTTCCAATTTTGACATATTTCCTCCTTCAATTTAATATATTTTGATAATTTCTCTGATATTGTATTTTGTATGTTGTGAGTAGAGATGTGCCGAGTCAGACTGACTCGAGTACTTACTCGAATACCTAGCAGGTACTCACGTACTCGAATACATAAAGTACGGTATTCGAATCCACATGATTCGAATTCAGGATTCGAGTACTTAGGGTATTCGAATCCTAATTCGTGTACTTTAATAGAAACCTTCTGCTTTACGCGTACAGTCGAATTTTGAATGCCCCGTTCACTTTAAAGAGCATTGTGAAGTTAGTCACGCCGCGTGACTGATGAATCGTTGCAGGTTTCAACGTGTTTATGTTTTCCGAACAGTTACTTTAATAAAGATTGAAAATTATAATTTTAATCAGTCAAACTGTTAGTCTGTCAGTTAAATAGTGAAATTTAGTGTTTAGTTTAAGTGTCTTAGCCAGGTCTGTGATAGGATGGCTCCAAAAAAAAATCGGAAATATGGAACTTATTCAACATTTTAGAAGGTAAAAAAGTGGAGTGCAAAGAGTGCAAAAAAACATTTGTTAATTTTGGGAACACAACAAATTTACTGAAACATTTGAAAAAAATACATCCTTTAATATCTTACATGATTTGTGATGAAATATTAGGATATGTTATTGTCCTCAAAGTTCGATTCAAAAGGTACTGGAGTCCACTAAAGTATTCGAATACTCGTGCCAGTACTCGAATACCTGTCCGTGTCTTCCGACTCGAGTCTTAATTCGAATATTTTTTTAACGAATACCAAAATATTCGAATACTATAAATAGCCGACTCGGCACATCGCTAACTATTAGGGAGGGCAATGTCTATGAGATACGCTAATTTACGATGTTTATAAGTGTTATGTCGGGTCTATTGTAGTGAATAGTTTTGTCAGTGAAAATAGCCCTGTAAGTCTATGGCTATCATTTTCTAAGATGGGTTCGGGATTATATTTATAAAACGGTTCTATTTGATGGGATGTGTTAACGATTAGGTTATGTTTGATGGCTAACTTTTGCTGAATAATTTTTGCAACTTGATCGTGGCGGTGCTTATAATCAGACTGTGCTAACATTTTACAAGCACTGGTTAATGTTGTATTGTTTCAGATGCGCTACAACATCTTCTACAAGTGTCTGTGGCAATAGGGCACTTCTGATAACTCCGTGTTTCTACCACTTGGTCCTGTATAGCTATCATGAACCCCTCGGTCTCAGGGAACAGTTCGCCACGCCTAAGCCATTCGTTCGACGCTAACATGTCTACGGTACTTTCACATAGGTCCTGACGATGTCGTCCATGAAGTGCCTTCTTAGTCCATTCTAGTATTTTAGTGTGTCTGTCAGTCTGTTTATTATTGCGGCAATATTTTTTACAAGTGGAGTCTTGTACTTACATAAGGATCAGTGTCTTGGATCTCGAGACGAAGTTCGTCATTGGTCTTGGGAGTTTCATCCATGAGGGACTCCATGATGCTGGCGAGGTCCTCACAACGTTTTGTCATCTGCTGTTTAGCAGCCTGCGCTGGTTTTGTCAGCACCTTTGGACAAGCGCGAATATTAGGTATGTTTGACATAACCCAGATATATAATGTTTAATAAGCAGGATATAGGGTAAATTTTTACTAATTCATTTTTTATTCAATGTCCTGGTCTACCAACAATTAGCAATGTGATAAAATTAAAACTTGCGCAGTAAAATAAAATTTGACTGACCTCTATCCCTGAATAGTGATTTTTTTGAACGTAAAATTTTTCATCTGATTTAAATGCATCTAATTTTATCTTCTAATTTTTAAACATCTAATTTTAAAAACTAATCACAAGGTTTTTTTCTCAAGTAAAAAGTAATTTACATTCTTTTACTAGCTGTGTTTTTTTATTATTGTGAAAATGATGTGTTTTGAGCCAATGACCTTGTAAAAATTATCATAATAAAAGAAAGATTGGTGGTTGTGTCTGAGTTGATTGTGGCGTTGCTATTGACGATATTTAATTTTTCTAGTTCCTATAGCAGAGCTATAATCCGTACATCAAGCGTTACCATCGGGCAACGTACTTACCTCATTCATGATTCGTATGATGCTCTCGCGCTTTGCTTGTGCCCTGACCTTCACGTCATCGTTAGCTTTGTGCTTCTTTTCGGGTTGGGGTTGTTGAAACACGTCCGCGTTTCGTGGGCCCTGTAGAAAATATTCATACATTATAGTATAATGTCAAATTAAATTTGATTTAGCATGGCGCAAAATAATCAATTTTACCTCAACAATGTGATGTTTGCCTATAACAAACTCCAATTTTCTCGACCAGGGATTTACGAAGCAAGACCATTCGGTTTCCAACTTTACGTAATCACCATTCTGTGTCACCATCCTAAAAATTGTAAAAACAATCAGTTTTAAATATGACTTAATATTTCGATCAAATTCGCCACGTACACGAAAATCCTTTAGAGTTTCACAGACGAACTTGGTAAAAGGTAAATTTACCTGTAAGCATTTGATCGCGAGACGCCACCCTCCCGGACAATGGTCTCATACACATGTTGGAGATAGTCCAGATCCTGTGGGTGGTACAGTTGTAGGGCGTCCTTGTCCACCAGGTCTTGCGGTAGAAACCCCAGATACGGGATAGACTCTGGATCAATGTACTCTAAGGTTCCATTCGCGGCGTGGCGTATCACAAACGGCACAGCCTTCACGATCACTTCGTTTGGCACTGGAATTAAACTCAATCGTCACACATAACTATATAAAAGTAAATGTCAAATTAATTTGTTCTTGATTATTCGCTTGTCGCAAGTTATAGGTCCACACCATTTTATGCAATCTCATATTATTATTTTCAATAGATATAGCATTCTTTGTCACGGCTCATCAAACGATAATACAGACCATTTGATTTAAGTGATCGCTAATGTCTACAATCGCTAATATCTAGGCTGATTTATTTATATGAGAGTGAATGTATCGTAGCTGGAGCCTTGCACCTAAATTGCGTGTAACATACCTTTAAACGCAGAATAGAAGGGCGTCGCTTGTATGATGAGGTACATAGTTTCACCCTCCTCATCACAGATGTTCTTAAAGGAGAGTTTGAGAAGGAATGGTGCGAACGAAACGTCCCTCTCTTTAACTCCGAAGCCCGTGGTAAGTCCACGGTACCGTCTCAAACGGCACACTATAGTCGGGGTAGAGTTCAATTGAGTTGGAGCTAACGAAAATAATGAAAACAAATTAATGAGAGATCAAAATCTCAAAATAAGAGAAATAAAAGCTTCCTTTTATGTAGATGTATATAAAAATAATATAAGTTTATTAAATTTTATCAATCATGTTTGAAGCGAATATAATTCATGCGTGAGATAATACTAAAAGTGAGACCAAATTATTATATTTACTGCTTTGAATCAACGGAAGTCGTATTACAATAATCATCAGCATTAAGTCATCGATTTCGTGGCCGATTACATAATTAATGAGTTTAACGGCAAACGCAATACCATCTCGAGCCTCAACCCGGCGGCAGCCATTTCACTTTTTTGTATTGCCCTCACAGAAACTTTGGCTAATTTTAAAAGAACAAGGATGTGTAATCATATTCAAGCGATGCTTAAATGAAAAGTAAATACAGCATAGGGTAGCGGACCCAGTAGTCAGCCTTTTAACTGAAGTTTCAAGTTCATTGTCACGGGAAATTAACATGCAGAGGAATAAATTAAAGGTGTCATATATTTTTAGGTTCCTTATTTATTAAAATTTATAATAAAATTAATATCAAAGTTAATTATATTGTTTAATGCAACAAAAAATCAGTTCAAAGTAAATAAGTCACATTTCACCAGTAGTCAGCCTCTAAAATCCACTTGTCAGCCATCCTGTTACCAATAGTCGGCCTTTGCTTAATTATAGGAGATAAATAATTAATATTTAACTTAATCTGCTCAGGAACATTAAATTCAGTCAAAAAGAGAATGCTTCAATTATTTATAACTTATTTGTCTATCTGTAGTTTTAATAATCAGTCATATTATTGTTCAGAATATCAGCAAGTTCTTACACATTTCTAAAAGAATTGTTTACAAATAAATAAATTGTTTTCGGATCAACATATTATTCATTTTCTTTTGCAACTTTTCTTTCTTAATAGTTGGATATTTATTTTATTCTGTGAAGCTGATTTGTACTGAAAGAATCTTTATTTTAGACGTTTTTTTCTGTTGTATCACATTTATTTGTTTTATTTTCTATCGCCACATTTTCATTGTAATTTTTATATTTAAGATTTCTTTTTTTGCACTTGTAATTTTAAATTCTTCGTCCGTCCAAACCATCATTTTTCTTCTGGGATGTTTCAGTTTTATTTTTTTCTGCTATTCCATCTTCTTAGTAAGTAACTTTTAACTTCTCTTTTTCTTTCTTAATTCTTTTCCTTAATAACTTTCTTTCTTGGATTGCTTTTTTCTTTTTTTCTTTTTTACACAGTCTCCATTCTAAGGAAGAAATTGCTCCAATTCTATTCATGTGTCTAGGCGTTGAAGACTTCTTTATTATTTAAGTTGTATTTATATTTCTTAGCAACAATCCCACCACCCTCCCTTATCTCTCTGAGTAGGTGTATACCATAACAACTTATTCCAATAGTACACGACACGTGTTTCGCCCCAAACGGAGCATCATCAGGTGATGTGGACTCTACGTGGACTCTACAACGGTTGGTTGCTGTTGCCATTGTTGCCATCGGGGCGAAACACGTGTCGTGTACTATTGGAATAAGTTGTTATGGTATACACCTACTCAGAGAGATAAGGGAGGGTGGTGGGTCCATACCAAAACAAGTTCCGAGTGTGCGGATTGTTGCAAATAAATGTAAATACAACTTAAATAACAATGGATTTCCGCAAAGTAACGCCTGATACAATATATGACTTCTTTATTGGCGATTGTATTACAAGATTTTTACGTATGATGGGTGATATCCCATGAGTTTCTTTTTAAATCATAGTATCAGATATATTTTCAATACCAAGAGATCGTATGATCGTATTTTCTTCCTTGTTTTCGCTTGATACTAAAATAGAAGCTTCACTAACTTCAAAAGCAGGAAGATTAATTTCGTTGTCCAATACATTATTGTTAATAAATGTAGTATATCACCAAGAGGCATAAAAAAGGTCACTTCTTACATGGTCTTCCATTTACGAAAGGGTTAGGCCTGCCATCTTCGATCATAATGTTTTGATCCATATTCAATAGATTGTCAGGTTTCAGTGGAAATCCGCAAGATGCAAGAGCAATCAGCCAGTTTGCAATCTCTGATTCTTCATTTTTAGAGAAGATAGAATCAGGACCCATCTTTCTGGGACCTCCAGGAACCCGAAGATGCAGCTTGTCTTGAAAAGTACCTCGAGGAACATCATAAAATCTGCTGGCTTCTTTAATTTTCATACCGTTTCTTATGGGGTCTATAGCTTGTACTAGTTTATCCTCAGGATTTTGTAGTATCGGCCTCGATAAAGTCATGATTGGAATCTGAAACTATGTAAATAGAAGAAATTGTAAAAATAAAATGAAATTGTAAAAATAACGAGGTTTAAATTTTAAAATGATAACTAAATATCTATTTAAATTCATATATATTTTGAGGCTGACTACTGGATCAATCACAACTAGTGCTCGGCCAGCATAACATCGCGAATGTTTAGGTGGCTGACTACTGGTTTTTTGTCAAAATAATGTATGACATGTTTACTTCAAAATAAAGGGTTAAAAAAGAGCTATAAATTGATACCAGCAACACTTGAAACAAAAAGTTTTGCTTAAAATCAGTAGTCAGCCAGGGGTGGCTGACTACCGGAAAATGCTAAAAGATAACAACCCTGTAGTCGGCCACCCTAATATTTAAGTAAATGCGTAATTTTACAATGAAATATTATTAAAATAAAGTACTTAATTTCCAAATATATCATATAATTAATTTAATATATACAATACATGAAAATAATATTGATTATCTTACCTATTTTGCAATCACCTGCCACTAACAAAAAAATAGCGATCGCCACTAGCGCTAGCTTGTCGGCGGACAACACCTGAATGGACTAAAATTGCTCGTAATTTTGACTACTCACAGTAACTCGTACGTTTGGAATCCACCACTTAGGAGTCGTCAAACCGATAAAGCACGACTGGATTGGTTAAAATAAATCGTGTTGTTATTTCTATAGGTTTAAAGTTAAAAAAGGCTGAGTACTGGTGTCTGGCTGACTACTGGGTCCGCTACCCTACATATTTAAACAACCCCATTTTTTCCATTTAGGATTAGTAAGTAAGTAATTTTATTTTTTCATTTTATATTGTATTAAAAAAGTTAAGTATATTTTGTAATGTATAATTGGATAAAAGAAATAGTATTTTATTTATAAATGATGTTATGATATTCCTTCAATACAAAGCCTGTTAATGAGTAAATTTCGATAATCCGCTAGATTATACATATAGTATTTGGATGTTTTTCATGCAAAAAATAATTATTATGAAATTATCAAAACTATAAACTATAATATAAAATATTGGAATGTGTTGAATATATGTTTATAACCCGTTAAAGCGGGTCCGGTTCTTCCAGAAAGCAAAAACTTAGGCCCTAAGCCACCACGCTGGCGAATTAAGGGTCGGTGGACTTCAAAAGCTCAAGAACATTATATGGAGACTCTCAGACATGCAGGTACCCTCATGAGGTCTACCATTACCGTTATAGCAGCTGACAGTTGTCATGCCACTTCAATTCGGATAACGTCGAGTGACTTTTCGATTAAGACGCCTTTAGCCACTGATCTATTTCCGCTACATTAGATAGGTGCCTCAGTAGAATATATTAGATAATCGATTAAGCAATGAAAGTGCGGGAGTAATATTTCGTTAGTTTGAGTAAATTGTACCCTTCAATATGGCATGAAGTCGTTAACAACGTTAACAAAATCGATCGTATAATAATTCCTTAGCGAAGCGGGGTGTCACGTGGCCACCCACGTTACAGCAACGCGCCACCCGACACGGGAATAGCTGTTACGCAAACCTACACTAAACATACACTATATAATATACAAAAGTACTACTCTTAGAATTGATATATTAGTGTTTACGTCACATTTCATTATGTATCAAAAAACATTTTGATACCTAGATGAAAATGAACAACCAAAATCTTTTAAAATGCTTTGAGGGTTGAAATACTTGAAAAATACCACATTCACTGAGAAAGTATTTTTCAAAGAAAATTTATTAATGAAGTGTTTTTAATTTGATGGCATAAGAACTGAGAATGACAGTAGCAGGTAAATACATATTATTCACATAACAAAAAAGTGAAGGGACCGCACGCACCGAGAAGGCTTCTGGCGTATAAAAAGTAATTTCGTTAAATGATTCCTATTGAACACGTTTCCGTTAATTAAAGAAAATCTTACTCTACGCTTTCTTTTGCGCTACGCTTTCATACTCAACGTTTTGATGTTTAAAACTTCTTAATTAGTTTTATAAAAATTAAGAAGTAATATAAAAATTAAAAAAGTAGAATAAATTAACTATTTATCAGGTCTTACTCTTAAAAAGATAGAACACATCACGTGCTGAAAGACGGACATACAAAAGCGATATACGACGATGCACACAATGGTTTGTTAAAGAAAAAAAAATTACCTTGTTTAATCATACCATTAACATTTTTGGGCGCTGCAAAGCCGCTTGTAATTTGCGAAGCAAACATATTGCGGTCCTGTTGAAAAATACATTAACTTAAAATTCATGTTTTTGCGCAAAAAAAACTGGTAAAGGTTCACAGTGATTATATTTAATAAAATTGTATGACGTTTGAAATCAGAGTTATAAGCGGAATAACAGCTTGAATCACATAATTATATTTTATAAAAGGAACTCTGGAACGATAGGGGCAACATAAATCTGTAAATGTAACCTAACCAAAAAATGAAGCCCATAAATCACAGTGTGTGTAAATGAACTATAATAATATTGATTACTTACCTTCAGGTGAACAAAGTCTAAGAAGGATCTGCCAATCCACATTTCCTTCGGAAAACCCAGAGCGGATGTAATTGAGGTGGTAGTATACATTACTACACCGTTGTGCATAGATACCACACACGAAAACGAGTCCTAAAATTTTTTAACAATTAACAAAAGTACAAAAAAATACTTATCTATGATCTCATCACGAAATTAGAAAACATCCTAAGGTTTTATTTTACTGTTAAATAATTCGAAAAAGCTAATAAAAACAACGTATAATGTGCTGAACAAAAAATTGAATTATTTAGTTTCAACTTTTATAATCTACCAGAAATTTAATGTTGATTAAACTAAACCTATACAATTTTTAAAACTATTTAAGTGGTCACCGTTTGAAAAATTTAAAAATCAAAATGTCATTTTCACAGTACTTAATTCGAAATTGAATTCCAGATTTTCAATACAAGTCGATTCTTTTGTTAATTTTCGAACTTGTTAGACGTTGAAGACGTTGAACTTCGATAAAACTTTAGCATCAGATTTCCCTTTAAGCCTATGTCTCATTATATCGCTATTGTTATAATACTCTGAACAACTCTACAGGTTGTTGAAGTTTCCTAAAGTTTTTTTTCCTTCAGTGGAAGTTTTAGTCAGGAATCGACTTGTAGTGCTGCACGAATTTATGTAACGTCGTCTGGAAAGATTAATCGAACTTACCGGATTTTGGCCGGATGCCGGACGATTGGCTACGATGTTCAGAGTGGTGACCAAAGGAGTGTGACCGGCACCAGTCTAATACAAAAGAAAAGGTTTCATTGTAAAATTTGTCAATTAATGCGTCGTAGGGTTAACCTTGGTAGCTATAAGTAAGTCCTTATGGTGACTTCAAACAACAGCCCAAAAAGTGATTAATTTTTTGTTGTTAAAAGTTTGGTAGTCAAAGCTATACTACGATAGTAATCGTTTAAAGATTTTTAATTTGTGTGTGTATGTGTGTTTGTTAAAATTGGAAATTGAAAAATTGGAAAGCTACATTCAGCCTGAGTAACATAGGCTATATTTATTGCTAGAAAAGATTAGGGACCCATACCAAAACTTAAGTAACGTAACCCAAGGTGTAAAAAAAGTGTCCTAAAACGTCTTTCGTCGCATGTACTGCAGAAATTATTGATGACAGAAAAAGTATGTTCTACAATTTAAAGAACATTTTATTAATATCTACAATACCAGCTATGAATTGGGAACAATGGACATCATTTTGAATGCTTAGTGATCAGTTAAGATTTGTATGAAAAAACGTATTTTGTTAAAAATTAGATGTATCATTATGTTTGCCGTATCTATGTGACACTATCGAGTTTACAGTTTTGCAATTTTTTTTCATAATCAACAGGTTCGATTCCTGTCTAGGCACATTGATTTTTCAAAAATCTTATGATGCAGTTTTAGTTTTCATCAAAATCGGTTCCCAGACTCTTTTCAGCATATTTCGCTGTTCCTCATAGTTTCGGATTTCCCCATCCACGCAAACTTGAAAAAATCAGTTCCTGTTATAGGTTGGCATTCTAAATGTTAAATTAAAATATTGGAATCGAGTGCCGGTTTTTCATTGTTGGAGCTTTTCATTTTTACTAAAGCGTTGAAGTTGTTTGTATTTTCGAAATGGACTTGGCGGTGGAAGTATGTAAAATTTTTTTTTGCTATTAGTCAAATTTATTAGCAATGTGAAGTCTGCCGGTCAGCTTACAGTATTACACAAAGGCGCTAAAGGAAGTTTAGGTGGTTTTTAAAAGTCTTCCGACGAGTTTTAACGATTGATTGATAACAACCGGTACCGACTATTAATGACGTGTCCATGTCTATGGAAACACGAAGGCGCGCATGTGACTGTACGCATTCATTCAGTTACGAATTACAACCTACGTAGTAGTACGGTCATAGCCTATAACTTTTCGATCGCTTGAAATCCACATAATCACCGGCTACGCGCGCGTCACGTGACTCACGTGCATCATTGAACTAGTTCTTAATGACGCAGATCAACTTCATGAGATATCACGTAATATTCAATGCATTACCGCTCAATGTTTACATCTAGGCTTTAAATTTGACGGCGACCTGAAGCCAATCACAGCTTTTCCTCTAACTTATATGTTTTAAAATTAATTATGTTTTTAGTTATGTTTAAGTTTAGCAAGACTTTAATTTCTAATTGAAAATCACTCAAAACATAAACTCTTTACAGTCAATTATTTTTAAACTAAAATTTACATAATAAGTAATGATAAAATTAAGTAGCGTTCATCAAATAATACTTCAGAAATGAGAAATAGATTTCACCCTCGAGTGGTACACCTAAAGCAAGTGACATGCTTATCTAAGTAAGGAATAATTTAACAAGTTACTAATCTGAAATTTTATCCGAACGGAAAAGGACGATAAGACTAACCACTAATTTCTATATTCTTCGCACCACCTACGAAACGTTTTGCCAACTGTCATCTTGGCGTTTCATTCTTGCAAAAACATTATTTTATTTTTAAGTAACATTGTTTTATATTGCTTTTTTTATAAATTCTATATAGGTAGATTGATTTAGCATTATACAAAATGCAAGACTATGACATTGACAATTTAACTATTCGCAAGCAAAACAACTCTGTAAGTTAAGTGATTACCTCGTCTTTGCAGCTTGTTCTGTCCGAATTGGATATGTCCATGGACTCCTCGCCTTTTTCCCCGTGCGAGCCCGTCGGTGTCAGCGACACTGTACAAACAACAACATGAGACGGACGATAGACGCGAACTTTTTACACCACAATATATTCACTTATCAATAATCAATAACGATCAATCGATAATCATGGTGTCATAAGATTCAGCACTTTCTCCAAAAAATGTATTATGTCAAATATTGCAATGGAAATTAATATTCAAAATAAAACACTTATTCCGGGAGGAAATATAACTTACCTGATTTTACATTACCTTTTTCTAGTTTTAATATACAGTGGACGCTCTAACCACTAAGTATCTATGGAAATTTTACAAAAGGCAAGAAATGAATTTCACTCAATGGAGATTGGGATACTCGAGGCCCTGGACTTCTGTAATAATAATATAATCAACTTATTAAACAAAACCTTCACACATTAAAAATTAATGTGCGACCATTATTGGAATTGCTTGATTAGGTGTTTTTTTGTTCTAAGACAAGCAATAAGATTCCGGTTAGTATTGATTTTTATCATTAATTGTTATACAGGTGTTTGGTTTCGAACTAGCGATAACTTAATATAAGGGTGTGTTTTGTCGATGAAATTTGGTATATTTTATGTCTTTAAATTATCGCTAATTCGAAGCCAAACACACTGTATATTTAGGTAAGGTTAAAGGATCGCGATCGTACGAAGGACAAAGATTTGATTTTTTAAATATAATATAAGTCACTTTAATCGTCCTCTGTAACGTGTGTTGAATGGTAATCAAGCATTCAATGACATTATGACACCGGTAGTCTCTTTACGTTAGTTATGTCTGGAAAACATTCACAAATAAGTATACAACAACCAAAATTCAATAAAATAGTTATAACGGAAAAAAACAAAAAGATAGAAAATCCAAACAAAAAGTGCAATTATTGTGTGCTACAGTTCAGTATACTAAAGATGGCACATACGATTTACATATACGCTTGTTGTTTGTGAATAAGGATACTGAATTAATAGACTATCTTTCATGCGGTCAATCTTATGACCTTCAAGGGGCAACGTTTTGAAAAATACAACTTAATGGTTTGTTTGAAGTGTTAATAACTATCTTATGAAGCTTGCTTTTGTTAAAAACTGTATTTACTCGTAAATAAGGCAAAGATTAGATACAATTCAAATTTTCATGTTTTGCTTAACATCGTCTTCAATTCCTATTCTTTACATGTATAAAATTAAATTAAAAAAAGTAGGTACTCGAACTGCGAATGCGCTAACTTCAGTTAACTGGCCTATAAATTCATTACGGCTACATGCGGATAAGCGTACGTTACTACTGGAAGTGGAACATACCGTCATTTTCGTCTTCCTTGAGCGGCTCGCACTCCTGCGCCGGCGCCGGCGGGTTGCTGGCTATGAGGGCTTGCTCCTCCGTCGTCGTCAACTCGTTTATGGTTTGAGACTTCTTCTTCTTGTTCTCTTTGTCCTTCTGCCGCTTTTCTGGTGGCTGGTTGTTGTTGCTGCTGCGAATAAAATATTTTTATAAATAATTGTTCAACCGAATAAATTGATTCTTAAATTCGATTTTGTTAAATAATCGGACTTCCTAAACCAATTTAAAACCAATAGTAGCTGTAGATTTTACAATTCCTCATTACTTTAAATAAACTTTACTTATTTCAACCCGATTACTTCTCCCAAATATTTGAGTAGAAACTCACCTGTACCCGGAGGTTGATGGTTTTCCTCCATAACCACTACTTCCACTGGAGTTGCTTCCCGAGTGAGTAGATTTGGAACTGTGGCTGAAAATATTTTAACACGTTAAAAATTGTATCGCAAATACAAAATTCTAATTGCTTAATTACTACAATTAAACTAGTTACTGTTAAAGTTTTATAAGTGTGTTTCCCTCGGGGTTATCTTATTTTAAGGTTTGTCAGGTGTTCACTTACTTGTAACTCTTGCAATTTAAAAAATACTTTATTTACCTTCTTCTCGACTGGCTGTTGCTACAGCTGTTCGAATAAGCTGAGTCCGATATTTTCGCATTATTCTCGGAGTCATCCAAGTTGTCCATATTAAATAGGCTGTTAAAAGCCTTTCGCCTGAAACAATGACACGCAATGTATTTACGAGTATAGAAACCTACTTTAAACATTACATTATGCTGTTACTTTGTATATAACAAAATGAAAAATATTATATTTCGCCGAGCATTACAGCTACGATTTTTACATAGGTAATTGGATATTATTTTTATCGTATTATCATAAATTATGTCATGTTTATCATATTCGATTTGATGTTACTTTTAAGGCGATCAAAGAAGCAAAATTAAAACAATCTAATAGATCATGAAATATAGATAACTTTAAACTGTTATATATTTTTATATAAAACTTTTTATTTAAAGATATCAAATTATTTTAATGTTTTGTCGATTAATTTAAATGGAACACCATTCTGCGTTTTAACGTGCTCACGACATCCGTATTGACAAAAATAGGTATTAGAAATCCATTTTTATGACATTTTTGTCTGAATATTGATATTAAGACCAATAGAATTGCTTTATTTACCTAGCCCCGCTCCGCTAAGCCGTTTCCACCAGAGCTGTGCATCCTCGCACATCTCTGGTGGAAACGCAGCCTAAGGATGCTTTTCCACCAGAGATGTGCGAGGATGCGTAGCGAGGGCTGCGTTTTTGAAGAACCAATAGAATTGCTTCATTTACCTAGCCTCGCTTGGCACAGCTGTTGTGGAAACGGCTTAGCTTATTGTTGATATTGATATTAATTCACTAGGTAGATGTTCCTATCATTTAGTAATAATAAGTATAACATAGCACAATAAACATCATAGATGTAGCTCTGCTAAAGTTGTACTCAGATTTACAGGAAAATATTTTTTTAAATTCCGTAGTCTGGGTCCTCAAGAGGCCTACTATAAGAGGTTTCAGGATTATCCATTCTTTCTGGGACATCCTGTATACAAATAGATCGCACGATCAAAGCAGAAAATTGTGTAGTGAAAAGAAGAAAAAAGTATAGTACAAAACATTCAAAAACACAGCAATAAAAAAAACACAGCATTCTAAACTAAAACAATCGCTAAGATCGCCTTACATATTATAAATCAGATAAATCTGATCATTAGGCATATTTATACACGCATAGCTTTAACATGTGACTTCGTTATGTCAATCAGTATCTAACGCTCTTCATATATGAAGTTTATTGTTAAACATCGTATTATTTAATTAATATACAGGGTGTACGTAAATATTGTGAAAAAACGCTCCCTGATATTGATTAAACATGAATAACTTTTTTATTACTTTAAAACCTTAGTAAATATTACTATTTCGGATTCAGTGTGAATTGCAGATATTTTTAATATATTTTTAAAAGTTCTTCAAAGTACAATCTTTTTTCAAAGAGACCTAGTGTTCAGTTTTTTTTTAAATGGACAAAATTTTTTTAACAGACAAAGTATGTCAAAACAAACAGATAAACATACAAACAGACAAAAATTGTAAAAAGTATAATTTTTTTGGGCTTAGAAGCGTGTCCTGACATGGAAAAACTTATTTTCACTCAAAAATATTACATGTAAAGAATTCATAGCTCAACAATTTCATTATTATATTGTATAGAAGAAGAAAACAAAAGTCCTAATTAACTACCTATATGTTATCTTTTATCAATTATTTATTCTATACTATATTATAATTGTAATATTATAAAGCTGAAGAGTTTGTTTGTTTGTTTGTTTGAACGCGCTAATCTCAGGAACTACTGGATCGATTTCAAAATTTTTTTCAGTGTTGGATAGTCCATTTATAGAGGAAGGTTATAGGCTATATTTTATTTTCAAAAAATTAGGGATCCTATTTATGCGTGCGCTGCAAAAACTATTGACAAAAGAACAAAATTATGTACTAGGGGTTTGTAGGTCTTATTAATATCTACAAAAAAGTCCGCATATCTAACTATCATAGTTTAGTCACAATAACCGCTTTTATGTTCATAAAAAATATTAAATTGTCTGAAGAAAGAAACTACGTTAAACGTGTATCGTGATATTAATCCTTATTCCAATTAAGCATTATGTTATTCGTTGTGGAATTATCACGAGTATAAAAACGCAAAGAATTGGTACCTTATAGTGAGTTATTTGCCAGATTGATTGATTGATCAACATAATAATATCCTACTAAGTATACTATTATAAATGCGAATGCTTGTAGTATGGATGGATGTTTGTTGCTCTTTCACTTAAAAACGGCTGAACAGATTTGGATGAAATTTGGTACTCAGATAGATCATAACATGGATTAACATATAGGATACTTTTTACCCTTCTCTGTACCAAAAATCTCTAAAATCCACGCGGGCAAGGCCGCGGGCACAGTCTACTCATAAATAAAATATGTATGTTTAATACTATAATTAAGTATGTTTAAACATCATGAGAATGACTCAAATTTAAAAAGTGTTAAAAGCATTTCCGATATTTCTAAATTTACAAAATTACCTTTTTATATACCTAGCTCTTACACTGCCGCCTGCGACGAGTTTTTTAATACTGTGTGCCTACTGTGTCAGTTACGTGTGTTTTCAACTTCTATATACGGTATGTTTGATAAATTTTTTGAATTAAATAGATAGGTTCTAAAACTTTTTTTATTTCATTAAAATCAATTCAAAGAGGGTCTATTTAATATGAGGGTAAATTATTTATAATGTTACGCAAATTGTTCTAAGTAAAATACTATTAAATTGTTGTTTTATTACAAAATATGGTCTTGAATTGTTAAATCTACATGTTTATTGTCATTCAATTCAAATAAACATCAAGCTGTATTTTTTTAATTGGAAAAACAAAACAATAGATCTCTTTGTCACGCTCATAATACTCAAAGTATGTGACAGAAAACAGTGGAACATCACTTTGAACGCTTATTGACATATGCACACAAGTAATGATAAAAGAAAGTAAGAGGATATGCCCAATATTTGTGTAATATTTCCATAACAAAAAATGTATATAAGTAAATAAGGACCTATCCTCTCTTTTCTTTCAGTCACTGTCTACTCGAACATGTAGATTGGGAGCCCAATAGAGGGTTTTGAGAGTTACTCGAGTGCACAGATATGGGGGATACCTTACACCCTATGTTCCATTAAAATTTGAGCCTTGTGGTGAGCAGGTTATGAATTACCATCCCGATGACAACTTTGCTATCGTCTGGCACATAATTTCACACATGGGTTTGCATTTTTTTACACTTAAACATAATTATATCATTAAAATTGTAGTCATGTGCTGATAATAGAACATCATTTGAATTTTTTTAGCTTTTTGGGAAACAGGTTAGTCAGGTGATTCAGTAGCTCTTAGGCTATAAATAACCTTTTATCTCTTCATCATCTTATATTCTACAAGTCCCAACGGCGCTCGAGTAACTACACATTTAGCCTCATGGACTCTCGTACTAAAGAGCGAACGCGCGCTGACAACTGACTGTTGTGGCAGGCACGCACATTTTCATACTGTGCACGTATATAAAACACACAATCAAGGACTCAACGCAAAATTCCAGCGTAACAACTATAAATTACATTTTTAAAAGCTTGAGTGTTTTGTTTATTTTTATAAATTTTAATACGTATTAGTTACATGGGCAATGACGCCTGTCAAAATGGGCTTCTTACGGCGCGACTACAATAATATGCATTGATTTTCAAAGATACATTAGTAATTCTACAGGGTGACTTGTAATGTCCCGCTAAGGGCGTGTAGATAAGCTCAAAACAAATCGTTTAAGTCATATGAAGCTCTATCTAAATTCAACAGTTTTCGAAATATTGGAGTTTAAAGGAATTTGAAGAGAAGTCACTTTTAAGGAAATTAAAATGATTAAAAGATTAAATAATTATTAAAAAAAAAACGATAAGATTCGGATTTTTTATTATTTTTGAGGAGGCATTTTTAGTTTCAATAATAAATAAAAGTTACAACAGGTTTGATTTTGTAGCCTTAGAAAGAAAAAAAAAACTGAATTTATTACTTACTATTATAAAAGTGCTGGGTTTTTTTTTCGCCCGTTTTTTCTCCCAGTCTACGTTTTGCCTTAGGGGCGATCAAAGTGGATGAATGTAGAATGTATAATTTATAATGACGTACATTAAGTGTGCACAAATTGTACCTAATAATGAATAAAAGCTTTTGACTTTGACTTTGATACAAATAACTGCTGTTTATTTATAAAAAAAGATAAATACAATAAATGTGAAAAATATGTTGATTCATTATTTATTCAACTTTAACAATTTGTTTTAGACCTTATCGGGATTATTAGTCCGGAAAAGGTCACATTAGAGATGCGCCGAATAGTGGTTTCACTGAATAACCGAGTACCGAATATTATTCGGTTTAACCTTTAGCGAACCGCATATTCGGCCGAATTATTCGGTTGCAACTAAATATTGACTATAGTAACCATAAGTCGTTTAAGAAATAAATATGTTGACTTGAGGTTTCAAAATAAATGTTGATGCGAAGTTAAATTGCTTTCTGCTTCATAGAATTTCTTTGACAATGTTATGTCTGACAATTTCTTGACAAATGTTATAACACAGGTTTATTTAACAGTATATTGATATAGAAATGTAGCCATATATATTTGTATTTTGTTACTTACGGGAGTGACATAGTCACTAGATGACCCAACTCCCTTAAAATAAAGATTAAAAAAAAAACATATCTTTATTACTCATACCCAGTTTTGTAAAATTTCATTGAATAAATGAGGAAATAATTATTTTCAGATTTTTTGAAATAGCAGCTTTTTATTATTTGTTTAGAATTTATTAACTTGTTAAAGTCTCCACTCTAAAAATTTAAAAATCGTGTAAAATCATTTGCAATAACTAACATTGGATTACATTTTTTCATGTATTTTCTTGTGGAAATCTTCCCTATCTAAGAATCAATTAACCCCTTGGAAATGAAGCAGTTGAACATTCAAGATTTAAAAAAACATGCACACTAAGCATCACGCAGAGCATATTAGTACCACTTACCTTTATGAACACATCACACAACAATATTTTAAACATGAATATTTATCTAGAAAATGTCTACTAAACACTACTTTGAAGAAAATAATTTAGTTAGGTATTCTGCTTACAGAATCTAATCTTAATTAGATCAAATTATATTAAGTATACCAATAAGTATAAAATAGTATGCACAAAAAGTTAACTATAAACTATTTAAACAAACAGTATTATAAGATTCATGTTAATGTTATTATTGAAATTTAATTTAAAAAATATATTGTTATTAAAAACTTACTGTCCGATGTCTTGAATATCTTCCACTGAGTTAGACCGTAGTTATTTCAGTTAAGGCAAACGAAAACATTTTGATCGCTTCACAACGGTTTAGGTCTCCTAGAATAACTGGGACCTGCGCGTCTCTCGGAGTCCCGAATATTTGTGTAAGAAGGAAGGAAAGGAAACAGCAAGGCACTGAAACAACGAACGAGACAAAACGAGGGTCCTTTTGCGCAGTCTCCACACTTTCCGCCACCATTGGAAGATAAAGTTTATTTAAAATGAGTTTTGATATTAAATATACAGTAATAATCCACAATAAAATTTACACTTCCTCTGTTTTCACACATAAGTTTTCTTACTATCTATATTTCACTTTTTAAGTAAACTAGAACCATAGCAAAAAATGTAATATCTGACTGACTGATTAACTAAATAACTAACAATGCTGTAGTGATGTGAACTAACTCTTTTTCAAAGCTATCGACATTTTTTGTCGATGTCAAAAAAAATTAAATCAATTTAACGCATATTTAACGCCAATTACCTACCTAAACTCCCAAAATGTAGCTACTAGCTAATGCAAAAAAATAAAATCCTAGGTTATACCGAACAAATGATAATTTCGTACTGTACATCACTTTGCTCTCTAGGGCCTTTGGCTGGCAAATCGTTCGTTTGTCTTAAAAATCATCACCGCATTTAAAATTAATGTTGATTTGTGTGTTTCGAAAAAGGTAACCAGTCCATAGCACTCATCATTATAAATTAAGTTCTTCATCGCATGTGAGGAGCAAACAGAAATGCAGGTCGCCTGATTTTACGTAATTTAGGACTACCCAAGAATATACCTACCCAACCGAAGCTCAAGATATGAAGAACCACGTATGTTTCTACCAACTATAAAAAAATTAAGGTTTGCAATTGCAAAAATTAAGGTTTATCAATCAATCATACAAATAAATAAAATTGAAATGTCTGTTTGTAATGTATAAAAATAACCGCTTTTTACTTAATGCATATAACATGTACGTATACTGTCCTGTCTGTCTGTCTGTTTGTTCCGGCTAATCTATGGAAAGGCTGGATCGATTTTGACGGGACTTTCACTGGCAGATAGCTGATGTTATAAGTTACTATTAGGCTACTTTCTTTACTTTCAATTTTCACGCGAAGTCGCAGGCACAACCAGTTTTACAATATGCTATATTATTTACAGTAGCTGGGCCATAAGCCCATTTTCTCAGTTTTTTGAAGTGAAAACTTCTTTTAGCGCGGTATGCATATTTTTAGATGAGATAAAAATTAAAATCCCTGAATAGAAAGTCAAAGTAACTATGGAAACTGTCATAAGGAAACATTCATAAATAACAAGTGTATTTTGTTATAGAATAAGCTAAATATTATAAGGACGAATCAATTTGTACGGGTACTGGACGAATAAATTATATTTATTCGTCCGGATACTTCAACATGTACAAAGGGATTTCGGGATTTCTGAGTTAAATTGAGACTTCTGTCACTGAACATCGCTCCGCTTTGCTTCGCTCGGGAAAAAAAAAATTAACCTAACCTAACCCACTGAAGGGATTTCTGTGTTAAATTTAGACTTCCGTCAATGAATCCGGCAATATTGAATAAATATTAACTAAAATTTCATCAGCCGATTCATTCTTAAATATTTAAAAATATTAATACATGTACGAATAAATATAATTTATTCGTTATTTTGTAACCCATACAAATAGTCACTTCGTAGAAAACAAGCTAATCATCCGATTCATGACACTTAGAGACTGAAGTCTAAATTTAACTCAGAAATGTTGAAGTATCCGGACGGATAGTTATAATTTATTCGTCCAGTACCCGTACAAATACTAAATAGTCACTTCGATATTATAATTATTGTGATTTTGGATTCCATATTGCGATTATTAAACGACATTTAATGCTTTAAATTTAATGTCGTTTCTTTGCTTACAGAGAAACTCAATTGTGTTTTAATTGAACTGTCGTCCAAATCACCAAGAAAACACGTCATCTTATAAGTTTTCACTTCTGCTGGCACTCCCGGAGTGCAATTAGGTTTTTTTTTATGTAGTTTTAGGGAATGGATGTTTAAATAAGAAGTGGAACTACTAACGAAATATCGATATTTTGTTTGTATGGATTTTATATTGTGTGGGTACTATACTACTCATAATTTATAAGTAGTATAGTGCTATGAGACTTATGCAGCGGTGATAGCCCAGTGGCTTAGAATTCGACCTCGAATCGAGGGATCCGGGTTCGAATCCCAGTGGCACGCACCAATGACTTTGTAATAAAAGTTATGTGCGATTTATGAAATTAAATATCACCTGCTGTTACGGTGAAGGAAAACATCGTGAGGAAACCTGCATGCCTGAGAGTTCACAAAAAAAAATGTTCTCAAAGGCATGCGAAGTCCACCAACCCGCAGTAGGCCAGCGTGGTGGACTAAGGCCTATATCCTTCTCATTGTGAGAGGAGACCCGACCCTGTAGTGGGTCATTAATGGGTACTGACAAGACATAGTGCTATGAATCATAAATCATGTTGTTATTGGATGTGTCCACATTAACTGCCTAAAGCTTAAAGCTACACGTTAATTCGTAATGTGAACGAGATGCGTTCAAAATAACAAAGGATTTGATTTTTAAAATATAATCTGTCTAATAGGTGGGCCACACTGCTGTAAACAAGCCCTCCACATCGGTCTCCACCGGCGGTTTGCTCTAAACGTACCGACGATTTAAATTTGAAAATTATTTTAAACCTTTCCTATATTCTTAGATTTGCATAATTAATTTATATAAATTGTAAGCTAACGAATCATTTGTTATGTAGTAGTCAAAATGAGCTTCTTACGACTTCTTCGTTTAGTTTTAGGTATATTACAAAATATCGAGCATCACAATAATGTAAACATCACTAAAACAAGAGAGCGCAAATTCACGCTTAAAAACACGTGAGGTCGGGCCAAAATGAAACAGAGATATATGTTTATTTCAACACTTGTGCGCTGAAGCACGTGGCAAAGAAAAGAGACAACAGTATTGGGGAATGGGGTTGGGGAATATGCAGTCGCGTGACACGTTCGTAATATCAGCCGCCGTCTGCCGTAGCCACGGGCCACGGGCAGCCCGCCGATTCTAGTAAGCTGGCCCACTTGGTCCACTTACTACCTATAAGTACCTATACTTACTACTACCACGCCACGCTATAATTATAATAATATCGGTTGTCATAAACTGTCCAGTAGTAGGTACCTATATCTACGAGTAGCAATAGTAAGGATGGATTATAGGTGTCGGTACTACTACTATTATCCAGCCCAATTATTCATGTCTAGTTCTTAACTACTTACCTACATGGTACTACTAGACTTACTAGCTTGAGTAAGGATATTAGCTGATCCCGCAAACGTTGTTTTGCCATATAAGTTTCGAGCGCTAAAAATCCACTATTAAAAGTAGTGGTTGGTATTTATTTTATAATGCCACATTATTGAAAAACTAAAATAAAAAAAAGTATCCAAAAAATAAAATAAAAATGTTACGTGTGGACAACCCTTATCACTTAGGGGTATGAAAAATAGACAGTAGCTGATTTTCAGACCTACTGAATATATAATGCATATAAAATTTCATAAAAATCGGTCAAGCCGTTTTGGAGGAGTATGGTAACTTACCATTGGTAAGTAACTGAAACTGTGTCATGAGAATTTATTATATACATATAAATTACAAGATAAGATATAGGTATGTACTTGCCCAGTGTATTTGGCGTAGGTAGTATAGGTACTTATTAAATTACTCTTAATAAGGTTCTTTCAATGATATTGTAATAAGTAACAAAAGTTTAAAAAAAATCAAAGGGTTCATCATTCGAAAAACACGTTTTTACCCAGCCGACCCCATAGAGTACTTAAACATACGTGGCCCACCCATTTATTTTTAACCCCGACGAAAAAGTTTGACGTGTCTGTGACAGTTTCTGTGGCACCGCCACCGTATCTCGCGAACGGGTGAAGCGATTTCAATTTAGTTTTATTTTAGTATGAAAGGTGAGTCACGGGCAAGTGATCTTAGACATGTTTGATGAAAATCGGTTGAGTCGTTAAAAAGTTGTGGTGGGTGAAAGTGGGGAAGAATAACCAAATGTCTGCAAATATAATCGAGTGGGGTCTCAAATGAAAGCGCATCACGTGCACTTTACAAAATAAATTATATTATGTTGAATGAAAATCGGTTGAGCCCTGAAAAAACTCTGGGGGTAAAAGTGGGGGGGTAAAATACCCAATATCTGCAATATGTGGTGGGGAGAAAATGAGGATGGAAATCCGAAATTTTGACAAGAATCTATGTGTGGGTATTAAAATTTACGTGATTTGATATTAAATATAATCACAATAATTTTATTGTACGTTTTATTTATATAATCGATAATCGATTTATTTCAATACCGATTTATAGTCTGTGGTCATTATTTTACACATCTCTAAGTGGGCGGAGCCCGCCCATGAAGTACATTTTATTAAAAAATAATTACAAAACTTTATGTGCGTGATCTGTCAAAAGTTAAATAATATAATAATTCATCCATTAAATAGTGGAGAAATACTGTTATTTTTGAGGTTTCTCATGTGATGTCGAAAATAATTAAATTTTTTCCGCTTACATTGCAAACGCAGGCTGAACCCTACGTGATTTATCAAAATGTACTAACTATTGTACACATTTAAAAGGTCTACAGAAAACTCTGCGATGGTATATTATGTCTATCTCTTATGGATGGATATCCATCCATTGTGGGATCACAATAACATTTTTTTGGCATTTACGACAAATAATGGCTAATTTTCGAAGCGATTTTAACCAATACAGCAATCCTTATCCAATTAAATACCTTAAATGCATTGTAGATTTAATAATTATAGATCTATATGGCCCTTTACAGTATATGATTTAAATGAATACCTATTTTCGAAGATATTACAGATTTAAAAATTGCGGGACGTACCGTTTTCGGCGGTACCGGCCGGCTCTTTCATTGTAACGAATGTGTTAAAGTTGTTTGGAGCTTTACAATGTACATCATATACATACATAATAACTAGAATATATTGTATTATAAGTGCTGAGCTTACATCTTTTTGGTAAAATATGACCTTATTGTGACATTAGTCCCGGGCTAGTAGGAATGAAAATAGGAACATGTCACGTCACGAACCCCGGCTAACCGGCTGATACAGAATAATAATATAAAATGTCCCTACTAAATCCCTACAGGGGCAAAAGAAGGCCCTAACTTTCTACAGGAACTTACAAGACGTGCAAGTAATTTTTATTTCCTCGAGAGAACGTGAGAAAAGAAGCTCGTGCAAAGTTTTACGTAGGTATATGTATGTATTCTGCATGCGTATCAGAAGTTGGCCGTCACGCCAGGCTGTTGTTTCCTATGATTTCCACGTTCTCGTGCACCTTTGAATTTGTGAGACTTTATCGAAACTTTATCTTTATCAACTTTGTCGAAACAACCCTTCATCGCCCGTTGCAGGGCACGAGTCTCACGGTGGCTGTACGCGTGTTTTGAAATTGTTCGAAACTTCGCATTTTTACGTGTTTCCACCACCAGTCACTAACCACCGGTTTTTGAACAGTTAGTGAGTAGATAGATAATTTAACACTTTGTATGTCATTCCGACCTATTCCACATCTGATGAGGGTAAAACATATCTTAATTTGGTGTTACAAAATCCTGTCTTGCAGTGGATACTTTTAAAGGTTACATAGATGTATCTGGGGACACGGCAGTGCCCCCGCCAAGTCGAGCAGTAAACAAACTAATTTAATATTGATAGATTTTGTTAAAAGCAAGTGAAAAATGGTTTGTTAATCTGTTTTTCAAATGTCAAAAACGCTATACGCCATGAAAGCTATCGGCGTGACGTCATTAGCAGCATGAAGTTATAGAGTGTAGATAAACAATGGAGTCTTTGTTGACCTGTATTTTTTATTAATAATTTGCGATTTCTCAATTTTCTTGAACACCGCCACGAGACACCAACTAATTTTGTTTTTGCAAAAATAACTTTCTTCCTGTACTGAGATTTATTGTTTACACTGCGAGTGTCACTAGCATGGCGGCAGCGCCGAGACGGCCGAGACCGTATTTTCGCGGGGATTTTTGAAATTTAAATTGAAAAGTCTTTTTTTACATAGGTAATATTTGTTTTGAAAAAATTTTTTTACAATTTTTTATGGGTTTTTGACTTACGAATTCATATAAAAAGCTTTTTGACATAGGCCGTAATACCCTATTATGCAGGAAATTATTTTGAAAAAGATCAATATCTGGGTAGGTACTAAAAAGAGGTCTACATTCCATCCAAGTTATAAACTTTTATTATTGAAAAAAGTATCTTTTGTGTCGTAACTTTAATATTAAATTTAGACATAATAGATTGTAGATAGACTAGCCCTAGGCTTAGGATTTGCTCAAAAGCGAAGTAGAAAGGATCCCATCACACATTCTGCTGATTTTGTGCAAAAGTGTAACAAATATCTGTCTGTACCACTAAATGTACGAACATAGGTACTGTTATCGTGAAGCAGTACCAAGGCTCTTTATGTCATAGTTTCTTTTACGGTGGCCTTTTTACTAAAAAAACATTTCTAAAACTAAGATGGTATATGCAATTTTTGCCCTGTTTGAAGTTTTATATTAATTTGGTAGTCCACGGGCTAGACCAAAATCAGACTAAACATAGCATTGGTCAAATTTTTTTAAAGATCGGCCCAGTAGTTTTAGTAGATCGGTAGTTTTAGCCCAGTAGATCGGCCCAACACAACAAACCAACAATAAATCAAGTCTTTCCTCTTTATAATATTAGTTTTAAACAGAAATTCTGTTTTCTATGGTTTAGATGCACCAATCAAACCAGAACCCACCTCTGAATGAAAACCGCATCCGATTTGAAAAAATAAATGTTTACTGCAGCGCCCCCTGGTGAGTTGTCATCTTAACGCCTATCTAAAATCATTCACTGATCAAATTCAAACCCATCACTGAAAGCTGCATCAAAATCGGGCTAGATTTTTGGAGATAGGGGACAACAAACGCATATAGGTACCATCTCCGTACCGTCGCGGGTAAAAAGAAAAATAGAATTGTAAATACCTAAGTGTTTAATTTTTAAGTTTAATTAACCTACAAGACACAATTCGATACATATTTCTAGTAACATTGCAGGGACAGTAACTAAGATCTACTCTTGGACATAGTGTTAATATTTGATTTCTTAGAATTTAAAAGTATTTATATCTTAATTTCACATAATACACTGTTAGTCTGTGAGTTACTCAAAAACATTAGTATAGGTACATAGATAGGGGCTGGGTGGGCCGTGCCGGTGCCCATCCCTAAAAGACAATGCCCACTCCAATCAGGTTGGTCAGGTTTGTTTAAAGTTTTTTCTAGGAATAGGACCAGGGGGGTTACTACAACGACTTTGTAGTAACCCCCCAGATCTAAAACTCTAAACGGTCTACGCAACATCGGCAACACATGTTTCATGAACAGTTTTAATTTAAACCAAAACATCATTGCTTTATGACGGTTTTAGGAGTTTGTAGTAGCCCACCAGGTCCTCCCTAGTATACTCCTTATTACCTAAGGTAATATTATAAGTTAAAAATTTCTAGAAAACAATAATAACGTTAGTAATGCAATAATTATTATTGTTTCTTGAAGAGCCTAATGCCATTAACGATTTTTTCAAATGAGGAGACTTACTGGAATAACCATTGTAATTCGAAAATTGCTTATTGCGGAGGGCTCAGAGCACACCTATTTTTGACTTGTTGTTATGTACTTGTTATAACATATGAAACAAAGGTTTTCCTATACATAACTTCATCTAACATCATTGTGGTATAAAAGGTTTATCTGGTGAAATATTATGATACTGATATATTTAAAGTATACCCAGATTGATATTTAACAACTAGTTAAAAACTATAAATATGGTATGCAGTTAGTTTGTGATACAGACTAAACGGTTTTCTGTGTATACATATAAAATTTCATAATATTATATACAATATAATATTTTCCAAAAATTAATATCCAGTATTATGTTAAAATATCTTATTACAGTCAGTTTTTTTTCTCTTGTCCAATTTGTCCAATCTTGTGATAGAGTAATCTTTTTATTAAAAAAAAACTTTAAAAAAAATAATTTCATTTAGTTACTGGAAATTTGCTTCAACAGCAAATCGCAAAATAGAATTTAAAAAAAAAGACATGCTAAGTTGTGTTTACCAAATAGGAAAAGGACTTTACATCTTCATACTACATACATTTACATCTTTTTTGAAATTATTTTGTAGTGACAAAAATAATATATAAATTTCACTTAAGTTAGTTAGTATATAATTACTTTAACATATTAACTAACCAACTGCAGCTAATAACAATGTTGCAATTTCTTCGTGAGGTGAACGAGCAACAAGTTGCATAGTGACTGCACCCTGAGTTGCAACAAGTCTGGCCTTAACCATTACAGGAGTGCCTTGCCGCCACAGACCTCCACCTCGGATTTCTTTTACAGCTTCACCACTGATCGCAGATTTTGGCAGGCCCAAATGATCACAAACAGCCTTCGCAGCTTCTTCCACATTAGTCTGTGATAAGCCAAACGTGTCTGATGATTCAGCGGCACTTGCTGCTCTTTCCCAGGATGAGTCCCAATCATCTGGAGCAGCACGTGTTCTAAACTGATCTGCACAACAGATCTCTACTTCTTCCAGGGGATATGTATCAGCATACCCTTCACGGGATTCTGGCAAACCTGTAGTTGGGTCACAATCACGGACAACAAACTCTAATGTTGCCCCAATCGTACACAATGATTCCATTGGACTGTCAGGAAATTTTAATATACAAAATACAGAACCTGAGACATTGTATGGAAGTTGCTCGCATGCTACTTCACCTATGACTTGGTATCCAGGAACGGGATCGAGACGAATGTGTACTTTTTCTAGGAGCTGGTCACTAAGAGTGTTTGTGCACTCAAACTGAAGAATTAAATGTTGAGCAAAGATATGTTTAACACATCGTACACGATATTCTGTTTCAGGTTCAGTCAAATCAATGGATTCACAGCTTTTAAATATAGGACCCAACTTTTCAATGCCTGGTATAACTCTTAATATTTCGTATATTGCCTCCAGAGTAGTTACAGTAGAACTACGAGTGTCAACTTGCACGGGCACCTCTTCAGATGCTTTAGCTTCTTCTTCTGGGGGAACTGAGGCAATATTGAATGGTTCATCAGGAGTGTTTGCCAAATGGTCTTGCAATGCTTTTTCCAACAGTACTGGATTTGGATTTGGGACATTAATGATGTAATCATTAATAAGCTGAGGATCGTCAGAATCCAGTATGGCGCTGTAATAAATCGCGCGATCACGCACTTCATCTTCATCATCTAACTGGCAACGAGCTAATAATACTCTAATGTTTGGAAGCAATTCTGCACGTACTGCGCCAAAACGCGCTACTGCAGATACAGCTGCAGCACGAACTGGACCAGATTCCAAAATAACTCGATTGTAAATATCTATACATATTATAAAGAGGAAACATTTGTATTTTTGTATGTTTGCAACGAATAAACTCAAAAACTACTGGGCCGATTTCAAAAATTCTTTCACCATTAGAAAGCTACATTCAGCCTGAGTAACATAGGCTATATGAAAAAAATGAAAATCCAAGATGGCCGCCACCACAAAATGGCGGATGACATATTTATTCCGCAACTTCCTCAATATGGGTATCAAATGAAAGGGTTTGTTTAGTAGAATAGAGCTCACTATAAAAAAATGAAAATCCAAGATGGCCGCCGCCATAAAATGGCGGATTGCATGTTTTTTTCCGCAACTACCTCAAAATGGGTATCAAATGAAAGGGCTTGATTGGTAGAATAGAGCTCACTATGAAAAAAATTAAAATCCAAGATGGTCGCCGTAACAAAGTGGCGTATTAAATATTTTCCACAACTTCCTCAATATGGATATCAAATGAAAGGGCTTCATTGGTTGAATAGAGCTCACTATGAAAAAAATGAAAATCCAAGATGGCCGCCGCCACAAAATCGCGGATTACATATTTATTCCACAACTACCTCAATATGGGTATCAAATGAAAGGGCTTGATTAGTAGAAGAGCTAACAATAACAAATGAAAATCCAAGATGGCCGCCGTCACAAAATGGCGGGTTGCATATTTTTTTCATGCCTACCTCAATATGGGTATCAAATGAAAGTGCTTGATTAGTAGAATAGAGCTCACTATAAAAAATGAAAATCGAAGATGGCCGCCGCCACAAAATGGCGGGTTACAATTTTTTTCCGCGCCTACCTCAATATGGGTTTCAGATGAAAGGGCTTGGTTGGTAGAATAGATCTCACTATAAATAATGAAAATTCAAGATGGCCGCCGCAACAAAGTGGCGCATTACATATTTTCTACAACTGCTTCAATATGGGTATCAAATGAAAGGGCTTGATTAGTAGAATAGAGCTCATTCTCAAAATTAAAAATAAAGTCAATAGAATGAGAAGTATCAACTAACAACAAAACTAAAAACTTGAAAATAAAAATTAAATTAATAAAAATGATGTGGTGTTATGGGACACCAAGTCGAACGAATAAGTCATAGAAATAGAAATGTGCATGTTATTCATAACTTTTTATTAATCCTTATCCAAATAAATTATTTTGTATTCAAAATTGTTTCGATACCCGTAGATTACTTTTTGCATTTTTCAAATCGTATATTCCTTTCAAAAGATATTTGGAGAGGAGAGGCGAGGATAGAGCTAAGGAGGATCATCTGTATACATGAAAAAGTGTCCGTCGAAATGCATTAAACTAGGGTGGCGCCACTTTATTGTTGTGCCACTGTATATTTGTGTGTGTGTGTATGTTTGTAATGAATAATCTCAAAAACTACTGTGCCGATTTCAAAAATTCTTTCATCATGGAAAGCTACATTCACCCTGAGTAACATAGGCTATATTATTGCTAGAAAAGATTAGGGACCCTTGCTAAAACTTAAGTAACGTAACCCAAGGTGTAAAAAAGTGCCCTAAAACGTCTTTTGTCGCAAGCGCTGCGGAAACTATTGATGATAGAACAAAAGTATGTGGTACAATATTAAAGAACATAATTATTTCTACTGAAATACCGACCAAAATTAAAAAAAAAAATTAAAAAAATTAGACCATGATATCCATGTCATGTCATGCAGCGGTGATAGCCCAGTGGCTTAGAATTCGACCTTGAATCGAGGGATACGGGTTCGAATCCCAGTGGCATACACCAATGACGTTGTAAAAAAAGTTATGTAAGCTTTATAAAAAATTAAATATCACCTGCTGTTACGGTGAAGGAAAACATCGTGAGGAAACCTGCATGCCTGAGAGTACACAAAAAAAATGTTCTCAAAGGCATGCGAAGTCCACCAACCCGCAGTAGGCCAGCGTGGTGGACTAAGGCCTACATCCTTCTCATTGTAGATTGATCCGACTCTGTAGTGGGTCATTAATGGGTTACTGACATGGATGTCAGTACCCATTAAACAACTCCTCTCACAATGAGAAGGATGTAGGTCTTTGTCCACCACGCTGGCCTGCTGCGGGTTGGTGGACTTCACATACCTTTGAGAACATTTGTTTTTATGAAATCTCAGGCATGCAGGTTTCCTCACGATGTTTTCTTTCACTGTAACAGCAGGTGATATTTGATTTTTTATAAAGCTTACATAACTTTTTTTACAACGTCATTGGTGTATGCCACTGGGATTCGAACCCGTATCCCTCGATTCAAGGTCGAATTCTAAGCCACTGGGCTATCTGTTACTTCTGTTATTCATACTTTTGCTTAAATCCTTATCCAAATATTTTTCGTTGTAACTAACGTGTTAAAGTTGTTTGGTTTTCGCAATGGACTTGGTGGTGGAAAGTTGACTGTGTTTCAAAAGCTTTTGATATTAATCAAATTAATAATTGGCAGAGCAAAGCCTGCCGGGTCAGCTAGTATCTGATATATCTTGATGGCTGTCTAGCTCTTGGTCCCTCGCGGCCCAAAATATGTAGAATACGTACAGCTAATGATGTGTGCTCACAATCTTCAATGAATTCACAAAGATGGGCTAGGCCGGTCTCCTTTGCATCTGGATTTTCTTCTACTAATGCAATAATTGCATCAGCTATAGCAGTTTTATACTCCACTCCACCCTCATCGCGAAGCATGCCGGCTAGAAATGCACCCAAAGCCTGATGTTTACGTGGATACTTAGAACAGAGTTGTCTAATTGCATGAACAACAACAATTTTGAATTCATCTGATATTTCGGACATGAAACTCAATATCTGCTTCATCAAACGATCTATGGAACTTTCAGCTCCAGTAGCAAGGAGGGTTGTCACAGCTAAAGTGGCCACTGATCTGTTGGGGTCAGAGATAAGATTTTCCAAATCTACAGTACAAGCTGCAACTGCATTGGGATGTTTAGTAGTCAGTCGAGCTAAAGTCCGGGCCCCGGCCAGCCGTAGAGTAGCTTTTGATGATCCACAGAAAATTTGAAGGACACTCACTGCTTGGGCGAGATCTTTAGCAGTTTTTCGTAAATTAACGATTGCATGCGCAGCTTCATACACAACAATCTCAGATTTATAGCGAAGACAAGATTCAATAAATTCCATATATTGTTCAGATGATTCAGTTTGATCTTCTTCAGCTAATTTTGCAGCATACCGAATGAGTAAACATAATGTATACGGTGAACGTGGTGGTGATTTAATCAATTTTGTAACCAGTTTGACTGTAGAAAGGCGATCGTTTCTACGTGCTCCAGCCAGCACAGCTAATGCATGGTATGATACCATGGCATTGTCGGACATCACTGCTTCCTGCAAATAAATTGAATTTATGATTAAATCAAATTCATTGTTTAATTTTTTGTGTTCAAAATTATTCTTAAGTTTGTTAGCAGTTATTAAGTTTTTTTAATTTTATTTATTATACACAACTTTTTCATATTTTATTCATTTTTACCAACTACAGGAGGGTAATCTGGGGGCACCACAGTACCCCTGCCAAGTCGAGCAAAAATGCAGCATGACCGTACCATTTTCTTGAAGCAATTCAGGCCTTTTTCAACCCCTTGATTTGTTTTTTGGCTGCCACAGCAACATTTATAACAATAACAACAACATGTGTCAGGAAATCACCTTATTATTGTGAACAAATTTGTGGTGAATTTGCAATTTATCAAAGTATGACTGTCTTGTAGTGGTTAAAGGTAGACTTCTGGGCATCTTAGTGGGTATTGCCTGAATTAACTCAAACGTCTCTCTTAGCAAAACCATCTCATTAACATTCAATAAGTAACATTTTATCATAAAATTATCTTGCCATGACTTTTATTGTATATGAGTAGCATTGACCCCAACATCCAACAACAACAAAGTATAATAATTGTAATGTAATAATAATAATTCAGTAATCCACATTCAAGAGAGGTCATTTGAAAAATTTAATTTGACTGAGCAGTGTTCCGGTAGCTATGGGAAACTACAGTGGCTGAAGTTTTTGAAAATTGTGTCTTGCCAATTATGACCTATTGAGTCCAGACATGGACCTTCACTGTGATTACTGTGAGCCATATCGAAAAGTGTAAAGTCGCTTCTGACAATTCTTAAAGAGCTGAGAGAGCTATGCTTATATGTTTGGGACAAGAAAATCTCTAGAAAAGCAAAGGTGATTGACATAGCTCTCAAATTTGTGAATTAAATACTGCAATGAGCTGGCCACATTGTTCAAAAATCAATGGGGTGACCGCATTTAGGCAAAAAAGTATAGTTGCTGTCACAAGTGGTGAGTCGTCGGTCGGTTTGACATTGACTATACTGTGGTGCACACAATTGGTTCGACTGTCATCAGTTCGTCAGTGTGCATAGTCTATTAGTCCAGCATGTTTTTTCGGCTGCTGCACATTGACCGAAAGTATACAGTATGCCTACCACTGATAATCTGTGCTCACAACTCATGACGGTTACTCTACAGGCCACCCACTGACAAGGTAGATTTATGTCCTAAAGCCAGGCAGAGATAAGGAGAGGTCTAGCAGTTGAATATGAATTGCTGAAAGGAAGGAAGGAAGGAATGATTCTATAATTGATTTTCCCATTCAGAGAATTATAAACACCATAAGGACTGTTGTTGTAATACCTGTGCTTCGTTCACCCATCTGCGCACCAGGTCAGGAACAGTTGCTGATAGATGTAGGGCAGACACCAAAGCTGCGGAGCTCACAGCTGGATTCTTATCCACTATGGCCTGCTTCATATAGCGCTCAATAGCTTGCAACATGGAGCTATCACTAATGCTACATAGAGCTCTTATTGCTGCTGCTCGGTATAAGTCCTCTTTACCTGTCATATCTTTAGTGAGTGATGATGTAACGATGATGACATCTTGAGCCATAGGACTCAACTCCTTTATCGCCAAGTAAACCAAGCGGCGTAATACAACATCCTTGGACTGAAACAGTTTCGTTGTCGCGAAAAATATGTCAGTTGCTTCTTGGAGCGTGAGCTTTTCACCTTGATTCAGCAAGTAAATAATTTTAGTTAGAATGAGCATACATTTTCTCGGAACAACTGGCGATGAATTAAAGTACCTTGTTTCTTGCAGAAGAGTTGTTTTGTCAAGATTTTGAAAATAAGTAGCTCCACCATCTTCTTCCTCCTTCTTGTCGCGTTTAAACGAACTCATTATGTATCAGTCCAACAAATCGTAGTTCCAATAGTTAAATAGGTTCAGATCCGTTTAGGGTTGGTGTTTTAATGTTTCACCGATATTTTCTTGTGAACCTGTGCGGATTCTCAGTAAATAGGTACTTATCAATGATAGTTGATTTTCTCCATAAGCCGATATTTCTTTTCGTTTTGTTCAGTAAATATTTTACAGTATTATTTCTTACGTTGGCATTATTAAATAATATATTCGAAGAACTTTAAAATGATTAATAATATAGTGAAATTACAATAAAATTACAACCATATAAACCGGAAAATTGCAGTCTAAAATCAGAGCAGATTAGAATTTGAGCACATCATCAATCTAATGTCAATTGTCAATATTGAGTGTCAACTGTCAAATCTCTATTTCTATATGATTGTCAATGTCATTTTAATACTGTCAAAGTATAGTTTTAAAAAAAGAAGTTGCGTTCTTGGATTCCATCTTAATAGTTGTTTTTTAACGCTCGATGACTTATATGGCAAAACAACGTTTGCGGGCAACTAGTGATAATAGTTAAGCATAATGATTATAATCCTTATAATAATAACTATTATCATCTCACCATTTTTCTAACCGACTTCAAGAAATCAGGGGATGTTTGATCGTAACGCTTGAGATTAAAATAAACAACTATAAAACAAACATTTTTTAATTTTTTTTTGTATTTGATCTTGTAATGAATTTTTACGCATTCCATATAACAATGTGACCAAATGCCATGACTTTTTTTTAATATATCGGTGCCCGCTTCTTTCTCCCAGTCTACGTTTTGCCTGAGGGGCGATCAAAGCGGATGAATGTAGAATGTATAATTTATCTGTATGACTTTCATTAAGTGTGCACAAATTGTACCTAATAATGAATAAAAGCTTTTGAGTTGAGTTGAGTTGAGTTGAATATTTTTTTTTTAATTATCTTTAAAAACTCGCATTATAAACCAAATATACATGGGGGCAAAACGGAGTTTTCTTACTTAAATCGGTTTCAACTAGGCACTGCACAATATAATTTAGGTTTTGTATCTATATCTACTGAACAATTTTTTTTACTTAAAACTAGTTATTTTGTAAAAACGGCACGATTTGATATTAAAACTGACAGTCGTTAAAAGGGCGTTATGTGTTACAGGATTCCGGAGCCCCCCACATGCGTAGAGTCACCTCGTCGTAGGGCCACCGAAGGGGTTTTAATGGGTAAGAATCCCACATAACCCGTAGTCGCTCCCACGGCTCTCGGAATACCTATGAAGGTTTCCCCCCGTCACAAAAAAAAGGATTAGCAGGTACATCTATCTTGTTCTAACAATGTACTCTTAGTAATTTCTCTTTCACATTGCCAATCTCTAACGTTAGTAAGTTATAATACAATATCTATGCCACAAACTGACTGCATTTTGTCGCGTTGTTGTGGTTCGGTCGTAGTTCGTGTATATAATTTAGAGCTACTAATTTTTTTCCTGGCAACTGTGCAAATTATGACAATGTTATATTTTTGAGCCAATGAGCTTGCATAAAATTGACATTGACAACATTATAGACGACGGATATTTGTGTTGCCATAATATCAATTTTGAATGTGGCGCCACTTGTGAAGGTGTACAAAAAGTCAAAAACCTGGGCCAGGATAATGCTTGTTTTTCGATTCTTAAAAAGTATAATAAACAAATAGGCATATTTACCTAGGTATCAGTGTTCCTCGTTTAATAGTGTTATTACCAGGATATTTTAGAGATACAGCATTCCTTCCTTCCTATCAGCCCTTGGCAGTCCACTGCTGGACATAGGCCTCCCCTAATCGACGCCAGTCAACCTGGTCCTAGGCCCTCTGAATCCAACGGTTTCCCGCTGTCTTCTCCAGTCCACCTGGTAGGAGAGATACAGCATAAATAATTAAATAAGTATCTATGCGCAAGTAAGTAATTCGGGACGTTTCTAGTTTCCGAAAACTGTACGAACGCATCGGCGCATTCTGCGCAGTAAAAATCATTACTTGCTAACTTGTACCAGTAGTACCTGAGTAACAAGTGCTGAAGTATGCACTTGAAACGTCGGTTTTAAATATGACGATAATATTATGAACATTTCGACGTCATGCTTAGGTGCTTTATATTTTTCTCTTCATCGAGAAAGGCTAAACGAAGCAGCTTGGTAAGTTTATATATTTTAGCGTTAAAAACTTAAATTATTTTATATCTATTGATTTCCTGGCCATAAATACAAACAAAAATTAAATAAAAAAATATTCATAGTAGATGTAAGCTTTTTTATTTGTCTGAGTGTGTATCTAATTATTTTAAAATCAGAACAACTCCTACACAAAATGAAATCAATCAAACATCACTTGTTTGGATTGATTTCATTTTGTGTAGTAGATTCTACAATAAATTGTTAAAAAAGGGGTGATATACAAGGAAGAATCGTTTGAGAAGAAACAAATAAAATAATATAATATGTCTTTTGAAACAAAAATCTTTGATGAGATCTCCGTCTCGACATTCACTTGGCGTACCTACCTGTGCAACTTTAATCAACAAGTTGCATTAGAATGATGTGATATTCTTGCGATTGTTATAAAAAAATTAAGTTTACCTCTCATATGCGGATGCATATAAGTACCAATGCGGATGTAGAAGTTAGGTATTCTCACGGTCTATACGGTTCACGTTAATTTTTGGAGGTTTAAAATATGTCGTGATTTGATGAGTTGGTTGAAGACGAATTGGGTTTTGACGGGTGATGATGAATAATGTCCTAAATTCCCAAACAGAATAAAAAACGAACTGTTCTTAATGTGAGGTTAGGTCTTGTCTTGGATTTTCTGTCTGTTGTTCAGAAGTGGGAGACTAAAAAGTCTTTGGCAAGACTATAATCATCATCATCAATTATATCATCATATCATCATCATCTCTTCTCCTCTTATAATACAATTATATAAAATTCTCATGTCACAGTTTTAGTTACCATACTCCTCCAAAACGGCTTGACCTATTTTTATGAAATTTCTGAGAATCGGAATCTACTGTCTATTTTTCATATCCCTAAGTGATAAGGATTGTCCACACCTAACATTTTATTATATTTTTTGGACAATTTTTTTTTATTTTAATTTTTCAATAATGTGACATCAAAAAATGCATAGAATTTTCACCCTTCTATCAACATCCCCTATTTTTAATAGTCATTTTAGTAATTTAATAATTTTTCATCCCTCTCGATGAATTATGTAGCAAAACGCAAAACAACGTGGGGTCGGCTAGTACCTATACATAGGTCAGAACAATTTTCTTTCGTTTCTCAACCAATTTTCCTCATTTTTGTTTTTACACGACAACGGCGAAGCAAAAAGGAGGGTTATGATTTTGACTTGTAGGTATGTTTGTACATAGGTGGGTATGGATGTTCATCTATTCCCTCACAACTTCTTAACTAGTTATCATAAATTAATTCGACAAATGAGGCGTCGTTGGAAGCCTCTTGATTGTCCGCTGGTAATAGGCTACATGACGTCGTGTTAAATTGACCACAGCGCCCGCTAGGGGACTTAAAGTAAAGAAATAAAAAAATTCTGAACGGCGCATTACGGTGTCGTCAGGGGTATCAAATGAAAGAGCAGAGTCCATCTGCAAACACGATTTCGTGTGTTTTTAATTTCTCCCATAAAGAGCATTTAAATTGTTAAAATTGGCTAACTGTTACAGTAATTCATTGTTTTTAAATTCAAATAATATACATTTTACCAATCAATTCAAAAGTGTTAACAGCGAGTGCTACCCGTCAGAAACCTTACCTTATAATTTCAATATTATAGTAGAAGTACACAGATGTAGAAAGTTTTAGTAAATTACCTATAGTTGAACATCGACTACTGGACGACCACTCGTGTAATTAATTTATTCTAGGTTATATCCTCGAGAGACATACCTACTAAGACACCCCCTTTCTTAGCTGACGTAAAAACGCTTATTCAGTCAACTAGCCAGTGCCACACTCACTACCTACTTAGCTATTTTTGTTTTTACTTTTGGCTTCTGCATGGTAATACTTCGCAGTCTGAACTATTTACATATAAGTAGGTACAGGGACTATTTTTAGTCTTGTCTATTATTTTAGGGCTAATCTAGGACTATGTTCCTACTTTTCCTACTTTTGGTTTCTACATGGTAATACTTCGCAGGGTGAACTATTTACATATAGGTAGAGGGACTATTTTTAGTCTTGTCCATTATTTTAGGGCTAACCTAGGACTGTTCCTATCACAAGTTCCTATCACCTCAAAAATAGTACCTAGGCCTAAACTATGTAAGAAATTTCATTTTAAGTATACTTTTTTGATGTCGGTTTTTTATAACTCATTTTTTATAACTCATCACGGCAAAAATAAACCGCATCTTATTGTTAAAAAAAATCTACCTACTAACTTTCAGGCCTTTCCTCGCAATTTCCTCGACATACGAACATATTATACCTATACCTACCGCAGTTTTAAAGACCAACGGTTTTTCTCGTGGCTCGTTGGTGCTGGTCGACTGGCGATCGACTTTCTTGTGTGAAGCATCGTGGCAAATATAAATTAATTTGCGGATAAAATAAAGGAAGGAGTGCATTTTACATCATTTATTATTTACCGATCTACAAATATATTTGTACACGGGTAATTTGAAACATTTAGTGGCGATATTTGCCCTAACACTCATTACACACTATTTGAATCCATATTTTTAGTAAGCCTACTGTCGGTTATTATTCTTAAAAATATTATTAGCAAATACGTACATTCTGACAATATAGGTACATACATAAATAATGATGCTAACAAAATGTGTGATTTAAAATTAATTCGCTAATAAATATACCTTCTATTTTATTAATATCCTCATAAAATTAATTTATTCTTATAAATTATTTGTTGCAAAATTCAGATAATATTTTAACGACTGCAATAAGTATCTACTTATTATAACGATTCCCAAAGCAATACCTACTTAACTCGACAAAAAATATTTTTGCACTTTATTTTATTATATTAAATTTAGTACGACGTGTTTAAATTTTATTTCTTTGTGGTATTTTCTAGATGTAACCAATGTATGAAGGTGTTGATTTTATTGAGAATCGTTATTGTAGTTATTTATAATAAAAATCTTGTAACATTAACATTAAACACTGACAATTTACACTTAAGCTATTAAGACTTATCACAATTTTATTATTATTTATAATAATATTATTTTACTTTAAGTTTAAAACTTAAATACCAACTCACTTGGCGTCATATTAAAACGATATATTGTAGGTATTCAATTTGAACATTTTAAGTAATTAGTGCGTACGATTAGAAACATAATTAATAATATTATTATTCTCTCACATTATTTGATTGTTCATTGAAGTTTTGGATGGTTCTTTGCCACACGTAAATATTATAATATTAAAATAAAAAGTTAAAACGTAATACAGCACTCTTAATCTAAATATAGTATGCATTTATAATCTTTGCATTCTCTAAATTTTCTGATTAGTCAAGTGAGAACACTTGATTCAATTTACCACCATAAGTACCTCTATCACTACACACTATGGCCCAAAGATTTGGTATATTGTATCTTGATTAGTTTTATGAATTATAAATATTTGTAGAAAGGTCACACTAAACTTTTTGAAAGTTACAATTTTTAATGGATAACGTCCATTTACTACATTTGTAGTCGTAGCAACGTTGATATCACCATAACGCTTCATAATAATTAATCAAATATGTATTCTATTTTATTTTCATACCGTTTTTAAATGTTTGAACAGTATAAATTTTTGACTTTAATATTATGTTTTTCTTATAAGTTACAATAACATGTGATAGATCGTAAATCCACTTAGTACTACAAATAAGTGGTCACTTAAAGTAATCCATTTAATTTTATCACTTATTCATATAAACAAAAAAACCATACATAGGTAAGTTTTTTTACGTAAAATATTAATGATATTTTCATAGAATAGAGCTAAACATAAATAAAATAAAACTTCACAATTTTAAATTAAATAATAGCTTGGCCAAAATTATTTTCTTTTCGTTAGGCACAATTAAGTAGATAAAATTAATAGATACATGACATATAAGTAAACTGCCAAGCAGTGCGTCGATAATAGCATCACATCACAGAAAATTACTAACAACGTTATTTGATACATGAGTATTAACAATAATATAACATAAAAATATTAAACAGTACCTACAACACAAAATAACATACTTAATCTAACAAAAAATGCTTAAGTTACTTTACTTAATAGTTTCAGAAAAGGAAGCTAGACGGTGTATCAACACTGTTCACAGCAGCCTAGTCTCTACATTACCTGTGTGTTAACGGTAATTATGTTATTATGTAGGTTTTGGTTTTTAGAACAAGGGTAGAAAAAAGCTGTTTTGTTAACAATGTTATTGATTATAGTTATAAAAGTTCTGTCAAATATTTTTTCATCCCATCTACTTATTCGAAAAGTACGACTTTGCTCCCCTTTAAGTGCGCCCAAAGTGGGTGTTTTCTATAAGAAACTTTTTAGCGCGCAAGAATGAATTTTTCCTCCCTCTTCAATAAGTTCAAAATTTAGAATATCTTAGTGTTCAGCGCCAAAAAAATCAAACGCAAATATTGCGTTGTTGTCAAATTTCACTTTTAACGGGTTGTTAGAAATGAGCCAGAATCGGACATTATTTCAAACACGCAGAATATTAAATCTACAACAATCTCTATTCCTTATAAAACTGTAAGAAACAATAAATTTTCATAATTGCGAAAACGTTTTAAATTAATGTAAATATAACTTTTTAGTTGTTTTATCATCAGATACTATTTAATTTCAATTTAGTTGTTACTCTATGTTTTATTAAATAATAATATTACAATAGAATATGAGGCCCCTTTCATTTTCTCATAGAAGGTGATGAAAAGTAGAGTGTATCACTCGGCACAAAATATATTTTTGTCTCGGGCGACATACTTTGAATCCGTCGCTACGTTCAGGATTCTACTAAAGAAACCCTCGCTACGCTCGGGATACTACTCTAGAATCCCTCACTTCGCTTTGGATTCAAAAATCGCCCTCGCCGTAACAATATCATTTTGCTCCCTTGTCATACAATCTACTATTGTCAATATAGTTATAAAGTGATACCCACGAGTAGGTATTACCTACCTAGTCTACCCACATATTATATAGGTATTCGTTCGCGGTTGTAACGCTGTCTCGTTAGAGCTACAATAATTTATGTGAGTGTTAAATCTGGAATTATCAGTATTTCGGTTTCATTTTAACTTTGGCTGAATGGAATTTATAAATAACATGGAAGGAAGAAAAGTAAATCGATATTGTGTCCAAATAATAATAAATGTAGGTACATAATAAGGTAACGTTAACGTTACGTTTTTTTACAAAAAAATATCCAATAAAGCTAACATTAGAATGATAGGATGGATGAAAATTTTGAAAACAAATTAAGTGAATGAAATATTACATACATTACCTGTTCCAGGGCAGGGTAAGTAGGTATGTAGGGCAATTATGTAAAAGATTTATTCATATTGAAAGTACACGAATTATTTGTCGTTTCCAATTTTTCCGCTTTTCGAAAAAAGACTAATTGAAAATACTCTTCATTTTTCTTTGTACATGTATCCAGTGAATCTTAACAATACCCACTCATTTGAAAGCTGTTACAAAGCTCGCGGAGTAGAATAAATAAGTGATGGGTTAGTAGCTTTCGTAAGACGAAGTCAATAGTCGAAGTACTTATAATTTAATTTACATTGTAATTATCTTGTACAAAATATATCAACTTTACCTCACGGCCATGTAAGGATCAATCAACTGTTTCTTAGTAGGCATTAAATATACCATATTCGAAGAAATATTAATTGTATTAGTGTTTTGGTATCTCTTAGTTAATTTTTACCTAATTAACGTCAGCTGATAAATTTAAACATGTTCTTCTATATCTAAACTACAAAAAGAGTCTGGATTTACTTAGGAGCTATATTAATAAAGTGGATTTAAAATTATGCCAATGGACACAATAATACTGTGACCGTATAGGTAACTACCCATTTTAAAGTTCAATGATACAGACGTCATTTATAATAGGTACTGGCATACCTACGTACATTGTTTTTAGCATTTCCATCAAAAAAGGTAATTTAATGATGTCTTATGAACAGAATGTACCGTAATTTTGTAACATCTGCTTATAATAATTAAATTGATATTCTAAAAATTACGGTGTGTACACTCAGCTTTATACATCTAGCCAGCTATACCAGTAGGTCTAGGTCTAACTCTGAAGCGTTTTGCCTCAAATGAACCTATCCACATTAAAATATAGATACCGCTATATTATTCGAAAATGACTATCTATTACAAACGTAATTATGTACGTCGTACAACTAAATTAATTACAATGGTATTTCAAAAATAATTGAGGTCGTTTCAGTGAGGTTTAACTTTGGACTCCCTTTTGGTCTAGCAGTTGTGCGGTTACGTTTCCTTCTTTCTACTTGTCCTTAAAATAATGCTAGCAATAATAACATTTTTTGCTGGATTGTTTTAATGAGTAACAATCCAGCAAAAAATATAGCAAAGTAATTGTAGCAAGTATAAGTATAACATCGAATTTTATAAATTCTTTGCAATTAATATTTCGTTTAAATGAGATCATAACTAACACAAAATTCTTTATATTGGATTGGAATTCCTTTAAAGGAGATATAACATAAAAAAACGACGATTTTTCCTCCTATTCTTAACAGCGTATATTACTTACATCATAATGAAAAAATGAATACCTGTAGCTAAGCATATTTCGTACAAATCTTTGGCTAACATAGGCCGGCTTTGGAAAATCCAAGGGCATCCTAATTTCTAATATAATCGCGCTAATAATATTTAATACTGATACGCTAATACTAACTGCGTAATGCTTTGGCACACACTTGATTAAATTAAACAAATGACTACATTAAAAAGGAAATTCACCTATCTAAAGGTCCCAAAGTACCACACGGGCATGTAGTCTTTGCTCATCATCACTCTACTCTATCAAGATTATTGTCGTGGGCCAATCCGTAAGTTTAAAATTATAATGTTTAAGTAGGCTCGTATTGCACTAATATAATATAATATAATCATCGTCAAAAAGGAAAAAAATCCTTGACCAAATATAATTTTAACGACCTTTCATTTCAACACTCATGGGCGAGCCACACTGTTTAAAACAAGGCCTCCACATCGGTCTCCACCGGCGGTTTGCAACAGTGTAAACGCTTGTTTGCAACAAAAATTAGTTTGACCTTCAACAACCTCTGTGGACGGACGCGGCCCACCAACCGCTTGTGGATGCCGCCGTTGTTAACACGATTTCCACAGTGTAAACGCTTGTTGTAAACCGCGCTAGGGCAGTTCGAAGCGGCAACCGTTGCGTGCGCACGTGTCGTTCTATGTATGCAAAATGACGTCTCGTGAAAAAGAAATTATATTATTATTAAATTATAATTATTGCGGTGATAGCCCAGTGGCTTAGAATTTGACCTCGAATCGAGGGGTCCGGGTTCGAATCCCAGTGGCATGCACCAATGACTGTAAAAAAGTTATGTGCGCTTTATATAATTAAATATCATCTGCTGTTATGGTGAAGGAAAACATCGTGAGGAAACCTGCATGCCTGAGAGTTCACAAAAAAAAATCTCAAAGGTATGTGAAGTCCACCAACCCGCAGTAGGCCAGCGTGGTGGACTAACGCCTACATCCCTCTCATTGCGAGAAGGAGACCCGACCCTGTAGTGGGTCATTAACGGGTTACTGGCAAAATCATAATTATTAAATTATTATGATTATTAATTAATTATTATTTCATCCATATTTTTTTCTTTTTTCTTTTCACCGGCGGAAATGATTGTTAATGCCACACCAACTTTTTGGAAGTTTAGATGGCTAAAGCCATATTGCATTAGCGTGCTTCCAACCAGAGAGTCGACAACACACTGAGGTGGGGGCTTTGTTGTAAACAAGTGTGGCCGCAAACACCAACCGTGGGCTCCACAAGCCTTCCACCAAGGTGACCTCTGTTGGACGCTTGTTTAAAACAGTGTGGCGCAGGTGTTACATTTTAACGGTTTTAAACATCACGACAATCACACAATAACTTCAGTCTGCCTTTTCTTAATTTCATGGGTAACACATAAAATCGGCATAACTAAACTCTTTGGTATAGCACGAGATCTCTTTGGATTGATTCTTTAACTCGTTGATCGATGTTAAACTCGTTTATTGGCGTTTCATAAATGACATAGGATGTGTATTCTATCGAATACCGTTTAATCTTAATTTGAATTTTTATCGGTAACAACATTTAATTAGATATATAATTATATATACTTCCTTCTTCTACAAAGATCTGAGACACGGTAGACTTATTGATGCAATGAATTGAACTACCATAGTTGTCATTGAACTGATAGATGCACTGTTATCGCGAAATCGTTCACTCGTTGAAGCAAAGCATAGAAGCGTGAAGTAATCGTCCATAGAGCTCCATGGTATGGTGTGATACTAAAATGTCCGCTACTTCTTAGCGGCTTCGGAGCTCGCTGGCGGCTGCACGCTGATTCGGACCTCACCAGTAGGGCCCACGACAATCTTTACCTGGAAAATATAAAAATGTGATTTACATTTAGTAAAACATATTGTGTTTTTACACTTTTGGCAAAAGGAGATCTCACACCTGGCAACGGGCTTGGGGAGTACTCCGATCGCGTCATGTCGGAATTTTCTTTATGCAAGCTATGTAGAAAACTTCGGTAGCATGATTTAGGATACCGGTGGCGCCATCTGTTGGCGAATGGCAAAAGTTGCCATACATGATAACACCTAGTTTGGTTACGCTTCTGATTTTATTTTCTAATATCGCGAATAAAACGTTTAGTAAAAAGACGAGCTGGTGTAATAACGACTGACAATTTGTAACGAGTTAAATAAATGTACATAAAACAACGAACTTTTTAAATATAATACTTTTTAGTTGTTTTATTATCAGCTGCTATTTAATTTCAATTTAGTTGTTAGGTACTCTATGTTTTATTAAATAATAATATTACAATAGAATATGAGGCGCCTTTCATTTTCACATAGAGGGTAATGAAAAGTAGAGAGTAGACTCGGGACAAAATATCTTTTTGGCTCGGGCGACGTACTTTGAATCCGTCGCTACGTTCAGGATTCTACTAAAGAAACCCTCGCTACGCTCGGGATTCGCCTCTAGAATCCCTCACTTCGCTCTAAATTAAAAAAGCGCCCTCGCCGTAAAAATATAATTTTGCTCCCTTGTGATACAATCTACTATTGTCAATAAACCATTAATGACCAGTGGGTCATAGAGGAGACCCGACCCTGTAGTGACAGGGTCGGGTCTCCTCTCACAATGAGAGGGATGTAGGCCTTAGTCCACTACGCTGGATTGGGACTTGGATTTTATACAACTTTTTAATAGTTAGAATTATGAGATAGTAGGTACATTGTATTATCATGGTATAGCCAAGTCAATGTATGAATCCATGGATCTCACAACGTTTTACGGTAGAAGAACTGATTTGCGAGACTTGGGCTTTTTAACTAGTTGTGTTTTTGATGGTACCTACATTTATTACAGGACCTTCTGAGGGCTTAATATTATAGGGTTGTTTGCGTTTGTGTGTTTTATGGCTAACAGTGCCCTCTAGCGAGCTTTTGTTTGCGTTGTTAGGAGGGCGCTAAATTGTCCGTTCCATAATATTTTGTTGCACGTTCTCAATTTGTTTTAACCAGTAAAAGACAGATGGCGTTGCTTGAGCGTGTTTAAGAACGAAGTACCTACTGATGGAAGCAGTGGCTTGAAGATAAGGTAGAGGACGCTGAATAATAATGAATTATTTATGGTGTGATATTTTGTTCTCGTTGATGACTTCACCGCTGAAACGTATTTAATTTCTTTAAATTAAGAGTGCAGGATTAAAACTCCATCCGAGGGTAGACGAAGCATTCGTATTTTCTTGTCTTGTAGTGTATTATGTCGTTTATATTAAGGGCGAATTTGGGACGTTTAGAATCATTTATTAATCCCGGTCTAAGCTTTGAGGGTCCCCACCTAGTCCCCTTGTCAGACATTCATCGCATAGTAGACGGGGTTGGGCGGCGCGGCCATGGGCGAGGTCGCGGCCGGCGCGGGCACCCCAGCAGGCGCTCCTTCAGGGGCCCCGCGCGCAGCTCTGGACGGGGACCCCGGGGCCGGCTGGTAAAGAGGTGCTGCCACCTTAAAATAAAAAAAGGCATTAGCTTTTAGGAATTTTACAGAAAGTGTATACAATGCGTGTTGGAATACTATTGAGTTCAAGCTACAAGACAACGTTTTTCCGTAACGGCTCTTGTAAAAACTTGTCCTTATCAAAGCCGTGACCCAAGAAAAAATGATTAACACACTTTTTTGTAGGTAGCTAGCTAAAAAATAACGATATCAATACCTTTTCTGAGTAACAGATCATCTGTTTCCCTCCACCCGGCTGCGGGGCCGGCACGGGCCTGTACCTCGCCGGCGCGGGGCACATCGACTGTAAATCACGGAATGATTACGTACATTAAGTACTACAAGAAACCTTGGCGCATAGGTACAGATTTTACGGCGGCCGTAAACTTTTATGTTCTCCCTCAGAACGGATAGCCGCTAGCGACGCCCATGACATCTCGGAATTTAAATTGATTAAAGCGTGAACTGAATTTTTGTGGCGTTGGCGTTGGCGATTGAATAGGTTTTTAGTAAGGGGCCTTAGTGATCCTTATATACTTAGTCTGGCCATAATCAGAGCTGAAGACTAGCCGTCATCTAGTCCTGATCTTAATCCCCAGTGGATTAATATTTATGGTCAGTTTTAGAGAGTAAGGCTCGCTCTAAATACCATGGTTAATTTGGAGTCCCTAAAACAATTCATACAATTGGCAGTGAAGAATTTAAAATTTTCCCATAGAAAGAGCTGGCCTCAACGTTAAAAGGACTGTATTGCAGCGAATGGAAGCCACTTAGCTTTATCTATTTTTGGAAGCTTTATCTATATTTTTAATGGTTTTATATTAATGTATTAAACTAACACACTATAATAGTAATAAATGATAAGTAAAATAAAAAATAGAATGTTTTTCTTTGTAACATATTTATGGCAAGACTAAGTATAACTAGGTACCTATACCTACGACTTTTGGGTAATGAAAGAAAACCTAAAACAACTTCAAATAAAAAAAACATTTTTGTTCGAAGTCAGTACAAAAATATTTTTTTACAAATTACCTACAAGTAATTCAATACATACTCGTATATTTACAAAATGATACCGATTAGGTGGTAATACCATTATACAGGGTGTCCCAAAAAGAATGGATAATCCTAAAACCTCTCATAATAGTAGGCCTCTTGTGGCCCCAGAATATGGAATAAAAAAAAATATTTGCCATAAAGTAAAATTTTTAATATTCATTAATTTCATGTCTTAACTGAATGTCATGATAAGGGTTACATAAAAATAACTTTACATTGTTAATTACCTGTATTTGTTTTTTTGTTTCATTTTTATATAACATTTAGGTCCAGAGAGATCGAAAATTTTTGCCTTGCAGAGCCACATAAATAAAGTTATAATTCTCGCCTAAAAATATTTGTAGAAAAGAACGGAATATTGTTCTATAATAAATGTAGTAGGTACCTGTATTTGCAAAGCATGAGTGTATTGAGCCCGTTGAGGCTGCGTGGGCTGGGGAGTGCTAGTGCCACTGCGGACGGCCGGCTGTTGGTGCTGTAGCTGGTGCTGGTGCGGCTGCTGCACCGGGTGCTGTTGCTGGTGCTGGTGCGGCTGCTGCTGCTGCTGGTAGTAGCCGTGCATGCGCGTATCTGAAATATATAGGGGATCTATCTCACGTTTGTTTACCTATCTCATATAAAGTTTTTTATCTGGAGACCATTTTGGTGGGTTTTCAATACTTAACTCAACCTTGACTGGGCCGCGTTGGGGAAACGACGAAATGTATGTCGCCCAATACATACATTACTCGTATATATTATATACCTTTTGTTTAAAATCGACAGTATTCAATACGTAACCGTCTAATTTACAAGCTCAGAGTTACTTACTCTAAAGGCAATGGTTACGCTTGATATTTCTTTATGTAATTGACCTCGCATCGACTTTTTAAACCTAAAGTAATTGCAATAGACTGGCCTCTTCGTTGGAAGGGCTGATTTTTAAGGAAGAATTTTCCTTGAAAGGCGACCACGTTTTGGCAAAAAGAGTGTGATCTGCACTTTCGACTTATTCTACCGGTGGCACTAAAAAGATAGTGAAAGGCAGGCTTCAGAAGGCTCAGAATCCTAAGTGTCAATATTTTACAAGAGTCTGACGAGTGGATGTGATGAATGAAAACTCCAAAGATCGTGCCCGTTATAGCTATTTGATTATGATAAAGTATAAAATCATTATTTGCCACACACAAGGTATACCTACTCATTAAAAGTTGAACCAGTTGAAGCAGAGGTGAAACACAGTGCACTTTTCAATTTTAGTTTGGATGAAAGTGATAGAATGAGCAGATATGCGCTCAGTTTAGTAGAATCTAGGGGTACTTTCTGCCTACATGGCCATTCCACCTACTACTATTTCTAATGGCGGTACTAAAGCTGGTGTAGATCTTCACTTATTAATGACGTCTGATACGCAAAGGGAGCGGAGCAGGAGCGGTAATGAATAATTGAATATTAATGACATAGATACTGGCTTGCGGTCGTGTTGGCCGTATTACGGAAAACGACTATTTACCCGTAATAAAGCGATGTACTTAAATTACTTAATTGAATTTAAGCATCCTATTCCTATCTCATATCTATTGCTACCATGTAAATTAATTGCTGTCTATAAAACTCTTTGAAAAATAATGACCTATAGATATTTTTGCGACTTGAAACTTATCTCAAAAACTAAATATTACACCTATAATGGATTTTTTAATAATCGAAGTTTTTGTTAGGACGATTTCAATAATAAAGTCCTATTTTATCTTGTTTTATTTTAAAAATAATAGATACATTTTTAATTTTCATTAAAGGGATCGAAATTTTACAGTGAGGCCACTAGGTCAAGCGGGCCACCACCGAAAGGGTTTCATTTGCACATTTCAAAATACATTTTGCATTTATTTGTAAACTGCATAGGTATAGGTTTTTAGATTAAGATGAAATTGACTTAATTATAAAACTTGAAAACAACTAAGAGGTTTTTAATGATTTAAAACTGAAAATTCTATCATACTATTATTGGTATGTTTTTTTAATCCATCAAGAAATTGGTATTCCACATTTTCGTATCTTGTGTAAATTAAATAACACAAGATAAGTCGTAGGAAGGACTTAATGCCGTACCTAAATATCTGTAGTTCGTGTGATATTCTTACGTGATCTACTTCTTGAGTTATTGGCGACACGAACCTGTTTTACTTTAATTATGTTGATAGACGCATACTTTTCTTACGTAAAAGCAAATACTCATGGGCTCGGGCATCTCGTTTGAATACTCTCCAGTGCGCTGGAATGCCCGCCACCCCATACCACGACAACCGTTAAGCCACCCCGTCCTCCCTCTCTCCCATCTGTCGCTCTCATAGTTACTTGCATAGCTTGCATAGCGGATGCACGTCGATTTTGTTGGCGAAACTTTTCACGAACTATTAAAGGTAACGCAACGGATTATTTTCTTATTTATATGTACCTATCCATATTTTATAGATGGATACGCATTGATGTATCCTTCTATAAAATATACGGATACTCTTTACTCGTATGATGGAATAATGATAATAGAGGATTGAAATTATATCATATAAGTTCACGAATATTATACCTATGATTAAATTAAAATTCGTAGATTCTCTTTAAATTTATTAGGTATTGAATTAAGAATCAATTCCTATTAAGATCGCGAATAGCGAGTAGGTACTCTGTCTACAGAAAGTATCTATTAGTAGACAATAACAATTTCTGTAATAATAGGTACTTAGGTACTAATAAACTAAATCTACTTAGCTCATAATTTATCTGTCTCCGGATTTTTTAATAATTATCTACACTTCTTCCATTAATGGTGATTGATCGTTAAAGACAAGACTTGTTTTCTTTAGAAATAGCGGCAACGTTGTCTTTAGTTTCGGCTGAACTTATTTTGGAGAACACTAGCTTAATACAAGATACCTATAGACCAACCTCGCACACTATTATAGTAGCAGACAAATATGAACACATAATGAGTCCTATTTAGAATTCCATTTGCAGATGTTCCGAATTTTAGTTTAGCGTAGGTACGATAAATAATCTGAACACATTTCATTTTGCTCGTTTGATATTTGGTCACGTTAACGTTTTTACCTTCGTTATTTTACAAACAGGAACTAATTGGTTTATTATACTAACTACATAGGATTCCCCGATTCCCTATAAAGTAATGTTTGTATTAAAAAGTTCATGGCGAGTTTATCCACTTTTGCAGTGGAGGTTAGATTTTACAATTTTTGCATGGCTGTTACTATTTTCTATATTCTATTCTCTATTATACTATATATATTTCTTTTTTAATCAGTTTTTTCAAAAATCCTGAAATATTTCTTTAAGTAATGTGTAATAGGTATATCTATTTCGTTATTCGGATTGAGTCGTTTTCGAATATTCCTTAATTAATCAAATAGACCGAGTGTAATATCAAAAACAAAATGGATGTAGAAAGTATGTATCGGCAATAAAAAAATTAAGTAAGTTTATCGTAACTTAACGAAAAGCACTCCAATTGTGAATTCGTTTATAACAAAATTTGTAATTACAATCGCACCGCTCACTACTAAAAATACAAAATGTTTGGCATTAATTGCGTTTTGTTCTAAATATAATAACTACGAATTGCCTTGACTATAGTCTGCGTATAATTTCGGCAACGCCGCCTGAATTTGATGACGACAACGGCTGAAAACCGTTTCCAGAATAAATTTACATATATTAATGAAATTGAAGATCGCGTTAGTTCCCTTCATAAAGCCGATTTACAACAATAACGTATTATATTCGACGTACCTATTAATCAAAGCTTAATGGGTTGTTAGTCTAGGTATAGTTTTTTAATTAAGTATTCCAGTTATAAAGGAAAAGAACGAATTGAAGTGAACGAATACTTCAATGTAAAATATATGAATGAAGCATGTGTCTTTGAGCGCAGCTTATCATACGTATTTCTTACCAAGCGCAGCGAGATCGCAACACAGGACACAGGTTTAAATACTTAAATTGTATTTTATCAATCGCAACTTGGTCAATTGCAAACTTGGGAACATAAAAATTTCACACAGGCCAATGAAATTGAAATAAATTGAAAGACACAATGTAGGTAAGTATCTGCTGTTTTTAACGTACAAAAAATTAAAGTCTTTTCCGTTGCATTGCGCCCCTTATTTGATTGATATGGTTATTCATTGGCTGCAGTGACTAAATAATAACATAAATTAAACGGCATACAATCGCGCTAGCTGTAATATTAAATATAAAGATAGTCATTGTCGTGAGGTCAATGTGACCCTCTAAACGGAGGTCATTCCAATAAAAGTTCACGGGCTACAGTGACTAATTACATTAGGAGCGTACGTTCGCATTTGCTGCTTTTATATTACAAAGAAACTTATGATGTGGTTGTTCAAAGGCAGACAGACATAGCCATAATAATTTATCATCAAGTAGCCAACACTCGCGTCAGCCGTCATATTATGCGTCTCTAAAATTAAAGATAAGGTGTGGTAGGTGTAACACTATAGGAAGGATGGAGGAACTTCAGCTCCATCAAATGGTATTTTATTATTGGGCATAACCCATGCTGGAATTGATCAATGAAATAATCTTTGATCTTTGATTTGAAAAAGATCTTTTCGAAAAACAAAAGTAGTTGTCTACGTAACAGGATTTCGCGTTTGCTTATTAAAAGGAGACTTACAGTCGTTGGCGTTCCAGTGTGTCCCGTAGTCTTGTTGGTAGTGGTAGTGGGTGCTGTAGGGCACGTAGAGGAGCTGGTGGTGGCTGCGGATTGGCGGGGGCGACTCGGGACGGCGGCACCGCGGCGGGTTGCGGACTGGAGACGTCTGCTCTGAGCTCGTCTGCGAGCTGTACAGCTCTTGACTGCTGTCCGAACACCTGAAGGATGGTTAAACTATTAGTATTTCCTTGCTTCTCGTGTAAAAATTCGATGAATAAAGTAGCTCTTGTCATTAATGTTAGTACTCTGAGCTTATGTTAGGTTGGATTGGATATGCAGTAAAACCAACGGAATTCGCTCGGGAAGGTTTCTATTGTCACCCAGGGTCCACATTTTAACGCAGTTTTTATACGTCATACTGATAAAGATATTTTTAAAGCAAGAGCTAATAATGTTTACATATTTGAAATGTGCTAACAAAGCTCTTTGATTTACACGACACCGTAAAGATTTTTTATTTCTTGACTTTTGACTCGCGCGGGAGCTACCTTACTGCACGCTTCTTAACCCGTTGTAAAGTAATATAAGTCATAGGATCAGATAGGATTTCTTCTCTATTAGAGGTTGGATGTCGGTGTCCATAGGCTGCAGTGACCACTTACCATCAGGTAGCCCGCATGCTTGTTATCAGGAGGTCCCTAACGCTATAGTAAAATGCTTTACTATGCTAACGCCGACCCTATGAACTATGTGAAGTATGTTTACGTGTTTATTGTGTGACAATGGCCCTCTTTGCCTAATACGGGATCGTAAAGCCGTGTGAGATCTGTCTCCCCTTATGCTTGTATTTTTTAATATTTATTAATTGCCAATCAAAGTTTGAACCGCTAATACCATTCGCGGAATTGAAATATGGCGTCGCACGACCGATTGGTTACTCAGCTGCATTGCGGGAAATGCAATACGTGACTGGCTTTATTCCTAGTTCCGATTTACGTCGAACGTACCGATCGTTTTATTGAAGTTTGGGGAATTTTTCGTTTTTTGACATATCGAGTTTGCGGAGCTTTAAAAGGCGACCTGTAATAAGTGTAATGTAACAAAGAACTGACCCAACTACGTTTAATCTAATGTTATTTGAATAATACATTTAATTTTTTTATCTAGAATTAATAGAGTAGGTGTACGATAGATAAAAATATCGTGCGAATGCAGATTGCCCATCGTAAAATGTTGATATCTTACCACTGATTTAGGACGACAAAGCTAAATCATGCTTTGGCTAATAGAACGACTGGAATATTTCATATGAAGCGCGCATAGCCCCGACATTTTTATAGATCGCAAGCGATCGAAAATTTTCAGCAATGACAGGCGCGTTTGAAGTGAATTGCATGCATTTCCATGCTTCACAGGCATGACAAACTCGCAGTTATTGTCGGTAGGAAACAGTTGTTAAAATCCCCTATACTACTAGCCCCGATCTTCATCCAATAGGATATACGAGCAGCGTGATGGTATACGCTCGTCTCCAGATATGAAGAGACCTGTTCCTATGTGTAGCACACAATAAAAGGTTAGCAGCATATGTGGATAAGAATCAAATTCGTGTAGCAACTCGTCCGATTCAAAGTGGGGTCGGCCTAAAAGCACTTGGCTTTTTTTATGCTTTGTCGTTCGCCACTACAACGAGACGTTACGGGCCGGCGACGCTACGTGACTTGAATGCGCGAAAATCCGTTTTGCGTACCGTGCAAGCCGGTTATTAATTTTTGCAAACGATAACGTCAATTTTCTTATACTATACAGTCTGCAAGTTTTGCGAGGCACTGCATGGTCAGGTTACCTCTCAACTCACATTTAGGTACTGGCCTCACAACTTTGGCGTAGGCGTTCACCACGCCGCAGGCCTATTGCAGGTAGGCGAACATCGTACGTCTTTGGGAACATTATAAAAAATTCTCACAAATTCAAATATCATATCACATGCCTTACGATCGAAAAAAACATCAGAATGATTTTGAAAAACGCACATTAATTGATTCCATTGGAGTCCAAGTCCAATCCGGTCTCTAGTAAGACCAAATTCACAGCCTACTAGATCTATTACCGCTTCAAGCGATAATTAGTTTGGCAAATAGTAGGTTACGCCAATTTTCCTATCCATTCTACGGAAATTTCGCTCTGGCGGAGTTTTCGCTATTTGATCACTACTTTTATGTCTAAATTGACCGGACTATTAGTAATTCAGATATGCCACTTGTGTGATCACGTTTTACTAAGCTAGCCAAATTCTAATGTCGCCACGTACACAATATTTGTTTTATTTTATATAACTTTTCGAGTCCAGATATAATTGTTTTAGTTTCAGATAAAAGAGTGTCACGTCAAATTCAGTAATTTATTTTTTTCATTTAGTTTGTACATCGCGTGTGCTGTAATTATTCGTAGATTTCTTATTCGTAGAGGTGCGTAGAGGCTCTACATAGCAATACGTAGAGTTGTAGTAGGCAGCACAAAGACAATTATTTCACGATTCTTTCTACTAGCGTGTTCTAGCTACTTGATGTAGTTCTGATTAATTTACTCGACGTTACGGACAACAAATTGTGCCTCACATAGGATTATAGCACTATCTGAGGTTGTTAGTTAAAGCACGTGGATATCAGAATACTTTAAGGATCACCTAATTTATTTTCCATCAACCAGACATCAATACTTATAAGTATTGTTTATTTAGTAGTCGGTAAATTTTTAATATTTTGTACATAATTAATAGGTAATTTCTACGGAAACTATAACCTTGTTTTCTACTGTTTAGAGTGTTTTTTAGTAGTCGGGTTTTAATTTTTAAACTTTCTTTTTATTAAAAATATGAAAGTGTTTTTGTTTGTTCGTCCTTAATTGGCGGCGAAACGGAGCTACAGACTGACGTGAGATTTTGTGGAAGCAGTTGGGAGGTTGAATTGGAGATTTCGAAGGAGTAATTTTATGTTTGTTTCACGTCAAAACAGAGTGACAAATTAATGTCCTTTTTCGTGTTTTGAAATATATTGGATAGCGAATACTTTTAGTGCGAAAGAAGATGAGAAATTCCTACTTATTTATATTTTTTACATTACCTACGAGTATTACGAAAAGCTGACGAAGTAGTTAGTAAAAGCTAGTTAGTATTGAGTATGTCTGCAATCCCCTAATTACCCACTGTTGGGTCTCTTCCCACAACAGGAGGAGGCCTGGAGCATAATCCACTACGCTGCTCCAATGCGGATTGGTGGAGAAATGTAATGAGTATACGTAGTACGTACCCAATATTGGCGTACAGCGAACAGTTCCTGTAGAGACTCTCTTGCTGTTGTCGATGTTGGTAGTGGGTGTACGAGGCCATGTTCTGGACGTGGGCGTAGCAAGCGTCGCTGTGCTGCTGTGGCACCGGGGTACTGTTGCACTGCCTGCCCGACACGTAGTCGGAAGATTTCGACCTGAAACATGATTAGGTTTAAATCTTCCATTCTTTTTCATTTGGAATTCGAACTCTTTTCTACTCGTATTGTAGATAGGATTAATAACCTATTACATATTTAGTTGAAACTACGAGATGAAGTTTTTCCGTTATGACAGTAGGTATGCATCGCCACCCTATAGAAAAGGACAGAATAGGGTCAATTTATAGATATAATAGAATATTCTACAAAATGTATCCTATTTTCTACGCCATTTTAGATGAGGAAGCAATTATTAAATTCCATATACCTAGTAATTTTAGAATTAAACAATTATAAATTATCATTTTACTTTTCACATTATAATATGAGTGTAGGGATAAATAGAGGTTCAATTTACTATCACCAAATACGACGATAATTTTAATAACAAACAATTAATTTATGTGCACAGAAATTGCCTATCATTTTGTATAAACACCAACAATCAGCATAATGCAGAACCAACCCACGACATGTTTGAATTTATAGGGAATATAATGGCAGAAAAAGGATTTCTGCAACATTTCGCAAGCTTCTTAAGAGCTCGGACTTGAACTCTTCAACGGTAAATATGATTACATTTTACGCATGACTTTTACGCACTTAAGGTATCCAAAGATTAGAATTATGCGTGCTTTGTTATCGTCACTAACAACTGAGCTAAGAGACTTAGAAACAAGATAGTTATAAATATTCACATTTTTTTTTGTAGCAAATGAGTAGCAAACAGACAACCTCACATTTGATAGGAAATCCTGTCTAAGGTCATAACTACACGAGTGTGTTGTGACTAAGCGAATAAGCTGCACGCCGCAAATAAAGTATCTCCGGATATCAATCATGCCTCTGCAACTAAAACATAAGGTGTTTTGCGGCGGGTTAAGAGGATGGTGGTAAGGGGAGCAACAATGGGTCAACCACCAGTCTAGTGATATTATAAAGCTGAAGAGTTTGTTAGTTTGTTTGTTTGAACGCGCTAATCTCAGGAACTACTCAATCGATTTCAAAAATTCTTTTAGTGTTGGATAGTTCATTTATAGAGGAAGGTTATAGGTTATATTTTATTTTCAAAAAAATTAGGGATCCCTAAGCAAATTGAATTGAAAAACTATTTATGCGTGCGCTGCAAAAACTATTGTCAAGAGAACAAAATGATGTACTACGGGTTTGTAGGTCTTATTAAGATGTACAAAAAAGTCCGCGAGAGCACATGTCTAACTATCATAGTGTAGTCACAATAACCGCAAGTTCTAAAATTCACGCGGGCGAAGTCGCGCGCACAACCTAGTTATTAAATATTGTCAATTAATTGTTCTGTTGATGTACAGGTATTATGTTATAATAATAATAATCTTTATTCAAGGTAAATTTTAACAACGTTATAAGTAATTTTTTATGTATAAGTTAAACCTTGTCATTTGATTTAATTTAACGTTTACTTATTTGTGTAATTTCCATTTTCAATATACTAAAGTACCCAATCTCAAATAATTTATCGAACATATTCATTTTGTCAATAACAATTGTTATGAAGGTATGACTTATGAAAGTGAATTAGAAATATTAACGTTTACGTAAGCTAACATCTTTTATATTTCTGGATAAATTTTTCTTTTACTTTTCAATAATCCTACATTTACTGTTGTGTTTTTATTTTATAAATTATGTATGAAATACATATAGAAGTAAAAATATTACAATCTTGTACCTAATACATGGTCTGTCAATAAATGTGTCTATGCACAATTTAAGTATCGTGTAGAACCACAGAACCAGACAGCAAATTATTTACGCACATCCAGTCCGAAAATAAAACTATGTATTCCCCCGATAACACTTTTGAAAATAACATTGGTTTATTTAATGGCAAACCAAAGCTGCTCGAAAATAATTCTGACAAGTTATTAGGTTACCTAAACTTCAATAGTTTGATCGTTTTATTGCACCGTTTTTGTAATAATGGCAGAAATGCAATGTTAATTTGTCCAAATATCGTTTTTGGTATAATTAAGCGAAATGGGAATATATTTAACTCTGTGTCATGCTTTTGAATGATTCACACATTTGGTCATTTCTGGGCCAGAAATTTGCACCTAACGTTACATAAACATCGAACGGCAGATGGATAAGTCAGGAAAAACCTTTAAATTAATAATATTAAATACTTTTTATATCGCACTTACACTAGCTCTTGCTCGCGACTCGGAGTCGGAGAATGAGGTCCAGAGAGGGTAAAAAAATAAATTGATGATAATCCACTTTGTAATCTTAAGTGTAAGTTAAGTGGTTAAACATAATTAGGATAGAAATCCTATAATATATAAGACAGTGAGTGATCATCATCGTCTTAAATAAAGTACTTTATTACACATCTCTCTGACTAAACGAATATTTATTTCGTAATTAGTGAGTTCCTACATTGCCCACCTATCTGTCCGTGAAACCAATACATTACAGGTTTTAGTCCTAATTCTCGGAAGGATAGTCTTGATCTTGCACAAACGAGGATATCTAAGCCATAATTATAATTGTAACGTTTTTGGGTAGGAAATATCTCCAACCTAATAAAATATACCATTAACTGTAGTTATTGGTATTATACCAAGGAGCCGTAGTGCTCGTAATAACTTCTATTTTTATGTTATACCGTTTGTTTCCTTTTAATAAATGCCATATTAAGTATGTACAGTAAATAAATAAATGGGTACTCCGAAACCACCAATTAACCCCCAAAAATATACCCCTCTTCACGATAAGTTAGCATCTTTATGACTATTTATAATTATAAGTTTTCTGTTCATGACTAATTGAAAATCGGATTGCATTCAATTAAATTATATGTGTTCAGTAGACCTTGTTTGCTTTGTTAGAAGTAGAGCCCTATTAGCCCTAATAACCCATGCGAAGACCCGCCATTGATATTCAGTATGTTCTTCAGCGGGAAGGCTGATGTGGTTGCCGGAAAAACTTTATTTTACGGGAATGTATTAAGCATGTATTGAGCACGAACGAACCCAAAACGTGGAGTGGTGGACCACGACACGTTGCAGAGACCACCAAGTGGCCTACATGGTCAATTGCTACACATACGAATATATAATCTTTCCCAGGGACCATACTTTTCCTATACCTACTAAAATCCTTTACTTATCGTATGTTCGGTTCATATATTGCCGAATATCTGCAATCGATAACCTAATAACTCCGGGTGACATTTCAATGTAAACTTGACCACCAGTGTACAACTATGTTGGTGGAAATCTCGCCGGACCAATTAAGTGCATAATCGGATTACCGTTGTACAATTAACAGCCCCGGAATCAGTCCGTATACTCATGTGCGTTGGTGGCTTCCGAATCAACGGTGATTAACAATGTTATGCTATGTGAATATTAATTTCCTAGTACTGAAGGTGTCTCTGATTTACTAATGAACTAGTGACATGTACAAATATAGCATGATATACCTCTAAGATATATAAAGTTAAGTTGTTCATATATATTTTGTGTTTTTGGTTAGGTAGTTGAGTCTGAAGATCTCTACTACCTGTATTCTTCTACTCTCTTACTGCGTTATTGCTAAAAGTTTTTGAGGATGGATGGATGGATAAAATTCGTTATTTAGACGGTACATGTATAGGTAGGTAGTTTATAATCTGAGTTAAATTTAAGAATATTTTTTAGCTCTCCCTAAACCTAATTCAAAACGCCACGCGGATAATGCTTGTATCAAAGAAGTCTAAATTACCGTCTACGATGATTTCATTTGAAATAGGACTATTCTAATTAATTAAGTAAGTAACACTCAATATATCAATATTTATGGCTCCTCTGTTTGCCAACAGATTTTATTTTTCCTTTATAAAATTGGAAAAGTTATAAATAACAACATTCTTTTTAGTATCCTAATGAAACTTTATATCAACTACAATCTTTGGGTTTTGTTTACGTCTCATTGTATTCCAAATAATGGAACTTTTGTTTAAAATCAACAGTAGGTATACCTGCTGCTGGATTTTATTTATTTTTGTATAAATGTCATAAAACAGATAAGTAACGACCCACTACAGAGTCGGGTCTCCTCTCACAATGAGAGAGATGTAGGCCGTCTACCACGTTTGCGTACCTACTGCGGGTTGACATCACATAGGTACCTTTAAGAACATTTTTTTTGTGAACTCTCAGGCATGCAGGTTTCCTCAGGATGTTTTCCTTCACCGTAACAGCAGGTGATATTTAATTTTATAAAGCGCACACAACTTTTTTCACAAAGTCATTGGTGCGTGCGACTGGGATTCGAACCCGGATCCCTCGATTCGAGGTCGAATAAGACAGTTGATACCTTTAAATTACTAATTGCAAACATTGGCTCGTTTATTGGAGGCGCTCGTACCCATTGAAAACGAACGTGATCACTTACCAATTGGAAGTGGCGCTGGCTCGGCTCTGCGGTCTGGAATTTAGATTGCTTTCGGAGTAGTAGGGCCAGGAGTAGTTCGAGTTGGTGCGCTGGCAGGCGTGTGACTGGGCCGTGGTGGGCGCGGTGCCGGGCGACGGCTGCAGTTCGTGCTGCATTTGCTGCAGGATGTCGTCAGAGGCCCCCAGCTGCTGCTTCACGGCTATGCCCCGGACCGCCGGTCGCCGATGAAAACCTGTAAATTAAGCTTTTTAGACAGCCTGTAGATGTAGCGCGTGAAAATGAGCAGATCAAAAACAATAAGGATTTGATGCGCACGATATGTTATTTGTGCATATTGAGATAATCTTTGTTAATTATCTTCAACAGCACAACACTTATATAATACGGATCTCCTAATCGACGTAACAAGGTTTATCTACATACCTAAGTTCATAAGAAATGTAAGTTTCCATGAAATATGGGAATGCCGAGCATTGAAAATCCCTTGTCGAAATTGGCTATTTATTCCGGCACCAGCCATATCAGATTGGAAATTGAATCAAATACTCGTTAGTCGGGAGTGCTGTAGGCAATTCACGCAGTTCACGCTACGAATGTTAAACGATAGACGGGACTACAATTTAAGGGCTACTTCCAAACACTGTTTTGAATCGAGGTAGGGCTGGGAGTTACTAGTCTGCCTGTGACCCATTAGTGACTCACAGCAGGGTCGGGTACAGGTCACATAGAGAAGGATGTAGACCTTAGTCTACCACGTTGGTTGGTTGATGGACTTCACATACCTTGGGGAACATTATGGAGAATTCTTAGGCGTGCAGGTTTATCTCACGATGTTTTCTTTCACAGTTACAGCTAGACCCAGGTACTTAATACTTACATCATTTTACAAAGCGCACATAACGTTTAAGAAAAACATTGGTGGGAATCCAGAATGAAATTAGTAATTCGGCTATCACCACTTATGAGGAGTACCTAACTAGATTGAGTTGTAATTCAGCCGGGTCCCTGCATCCTCCGTTAATGTTGAGTTGGGATAAGATAAATGAATTTACAATTTCCTCCACGCCACGTGTCATATTGGCTTATAGCTTTTTGTTCTATTGAGATCTATGATACTATATATACATATATCTAACTGTGATGAAAGCTAAATGATAAATGACATAAATATTTTAAATACCTCACTGTGATGCGGACTTTCGTGAAACGAATGTATTGTTTAACGGACGGTCTTTAAATAAGTAATATGTGTTTAATTTTGGGTGAAATCTCTTTTGTATATGTTTCATGTCAGGTCATCGACCTACTTCATGTTATAAAACAATATATTTCTGTGAAAATGCAACGTTTTATATTATAACGTAGACTCTTTCATATCGTATGTCTGAGAAAACATACATGATAAAGCAACCAGTGACATGAATGTTCTATTGTGTGACCTAAAGTATATCTCAAAAATTGGGTTCAATTTGGATAAAATTATGTCTCCGACATTAATTAAAGCAAATTATGCCAGATGTGAATCTTGCTGAGCTTAACAAAATATCCCGCTGTCGAAGCGTTCACATTGTCAAAATTGAACCATCGTATTTCGCAGAAGAGATTCTACTGTCGCACAATGTGACAATTACTTCATCTAACGACAAAAAGAAATTTTTGAACGAAGTAGGTATCCTCACGCTGTATCTTAATAGATACAGATGTATCTTAATGGATACTCTAATGAGTGAACTGGCAGAAATCGTCACCTAAAGAAAAGCGTTGACTTCATTTTTAAGAACACTGGTATAATTAATTAATTCTACGGGTCAGGTATGTTTGATTGTAACGCTTAACAACAATTAAAACAAACATTTTTAAAATTTTATATTTTCGTATTTGTTAGCTTGTAATAAATTCTTACGCATTCCAAATATTAATGTGATCTAATACGTACCATGATTTTTTAAAATATATTTGTGCAATAAGTCTTTTAAATTAACTTTAAAAACTTGCATTTACAACCAAACATACATGGGATAATAATGTGACTTTTCTTACTTAAAGCGGTTACAACTTGGCACTGCATAATATAACTGCCTCCTCTCTCTGTCCCTTAATTAATTTAGAGTTGACAAAATAAGTCGGTTTGATTGGGAACACCGTTTATATTATTTTCAAAATAAATTCTGAAAATTTAATAGCATCATACCGTAATCATCATGTTCGTCGTCGCTGCTGACCGGTTGCGACTCCTGGCTGTACCGTTGCCGCAGCCTCTCGGTCCTGGGAGCGGTGGCTCGGGCGAACGCTGCCAAGCTATCGTCACTCTCACCAGCACCTAATAAACAATCGAAAATAAATTAACATTAAAAAAGACAAACTTTTATGGTATTGTATTGTACTAGTCCATAGATCCATCGGACTATCTAACGTTAGAGATTGGCAATAAATAAATTGGCGAAAAAATAGCACGGCTTTTTATTTTCGCTCGTTCCGAGTAGTCCCGACATTCTTGTCGTCGGTTCAAGATTATCTGTCGCGCTAAGCTAAGCACGCTAAGCACGTCGACGAATATTGCGAGAAAATCGTAGTTTCAAGAAGAGATAGGTCGTCGAAGCAACGATCTTGCAATGTTAAAATATATATTTATATGGGTTTTACGATAGTTGTAAAACAAAATTTTAGTGACGAAAATTTAAAAAAATCATTCTTTTTAATATATTATTATAATTCATAGACGCTATAAAATGAACAGCAAAGTATTCGGCTCTTTACTTCTTTTGAAATGTTATTTGTTTTTATAGAATTGTTGCTTGCTACACATGTACCAATTAAACAGTTTTTCTTTCTTTCATTCTCTCAATCATCATCAAGTTCTTTAAACCGTTTCTGCACGAAAGGCAGTAAAGTAGCAATCCTTCATGTTCCGTCCAAACTTTCGCATTTATAATATTAGTGCGATGAGACAAACAACTCCATGTTTTTTCGTATAAATCCCATTGAATCTTAGAACAAACATTATGTCTAGTTTATTCCCATTGCGTCTGGCAATCAATGTCCCGGGATCACCGGCGCCACGAGAACTTTCCACTCTGCCAGTTTCTATAGGGAGCATAGACGATTTGCTCTCTTAACACCAAGTTTCATATTCGCTGCTTAAAATAAGAAAGTTTTGCAGCAACCAATGTTTATTTGTTCTTGTTATAAACTTTGTTATGACGTAAAAGTAAGAAACCTTGACGGAGGTTTACAATAACTTTATACTTAGGTAAATTAACTTTAATTCATATTCGAAGACCATGCTTGTCGGCACAGCAGGTCTTATGTAAGAACTGCAGAAGACTTGCGAATCCAAAGTTATAAAAATTCATAAATCGGTCACAAAAATAATAAACAGTTCAATAAACATAATATTTTTTATCCGAAAAATAGACATAGGTATCTAAGTGATGGATGACCAGTCATTAAATCACGTTCACCTGAGTCAACGCTTCATTTAATTACATTGGCGGTTAAAAAAGCACTACAAATCCTACAAAATATAATACATTGTATGCCATTCAGAAATTTTAAAAGTCTTGGGTACATTTGAGATTGAGAGCATACCGCCAATTCCTGCTAGTGCAACTTCAGAAGAAAAATCAAAGTCCTTCTTGAATCTTAACGAGACTAACGAACAGCGATGCATTTAGGTTTCAGATAACTTTCATTTATTAATCACACTTGCCTGGTGTGCCAGCTACCACATCGGGGGCGGGCGCTTCGTTGTGTTCCTGCAGGTCAAGGGTTGTGGTGGAAGATGCATTATTTCTGTCAGTCGGCGGAACGTAATAGAACCCCTCGTGGTGGGCCGCGCTGCCCACGCAAGCCGTTAACGGAGCCAGGGTTGAAAGGAACTGTCGCCGAGGTTCTGATTTCTAGGAAAGAAAAAAAGTTTTTTAATATTTTTTTCAATTAATGATTAATCTCATCCTCTAATTTTATCTACAAAATTCTACTACTAATTTTTTCATTAACATTAACATCGTTTCCAAATAAAACGATGATACTCGTATCTTTAAAGAAATTCTTCAGAAAGATTGTTTATTTTGTCTTTGTTCTTTAGATGAAACTAAATAATTGGTCTTACGTATATTAGGTACTTGCTATTATTTACACTAAACACTTTGGCGTCAATAATTTTTTCATGAAACATTGTATATTTACGTGCCTAAAGCAAAGTGTAATTAGTACACATGAGAAATGGATTACCCGAACTTGTAAATAAAATACGTAGTGTGATTATCCGTTGAGGCTGGAGTAAAATTCAGTACACAAATAAAATGCCATGATCTTTTTCGCAAACCTAACTTGCTTTTCTTTTTCAATGGAAATCCGTGAGCTAAAGGTAACCTTATAAGTAAATTCATTTTAAACTTGCCTTTCCAACTGAATTTTCTCATTCGACGCAAAAATATGATTCAAATTTAAAAAACATGAAAAGTCGATGGATATTAATGGGCTGGCTTGTCCTAAGTGTTTATTTTGTGGGGAGCAGTGTATTTGTTCCTATTAAAGGATCTCCGGTAACGTCTAACTACTAGTATCTACAATTATAACACAGATCGGTGACTTTATCTGCCCTCCTAATATTAGTTAGTTATAATACACCCTATGTGCTCTCCTAAACAAAGATAAAATTGAAGTTTTTATAAAAAAATATAATTATTTTATCAAACATAAAAGAGCACTTGTTAGTTTGCCATTTATAAAATTGCTACATAAATAAACTTAACTGAATACAGTTTTTGTTGGAAACGCTGTTTTCTTTGTGTTCCGCTCGATAGAATCGTGAGTACGATTTGTTTTTTGTTTTCATTATGAAATTACGTCAAAGAAAACTCCTTTAACTAATGTAGTATCACCAGCTTGGGATGTTGGAATACTGATGTAAATGTATATAAGAAAAGCACAGGATAAGAATTTAGTTAAAGTGTAGGTAGATGTCTATTAATCAAGAGTCAAAGATGATACTCCTTCTTATATTGGACTTTACATAGAAGACCTAATTAATTGTGCCAAATTTCAAGCTGCTCCGTTCGCGTAGTGCTCTGTAAATTGCACCCAAAATTATCTGCTCACGTATTAATATTTGTATAAGAAGAATATACCCTTTGTGGTTCTTGATGGACGTCCCCCAAATCCGGTGGCTGTTGCCGCGTCAGCACCGGCGCTGAGAGCGTGGAAGACGAGGAGCTTGACGACGCGCTCCCGAAGGCCTTCTCGCTGTTCTTATCGATGCTGTTGAAGGATTTGTCGCTGGACTTGTCGCTGCTGTTGGAGAACTTGTCGGAGTTGTTCGCGGCCGGAGATGTGCGCTGCTCCTCGGGTTCGTCTTCTACGTCACAGGTCAACAGCCGGATGCGTTCGGCTAGCGATGTCGTCTCCTGCTACGAAAAATTTTGCATGTTTAACAATTTGTAGCTTAACACGTTACCTATATAATAAGAAGACACGATGATTAAACAAAGGGTAGGTATGTATTGTATCACATGTACGTAACTCCCGCGACACCAAAGTGATTAAGTAGGCACTCTCAATTATGTGGTAAGGTGAAAATATTTTCTTTTTTATGATTTAACGGATGGTTTAAAAAGCGTAAGAATAATTTTAAATGAATTATCAGAACTTCACGTGATAATAAACTTAATAAGTATAATGTATTAGAAAAAACCTAAACAAATAAAGCCAATATTGCGTACTCTGTGACCGTGTGAAATGCTACATTAAAAAGTTAAAATGTTTTTGAATTTGGCAACGAAATCGAGTACGGCCGACAACAAAAGTAAATCGACGATCGCTAGTCATCTCGTTATAGTTAACGTGTTTAACGGTCGCTAGACGCTGTTGGAGAGGGTTTACCGCCAAATCCTATATTATGTAAACGCAGAAACAAAAGTCCAAAATTGTTTTAAATTACGCACTTTAGTATAAAATGCTGAGCACTTAGTGTGTCACAATATATCCCTTTTTATTGAACTACAAAAAAGTTGTTTTATGTTTTGTTTACAAAATTTTTGCATCAGTTTTGAAAAAAGCATTCACATGGGTGGGCCGATAGAGCTAACACTATATTCTTTATGACAAAAACAGCCTCACTACTTTTGTCGTAACTGAAATTTGGCAATTGAAGATTTAGGTGTTTTTCAGAAGCTAGGGACTACGTTGTTACGGGAATGTCCTCATAATTTCAAAGGGCACCCAACCTGCTGGAATCCTCTAGCAACAGACGATGAAGCAGCATCAACTTAGCCCGAATTAATTTTATACGCTCTCCCGTGCCAGTGTTTCTTTGCACTTGTACTCATTAATAACCTCTGAAAAGGCACTCATTATACCGTAAACGTGGTTTATATGGATTCGATTTATTATTATTTTTGTTTTTTTTCTCTTGTACGGTTTTTTCTCTACAACAGGGAGGTCTGGGTTTCCACCAGCTGATCCGATGCGGATTGGTACTCCACTTACGTTTGTACTATTTGTAAAAAGGTTCTAAATTAAAAGTAAGTGATGTCATGTTTGACACGATTCATGCATTCGAATGGATTATTTAAATTATTTGATTCGGCCATACATGTTTGAATAGTGAGGAGGACCGTAATCAATAAAAATGTATCTACGTAATCTTGTAATCTTGTTACTGGTAAAGCGTTCAACTCGCGCCCAAGTTTGTTCGCGCAGATTACTGCTGAATCCTATATGAATGTAACAGGACAATAATCTTATTATTATTATGAGTTCTCGCACTCTTCTATAAAGGTTTCGTAAGCTTGTGTGGAAAACGATGCGGTTTTGTACTCTGATAATAGTTTATTTAAGCAACTTTACAAACGCGAACATTTCGTTCTGTCTGCGAGCTAGTAGCGACCCATCGAACACTATCGTCAAAGTACACGTACGGTTAGAGTAAGCTATTAGTATGGGGAGATCTACGGATGCTTTCTCTTTCCCATACCAATGATTTATGTGTTACTGAATCATCCAATATTTCTTGTTAACACGTTGTTGAACATCTGTCAACCGACTAGCAGTAGGCCAGCGTGGTGGACTAAGGCCTACATCCCTCTCATTACGAGAAGGAGACCCGACCCTGCAGTGGGTCACTAATGGGTTACTGGCTGGCAATCTGAACATACTTAAAAAGCTAGGTAAGCTTAAGTTAGGTTACTTTGAAAAAATTGCTTTTTCCATTTGACGTAACAGGACGTTCGAAGGACACTAATTAATTCAAAACTTTTCTCTTTTTTGCTTAAACTTACGATGAGTAATGGAATGGAATGGAACTAAATGGAATATTCTAAATGGATTATTCAAATTACCGCCAATTAAAGTTTTGTAGGAAGCCCGCAGATAGGCACTAGTTCCTTAGAAAATAAGCACTTACACTAGACATGACAAACAACAGAATATTCGATTTGCACAAAATTATTATATCTTGTAAACAATTCGATAGCACCATGTTACAGAAATTCATTTGATATAATTTGAACACCCACAGCCTAGTGTTTGACGATTGTATTATCTAATTGTATAATACACAATCCAAGTCTTGTTCTATAGATTCCAGTAGTTTCCGCTTCGGTTAAGAGGATTAAGCACTATCCACATGTAACGGTGGAATTTATGCTATTTTCAGTATTTGAAGTTTCCGATATTCTGGCCTCAATATAGGAATTAGAAACGTGTTGCTTTGTGATCAAACCGGGTCTCTCCGACTGACGTGCATTGAAATAGTAGCGCACTAAATTTCAGAACATTTCATATTGTTATTCTATTTGAATTGAAAATTGTAAATCATGGCGTTCCTTGACCAAATAAGGAAATACTAGATGGATAATGGCAATAATAGATACTTTGCAATAGTCATAAGAAAATCCCTATTTTTTAGTACCGTATCGGTTACATGACGTATCAGAGGACGTTAACCTCCTTCAAGTATTAAAAATGTAGTCGCAATACTTATATCAGTCTTGGCGTCTGAGATCATTTACATTCAGTATATGTATCATTTAGATAATTATGTATTTGAGTTATGATATTATAACAATCCGAATCCTATGAATCAGGTGACCTGAGACCTTTTGTTAACAAACATAGCACAAAAAGTAAGAGTATTTCAATTTATTTCTTTTTGTCGTCATAGGTATACCTAAGGTAGATTTAAGTTCCGCAAATAAGTTCCGCAGACAAATTGTTCGTCTGCCACTTGCAAAATGCTCCAAAGTCCAAATGTCTAGCAGAGGTAAGCTGATTATGGCAACTATGTACTTGTAAAGCTCAATTGGTTTATCGAAGTCACTGGGAAATTTGGGACAATAGACAAACAAAGAAAGCGGTGAAAAGTGTTTTCTCCGTATTATTAATATGCATTCTAATTAAACCATTTCGAAATGTATCTGTCTCTTTTGCTATTATTCAGGCTTCATTAACCTTCACTGCCAATCGGACTTTATTTCATTTAAAAGATGAAATGGAAAGTATTATTTACACAAAAAAAATTGGACAGACCAATACCTACCTCAGTAAATGAATGAAGATTTTCTTGGGAACTTTCAGCCCGTTGGTTCCTGCTGAGATTTTCAACGCTAAATAGAAAATTCATTCACGGCAACGAAGTGAAATTTACGAGTTGTCTAGGGCTTGCTGTGTGACGGGGCCGGATTATGGATATCTATTAGGCACAAACGATGTCTTGCTTCGTGAAGGGAACATAATAAAATGACAAATTTTAGCCTGTCGTTTTTATGGAACTTAAATAGCCACCCTTTAAAACAAATGTGTCTCCTTACTTTATGGTTTGAACGTATTTCATAAATAAAGTAGAATAAATAAAAAATACATGTAAAATAAATAATCTTATTTTCTGTAGGTATCTAAACCAGTATAATTCTAAGGTGGGTACCTATTTTAATAGGGTAGAAGAAACAATAGGTGTCATCAGGTAAAGATAGTCCGTTTGCTGGGACAGGGCTTGTTTACGGATATAAGGCTAAAAGACGCCTGGCCTCGTAGAGATATTAAAAAAATTACCCAGTTGTACTTGTGCTTCTTAAAAACAGCGGATAGGTATATCATTAAATGGTTGATTGAAAGCAATATCTAACACTTACAATAGAGTGAGACAGTACAGCGCTCGTACACCTGCCGTCGCCTCCTAAACTCTCTATTAAGGAAAAAGTTACATTTCTTGGATTTTGGTTGGAAAGAAACCATTGAAATGATCACTTACTTACTATTTATTATTTATTTTACCTTGTCATCACTTATTTACTATTTATTTAACAGATCAAACACTTTTACGGTTAAAAGAAGCTTATAGCAAACCTACCTTAAATGAAATATTTTTCCAAATCCGGTACTTCCGGAGATTAGCGCAATCACAATTACATTCAAACAAACAAACTATTCAACTTCACTCGTATATTCGTAAAAATAAAAAATATATTGCAAGTTATGTAGTTTATTCTACAGCAGCCCTGTGCGCTAAAGCGCGACGTTGGTGTCAATTAGTTCCTTAGTTCAAGGCAAAGCGACAACACCGAACAAGAAATTGCCTTTCCGTTTATATTACACTGCAATATCACATTAACCTTAACATTGACACGTTTCACTCTGTTTATCGGTTGACATGTTTACGTCTGCTACAGTAAAGCGAAATGCTGAAAGCAAATCATTTGAAATTGAATTAATTCGAATGATAAAGTCAATTCGAATATGAATGATAAAGTCAATTCGAATATGAATGATAAAGTCAATTCGAATTTGAATGATAAAGAAAATTTTTCTTATAATTCGAGCTTGTATGTTCATAATATTTATGTAAAGAATAGATATAGATAAATGATTTTTTTTACAAAATCATTGGTGATGCTTTATGTAAAACACAGATGTACAGCTTAAAGTAAAAAAATGAAAAATTTCGGATAGTGACACTTTTTATTTAAGGGTGCGATTAATGTCATCTCGTTCTAATTTACTCTGGACAAACCAAAATTGAAGCAGATATGTAACTTTTTTGTTCTTTATTCAAAGATGCTCGTATATACGTATACCTATCAACATGATTAAATTTGACTTAAAAGTTATTTTATTTTAGGGCGAGTAAGATTAAAATATATTGTTGTGGCGAGTTATTAATTAAAACGTCGAAAACAATACTGCTGTGCTAAAAGTAATTATGTGCGATGAATTTACTACAAACTTTGTGTAATATCATCAACCTCAAATTGCTAAACAGTGTAAATACTTTATACTGCATATATTTTCAAATGACCACTAATTAATTAATGGCGATTTATTTATTATGAAATATTATTATTGTCCATAGGTTTAGAACGCCTAACTACGGAGAACACCCTATTTGTACTCGTATAGCTAGTTCTTGTTAGTCTATTTGTCTGATTTTCGTTATTGTAATAATACGAGTTAAAATAGATAGTTTGATAAGAGCCACCTTAAATGAAGCGTAGTTATAATTCTGATTGAGATTGTTTTTGGATATTTAGCACCTGCAGAAAGCAATATCAGCTATTCAAAAAGTTGTATCAAATAAAGCTCAGTATTTAGCTTTTCAAAAAATTGTATCAAATAAAGCTCTCAAAAAAAGACTATTATAGGTAGTTATGTATGTGCTTGTCAAACCGCTTCATTGTAATGACAAACGTTTAAATGTTAGGAAATCCCATATAAAAATGTTCTCATTTCGTCGCCCCGGTGAATCAGCGTCGCTTTACAATAAAGACAGGAAAGCACTAAACTTTTAGGGGACAAAGAGGATAAATTCTGCCATTTTATTGCACGCCCTTGTCTACTCAGACTTGTTTTTTTAACTGGAGCTTGTTCCCCGGTCTACAATAATTCAGTCTTGTACGATCTTGAGTACATCATTCAACTAAGTGGATGAGTGGAACAAACGAAGAAAAATAATTCTTTTTGGCTTTTGTAACGTTAGATCTCGGGTTGCTGCTTCTTCTTTGCCTGCTCAATAAAGGGAGCATTTCTCTCAGACGCTTAGTGAAATATTTCATTTTTTGAGTACCCTTACCTACTTTTCTCGGTGGCCGTTACTTACTTGCCCCGCTGTGCATTAGCCACGTAGAATATTATAGAAATATCTCGATATTGGTTGATGCCTACCTTGGGTTGTTGCTTCTTCCTCGCCTCGCTTCGCAATAAAGAGCAGCGAAGAGCGTTCCTCTCAGCTACGCGGCGGACTGCTGCATCTTCGGCTTTCGGCCTCACACCTGCATCCCAGGCCCTATACAGAAAAATATTACGTATTAAAAATTTACATTAACAACTTCCAATTCTATTTTACCAAGTTCAAACACTTGACTAAAATAGACTACAATAATGATAAGACGGCATAACAAGTTCAACAATAAGTACCTACATAATATTGTAAAACTTGTAGTTGTAACAAGGTCCAGGCTGGTCCTTGGACAGTAATTGCGTGCTTAGAGGGAACGCTAAGCAGTTATTGTTTGAGCTCGTCGGAAGTCTTTAGGGTAACCTTTTTCACCCCCTAGTTTCTGCGATACAAAAAGTGAGGCCGTTAATGAAGACGAAAGTCATTAACACGGTAGAAAAGTACTTGGAAAGCGAAATATGCTGCTTACAGTGTTACGTTGAGTTCCACGAAACAAATTATACAATATTGTTAGTTATCGTACCTACTGCAGAAAGAAATAGTTTTAAATATGTATCTACTTATATGTAAATGCAATAGGTAATTTAATAACGAAACGTGACGTTGGCATATACCTTTACGTATATGAGGAAAATATTGAAAAGGGTCCCACCAGCTAAATCCAATATCAATTTGTAAGTACATTCGAAATAGAATCAACCACCTACTGACTTGAATCCCGATGAAGTTGCTCGAATTTCCAGAATATTCAATCAGACGAAAAAGATGAGATAAAAAGTGAAGTTGCTTACTAAACTTACTGCTAAACACACTTTAATAAAATTAATTTAATGTTGACACAGTCCGCAAGTTTCTACAATTATAATCTCGTGAGCGAGGGATTGAACCATTTTAATAAAAGATTACTCTAACAAGATTCTTTATTGTTATCAAAATCTATAAAATACAGTATTGTGATTCTGAAGAAATATGTATGTAAGAAAACACACAGCTTACACGTAGGTATGATTCATATTTCAATTCTTACTCTCGTATGGCTCCAGTCTACGGAATGTAGCCCTTTCCATTTAAGTCATTGTAAAAACATTTCATATTCTTTGCTTTTTTAGACTAGTGGGGTCCTTATATTGCGCTTGAGAAACACCCCGCCTATGAGATGTTTGATCTAAACTAACGCTCGAGGGGGCTAAAAGTAGGTTGAAAAGATGTGAATTTTAGGTACAATTGCAAAGTTTTAACACGATGTTATTAGGTAGTCTGCTGAGGATGTTTCTTAGGATGTTACGAAATCTTTAAATGTAAAATTTTTATTTTACACTAGCTGTAAATATACAATCTTTTGTATATTGCACTAGCCAATAAGTATGCAAAAGACACCGACCTCAAAAAATAGTAAGTCTATAAAGTGCTCGAGTAACAAATTTTAATTTTTGAAAATGATTTATTTTGTATTTTTTTTAAGTCAATAATAAGTTTTAAGTCAATATCACGGAAACTACTGAACCGATTTTCATGAAACTTATACCATTCCCTAAGTTGATAAGAAAGAAATCAAACAAAAAAAGAACGATCACGATCCGTCAATTAGTTTCGGAGATATGCGAGGATAAACATATGATAATGTATGTACATACATACACTCAATTTATGTACATACAATATTACATCATACGTGTCGAATTGATAACTTCCTTTTTTGAAGTAGGTAATAATAATACATTACAGTGGCGCGAAAATAACAGAACATACTGAACAATCGTATAAAAATGAAAGATTCGAAATTCAAAAGTAATATTTTGTATATTTAATTGTAACAGTATTAGTATTTATGGCCCGACTAAGTAGATATTTTGAGATATTACACATCACGGATTCTTTAGCTGAGGCAATGAGATAAAATGTATTGTCAATGAGATAATATAAAGAACTTTGACGATACAATTTAACTTGGAGTTAGGTTTCGTTTTGAAATAAGTTAATAAGAATCCGTTTGTATGACTGTAAAGTTATGTTATAAAACCATTTTACTGAACGGAAATTATAATTATTGGCAAGTTTAGTTTGCGCACACAAACATCCTCTCACCCCAAACGTACTACCCGGGCGAAATAACTAGACACCTAGCTCGAAACTCGACCCTCCTCCCGCTACCCCGCGCGAGGCCCCGCTCTCGTCTTTCAGTAGCGTTAGCATCATAAGTGAATATAACATCCTTTTTTGTTTTATTTCCGTAAGAAATAAATTGTTTACCCTACTTAATGTTAATGTATAACTACTTTAACAAGTATGAACTTAAATTTATAAAAAAAAAAAATTCATTTGAATAACAATATTGAAAATTAATCCCAAAATAGACTCTAAATTAAATAGTTTATTACTGCTCCTAATTGTAATTAAGTAAAAAATACTACATTCGTTATAAGCACAGATGTTTTATCTCAGTAGGAAATAAATTATAAATCAGTAATAGTTTTCATTTCAAGATTCGCCATACGATGGAATTTCAATGGAACTAAATTTATAATGGAAATTGTTATTTAAGTAATAATATAATAAAGCCTGACCAGAAAAATAAAATTCAAATGATATAACCAGAAAAATAAAATCAATTTATAAAACGTTATCACGTCAAAAATTTTTTTTGCACTCAGTACTATAGACAAACTTCATTTGAGCCAAGTGTGTAGTTATCGCGCCCGAGTTATATATCGTCTTTGTACCATCGCGGGTAAAAAGGTAACAAAATAAGTAAACAAAGAAACATACCTGAGGGTTTCTGAAGTAATCAATTGCGGCTCGATGGCCGGGGGCGGAGGCCGACTGCTGTTGAAGAGTTGTTGGACGGCGGAGTTAGCCTTCGGCGCATTTATTGTCAGGATCAGCGGAGTCTCCAACCTAACAGAACAACCACCAATTAATTATTTATTATAGCTGCGTGATTTCTATTTTATATGTCGCGAAATCCTTTCTTTTTGTCGAGGAAACTCGCCTTTACAATATTTCCTTTAATATATTGTGTAATTCTTTTGGGAATACTTTTAGTAGTTTATTTATTCTGACCCAACATAATGCAGGAATTTTGAAATACTTCATCGAATAACTTAATCAATCGAATTACCTGCACCGCTAAGTATCTCAATGCGAAAATATGGATAATTAAGAGCTTTTAATTAAAAGCTTTTATTTAACTTGCAATGTATGATCGGGTGGGTATGTTTGTTCGGGTGGAATCTCTGAACTCAATTTTGAAAAAGATATCTTCAACCGATTGAGCTGAAATTTTGTACACGTTTAGTTTGTATGACAATGCACGATATGGTTTGTGACGTCATTCTAAATCCAATATGGCGGACCGTCCAAGATATCGGAATAGTTATTTTTAATGCATTTCTACAATATGGGTATCAAATGAAAGGGTTTGTTAAGAGTAACTCGAAAAAATAAAACCTTTTTCTAATAACGTTTTTAACTTATAACTTATTTACCTTCATTAAACATCACTAGATCTCGAACAGTCAGAATACGATCAGAACGGTCAACTTATTATAAAATATTATTGAGTGTTGCCACCACGTATTGCCAACAAGTAGAGATACCTTTATTCTGTACTATGTAATAGATACATATTTTGAGATAAGCGCATACTCTCATCATGCATCGTTTTAACAGTTCTGGGCAGTTTAAAACATTCAATACGTGTTTGCTACTGTTCACCTATATTGTGTCACGTCTCTGTGACCATAATAATATAATAATAATATGATTCTTATTATTATAATATATTATTATGATAATCTTGAATTATTTCAACCTATATGAATTAGCGCTGTAAAAAATTGTTCATGCTATACCCTGTTGTGGAAGAGCCGCTTGCGGCGTTCAATTTCGTTATTAGTCTCCAAACTGTTATAATTAGCCGGAACGCAATTGAGTTCAATTATAGGTACTCAATTCCGTGCCTGAAAGTAATTTAAATGTGTCATGTTTTGACTTCTGGTAGTACTGCTATGAACTTTACGATGTCTGTTAGTGCAACTTGTTTTGAGCAAGCTCAAGCTACTCGTAGATATATGAACGTGCAAGACGTTAACTTTTCAAAGACTGTCGTAATTTGTTTTTGTGCAATTGCAGTCTCGAATTAGCTCAACTTTGTCTACTCGAAATACACGACTTAAACTGAAACTTAGATATTCCTTCCTTAGTATTCCTTTACGCGACATACTTCTAATTTAATTTAAAAATTCTGTAGTTGACATCTTTCAAGTTCGCTAAGAAAGTTGTTCTCCGGTGACTTAATAACGTTAAAAGTTGAGCGTTAAGTTATCGGTGATACTTGAACGTTCTTGCAAAAATTTGCTCTAGTAAGGTCCAATCTTAAAGTAATTCTCTACTAATATTTATGGTTTCAACATGTGAGAGGAAATATTAATTATCATATCGTACTTTATATATTTTGTCCTTTTCGGCCACAACACAACTGCTCTGTCCTGCGATATGTCAATTATGTAATTTGGCCAACAGCTCCACTATTTTTAACAATTAACAAGTAAATGAACGACCAATTAAGGCGATTAATTTGTCATCTAACGTAACCTACGAACCTACTTTGCATGCAAGTGTAAGAATCCTGGATATGTTCAGATTAAGATTAGAATGATCTTTACCTGTGCGTTGTTGTTATGTTGTAATCTTTTTGTGAAGCGGTTTCGCTGTCCGAGGAGTGAGCAGGTTCAGTGTCTTTAATGAGTATTTCTTCATCGCAAGACTCCTTCGGTCTCTCGACAAATCGGACAGACCGGGGAGTCACGGAACCATCCTCGTCGCTCGCAGTAGTGGTGGAACGCTGATCATCATTCTGTTAGTAAAGTTTATTTAACATTTTATGTATATTCTCATCTCTCATCTCTAAGTAAAATGAGCTGGGTGAAATTTCAAGTGTTAGGGTAAAAAAATGAAAAAGCTCCAATATATCTTGATAGCCGAAGGCAAACAAAACAAAAACACTCGACTCCACACACTCCACGCTTCAGCCCCGCACGGAAACATAATATCATCATCACCCCATAGGTACTAGAGATAGAACTTATACGTAGGTAGGAACGATGAAAGAACTAATTTCCAACATTAATTAAGCCTTATTCTTGTTTATAATCAGAGCAAAAACTTCTTCATTTCAATGGAATCATTTCTAATGACGGAGAAATCAGAAGCACCACAACAGGAATTTGTGATCCGGTTTTGAACAAAATTGTATAAGTCGGAAAACGAAAACGGAGCTTTTGGATTGTTCTTAAACAATGCTGGATGAAACTTACAAGAACTGATAGGGAAGTAACTATTGAACAATGACTTGGAGATTTGCTCTAGCGATTAACTCGGATGGCAGACGCGATTTTCCAGTTGCTTTTCCATTGTCCGAGACCGTACTAAGCGATATTCGTTTATATACTAGCTGAAACCGCAAACATTGTTTTGCGAAAACCCTTATCACTTAGGGGTATGAAAAATAGACAGTAGCCGATTCTCAGACCTACTGAATATGCATATAAAATTTCATAAAAATCGGTCAAGCCGTTTTGGAGGAGTATGGTAACTAAAACTGTGACATGAGAATTTTATATATAAGATATATATAAAGTCAGGATTAATAAAATTTGGTGTAATGGAGATGTTACGTTTAGGGAAATTAAAAAAGGCTGCCTCAATTGTTTCTGGGGACTCTATCATTACCTGTTGAAGTTCGGTCGTAACGGTACTTCTGCCAGAATAATAACTCGAATTGAATGAAATAAATTAGCAGGCCTACACGATCTGATTTATTTGTTCAATTTCACTATGCTCGCAGTGTAAATGATTGATTCAATAAGTTTTTATATACAATGCTCACCTGTTCGATAGCATCTTTATCGTTGTCTAGTGACTTCCATAGTCTTCCCCCCTTCAAGATGCCCCCTCGTCGTTGTCTAATCGGCGAACTCTCCAAAGATATGCGGCCCTCGTTTTCGGCTGTGTCGCTCTCTTCGCCTAAGTACAAACAAAAAACAATTAAGAAAAGAAGAAAAATTCCGCGAATCGAATTCTTAACAACTTTTCTACGGACTACGTACTTCGGGCTAATGTTTAAGCTAATAACTGAACTTTTAAGTTTTTCATTACGTTATTGGTTCGATAATTTTGCCAACATTTTCTTTTGAAGAAAATGCCGTATATAGTATATACTCGTATTTGTACGGTCAACGTCAGTTATTTGTATGTCAGTTTATCTTATACGAGTATCTTCTCATACTAATGGCACGCTTTACCTGTGAATACGTTAATGCTCAAGTCCTAAAGAAGCCCCCACCCTGCCTCATGCATTATCTAAAAATATGGATTTAATTAATCCAAGAAAGTAGTTGGTAGTTTCTTGCCACTATTTAATGTTAGTTGTCATCAGAAGTAGACTCTTTTTTATTACCTAACATTATATAACCCATCTGTCAGATAGATTCTAGGGTTAAAATTCTAAGTCAGTTGGTGCTCGGTATGGGATTAAAATGGTTTTTTTGTGTTTTATTTTTTTACTATATTTTTCACTAGTATTTCTGAGCCCTAGTTAATTTTTCAATAGCTCATTTAATTACCGCTGTAGTTTAATTACAAAATGAATAAACCTTGTTATTTTACAAGTCAGGATTGCGACCTATTTTTCCACGATCGCATTTTAGTTTTATTAACTGGCTTATTTCACCGAAATTTACTCAACAGTGTTTACAGTGTGAGTTTCTTATTTTTGATATAACCTTTCCATTCTAATATCATCGGTCCTTAACAAGAATGTCTTTCAGCTTAGTCTGACGTAAAGGAGGCTGAAAATTACGCTTAAAACTTGCGTTTGATAATATCGTAACACTATAAGGTGTGTAATAAAATATGAAAATGAATTTTTAGTAGGTACTAACTTGTTAGTGGCGCGGTCGGCGGTTCCGTCTGTGTTTCCTCTATGCACATATCTGGAGGGCATTCTGAAACAAACACAAACAAATATGAAAATATTAACTCGAAACCGGGATCCCTTAACCGTGTCAACAAGTGACCGAAGAAAGAGTGAAATATTCTGGAAGTTAATTGCAATATTTATGCCTCTCTGGCACACTGTTTTTATATACTTTGTTACTCTTTTTGTCCACGGCTTCGAGGACCAAACTTTTCAAACTCGGTTTTCCAGTGTCTGAGTTTTTGTCGTCCATTTACCGACGGCAAAGGATAGTTTACGTTGCACTAAGCAGAGTACGGTCAGGTTTGAACTGAGTTGTTAACAAAGGAGACCGCGGCCCCAGAACGAACTAGTTCATTCTCTCTTTTAAAAATGTTTATGTTATTTCGTCCGAGCCACATTCAAGATTCCCTAACTCAACCATTTCTACAAATAAATATTGTTTATATTATTTCCAAGCCAAGATTCCAGGAAAATAAAATATTTTGCATTTGCGTTCTTCAAATATTTTCAGACAGAATGTAGAAATTTTCATAACTAGTAGCAAAGTTTTCTCTCTTGAAGAATTATCGATTTTTCATCCTGTCCAAGTGATAGACAGCAACCATACCTGTAGGTAATATAGTCATTGCCTGATGATAGCGGATCCTTGCCAACAGTAACGAACTAACAACTAGTAGTATGACTAGTAAATTGCCATTCTTTAAGTTTGGTATAGTTCTTACGATGGACTTTTGCGTTGGGTCCTTGATTGTGTGTATTCGGTCAGTACTCAGCGCGCGTTCGCTCTTTAGTACGGGAGCCCACGGGGCTAAATGTGTAGTTACTCGAGCGTCGTTAGGACTTAGTGCATTTAGAAGATAAGATGATGAAGAGATAAAAGGTTATAGCCTAAGAGCTACTGAACCATCACTAACCCGTACCCCACTAAGATAAAAACATTTCATATGATGTTTTATTATTTATCAACCAACTAACCTGCAATACCATTGCTACATTTAAAAGAAAAGTCAAAGAGCATTATTTCTCACTTTTAAATTATACTCATGAGAAGTAAACCATTGTCTACGTTCCCACCTTTATTATTCATCCGTTTTTGCATTTGTTATGCCTTTTTATATATTTCTATTCATATATATTATGTAGTTTGTATGTATTAGTGTATTATAATGTAGGTATATATGTATTAGCATTGTATAAAATAATCTTGTACACACTAGATTTGCCTTTCTTTAGTATTATTTCTCCTACCCCAGGGGTGCTGGAAGAAATTTCAAATTGAAATAAGCAGAACCTGTGTACCAATGTCTCTTGTATGTATTTTTAATTAATTTGTGTTTTGTGTATAGAAATATTAAATAAATAAATAAATAAATAAGAAAGTACCGTTCCGGCAGGCTAAAATAAATATTGCACGCCGGGCCGGCGTTGCTCTGCACTCACGAAATCTTAAATCAGCCATAGTTAACCTGCACCCACAAGACTACAATTTTAATCAATTTTAATATGTTATAAATTACATATTATTATGTTTAATTGTAAAAAAAAATCCAACCTATTTTGAGGGTTGCAATTACGTATGTGCCAGACAGAGTATATTTATTAGTGAAATTTGACGTTACGGTATCCTTGGACTTGCTAAATGGAAAAAGATGTTCGTTTTGAGTACCACCCTTCAATCAATCAAAATACAAGAATAACCTCAAGGCGACATTAAGTTCGTTGCAGTAGCAGTTTGTTGAGCTAGCTACAGTGGCTCTAGTTATTGATTGCATTATCCTATAATATAAATAACTCGTAGCTTTAAGACTCCAGTTTAATATTAGACACAGAAATGTCTACGTTTACGCAGCGCCTTAATGCCTGCGGCGCAGGGTTCATTGACTTGCGTTGATATCGGCAGTCTATCAATGAAATGCAACGTTGCCATTTGTACGCTTTCGCTACTACTTGTGCCTTGTTTTGTAAACAATGTAATGGGAACGTTGTGACGTACATAGATAGGGTCGTCGCTTTTGGTAAATACTTAAGTAAACCCTTTATACAACTGGTGATAATTAAAATTTGTTACTTCATCAGTGAAAAGTGATTTGATTAGCACAGTTAGTGGTGATTACAGTTAGTGGACCACTGATCACTTATGGATTGCAGGCTCACATAATAATATATTATTACGTATGACTAATAAGATTATGTTTCAGTTTCCCTTGGTTTGGAAGACCCAACTCCGACTTGAAGATAACAGACTCAACTCCGACTCCGAGTCGAGTTGAGTCTGTTATGAAAGTTAATAATAACTTAGTTTATTCATAAACACAGTCAGTAAAAGAAGCATGTAAGTAGATAAATAAAGTTCTTTCGTTATTACTCACTCAAATAAACTTCATAATATGAAGATTATTTATGAAATTCATATTGTGAACAAAATCGAACTAAAAATGTCAGCTTAACTTAGCAAATTAATTTTAGGTTTCTTATCCTCCGTAGTTATATTCTAAGACGTCTATATTTGGGTACCTACATAAAAATATTACATCACAAAGGAAAGAACCATAATACGTAGACGTAATACTCTTAGCGTTATTACGCTGGCTTACGTTGAAGTAACAGTAAGAAGTATAATAAACAGCACTATACTATACTCTAATATATATACTATAATAATATACTAAAATATACTATTACTAATTAATTCATAAACGTTATAGACGACCTGTGTGGCGTAGTTAAGACACCATTATGCTCCGCTAAGGATCCTGAGTTCGATTACCAGGTGAGCAGAAATTTCAATAATGAGTTTAATTTGGGAAACGAAATTCTATTTTTTGTCAGGTGTGGCTGTTGTGTCTTGTGTGTCAACCCCACGGGTCCTACGACAGGAGACCCCTCAAAGATCCCATCTTAGAGTGGTGATGTCAGTATGAAGTGATATTATTTATTACCTAATCATGCAAAATATACTGTTTTGTACTAAAATCCGCATTTACTAAACGGTAAAACATTCCAGAATTGTGGGTTTCTATATTCCAGTTTGATTCACTTTGCATGTAATTTCTAAGTGATACATTAGCAGTTATTTGCGCTCCTCCATTGTGGTTCACATTCAGTTTGAATGCAATGTGCCTCGCCGACTCTGGAAGGCTCGTAAGGAACAGACGACATGATAAGGCCTTGACCGCATCGCGGACCACTAAACCTCAACCTTAACCAAACTACAACTATAACCCTCAGTGCTAATACATAATTACAATTATACGTAATTATCATAAAATACAAACTAGCAGGATCATCGTGTTAAAAATTGGCAATGACGTCACAACTTAATATATCTCTGGCAATAGCAATAGAATGGAAATAGAACCGTTGTAGGTTCTGCGTGTATTGCCTGAAGGTCTTGGAGACAACCTGAAGAACCTTGACCGCGCACTGCGGCAAAACTGTGTCGTTTTATTCGGTCTTATAATACTTGATATCTACTAACAATAAATGTAGTCTTTAAACGGTCGTTTGATTGCCAAGAATACTAAGAAAGATATGTCGTGTAAGCAAAGTTGTGTTAAAAAGATGAAAATCAATAATTGAAGTTATTAAACTTCGCAAATGAATGTGACCTGAGAAGTGCGAAACTTAGGAATCTATTGAAGAAGTTTCTTCACTAAGTCGACGAGAATCCGAAGATTTAAACAAGTGAAATAAGACCATGAAAAGTTGCATAAGTTATAACGGAGACTTAGCCACTGCAAAATAGTCGTTCACTAAATGCAGCTGCATTAAGTGATAATGACGCGCAAGAGCGGACATGGTACCTATGGTTTTTGCCACCTATTTTTAGAGTTCTGTAAAAAATGGTTAAAAGAAAGTGAGCAAAAGTGTGGCGTAGTTTTGTGCATCAACGCTAATATCTACCCATATTAAATGTGGATTTAACTCGGTAGCGATTCGAGTAAGATCGTGGTATAATTTAGGCATAATGCCTAAAGTTTTTGGTCATAGTAACGAATACTATGACCAAAAACTTATATAAACATATTCATGAATGCATGCCTTGCATTGCCATAGAATTAAAAAAAAAACTTGACCACCAGTTAACTGATACCCGATAACTTCAAAAGATTGACTTGAACAAAGTAATTACACTTAACACGCGCACACTTCAGACGCAGAACGTGAAAGTAAATTACGCGCCCTACCCAGTGATTTAAGAATGTTCTAATGACTCCACAGAACCCTCAAGGCGCGGGTCATACTCACCTTGACCGGTTTTTCTGTTTTAAGCCGCGACAAAAATATCTGACGTCAGCAAGAAAAGTGTTGGATTAGACTTTACTGTGCAGTTTGAACTAGGACTAGAGGGGAAACAATAGTCGGCCAAATGAGTTCTATTTATAGCATTTCAACGATTTAAAAGATCTTAATATCAGATCTTTTATGAAGTATTGCATTCTAGAAGTTGAAAGATATTGTGCAAATATACGTTTTGTCTTTGTAGATTCTGCCATTGAGTCTGGACCAATTAGCAGCAGACCCCATTGATAGATAGGGTTTGTGTTAGTTGGAGGTTCGGAGGTCGTGTGCTGAGCTCTCAGTGTTTGTTTAATTTGTAAAATTCGAAATGGAAGTTTTATCGTTAGAAAGTGCACTTAATAACCTTTGTGGAACTGTGTTGTGTCTCCAAAACAAAATTTCATCACTGGAAAAGACAGTTGTAGAACAAAATAATACAATTAAAAAACTTGTCTGTATTTGTGAGCGATTAGGTGAACCGCGTTTCTCAAAGAATATCACAGATGAAGAGAGTAGGCACACATTACTGGAGCCGAAGACAACCCAGCAACAACCTAATGACGTCTATGTTCGGCAATCATCGGCGATCGCCGCCATAGTTCGGAGCGGCCAGAATTCCCATTCGCCCGCTCGCTCGGAACAGGTCGGAATGCGCGAATGCAGCCGAGGGCAGCCAACCTATGATACGCCAAGGCAGGATTCGCGCCAATCTTCAAACACTGGGTCTTATGCGAATAGGGATGTAAATAAGAATTCCGTACCGAACATTTGTGATCAAGAAGGCGAACGCAGTAGTAATTGGGTTAATGTAAAACCGAGGCGATCGCGTCGAGCGGCTATTATTAATGAAGACATTCGTGTAGAGGCAAAGGAGCATCAGAGAAATGTATGTGACGCAACTGATAGCGGAACATCGGTGAACGAGAAAAGAAATGTGCGAATGAACCCCATCAGTAAGGGAAGTAATACGTCATTTCTTCCAATAACAGCAGTGGAACGCAAGAAATATATTCACATATGGAGACTTCATATGAATACAACGGAAGAGACGTTAACTGAATATATGAAGAAAATTATAGGGGAAGATAGTCATGTGCAGGTCACTAAAATAGAACACAAAACGGGCAAAGGCTATTCCTCATTTAGAATTGGTGTGTGTGAAAATGATTTTGGGAAGCTATTTAATCCCAGTGTATGGCCTAAGGATGCCGAATTCAGTGAATGGGTGTTTTTTCGGAGAACAAAAGTTCCTCAGCAACAGGCTAAATAACAAGGAAGTAAACATTTTATACCAAAATGTAAGAGGTCTCCGAACAAAAACAACGGAATTTCTATCTGTACTTGAATCTTCGGTCTTTGATTTATTTGCAATTACTGAGACTGGATGCAATGAGTCTATATTGGACGCGGAGATCACACCACCCGGCTATTCTGTGCTCCGATGTGATCGAGCCGACGGGCGCAAGCAAGGCGGTGTGATGTTAGTTGCTGCGTCGCGGTTTACATTGCGGCAAGTACCTATGACAGATATTGACATTAATACGTGTAAATTTGAACTGGTTAGTGCCGGAGTTTATATTCAAAATCGTTTTCTGTTCACTTGTTGCGTAGTGTATACACCGCCTCAGACGGAGGAAACTGAATATTTAGAAATGCTCAGGCAGTTAGAAAGTATCTGTTTAAAGTTTAAAAATAATGTGTTAATTTTAGGCGATTTTAACCTATATTCTTGTAATAAATTTATTAACAGTTATTTTGAATTCTTTGTGGCCTTCTGTGAACTCGATCAGTGCAACAAAGTTATGAATTGTTGTGATAGGCAGCTGGACCTAGTATTGAGTGGACGAGGCGAGCGTGGCGGGGTGACGGTGGCGGCGGCGGACGAGGCGCTGCGGCCAGTGGACGCATATCACCCGCCGCTCGCCGTGACCGTCGTGGTCGCTGGCTCCTCGAGCCCGCCGCCCGCCCGCCCCGCGACCCCTTCCGCTGCAATTCCCTCTGAGAAAGCCAAGCGATGGAATTTTTACAAAGCGGACTATAATCGTTTGTATGAATCGATTAAGAATATAGATTGGGGCGAGATTTACTCGATGCGGGATCCTAATGAGTTAGTTGACTTGTTTTACGCCAAGATAAATAGTGTTTTCGATGATTGTGTTCCTAATAAAAGTCAACAGTCGCAATGTAATAGGAACACATATCCAGTATGGTACACCTCCAAAATTATAAAAGATATTCGAACAAAGTATGGCCTTCACAAAGTATATAAGGCGAGTAAGCTACCGGGGGACTATAAAAAATTTTCACTGTACAGGTTAAAGGTCAAGGAGGAGATCGCGATAGCTCACGACAAATATCGAGACCGCGTGCAAATGAACCTCGCCGCGGATCCAAAATCTTTTTGGAGCTATATGAGGTCTAAAAGAGGTACTACAGGAAATTTTAAATTGGTAAAAGACGGTCGTACTCTTTCCAACCGTGAGTGTGCAGATAGTTTCGCACAGTTCTTCTACTCAATATACAACCCTGATTCACCTCGGCTGGATGTACCAGCCAGTGACGCGGCGGCCGGGATCTGTGGCACACGGGTACACCTTGGCTGCCTGAGTGCAGCGGAGGTGAGATGCGCGCTGGCGAGGCTGTCGCCGAAGCGTTCGACTGGGCCGGATGGCATTCCACCATTCATTTTCAAGGACTGTCGCTTGGTATTGGAGAAACCCTTGCTGCACCTCTTTAATGTTTGCCTGGCCAGTGCTACTTTTCCTGACCGGTGGAAACTGACAAGAGTGGTGCCGGTGCCGAAAGGGCGGGGTGGTCCGACGCCCAGCGATTATAGGCCGGTTGCTCTTCTTAGTACACCGGCTAAAGTTTTCGAGTCGGCCATTCATCACTTATTGTATGCACAAGTGAAGGCCCAGTTGTCCGACGCGCAGCACGGTTTTCGTCCTGGACGCGGTACGACGGGGAACTTGCTGCATCTAATGAGCCGTTTACTGCCGGCGGTGGATGCTGGAAACAAGGTCGATGTCGCCTATCTTGATTTTCGAAAGGCTTTCGACACCGTCGATAACGATGTCCTACTCGCAAAGCTGGCGAGTGTGGGATGTTCTCCACATACGCTCGCCTTCTTCGCCAGTTATCTGAAGGAGAGGCGTCAGTATGTCGACTGTGGAGGAAGCCTTTCGGAACCGTACATCACCAGGTCGGGTGTGAGTCAAGGCAGCAATTTAGGGCCTCTCCACTTCATAATAATGATAAACGACCTTACAGAAGTGGTCCATGAGTCGGTTTGCCTTTTGTACGCTGATGACCTGAAATTGGTGCGAGAAATAGGCGATGTTAAAGATCATATTAGCCTCCAGCGAGATATTGACAGGGTAGTCGAGTGGAGTCACGTGAATAAGCTATATTTTAATGCGACTAAATGTTCCGTGATGACATACACCCGCGCACACGACGCGCGATGCCACATGTATCGCATCGGAAATGAGCCGCTGCGGCGCGTTACAGAGGTGAGGGATCTAGGCGTATTGTTTTCGGCTGATCTCAACTTCCGGGAACATGTAACTGCGATATGCAAAAAAGCATACAGAAACCTAGGCTTCATATTACGGCAAACGCACGGCTTTACAAATGTAAGTGCGCTGCGAGCTTTATATGACGCTTTGGTGAGGAGTCACCTGGAGTACAATGCGGTTATATGGGCACCGAGTGAGATCAAATACAAGATATTGCTTGAACGGATCCAGAACAAATTTGCCCGGTTCATGTATTTTAAAATGTATGGAGTGTACCCTGGATATCCACAGCTGTATCCGACTATGTTCGTCCTCGGCATGGTGGGATACAATAAGCTGGAAGTACGAAGAGAAGTCTCCCTTGCAAAGTATCTTTTCATGATACTACGGGGTAAAATAGATAATTCGGAGGTACTGGAGCAGCTGAGACTGTGTGCGCCGCGGGGCAGCGTGGAGCGCCGCCGGCGGCCGCCGCTGCTGGCGGTGCCGCGCGCTCGCACCAACCTGCTGCGCCGCTCGCCGCTCAGTCGCGCCCTGCGCGCTCTTAACGTGGCCGCTGACCACATTGACTTATTTACCTGCACCTTGAGCGAGTTTACGAAGGTACTTTCATGCATTGCTGAAGGAACTTTAATAATGTGATAAATAACTGTATTCATATGATTATAGAATGATTAATTATTATTAATTTATTTTACATAACTTATACTAAATGCTATTGGATTTTATTTGACTTTGAATTTGACAAGTAATATTAATTGATAATGATATACCTAATTTAAATTATTATTAGTATTGATTGGTTCATGTATTAATTTGATGTTTTTTTTTTGTATTATTATTATATTAATGAATTGTATGCACTTAATTGTTTCAAAATTATGTTGACGAGTTTACATAATATTGGCATGCCTTCACTAACGCATTAGGGCAACCTGTAATGTTAGTGTTAAGGTTTAATTTGAATAAATAAATAAATAAATAAAATACTCAATGCTCTACTCCAGGTGAATAGTACCATAAAATAAGAATAAGAACGACATGATTTGATGTTACTTTTCACACCACTACAATTTAAATCAATTATTGGTTATTACTAGTAAGTTAAAACTGGAGATGCGCCGAATAGTGGTTTTACCGAATAACGGAATACCGAAAACTATTTATCCTTTACTGTACCGGATATTCGGCCGAATCGGTTTTATTATCGGTTTTTGTTGACTATACTAATTATAAGTTAAGAAATAAATAATATATGTTGACTTGATGTTTCAAAAAAAATGTTGAGTCGAAGGACTTCTTTGAATTATAATTTAACATACCTAAATCAAAAGTTTTAATCAAAATAAATCAAATTAAAAGTTTTTCCTTTTAGTTCTCTAGTTAAAACTATGTATTAACCACAAATCGGTTTCAAATCGGATTCAAATTCTACAGTGATTTTTATATTAAACTGTATACACAGTATAATGTTGAAAACAATTTCAAAATATATTAAATGAAAAGCAGTTTAGTTTCTGAAAGTTTGGGCATTCAGATAAACTGGAAAACCATTCAGCATTTTTCTTCTCCTTGAATAAGTTTTAAAGCCTCAAGCACCAACAACAAGAGTGGGGCTATATCGGTCAGGGCTACTGTTTCATTACATTAATTGCTTTGAGCCAGATCTCGCAAACCACCACAAATTTTAATGTACACGAGAGGTTTTCCGTTTCTTCGTATTCTCATTTATTTGCACGTTATTAGCTCTACGGGGATGCCGGGTAACATATTTGTATGATGAACAAAATGTTTTGTTTTGATTCCGTAGAATTATTGTTCTCAAGTGAAATATCAGAGAACAGAAAATTTTACATCTGCAGCGGGTCTCCTCTCACAGTGAGAAGGATGTAGGCCTCAGTCCACCACGCTGGCCTTAGGCCTCGTTGGTGGCCTCTGAGAACATTTTTGTGAACTATCAGGCTAGACTAGAGAGAGCTTCTAGGATTCTAGGACTAAGACTTCGAACCCGGACCCCTCGAATAAGAGGCCGAATTCTAAGCCTCTGTGCTATCACCGCTTACACATCTACAACCATTTATCAATAAAAGGTCATGTGTGAGCGACAAGACGCAGCGTCAGGTAAATTCATGGATATGGAAAGTTTGATAAATTACTACGCTACGTCGGCAGAAAACAATTCACATGAGCGACGATGTACCTGGTTACCTGAGTAGGTAATATGAGAAAATACCGTGACCCAGAATTTAGGACCATCAAAATTAATATACATATATCTTTCTGGCCTAACCTGAAAAATGTGCAACATATTGTACAGATACGTCCCTCATAACCGAATATGTTGGTATCCTAATAAGTATTTACGTCATAAAAGTGTAACTTAGCTTGTTGTAAGATATAGTCAAAAACGAATTTCAATTCACAAACCCTTTAACCCTTTATTCTTGTTTGCAGCTTAACTTCAACTACTAGCTCATGGAAACAAAAGAAATTAACAACAGTTTAAAACAAAAGAGAACATTTTGTTCGCGATAATTTCCGTTTCCGTACTGAAGTTTAAGATTGATTGCCTAGTATCCGTAATTATAACATCCTTTTACTCTTAACCGAAACACCGTTTGGAAAATTCATCTTGAGAGTAGTGCCCGGGAGGTAGTCGTTTGCTCCGGTGAAGGACGGTAAAGCTCACGTACGTTTGTGTAATCAATCATACAAGTATGATTATACTCGTGCATATAATATAATTATTGTATATTTTGACAACATTAGTGGCCACATGGTTAAGACGTACTCGTAGGTGCGCTGCGTGGAGGTTCCTGAGTTCTATTCCTAGCGGAGCAGACAGACTCATCATTGAATGATGGGTTAAAATTTCTGCTTCTGGTCCGGCTATGTGTGTTCTTGTCTTTTGTGTGTCATGCCATAGTTTCTATGGTAACACACAGGGAATACTAGTATGGAGCTATGAGTGTGAAGCGTTACTATAAATAGATAGGTATAGATAAAGCAAAATATACTCTTTGTATCAAGTAGAGCCCCATTAGAACCCAATTAATCATGAGATAATTAAATCCGCCAACAAGTCTGCATCCATTAAGCGAATAATTTATCCGTATAGTTCGCAAAATAAATTTATTCATCACTCTACTTTGCATTTTGCAGTGAGCTATACGTATTTATCTAATGAATACTTCTCGTTTAGTAAATTTAACATCAGTAAAGGTACATCCTACATCCCTCTCGTTGTGAGAGGAGACCCTACCATGTAGTGGGTCATTAATGGGTTACTGACAAGAGACTAGCGGTAAGGCACAATTCTGGACGAGCTATGGCTCCAGCTAGTAAATACCCATAATTATCTGCCATTGTGACGAGGGAATATGCAGGCTTTGTCTCAATTCAAGTCTTTGTTAGCATTATCCTGGCTAACGGCTGTCCGCCGGCACTGCGGTGTGTCCGTTCGCGAGTAATTCTACAATTTCCATATTTGACCGGTGTCGCCACCCGCTGACACCCACATTCGCAGGTGAATTTGGCAGCGCGCCAGAAATGAATTTCCACGGTGAAATTATTTGCTATTATTGCACTGTAATTTTGAACGTTGAGGCTTCTCGTAACAGACTGTTAGGTGGGAAATTGTATCTTTGTCGGAATTCTCAATATATGTGAAAACGCGAGATGTCACTCCAAGATCGAAATCGCTAAACTTTGTACATGTAGGGTTGAAAAATAAGAAGCAGCTGAGAGCACCATTGACTTGAGTGATGAAATATTTATTTCAGTGATCTTAAGCTGAAATTGTTATATGTTATGTATATATAAATGGACTGTTTTATACTTTCGCAACCCTCGTTATACATATGTTGTGTTTTAGATGAATACATTGTAGAATTTAAGACACTGAAGAAATATTTATGATACTAATATTTCCACTGATTTATTATTAGATAGACGTTTTGACAAATTGGTTCCTACAATAGAGCGATACATACTGCCGTAAGCTCCAAGTCAAGACACTGAGCTCCAATTAAGAAACTCGAGGTGTATGCTCTCAAATTAATAGATTAAAGCCGTTATTGCACCTGACAAGATCTCATAATTTGTTTTGAAGTGATAGTGACAAGGAAAGGTGTTAATTGAAAAGTAATAATGTGTGCACTTGCCATCATAGACAGAAATACAATACCTACTTAAAACTTGGATGCGGTGGGGAGTGGGCATTGACCTTTTAATATCAGAACGACTGATCAGTCGTTTGGCTTTTTATAATATTATAAACAATCCTCCTTCAAGACTAGATATAGAACGAGTAAAAATAAGAGACCAAAGAAAGACCAAAGTTGTCGCATAGTCTCATCGCAGTGGCCTTCAATCTCGGAAAATGCTCAGCTTTTATTGTAGAGGGCAACAATGGGCGTTAAAAATATCTATTTATTTTACTTGTTGTGAAATAATATTAAAGACATTTTTATTTTATTTTTAAGCCAAATAGTGGTAGACTAGGGCGTCACTAGAGCTCTCCTTCGTAGCTGGCTTCCCGGCAGAAGCGGCACGGTGACTTCCCCGGTGTTGCTCGTGTCAGTAGGCCACGGTGATCACTTACCTTCAGGTGGCCTGCTGACCATCAATTGTCTATTTGCCTGTTCTTCGTATGAAAAAAAAACCTATCCATGGTGAAGAATTATGAGCCTATCGTAGAGAAAATATTGATCAACACGTGTTTTGCTTTGGCACTCATACATATGAACGTACCATATCATCACCACACTTGGTGTATCTACCAATCTGTAGATATGAGGTTTTATGTTGACTAAGCTAAAAATAAATAGTTCAGTAATTAACACATTTAAATAAAATAAAATAATAATTAGGCTTATAGAAAAGTACGTCGGACCTACTGTTTTTATTGATTGTTTTACTTTAAAGGATGCTATATTTTAAGAGTTTCATCAATTGTCGCAGCCACTATTACATCAGTAAAACTCGATAGGTGCTGCATGTACACATTTTAGGCTACTATTTATACTTTTGCTACTCAATTACTATAAAAAAATAAAATCTTTAAATGTCAATTCATCTCATAGCCATATTGTTTCACATATCGGCACTAGATATTTAATCCTATCAAGAGCATAAAACTTAACGGTTAAAACGTTATAATAATAATGATCAACATATTGAGTTAACACATATCTCTCTCATCGTTTCACGTTGAATTCCGGTAAGGATTTTTCAGGTTCCGAATGTATGAAGCGGCCACTTTATAGAAATTTTCCCAAAAGCCAGTGATTTGCTGAATTACATTTTTCAAGATAAAATGCAATAATATTTGTGGGTAGTCCGCGCGTAACCAAATATCTTACAGTTTAAATAGTTTCTTAAATGCGTTTTAAATTTCACCGTTACTCTGATTTATTGGTATATTTATTTTCATGGAAAATATATGGGCAGTTGATCGACTTACCTAAATATTTGACAAGATTTTAATTTTACCAATGCAGGGATAAATGAATTAAATTACATTAGTATCTGTAGGTACTAACTAGAGTACTAATAAAAGACTCAAACAGCCATATAAGTTATACAGTAATCTATATCTTGGATAAAAGGTAGGTACTTATACAGACTGAATGGGTAAGAGTTAATTCTGTTTCATTCTTCATGAAAAATGGAAAAACAATATTTGAGTTCACTGATTTCACCGATACACATAATGGTTCGTCCGAATTGGTTTACCAATCCTCGTAATCATACAGTTACTTATATTTTATTTTTAAAAGGTTTTATTTAGCTTTTTATATTACGGCCAGCTGAAAAAGTGTGGTACCTACTGGGTGCAGATTAGTAACAGGCGATTATCGTTATATTCCGGAATATCAATAATCTTTAGTAAAACATCTATTACGAGGATGTCCCTCGAGATAAAAGATAAAGTTATCTTTCGACTGCTGTAAACATTTTATACCACAATGAAGTACAAAAACATTTCGAGTGAAAGATGGAGGACTGGACTCTGTACTCTGTAGGAGTATAATTTCATTAGAATATTCATGTAACTTGGGAATCGAACAGGTGTCAGTAGAATGTTCAGGAACAATCTCGCTTTGCCGGACCTAAACCAGTTTTCGGGCTTTTATAATTTCCGAATGTAATTACTTAGTATTTTTATCATTAGATAATTATTGTGTATGTATGAAAATTATTTCTCTGTATTATTACCTTGCAACACAATTTGGCTTAGCTGTAAGTGTTGTAAGCAACTGTTTATAAATAAATAAATAAAGAATGCATTGGAATGAACATCGTTGAATAGGTACCTTACCATACTATATTTAGTTGGTTGATTCGATCACTATTCACTCTAGACAAAATAAGTCTGTTTTGAAGAAAGCAATTCAAAGATGATCGGTTCGAAAATTAACTAATGAATGATTAGCAAAAGATCTAACAATAGTTTAAGAAAGAAAAGGTGAACTACTTATGGATGGAATCAATAACATATGGCCAGATATGAATAGACCTACGAGCTTCAGTAAAAGGTAGCTACAATAACTTTATTAATTACTTTGAAATAACAGATGTTGCCTGTTAAACAAACTGTAGTGGGGCTATGTTTACCAGACGGTATGTTATTCAAATTGGCCATTAATTACGTCAATAGATTCATATCAAAGTTAATACCTACAACTATGTATATTTTATATTGATATGGTATCTATTCACAAGTACTTGCATCAACTATAATTCTAAGTATCCTTAAGTTATCCTTTACCTTATGTATTCTCTTACTTAGACCACGATCATTATTTTATTATGTTTAATAAATCTCTAAGATTATCTTCAAAGATTAAGTAAACCGAGAAATTTTGTGAGATGAAAATAGACGAAATCATTATAAAACTCTTATAAAAGCTTATAATTCGCTCTCAAACTTTTCTAATATTAAAATTACATATTTTCTAACCATTACGGTCGTCGGTTACTTTGTTCTTTGTGTGCCTTTGAAATTATAGCTTTCAACCTCGTAATAAGAGGCGGAGCGGAGACGGAGCGGAGGCGGAGTGGTTGGCAGCGTATTATGTACGTACTTAGCTAATTCCTCAGCTTGCAAAATAAATATTAATCCATAAAATATTAAAAGACAAACTTTGGAGCTTCCATATTTTAATAAATTTTGCATGGTGACTTGCGATAAGCACACATGTTATTCATTCATTAAATAAAATAAATAAATAACGCTTCACACTCATAGCCCCACTAGGATTCCCTGTGTCGTGGGTGCCATGGACACACACAAGATAGAACACAATGCACCCAGACCAGAAGCAGAAATTCAAATTCATCATTCAAATCTCTGCTCTGCTGGGAATCGAACCCAGGACCTTCCCAGCAGCACACCGGTGTCTTAACCACTGCGCCACTTGGGTCGTTAAAAGACAGTTTATAAGTAGTTCATCGGGACAGAGACATACTATATGTACCTATAGCACCAATGTCAACCCCGCTGAAACGAGAAAAAAAATAAAGTTGTTACTTATTTCATACTTTTTTTGATGGCGAGTTAATTTTTTTAGATTATTTTTTCGTAATTTTTCGTTTTAAGTCCGTATCACGGAAACTACTGGACCGATTTTGATGAAACTTTTACCATTCCCTAAAGTCAATTACTTTCGGAGATATGCGTGGACAAACATAATAATATATTTTATCTACATACATGCATACATATGTACGTATACATACACAATTGGTATTCTTGTTTGGAAGCCGTAATAGACCAACCTTACATACATTGTATACGTGTCGAATTGATAACCTCCTTTTTGGAAGTCGGTCATCTTTACGCACGAAAAAGCGTGGCTACAGTGCAATTTATAATTATAATTTATATATTTTAATTTATAATTAGAGGATACTGTGATATATGGATTTTCTCTCGATAACTAACTTCTGATTCTATATTGTACAGAAGATAAATACGATAGAGGGTGGCCAACACGTCACGTAGCTGGTCATCATTGTTCGATACTGTCCGCTGGCTTACAATAGCGATATACTCTTGAACTTAAGACCATTGTTTTTTCTATCGCCGTCTACTTCAGTTTGATCGCTCATTGTTGCTGCCAATGTCAGTGTCTTAGTTTTGATGTAAGAAAACATACAATGTTCATAATATCATTTAATATGAAATGAAATATATATTTTTTCTTTTTGCAGAAATCCGTTGGTAATTTGTATCGATTGCGTAATGGTGTAGACCTTCAAGTAAGGTTCGGAGATACCCCATTAGCAAAGAATTCGGCCTCTTACTCGAAAGGGCCGAGTTCGAATCTCAGTGGCATCAATGGCAACTTTGAGCTGAAGCTGATCAATAGCTGAGAGGAAGAAAGGAATAAAAATATAAATACAAATAAGTATATTCTTTAGAGGAAATTAGAATAACATTTTGCACAAATCAGTTTTTCAACAAAGCGTTTCCGCCGCCAGAGCTTTTGAAGTTAAACAGAAAAGTTCTCCTTTTTGTCTCTAGACTTGTTCTATAGTCCGTAAACTTTGTTCCACCGCTGTAAAATGTTATTTTACTAAAATACAAATATTTTAATGCATAAACTTTTTATGGAAAGATATTTTTGATTGGTAGTTTTCGATAAAGAAGTTTTCGACTTAAATTAAGGCTCAATTTGTCATCACGAAAATACAAACAGGACAACACCGATTGTTGATCGAAGCCGAACAGGAAAGCAATATCTAAAGGTTTTAAATTTGGTACATTGCTACTCATGAGGACTAAGCTGGTCGACTTAAGTAAAGTATCTTCGGCAAACTCTCTTCCCAAACCGAAACACAAAAAAATATTAAAAACATAATTATATATTGTGGGACAACTCACACATGGCCTTCTGATCCCAAAGTAAGCTGTGAGCTTGTGTTATGGTAACCAGATAGCTGATAAACCTACATATAAAATTTACACCCAGACACAGAACAAACACTTGTCCTCATCACACAAATATTTGTCCTAGGTGGGCATCGAACCCACGACCTCCGGCTTAGTAGTGAGGGTCTCTAACCACTAGACCAACGGGCCCGTCAAATAACTATGTTATGAAGAACTGCTTCACAACGGGGTAGGCCTTAAGGGCCATACGTCAATGGGATACCACGGCGACTTAGCTATAACGACCATATCTAAACAAATCATAATATTGAAATAGGTGTATGATGACAATCAATAAAAGTCAATACCTCGCCATGGTGATGCCATGATGGCGTGCCAGTGGAATAGACCGAAAGAAAAAAACGTTAACAGGTTAAGGACAAGGCAATAAAAAACGATAAAAACATTTAGTCAAAGAAGTTATTGTAAAATGTCGCAATAAACCTAAGCTGTAGTAACTAACGACGTCTAGAACGTTGAGTATAAAGCCAGCACACACTGCACTCATGAAGCCCTTTATCTTTCTCCACTCATTGTGAAGGCTTTTGTTAAAGGGCTTAAGCGAAGGATGAGGAGTATAAAGGGAAACGATTTAACGGATAAACTGCTCAGGATTGTTCCTTGCAACCTTCAGTTTCATTTAAGGATTGTTGATACTCTTTAATGATGGCTATGATTTATTTGATGTTTTATATTGATTGCAACTCTGTATGTTTGTCTGTGGGACACGAGTTTCTGTCTTAGCATCTTTCCTAGGGGGAAAAGCAATAACTGTCCAGTCGTTGAACGATTGAGTCGGAGTAACGACCGTTTTATAAAATTACCCGCTGCACAGGCAAAGCTCACGATAATCGTGAGAATTAGCAACATCGTAGTAGGAGTAATGTAAGGTGGATGTAGATGAGGCGGATGGGATTTCTACCAATTAAACTCCTTCCGTACTCTTTGAGTATCAGCGCAATGCTCCTAATGGGCACGTAAGGCACTCTCTCTCTCTCTCTCTCTAATAGCAAGCCGATTTCCTTTTCTGAATGGGTTGTGTCTGTATATGTTCTCGCCCCTACCAACCTCTAGAGCACCCTTTAAATTACCTAAGAAGACCATAGCTCGTATTCTGATCCTGAGTTATAGGACCTACATTTGATGAAGGTCAGATTATATTATCTATAGGAGGTAATTCTTGTAGCCCTCTAACCCAAAACCACCATTTATGTCACGTCTTACGGCGTGTAGAACCAAGGTAAAACGTACCGCAGCCCTCATTCTAGGCCCTAGTCAAGGACAGTGCGGAAAGTAGACAAGAAAGTAATTAAAAGTATAATTTTATCCTAAAATGAAATTACGCAAGGCCTGGACCACTTTGCGTTAAATTTAGATCTAAAAGGTATATATTTTTCTGAGACGCTATTCCATTCCATTGAGTGGCGTAACAATTGAAGTAGAATCTAATAATAATATTCCAAATTATTCAAATAACGTTTGTCGAGATAAAATGGGATGTTTCTTCGAAGGTTTGGGGACAATTCGTTATTTTTAGCGTATAGCGTTAGCCATTTTTATCTATTTCATAAGTACCTATTATAATTTACCTGTTTTCTTATGAAAGAAGCACACATGCGCAGACTATTAAATATAAAAGTCACTTGTTTGAAGAGTTGTTCGTCGTGGAAAATCGAACACGACACCTATACTGACACATTAACATTAACTATAATTAGTTTTGCATCAATTACACTTCTTTGTGAATGTAATACCGCAAAAAGTTAAGGTAAGTTTCACCAATTGACTCCATTCGATTTCTAGTTAGAAGGATAAGGTAGGTACTAATAGCAGTTCATTATGGACGACTATACAGAATATTATTGTAAGTTCGTCTTAGGAGTCGGATTTCCTTGAAACCTTAGGAAAGATAGCTTACAACTCATCAAAGTTCTAACTTGTTCGTTCATCGTAAGCGATATAATTTCATAGAAGATTATAAGTACTCAGCCCGCTACGAACAGCCTCATAATTCGCCGTTTATGTATAATGCAAGCTTTTCTATTCACTATAGATGATGTTGAGTTGTATGCTTAAAGGCTGCGACCAACATCGCGTTGGATCGCCTGCGATGATCAGAAAGCAGGAAACATAGTACCGTTTGAGGTTAATAGGATTGTTTTAGAGCCGCTTAGGTCACTTAACATTAGTGTCGCAAGAAATTAATAATTATAATTTTTTGTCACCATCGTCAAAGTAGGTATTGTATAGCTGCCGCGTATCATTAGTATGGGAAAGAGATAGCATGTGTGATTTTCCCATACTGAACAACGGTAACTATACGAATACTTTTGCGATAGTATTCAAACTCGAGGGACTGGTCTGATAGTAAACTACAATAATATTTGAGTAGCAACTGAACAAATTGAGAGCAATAATATTTAATCCCAGACAAATTTGCGGTGTGAAAGTTTCTCTCAGCTAGCTAGAATAAAGCCGTATTTCTATTTTGCAGTTCTCCTTCGAAAGTTGAAGTTGCAAGCTACTGAAAATAACTACAGAAGATAAGTGGCTGCCCAGTACTGGTAAGCGGTTTAATTTATTGTTTTAACCTAAATGATCCGATGGTTAAATTTCATGTACACCCCGTATATAATGTACACACAGATGTGCTTGTGTCGGGAGTGCTATAGACACATTTAAGATGAGAAGATATAGACAACCGGACACGGGAAATTACTTATCAATCTATGTACCCTAGGTTAACTACTGCACTAAATTACTAATAACATAAATGACATTCCACAAAAATTAAACCATTTTTCGTTTCTTATTTAGTTATTAATAAAGACGTTTTAGTATCATTTTTATGAAAAATACTTTCAAAACACGACAAAATTACTGTTTTTCCAGAGGTCATTTTGACCAAAATTACAAAAATCGCCTTATAACCCATCAATTTATGTTTATTTGAACAAGCATAGTCTCATTAATTTACTGTGCGGTATATTGTCGTAAAGTTATAATTTGCGAGAAGCCCAGTAGACGGACTTACCCCCCAGACGGACTTACCCACATTGACTATAATATCTTATCTTGAAATACACCATATACCACCCTCCATCGACGTAGGTTACGTCGACAACGTAAGCCACACTGAAAAAAAAAACACTAAAATTAAAGGAAACTAATCATTCCTACTTGTAGGTATATAACAAAAGCAAACGTTGCAATTCTCAAGGAGCATTCTCGTTAGGTATGCCTGTGACCATAGTCATATTGCAAGCGCGTCGTGTTTTGAAGACAGGCTGACATCCTCAAGATGGCTGAGATGCCTGTTCGTTCCTACGTGAAATTCATGTTTATGCAATAACCTAGCAATGCAATAAGCTAATACGATAGCTGGTAAGCCTATATACTGCATTCTGTGTGTTCTTACCTTCTTGAAGCTTAATTCCAATTAAATATCATATTCCATACTACAGTGAATCGCTAGATGTGAAACCGTCCATGAGCAATTAATACCCTACTTTACCTTGCATACTCCATACTATTGAGCAAACGGAAGCGTCAGTAGAGAAATACTGGCACAGTTCTAATGAGAAAAACAAAAACCTGTACGAAGTCTTGTCGACCAGAGTTGTAAGAGCCCTGTTATAGATATTAACACCCTCCTAGTTCATCTTTTATGCCGATATTTGTCGGGGAGGGAAAATGTCTGAATAAACTGGCGGCATAAAATTCGAAAGGACTTGGCTCAGTGCCAGCTTCCCTGCCATGCTTCTGTCTTTGCATACGAACATGTCTTATGAGGATCGTAATTAAAAAATATTGGAGAAAATTGGACCGTTGGAAAGTAAGCCAGGAAAAAATCAAAGCTGAAGTTTGAAAGTTATGAATAGAACTCTGGGTAAATCAGTAGCTGCATTTTTACACGCTTTATATTAGCTTCATCTGTTTGTTTCTTTATTTGTTTTTTAAGCCCCATTTTCGCTAGAAGACATTTACTTGGCTCGCGACGTTTCGATCGATTGTCGTTCGATATGAAATTTTCGAATCCCGCACGATGACGCTCGATATCGCTCGCGACGTCTACTGCCGAAATTACTTTGCAAGTCAAAGACATGAATATACCAGTCTAAAATAATCCTCATTTACAGTGTCCAACTTTTTGATATGCCCAAAGAAAACTGAATAATTTTATTTACTTAGATAAGAAACCAACATCGTGTAAATGACAGTAACTTAATTAAAACCAATATCGTGGTGAAGTGAAAAACGTTTAATTGCACGAATGTGGGTTAGTTTATGGGTTTTTACACATTTTATTTAATCTTTATTCATCGTTTCAGATAGGAAAATTAAAACCCTAAAAAAAATTAATATTAAACACAATATTAATACGAGTCTATAAAGGTGTGAGACGTAGTTCGGACGTAGTAAGTACCTACGTCTAGTACGATTTCGAGTCTAGGAAATATTATTCTAGCAGCGCAATGAAAATCCGATAAATGTCCGATATTTCAGTTACTGTTATTATAGTTGCCGTCACGAGTGGTGAATAGTACTTTCATTGGTCGGTTTGACATTGACTGCGCTGCGGTGCAGACGATTGGTTCGGCAAACGTCAGTTCGTCAGTGTGCGTCGTCCATTGGTCCAGCGCGTTTTTTCGGCTGCTGTACATTGGCCGAAAGTGTACAATATCCCTACCACTGATAATCTGTGCTCACGACTCACGACGGTTACTATACCTCGTCTTAGTTTTGGATAAGGACAAGCTCATAAACCAACTAGTATTTATAAACTTAATTATTAAAACTTAATGACGCTCGTACCTTCTACTTTATAAAAAGAGATAGATGTGAAGTGAATGTGAACTGCCATACTTTGGGCAGAGTAGTATATAAAACGGTAGCCCGTAGCTCACAATGTTGCTAGTCTTCTGTAATAGGAAAAGTAAGTAAGTAGAATAAGCATTATTATTACTAGTTTCTGAGGATTATATAGGTCTAAGTGCAGTCATCTGATAGGGTCCACGCATTAGGGGTGTTTTGTCCCAGAATTGCCGGGTCAAGGCCGCCTTACCCCTCCCACCCCAATAAGCCCCTAACCGTAAATCGAGCGCGAAATATGGACCAAAATTTTACGAGGGCTCGCTTGCGAATTAGAATTGTGAACATAAAATTAGTGAAAGGTGACAGACGGCGTAAAGGAACGCCTCAGGTTACAATTAACAACACTCTTTAGATATTTTGTTGACTTCGGAAAAAAATCCATTTTGAATGAGAAGTTAATTTTAATAGATTAAATTTTAGCCAACATTGTTAAAGTCAATTGAAATGCGGCATTATGTATTTGACTAACCCTAGTCCTTGTGAGAGCTGTGAGACCCACAGTTGGTCACTAAAACTGGTTGCATACATTGAATGACATTAACATTACTTTTAATTAAAAGAATTAAAATCAATCAACCTTTAAACAGAATAACTTTATACTTAATTAAAAAGTGAAATCAAAAGTGACTTTAATTAAATTTTGTATCTGTGTCACAAACGAAACAACCTACTCGTAGAGAAAATAATGAAACGTAGGATAAACATGAAAGATGCAACTCAAGGACATGAAATGAACGCAAAGGTTTCACGTAGGTAAACCCATTTAGAATCCCGAATTAGATCGTAATCCCTCCATGTAACATCAATGTTAAGGAAATTAAATTTACTGAGTTTTTTACCAACAACCAAATATTATTAGTGTTAAATGTTTATTATTGTTGTTATTAATTAAATATTATTTGAATTTGCTACTATTTTACGGAAAAGATGTATTGATCATTAATGCCTTGTGAAACCTTAACCTTTCTCATATTTGTGCAAATAAACGTTTTATGTTTATGTAATCGTGACAGAGCCATCGTTACTCGTGGGTTATTTATTCCCTCTGTTAACTTTCCGCAAGGCGGCATATTTACCAAAATGTTCCATGGTTGAAGTGGCAAAATGTTTTTCTTTGAGGGGACCATCTTAGTCTTTATGAGCAGCAAAGCACGGACACTACCTCAAATAGGATTATTCTTAGACGACAGATAAACGTTCCTCTTTTGACATCCTTTTAAAAGGTTAACAACACATTGCCTGCTAGCCATGCAGTGCAGCTCCTATATGAAACAGGTAATCTGAATTATTATTGAGATAATGATCGCCATAAGGAGTTAAATGGAATACAATTTGAAAACAAACCTCACTGATTTCCCCGCGAAAAGCGACGGTGTTGGAGGAACATCTGCCTCGTTTTAAACAAAGTTTCTGGTAATAAAAGTGGAAAACCAACTTCTTTAGTTGACGGAAGTTACGTTCCCACAGTTTTAGGATATTAAATTGTGGTTAAATATAGACTGTAGTTCAATATTCCTGATCAGTGCCAGTCTCTAGGAAAATTATTTTAGATTACTTTAGGTTTTTAATAATGCCTGAAAAGAAGAATTTCGACTTCTCACCGATTTTTACAGTTTTACATAATTATATTATGTATAGTCAATGTGGGTAAGTCTGTCTGGGGGATAAGTCCGTTTACTAGGCTTTTCGCAAATGATATCAATTTTACGGCAATTTACTGCACAGTAAATAAAACAGTAGTCTACGCTTGTTAAAATAAACATAAATTGATCGGGTTATAATACGTTTTTTTGTAATAAAAACAGCCTACAAATTTTTGTGGTATTTGTGAGTTCATTTTGACCAAAACGGCCTTCATCCATCCATCATATCATTATATTATGTAATCTTACTTACTTAAAAGAACCTGCAAATAGTGTTCTGAATTAACGTAAAAGAAAAGCAAAATATTTCCGTTTCCATCTTACATTCATTTACATCAAACATCCCTTGATATGGTAGTATGTAACTACAAGAATCCAGGTGTACCGTACTTACACCCCAAAATAGGACGAGTAAGATGACTTAAAAAGCCACTTCGAGGAGTGCTCTAGACTTAGAAAAACAACGAGAATTTCACTTGAAAAGAACACAGTTTTATTCCGTTTTGCGCCGAGCTTGGAAAGTCTACTCGGAAAAGTTAATTCAAAGAACAATTTAGAAAATGGACTGGCACAAGACTATTTAAACAAACTTTAATAAGAGGCCTTGTGGCTTACCGTGAAACTACATAAAATTAATTTGAGTGAAAGAATAAAATTGTTTCGTCGTCATACAAACTTCATGATAAAGTTTGATTAGTTTATTTAATTTTAACAGGTGCCTGGTAAAACTGTTGAAGGTCGTCCGCAACATGTCGTTCAGCAACGCGTCCACTCACGTCGCTTGTTTAAACAACTTAACACCGGTGGCCAGCATGTTCATTCACTTGTATCATTGTACATCAAATGGGTGTACAATTGTACATGAAACAAATAATCTAGCTTAATAGCTAGAAATCTACTTAAGATCCTACCTGTAAAAGCTTCAAACCGAATCCGTTTAAGTTTAATAAGTCTTATTAATAGTCTTATTAATAGTAGTCTTATTAATAGTAATTGCCAATTACGACGACAGTACCGCACTTCGGGTAACATTTCAATGACAAGAACACTCGAATAGTTCTCTTTGTTTACACTGAAAGCCTAATTCAGTTCACTAATTAAGAATGTTTAAAGTACAACATAAGAAAAACAGTTATATTAGAAATAAATAATAACTAATAATGATTAACGCTTCACACTTACATCTTTAGGACTCGAAACCAGGATCTTCCGTAGAGCGGTCTTAACCACTACGCTATAGAGATCGTATAAATTAATTTTTAACAAAAATGTGAACTAAAAAGTAAGATATAAAAATGAAATGTAAAAATGAGGCTATCTGTTTGTTTTTCATCTGTCTGTTATTTATTACTTTTTAATTTGAAGTCGGTTCCGATTTTTGTTAAAAATTCATTTATTTCATGCTTTTAGTGTGCATAGTTTCCACTCTATTATCTGACATTGGCATCTTAATTTTAATGCTTCCTCATAGGTTGGGGTAACCTATCGTAAATGGGAAGTCCCTAAAGTCGGCATTTTTTTAATGATTTCGTCCCTTTTCAATGTTAACCGTCGTGGGGTATTTAATTTTTTTTAATTTTGCTTAGGTATGTTTGTTTGTCATTTTAAAGTCCTTTAAACATCAGAAAGCTTTTATATATTTTAGTATAGTAGCAACAATATCTACTAATGCATTAATTACGAAAACAATACACGATGTAATTTTTAGAACTTAACTTAAGAAAAAGCCGTGTACCTACTATAATGAAAACTGAAAATAGTCTCTGATATTTATAATTATTGATAATTTACTCGAAACCTAAATTTGAAAAACCAAGTGTTTTAAATTTACACGTTGCGTATCAGTAAGTATGGGGCAGGAATGATTTTATCGGCATAAAATTTTCAATTGGCTAAGTAGACAGTATAGTGTTAAAATGGTCTTTTAAGGGCTGTCATTGCTGGGCGTCATTTTATTGGGAAATAAATGCAGGATTTATCGGGCAGTAAAATGGACAAGTTTAGTATATTTTGAACTTCTCTAAAGAGTTCGTGGCCGCGGCGGTCTCTCACAACTCTCGGGCCACTAACATTTTCTCTCCATTCAAGTGTGTTACGGCACGGTTGTGTACAAAGACCTTTTAGTTTCCTCCAAGCAGTTCCTCTTACAGTAAAGAAATAGTTTCGTTATTAATTACACACGATCCGCAAACGTAGATAGTGTAATACGTAGTTTAGTTTACGACAAGTCAGAAACCCACTTAAAGACCCACTACGGGGTTGGGTCTCCTTCTCACAATGAGAGGGATGCAGGCCTTAGTCCACCACGCTGGCCCACTGCGGGTTGGTGGACTTTACGAGTAGGAGTCGGTAATGACAGCGTTCTCTCTCGTACCTATTTCGATATCATTTTACTGGGATTTCCATCACACTCGTAGGTGGACAGAAATGTTATGTAATTCTGTGTTAGTTTTGGAGTATGAAGTCCCGTAATTTTGTCTTTCACTCTTATTGTCTTCACTCTTACATTTCAGGTTTTGTTTTCAAACTAGTAAATTTCTCCCACGAAAAATGGTAATTAATTTAGTTTTGAAACCGACATAAACTATATTTTTATAAAAAAGATCCAGTAGCGGTGACCTACATTGGGATTGCACAAATTCTAACGCTCTTATATAACTCTGATTACTGTGTGATACTAAGGCGTCAGTGACGTAACCAGTAGCAGAACTTATTTCAAGTTGCTATCGGCATTCCTCATGCAAGCTAATGGAAATCGGCTTCACACCTAGCCGCCTTCATGAAACATGCGTCGAACAAAGCCGCCTGCAGACCAATTTTAACAATTTCAGGTGGATGAATGTCGATAAAAGCTCAGTTGTCACAACTCAGGGGCTCGGACTCTTACAATAGTGGTCTATGTTCAAAATCCAGTAGCACACAGCACTGATCTTCGTGAAGTTTGGTGCAATTTACAAAATCATTTTACAAATGTAATCGCATATATTATCGTGTCAGCACTGCTGGGGTTAGAGTCGATCGCTGGCGAAAAGTTCGTTTTCCGGACAGCTGGTATTCGAGTGAGACTTCTGACAGGCGGACGACCGTTCAAACCGATTTATTTATCGCTGGGTCAAATTAGGCGGTAGTCTTTGTTTAGGTGTTAAGGTATTCAAAACTCCATTTAACTCTATCTCCATCTCATTTCAAATAACATTTGTAGTTAAATCTAGTGAAGATTTAACCACGAAATCCATAAAACGTCGAAATCACTAGATTCTGGTTAGTTTGAATTATGTACTCTCTGTACGCCCAAACAGTCAAGACGTTAAAGACCATTATATTTCATCATTACTAATAGTTCCTGGCAAAAATAAAAAAATAGACACAAAGAAAAATAAATTCAGGAAAACAATTATGGCGAACGTTCATAAAAGGTTTCTAAGTAAGAATGACCTGCAAAAATTTGAGGACGCTACGTAGAAAAACAGCATTGAATACTGAAAGATAGGTGAAAATGTGCGAAGCTTCGGAATTCGCGCTCTTCAAGCGGAGAATGCTCGAGAAATCTCGACGTATTTACAGACACAATATTTATTCTTTACTCCCATTTATGAAGTTTATTCGATACGCTCCAGAAAATAAAAAGACATCTAGAAAATAGTACAGCGAGTACAACTAATAAACAGTTGTAACTCTTCGCAATACCTAGAGAGGAAAGTCATTTGCAATAATTGTCGATTAGGTACACTCGTATACGAGTATATTTTACAGAAATACACCCTTCTGTAAAATAAATTAATAATAGTATAAAATATATTAATGTTATCATGCCGTTATGGAACGTTTATATGTATATTTAATGTACTTGAATATATGAGATAAAATTATTTATCATTGATATCCATAACGTTCTCAATAACTTTTGTAATGGGTACACCAACCCGCAATAGGCCAACTCATTCTTATATTCAACCTCACCCGGACGCCCACTGAGGCAGGAGGCAGTTGACAGTTGACAGTTGAGACTTAGTAAAAAGGGGCTCTTCTGATCTCTGTGGGAACGAAACTCTAAAAAACAAAAACCGATAGCTATTTGCAAAATTGATGTAGCTTTAACCTTAAGCACAGTATTGGGAATTTTGGGGGGATAAAAACGTAGCAGCGTTGTGGCTCCCAGGGCGGTAGTAAATACCTACAGGCCGAAGCTGTGACAATACGGACGACAATACGCCAGTGAACATAAAAACCGATGGAAGTTTGGGCTTGGCAGTTACATTGAACCTACTTTTTGCAGTAGGTAAATGAGTAGATGAATGAGTATATGGGGTCACTGAAAGCCACTGACCATTTCTTAACTCTTGCCTTCTAAAAGTGATTTTAATAATATGAGCTGTAAAATATTATGATACTAATGGTTGTTGTCGTAACAAACTCCAATTGACTTTTTCACCAGCTCGTATTTTTGCGGACGAACTCTGCCCACAGTCCGGCAATTAAAAACACTGGCCATACAACTTCCCATTCCACCGCATTGAGGCCCTGCCCTATTGTTTCATCCGTTCGTTTTAACCCAATAACTTCGGGATTGAGTTTCATACTGGCCCCGATTCAAATAAAATAAATACTTTCAAATTAACGTAACACGTTACAACGTTCAATTAACGTAACGTAATAGCACGCGATGTCTAGCCGCTGGCGCTGTGTGTGAAATTTGAATAAATAATTTGTTTTCAGTCGTAGAAGACTATAATAATATATTTTTTGCTGAGATGGAAAACCAGTATCTTCGTAATAAAGATATTGCATTGATACCTATTGCAATTTGTAAAATTTGACATAGAAAAGCCGCTGGTGCGAGACACCCGGATTTCAATCCGAGCCATTTGTTTAATACATATAACGTAAAGTTGTTTTATGAATTGACTGGATTTATTTAAAGTACTTAATGAAATTTTAAATGAAAAAGAAACACATATGTACACGAAAATATATCAAAAGATTCGTTGCAATAATGACAAGGCATTAATGAGCATAATTTTTATAAAATAGGTATCTGTATTTTCTAGTTTCATTAACCCGTGCGTTATAACTAATTATTTGATTACGAACCGTATAGCGGTTATATATATCCTACACGATCACGAACATACGAATAAAATACGAATTTCCATTTCTGAAACCTCTGGATATTCATATAAATTTCGCATTATCACAATCCAATTTTTCAGCCCCGTAAAAGTTTAATATACAGGATGTCTATACAGGATGTCCCCGTTGATACTGGTAATAGGGGGGACAATTATCTATCAAAATCAATAATATGTAGTATATATTTATGTAAACATTGTTAAAAAAATGCTCCCTGATGTTGATTAACAATCCGTGAAAATTGACAACAAAATTGACAAAAACTTCAAAAAGTGCGCGGCAATGAACTTTTCCGAAATGAATTGGGAACTTATGAAGAGGGAGGAAAAACTCATTCCTGCCCTCTAAAAAGTTTCTTATAGAAAACACCAACTTTGGGCGCACTTAAAGGGGAGCAAAGTCGTACTTTTCGAATAGATGGGATGAAAAAGCTATTTCCTGGCTAACTGCATTACCAGATTACCCAAATGAGCTAGGTCGCTTCGAACAATCGTTTATAAATAAACCTAAATATATTTTTCTGGCAAATATCAGTATTACTACATAATATATAAAAAATATTATATTTGAATTGCTCGCGTGAGCTGGCTTCGTTTCCTGTAAAATTATGTTTTGGTAGATAAAGGTTCAAGTCACTACATCATCGATATGGCAAAACAACGTTTGCGGGGTCAGCTAGTTCAATATAAATAAGTTGACAGTAAATATCGGTCGATCGTGATATTTGCGTGATATTTTTGAACTATCTAACTATTTTAAATATACCTATTAATTTGCAAGTCAGATTGGCAGAATTTAAGGGTATAATTCATTCAGTTAGTTTCTAAAAATGTATCAGTAGTTTTAACATGACAAAATTGAAAAAACTGATTTTCGTTTAGGACTCTTATGGACTAGATTTCCTCATATTAATAACTCGTGTCTAGAAGCTTTCCAACTATTTCATCACCATCATAATAATGGCTTTGTGAGTCTGCTGGAGATAGTCCTCTCTCAAGGTACGCCTCTAGGTCCGATATAAAATTACTTGCATCTTGATTGGATTAAATCGTGGTTAATAATTATCTTGTCGAAATACAGCGGTTAAGAAATTACCCACTTAAATAAGAGCGCAATTTGCAGTATCTACGGTATACTCAGTAACGTAGGTACTACAAGTGAGCTTTTACCGTCCACTAACACTGATTATGAGCTAATATCACGATACTTCGATCAAGATAAGTAGGTCATCCTATGAGCTACATTTATAGCTAATGCTTTTACTATTAGGGATGATCCGGTAATTTGTGAGAAAAATAGATGGTTTGAGAAATGTTGAAAAAGAAATATAAATATCTTTTTATAATTGGAATCGTTTTGGGACAGACAGGACATCTTAAATTAGATATGAATTGCTTTCATTGTAAGATTTAAGTTTCCATTGCCACGTAAATATTAAAGGTAAAACGATCAAAAACTTGGAGACGTATAGTAAATCCTTGTAATTGGCTGTCGCAATACGACATAACTGCAACCAATCAAAGCGACAAAATTCAGGCAAAGATCTTTGATTGGAGCTAACCTTGGAGAATAAACTTGACGCTAGAGACCGATTTTGTGATCGAACGACTTGGCAATAAGGCAAAGGCATACACATCAGAATTCATTATCTTAAACACACTGTAGTAATTGCAGCTCATGAACTTCTCAACTCAAACGGCATTTAAATTATATCAGAGGTCTAACGTAATGCATTTATACTAGTTGGCTCCAAGGAGATTAAGATAGATGGCTCACGTGTGGGGTTCCGGCAGCTCTCCAAATGATATATTATACAAAATATTCAATAAAAATCCAGAGAAAACATGAAATTGTATTTATAAATACATGAAAAGAACAAGCAGAGATACGGAATGAAAATATTGGAGAGACAAGAGATTCAGACGTAGGGAGACAACATACAAGGCTACAAGAAGAGAATAAGAGAAGAGTAAAGTTAGAGTTTGATAAATAAATGATGCTAAATTTAGAAATAGAACCAGGATATCTTCATCGACCGTCAAAAATGAATTGGAAGCCACTTGAGTTTACTGCGATATTTAGACTATATATAATAAAAATATGGTCATTTTTGTATTCCAAATAGAAATAACAGTTAGTTGCTTTAGCATTGTACAATCATATCATAATAGTCAAGCATTGATAGAAATTTACTGATACTCGGTAATTTTCCTGAAATTACTAATCACGATGATTGTCCATTTATACAATGATTGTTCATTAACTCAGGTACTCGTAAATTTTATCGATTCAACATTGCATACAATCCCTTGCTGCAATTCAAATTCAAATTCAAAAGCTTTTATTCATTATTAGGTACAATTTATGCACACTTAATGAACGTCATACATTTAACATTGTACAAACATCCGCTTTGATCGCCCCTCAGGCAAAACGTAGACTAGGAGAAAAAAGCGGGTGGAAAAAAGCTCCCAGCACTCTTTTAAAAATAAGTATGAATTATTCTATGGTGCAGTATGCCTAGGCCCAATAAAGGAACACACGTGACAGCTATCGTGTTTGTCAATATCGCCCCATTGCCATCCGCTCACAAATAAATATTGATACATAGTGTATAGAAATAATAGCCTAGTGAAGTTATTCAATCCCACGCTTTCTTATCGTCTAAATAGTCCTTAGTTTCATAATATGTTACAACGCCCTGCCTGAGAAAGCATTGGAGAATGGAAATTATTATTGGAAGTAAATTTTCCGAGTGGACGTATTGTGATCTTTGTTGGCGGGAAATAAATCCAATTGTGGCGCAGCTCACTTCGGCGTTACATTTGCCGCGCGGTCGATTCAGGACTTTAATTATATTTTTGATGCCGCTTCCTCCTTCCTTCTTTCCTTCCTTTCAAGAAAACTGGGTTTTAAAATTGTAAAATATAAAAAGGCTATAGAATTATTTATGCCCTATTATAAAACTTCAAAATAAGGTCCTAAATAAAATAAGGTCCTTTTCTTAATTTTTTTCATTGATTGAATTACTCTATACCTATATAAGTTAGCAGCATACCGTCTTACGGTCCAAACTACAGTTCCAATTTCAAACATTCAAATAACGCCATGTGGCTAATTGTATTCGTAAAATTAATTAACATGTAGAATAACTTTAATTGTTTCAAAATCACAATAGACACAAGAGAAATAGCTCACACTCTAAGCCCCGCTCAGTAAACAAATGTACACACACCGAACTAATTAAAGCTGATGTGTTGAAACAGAATAGGCAACTATTGTTAGAGAAATGTTTAACTGTAACTGTTTACGTAAACAGGTTGTTTCTGACCATGAGCTAACAAAGTTTTTACCTACATTTCAAATTCAATAAACTGGGATGCGCTTTTGAGTCAAAGTACAAAGTTGAAGCGAGCGACAGCCGCACGCAATTTAACCTGTGATTCCTTTCTTGTATCTTCTATACTTTTTTATCTGTGATAGCCCAATAAGAATTAGACCTCTTAATTGAGGTTTCCGGGTTCGAATCCCAGTGGCATGCACCAATGACCATTGCAACAAACACAAAAAACCATCGCGAGGAACCCTGCATGACTGAGAGTTCTAAAAAATATGTTCTCAAATGCATGTGAAGTCCACGAACACTCATTAAGCCACCATAGTGGACTAAACCGTACATCCCTCTCATTGTAAGAAGAGACCCGACTTCTCCCGATTACAGGTACATGAATAGTAACAATTATCTTACTTTCTTACCATTTTGTGCAATTACTACTATATGTGTAAAGCATGTGATGTGATGCAATTATGAGCACGTAATGTGGTTAGGCTACGTAACCTATAACGTAGAGAAATTCATGCGGAAACCGAATAGATTAAGGACCACTTGAGTCAATTTAGGATATCTATATCATAATGTTTGGCAATTGTCTGGCCATATCGTTTGAAGCACTGATATCCGATAGGGAAGGAAGGTCCTCGAATGGCAACCAAGTCTAAGCAAAAGAAGCACAACAGGCATTCTCCGACCAACCAATCCAGCCAGTCAATCCAACTGGATTGACGACCTGAAGAAGACAGCGGGACACGTAGAAAATTGGAACTAGACACGGAGGCGTAAGGATATAATTTAAAAAAGTCCCGACCCACATACTACTTTTCTAATCGAAATCATAACTACATATTTTCCGCTCTTATCTGGAACACTTTCCGTTCATGTTCTACTTTCATTTCCTGTTCTCGTATTTGTTCTTAGTAAGTATACGTTTCATTGCCAACTTGTCGTTTACTTAGAAGACAGTCTTCGTCGTATTTCGAGCTTCATTCACCATTGTATTATTTCTAATGATTTACGGCATGATACTGGTAATGGATTGATAAATTATTTTAAGGCCAGGCAAGCTGTATTATGTTATAACGGTTCAGAAAAACATAATAATTTTCCAATCAAAATTGCAACTGCATATTTTTCGTTCACATCTAGAATAATTTCCATTCATGTTCCACTTTCATTTTACGTTCTAGTTCCTTTCCTGATGTACCTATGACCTACTGCAACCAACACTCTAGTTCGTTGCACACTTGCACACTTAAATCTATAGGTACTCTATACTAATATTATAAAGAGGAAACATTTGTATTTTTGTATGTTTGTAACGAATAAACACAAAAACTACTGGGCCGATTTCAAAAATTCTTTCACCATTGGAAAGCTACATTCAGCTTGAGTAACATAGGCTATTAAATAAAAATAAAAAAAAGGAAAAAAAAATCATTGGCAGAGCGAAGCGTGCTGGGTCAGCTAGTTTATTTTATATGAGCCATGTAACTTCGTCTACGTTGAATTTTATTGAAGCTTTTATCGTTGGCTTGGTTGCAACCTATTATGTGTCCCACTGTTGGGCATGGCCCACAACGCTGCCCCAATTAGAACATTGATAACTTTTAATGGAAAACAAAATACATGACGATTTTCTTCTTCTGTTGCGGAAATACATACCGTTAAAAGTACTCAAAGTAAACAATTTTAATATTAAACTCCTTGAAATGAACGTTTTTATTTCATTGTGTTGCCATGAAGTTAACTTTAGTTATGAGGGAAAGTAACCAAAGTTACTGCACTGCACGTACTTATGCGGTTTGTTGCAAATTAAAATGAAAAACGTTGAATAAAACATCAGCAAGCAATTAACTGATATTGGTAAGGTGTACTTTTAATTTCATTGAATATTTTGTATAAAGCGCTTATGTAGGTCACAATCAAACACATGATACTGGACAGGCAATTGAATCATTTTATAATACCTAGACAGTAAAATGTAAGCTATGCATAAAAATATAATTTAGATATGGCCTTTTTAAATATATTTTAGGTATATTGGTAAAACTCCTCCGGGCTGCGACATAAGGATAGGACTTCCTGTAGAAGATAGGCCTTTGCAATCCATATTAGGCCAGCGTGACGGACTACAGCCTACATCCTTCTCATTGAGAGAGGAGACTCGACCCTGCAGTTGGTCATTAATGGCTGAAAGTGGAATCTAACACTGGAAATCTGAGTATACCCGCAATCTGCATATACCTAGCAATACTACACACATCATTGCAATATAATATTACAGTTTAGAGGGATAGAAATGTACAAATAACTATCAAAACCCACAGTCAGAATTCAATACTCGCTAGGCTCGTCGGCGGTAGGAGAAGACCGTTTACGTAATTTATGGTCCCAGTACCTCGCATATGAGCTGAGCTTGGGACTGACATGTGTCAGATGTCGAGGTTTCAAATATAAATGGGAATGGCACAGTTTCTAAACAGTTGCTGGAATATAGGATTCTAGAACAATCGATGCGACCTAGGCCAAATGTGTTGCGCTATACGCGGTTAATGAGTACTGTTAGCTTTTACTCAGTCTCTTTCTCTTTACTCATGTGTTTGCTAATGTCATGTTAATTAAATTACTGTATACTTTGTGGAGAAAATGGAGAAACACTCGCAGAACTTATTGAGTTTTGAAATGATACTCTTACATGAAATGTATAGAAGCTTCGACTTAATAGGTAGCCGACTTTCTGCATAAGTTTTTATAAACTTTAGCTCGATATCTAAAGCTTATGCAAAGCATCTTCATAATCTACGTTTATGAGGGCTATTGGGTTAAAAGACCGCAGTCATGTCACGGACTAAATTATAGCCTATTTTTATTAATCCAGCTTACTAATGAGGTATAAAATATGTAGTAGTTTTTATCTTTTTTGTATTATTATTATTGAAACTACAAATGTCAAGTACTCCCTAATAAAAATCCCAATCATATCAAGAGTTTTTTTTATTATGGCACTTAAGTAAGCCTAAAAGTAATTTTTTTTCAAATTCAATCAAATTGAAATATCTCGAAAATGGTTGAATATTGGAAAGAGCTTCACATGGCGTTGAGCTTATCTACACTCCCTTAGCGGGAATACGTCACGTAACAAATCACCCTGCTTAAACTATTTTCGTATTGTTTGTTTATCTGTCATTTTTAACGTTTCTAAAAACTAATGCATTATTCCATGGACACTGTCATTTAATAAACCTTAAAGGTTAACGTGGTGTCTTGATAAATGTCAATTAGCACGTTCTTAGACGTAGCCGTAGCGCTGCGTAGCGCCGTTCGTAGCCCGTAGCTACAAATGTCAAAATTAACACTGCCTGTCGCAATAGTTAAACAATGGGAATGTACCACATATGGGTCACTGGACAGTGAAGGGGTTAAGGTGTTAAAGCTCTACAAAACAACACATTCAACTCCGCGATATAACTTTTATGAGCTACGAAATAAAACGACATGCATAGCTTATCATTTCTAAATTTTTATTGCGAAAAACTTTATACTGATTGTGTCTTATTATCCTTAGCTTGAGAGGGTTTGATCCATCTTAAAACGTGCCTTTGAGAGCCAGAATTGCAAACAACATCTTTATCTCGGACTCATCCCAACTGAACCTTAAAAAAATCCTTGCGAATGTCAAAAAGGTTCTTAGCGAAATAAGTTTTTCCAACCGACCGTTAAAGTTGTGAATGAGCATACATGAATAATGGTAAATCCAGATTCCATTGTTACTTTACTAAATGCTTTATAATATGAAAACGGACAACGAGCGCCGAGTACAATAGCGGGAATGTTTTCTCTAAGCCACTTTAATTAGGTGGCTGGAGGTGTCTGGATGAAATTAGCGCCCCTCCGAGACGCAGCTGCGGCGACGGGCGGACGTCGGTCTTATTAATTGCACGAATAATATAGGATTACGAGTAGCACATGAAATTCACTCACAGGCTGCGACTTTTCTAAAGCCGCATTAAGTACGTAGTGCATTATGTTGTAATAGGTGATCGAAGATGATAAAGCAAGATGTTTTGTATATTAATATATAGTCATAGTCATTTTAAGAGGTTGGACCTGTTCGCACGAGTACTTGAAGTTTGGATGAAATGAGCTAATTAGGCCCTTTCATTGGATACTTTTTGGTGCATGACTTTATGTACACTCGAGAGCGTCATATTTAATTTAGTGTGGTGTCACAAACGGAACTTAAGTCTGAATGTAGTGAAGCAGTGACCATTACAGGAATTTGTAATTATGTACATAAACATACTACTTCTAAGACTTATAACGAGTAACATATGGAATGCGAAACAAAAAATGGAAAAACACTACATGAAAATACATAAAATCCCACCAAATGAAACGTTATCCAGATCCTTAAACAGAAGGCAATGTTATTGTTAGTTGTATTTTTGTACGTCTGAGCCTTGCCGTGACGTGGTCAGTCTAGGATAATCCTGCTTTACTACATGCGAACACAATGCCAGACGTATTGTTATTCACAGTTTCAGATTTTATTTCAGATATTTTATTATAAATTAACACCTCCTAGCCGCCTTAAGAATGCAGCAGATGCGAAAATTCTATTACCATTAAAATCAGAGTAAGACGTCCCACTTTAAACAAGCATTTTTTCTCAAAATGTTTAAATAAGCGACACGGTGCACATTCACATTGTTAAGTAACCGGCACGATGAATAAGTTAGAGGTCGTAAATTTCACGAACAACAAAACACAAGAAAAATCTTTACGTAAAACGAAAGATTTCTTGCAAGATTTACGAGCATATTAGGTACTCGTATGTTTCTTTGTAAACGAGTAGCAAACGGGCAAGTTCGCCAGGTGAAATTGTCACTGCTACTTTACCACCCTAAAACCTCATTAAGGGATAAATCTATAGTTTAGATTGTAAGTGAGCTCATTGCAACAACAACAAATATACAGAATATGATGGTTTCCTCAAAATGATAATACGTTTGACGACCACACCGCCCCTACCTAAACACAACATGAAGAATATGCTTCACTGCGGGATAAAAGGGTGGCACTACGGTACGAGCTCCATATGTATAGCGTTATAATTATGGTATTACAAGGAGAAGGTAGCCATCTTGACGTTTCTAGAGACGCGAAACCTATATAAGCCATCTGTGCCCTTGAATCGGTCCATTCGGTCATTTTGTCTCCAGCCTGCAGACGGTTCACTACAACGATACTCTGTCGGTTGTGTTTAAAATTATAATTTAGAGTAAGAATTATTGTGTGTAAGTAAAAATCTACAAAAGAAGGTATAACTGAATTCTGTATTAATTACTAGATTAAGCAATATGTTCATAATATTAGATTTTAGTATTAAAATAAGAGTGTGTTCTGTTCAGTTATTTATAAGACAATTTTTGATTAAGATAAAGAAAGTTTTGTTGCAGAAATATTGTTTTTCTTTTTTTTTAATTTAATAATTGAACGCTAACAGTATAGTAATTTATTAAACAATGTATTAATTGTTATTATTTAATAAAGCCCAAGTATACTCGTAGCAGATTACATCATAAAGCTTAAAAGCTTCAGTGAACTGAGTGTGTAACACACACAGCCCTTAAGTGGAAGCCTAAACGTAGATTAAACAAGATCAAACATTGATTTACACGAGTAGTTACCTATACCTACTATATTTACTTAATAGGATTTTCAATTTCCAACATGTGATATAGTCCAAGAGCTGTTGAGGCATCATAAACACATATTATTGAATAGTTTATTCACAATATCGGAACATAAAAAATACAGACCTGGCTGGTGGGGAATAGAATTTAGCCAAGCCCTATACGATGAAATCATGGTTATTTTGCGAAAAAAAGTGATGCGCTTTGAAAAAAAAAGTTTTCGAAGCACGCTGAATCATAAATGATATATTTGTAAATAGAAATAACAATTCAATGAACAAATCATTTTAGTGGAAGTTTAAACAGAAAATTCAAAATGCCTCAATTACTTTATTTAGAGTTTGGCTAAATTCCATTACCCGCCCGACGGGTCTGCATTTTTCGTGTTCGGATATTACGAATATTTTATTCACCATGACTTTATGGTGCCTCAAACACTTCTTGAAAGAAATCTGCCAGCTCCCCAGCTAGTAGCTCGTGTCTCGGTTGTTAGAGTTCTGATCTCCGTGGTTTGCGGTGCAACATACTATCAAGTTATAATTTCTTGAGACAGTTATAATTTCTTGGAACTGATGTCAACATACGTGGTACACTGGTTAACACGCCGATGCTTTGCGTGGAAGATCGTCGGTTTGACTCCCAGCATAGTAAAATTTTAATGATGATTTTAAATTTCTGATACGGTCCATTGCCTGATTGCCTTGTGTGAGTCCACGTCGCATACGGCACAAGAAATCCTACTAGAAATATTGTTAATTCAAATAATCTTATTGGATTTTTTATGATTCTGTTTTGATACCATGATTACAAGTTACAATTAAATGCGCCGAATATTAAATGGAATAATTAAAGGAACTTACCACGGGTCGATGATCGACCACTGAGCGACCACTAGCTATTTTAAACAGGCCTATTCTTGCTATTTTATGCACTTGTTAACAATGCGGTTTTTGTTGAACTTGTGGTCATATTAAGCATTAACAGGTATTGGTAGAAGTCGTACTCAAAATGTGTTAAAAACGCTTAGTCATGTTTTCGGCCAACTGATTTTCATGTCATGTGAGTGAAGAAAACATCATAAAGAAAACTGCATGCAAAAATTCTTCATATCTCTCAAAGGCATGTGAATGGTCCACAATTGGTGACTAAGATCTTTTTCTGAGTGGAGCCTCAACCCTGCGGTCACTAATGGTCACTAATCATAAAAGACAAGAGATTTGTATAAATAATAAATTAATTTTAAAAATTTAATAATAAAATTCATGGCATAATTATATCGAAATATACTTGCAAAAATAACCCTTAAAATTTCACAGTACAGAGAACAATAAGCGTTTGAAATAGTGAATTTCTCTTCGTAGCAATTTCTGTCTATAAAGGTTGGAAAATGTAAAGCGCTTCTACAAAGATATTATTTCTTAAAATTCGTGAAAACGTTAAATAATATGTTCCCTACCATTTTACAAAATCTCGTTGCGAACTTGGTTTTGTATTTCCTAAAGCCACATAAAATGTTGTAGTGCAATAAAAGTATTTTCCAAGGCTGGTTTATTGTGTATGGACTGCGAAGTGAACGCTACCAAGTAAGGGTCAGTGCACACAACCTGACTGAACGACTGAACAACCGTGCAATATCGCAAAATTTTGGAGGTCACTGAGGTGGCATGTGTCTGAAGCCTATAACTATAAGTGAACTATTGCATTGACGGATCTGCCCTCATTATGAGAAGAATTTAGTCAACCTCGCTGCCAAATTGTTATTTAATGGACTTCACAAATCTTATGTAGCACGCAAAATTTATTCGTGACGTTTTCTTTTGCCTTTAAAGCTAATGATACTTCATTTTGTAATACACACTTGGGTCCTCAGGAATGCTGATGGGATTTGTGCCTGTCTTTAAACGACTGAGAGGAACTCCAACCAGGTTTTGATGACTTCTGTAGTTCGACAACAACCAACTTTGCGTACCCTGAAATCCAACATCCATCCATACATTTCTTAACTTTTAAATCACTTGCGATATACAAACAAAGAATAGTACTTATCTAATTACGAAACGTGTGGCTTAAGAAGCCTAGATATTATTGGACGAAGTGAAGTTAGCGAGCTAGGATGCTAAACGCGTGTTTATTGGCTTTATAAACCCGCCAAAATGTAGGGCACAATAAATTATAAAAGTCGTTAAAGCGCGGATTTAAGGCACATTGTGCTATAAATGATTTTTAACGGGTGTAACACTTAACGTACTAGTAGCAATGTGTACACGCCATAAGGTATTGACGCTATTCGCAGGGCGCTATCCCATAGTGGTCGGAGTCCCTCGGTCTTATGTTGCGGTCGACGACACAGGGATTTTATCACGATTCTTATCACGCACCTGAGCGTACCCTTTCGGAAATGAAAATTGTCGGACAACATTGGAAAGATATTAAATTTTAATCATTATTAAATTGCGGACGTGGTAAACACTTAACCGTTTTATTTATAAATGTTATTTTTATTGGTGATATCCGAGTAATGGATAATTTATTGTTATTACGTGTCGACCGCAAACTTTTTTATGTGTCACTGCTAGGTAGGTACGGTAGGAACCTAACCTAGTACAATTTTCCAGTACTGCGAAGTAAAAAATCTCGCCTGCTGCTCTAATCTCAATTTCTATTAACTGAGCCTCATAGTCTCACAGTTATTCTAATCCGTTTTGACCAGCTCAGCTCCAGGCTACTCTTATCCAATTTTGTGAAACCTGTTAGTGACCTACTCTAGTGACTGCAGCAGTGTAGAGCCTACTCTCAAATGGAAAAGAAATAAAGGATATGGGCATTAGTCCGTTGGCTATATTGTGGGTTGGTGGTGTTGCCTCGGAGATCTTTGTTGAGATGTCTCAGGCGTGGGTGTTTTCTCAGAGTATGTCTCCCCACCTACGGGTAATAAATATTTTAATTATAATAATACTTTAAAAAGTCATTGGTTCCGCTGGAATTAGAAACCTCAAGTATGAGGCCACGTTCTTAGCCATTGAGTTTCTTATATTTATCTTATATAGCCTTTTTATATATTTCTTATACACAAAAGGTTTAACTTAAAATTAATTGATAGACGTAGGTTAAATTTACGGTATTATTGTAATATAATCATAGAATGACTGAAGACTGAAACTCGAAACATCTCGACTGCACTGGAACACGGAAAGAAGCTTATAATTTAACTGATACTGAACTGAATAATAGAGAATTAATGTTAAGCATGTTTAAAATTCCTTGTAACTTCCTTTATAAAGGCACTACAGTCTACAAGTCTGTTATGCCATGCAATAGCATAAGCATAACTTTTGCTTTAGGGGTTTTTCCCTGAAAAATATTTCTCAAAAGAACATCATGCCTATTTCTCTTTACTATACTTCCAGTTTTTATTAAGAACGGTTCTTTTTACTTCATTTAAATAGACACTGTAACCCATAAGTAAGATATACATAGGTACTCGTATTCCAAAGATAAAAATCGACCATATCCAAACTCAAACAGGTTCAAAATATTCTCAGGGGTTGTAGGTGAATGCGTTGCTATTCATGAGAACTAATTTGCCTCTAATTTGTATATTCAGCAACCACAATTCTCAAGTGTTCAAGACAAGTATGTTAAAGATAAGAAGACAAACGTATTAGTTGCGATTTGCATTGTTAAATTTCCTTATGTTTTACTACTTTGCCTGTCCAGTAAGTAGACATAACAGTTAAAAAATTAACACGAGTCACATATTGTGACTCACAGGACAGCGAACCTGGCTTGAAGATTATTAGATAAACTAAGTATTTTAATTGAATGTAAACCAAGGATATGAGAGTTTACCATAAAAATCTGCTTAAAAACCTGCTATCCACTGGAGTTTACGCCATTCAAACAAGGCTAACTTAATAGAATCTATTAAGAGGAAATTTTCGCAAAACATGTTACGTTTAAGCCCGACCACGCTCATCTAATAGGTAGTACCTACTGATGCTTGTTATACTGTGTTTAGAATATGGTTAAACAACCATGTTTAAAAACGCAACAACCAACGCAAAAATATATGATGATATATGATTTTTATTTATAAATAATAGATTATAAGCAAAACGGTCTAGAGCTCGGTTACTCAGTAATGAAACCTAATTGCGTGTTTGCGTGGTAAAAGCACAACATCTTAACAATTCATTCTTGTTTTGATAAACAAAAACATTACGTAAGAATTCACCCCGGCCGGGAATTAGGAAAGCAGGTAGGTAGCTCCAAGAACAAAAGGTACTTCTGCACAATGTAAGGATGAAACTTCGCCATACATCTTGCTGTCTGATGTTGGAATAAGGCTCTGGGAATTAGGTCATGTTCCTTTGCAAGCTTTGCGAAACAAACGCTACATTGTGCCATTGACAACCGTCTCCGTTACATAGGTACGCCTCCATGCGATTGAAAGGACATTTTCAAAACTATGGCAGTCCGATACCTTTCTAACATTTGCTGTTGAAACTATCAACAGAACTTTTGTTGAGAAACGTAATCGTAAGTAGCGATACTGTACGTACGTTCTTCATAGATCGCAGTGAAAGGCAGGTCCTATTTCTGATCTCTATCTATATAGTTGGATTCCAGGCACTAACGTATAAGTAGTACCTATAGCAGTTTTAAACTTATTCAGAAATTTGTTGATAATGTTCAAGTATTTCAAAATACCATTAAGTAAAACTATAAAATTTAATTTTAACGTCTACAAAAGCAAAATTAAGTAGGTACAATACAAAAGTATAAAAAGTGGTGGTCTGGCATTGATTTTACGCGTATCACCGTCGTCTCCGTCGAGCCATTGAACTCCAAACTTTATAAAATACAAGATATCTTGTTGGAACCGACCTTACACTACCAGAGCACGGAAAAATAATATTTCACTGTGTTTTTACGAGCACTTATGCTGATTTGTAGAAACTTACTATACATAGTTATCACTGTGTTTTTGAAAATTCTTTTTATACTTACTAAAACGATTGAGATTTTATTTTGTAAAGAAATCCTATCTGAAATCGTCACCTCAAATAAAATTTTAAGTAAACTAAACAGACCGCAAAATATGAAGAATAAGATTTCACGGCAGGTAATGAGGGTGACGTGTGAGCAAAAGTATGAGTAGCTCTGCCATTCGCAGAAATTACTTATTATAATAACATTTTTACTTCAATTCAATTGAGGTTTTTCTTCGCTACTCAAGCGAGCTTCAGGTGTTCCTTGTAATATAGTCCTGCTACTATTATAAATGTGACATTTTGTGAGGATGGATATGGATGCATGGATGTTTTGTTTGTTACTCTTCCACGCAAAAAAAGCTGACAAATTGAAATTTAGTAGATACGTAAGTAGTTTGTAACCTATAGTTTTTATTTACCCGTAGTTTTTATCCCTCTGCACCAAGTATCTAGTCCATGCGCACGAAGCCGCTATACATATAGGCACACATGTGCACGGTAGCAACCATTGAAATAACGTCGATATGCTCATTTTATTTTCCTTAAACATAAGATTGAGGTAGTAGATGTTTCTCACATCAACTGAAGATCTCTGTGCATAATATAGGCACCTATTACACCGGTTTTAATATATTCTGTCAGGCGAAGTCCAACTGAACACAGTCGACAGCCAAGTGTCTGCTCGTAAGTACGTAAGTAAGCTTCGCATTTATCTTGAGAAACTTCCACTGACCCAGTATGTTCCTAGTCAAATATTTTAAGGGCCAGATGGAGCTGTACTTTACTAGACAATAAAATGGGGCTGAACTTTTATTGAAAAAGAAAAGAGGCCACCTGGTAGGGAAAATTACCCCAATATTTGGGGAAATACTTTAGTAGATGCTGCGGAACAATTCAATAAGTTATAAATTAAAAATGGGATAATTTTTGATATCCTGGCGGCCTGGCCCTGACACTCCATTTTAACATATAAAATACTGTTCGTAGTAGATCGAAAGTAGTTTCAGCAAATCCGTATTCGGCCAACGTCGACTATGACTATTGCAAGATGTAGGTCATCATGGAAGAGAATAAAATAAACAGAAATTGTAGGAGGTATGCTGTGATTTCTAGAATAACCGGCTTCCATTTTCCTTCCTCACGAATGAAAACTGGATTAGCATTCGTACGGTTCAATTGATGATGTTTTTTTTGTGTTTTCAAAAAATCGTGAGATTTTGGAATACTACGAAGCCATAATGGTTATTTTTTGAACCGTTATTTGTGTAAACTAAAATTAAATATACTCTTAATTTCAAACACCCTTCCGAGGTTATTTAAGTTGTATATTTCTTTGGAAAAACCCTTCTGAGGTACGGAACCACCGATAAAGTTCTGGTTTATGGTTTGTGTATAAAACCGTCACTATAAGGTGTATTTATCGGTTTTTTTACTATGTATATTACCTTATAAATAACTAAAGTATTTGAGATTATTAAAATTAGTAAGCATACGTAAGTAAATATACGTGCTCAATACATATAGTAAAATCTAGCGTTACCCTTAGACCAATCATTTTGCATAGTGGGAGAGCGCTGTAAAATATTTATGAACACAGAGCCCAACATATGCCTTTTATGAATTTACAACATATAAAAATATAATAGATAACATGAATAACGCGTAGCCGTATGTAATTTCAATGCGTGACTGCAACACTTATGCTCCATTCCGCTCCCCACAATAGTCTTGCTAATGCAATGCAGCAGCTACTAGTGATCAATTCATGACTGTATTTTTCAAACTGCCTCCGTCCTTCGACAAGGTTTAACGACTGTTCTATCGATAACACTCACTATCAGTCACCCACCAAAGACAACGATAGAAACAAGGGGAACACTCGTATTATGTCATCGTACTCGTAATTGCATTGTCCACGACGCGCAATCTTCAACTAAATATGTTTCTTCTATTATTATGCATATCCATTTCAATCCTAAAATGCTTTATCATTAAGTGAATTATATCGCAGCTTCGTGAATTCTCGTTCTCCTTTCAATGCTATGCAATGCAATTTCAATCAGCTTGATGTCGTTGAAGGCAAAACCAGTTTATCAAATAAAATGGAATTGCATCCCGAGAAAAGTGCATAATTTATATCTCTATAAATTTTATTCATAGTAATAATCGATTTTAAAAAGGAATTGAATTGTTAACTACATGATATTAATTTCCTTATTAAATATTGAATATTAATTCAGTCATTCCATAGTTAAAAACTAAGAATATAATTATGGCCGAAGCCCAGAAAAATCCATCCCAAATTGAACAAGGTTTCATTCCTTTTTCTGAAGTTATAGATACCTAGTGAAAAAAGGTTGGTTTTACTCTCAATGAGTCAAAGCCAAACAATTTTTTTTATTTAATTTTATAAATTTAACAGTTTTTTTAATTTAAACAAAAGAATGAATTACTGGATTCGATTTTGATATTTACGTTGCTTTTATATTTTGGGAACTACTGTGATGCCTATGGTTATTTTCTTACTAGCGTGTCCGTTAAAAACGAGGGTCTTTTTTATTTCTGAAAGTTCTTTAATGTACGTTGTATTGTTATATTTACCACGGACCCACACTAGTCTTCATCTGCTTCTTTCAATAGCGCGGCGTTCCATGCGTTACATAGCATTCAGACTGGTGGGTATGAAGAAACGTTAGCTCGTAGCTCGAACATCCCATTCTGGCACATACGTATATACCTACTCACGTAAACGTGCTTTATAATACGAAAAAAAGGGGTAAAAACTCGTAAAGTGTTTGATGTTTCTTGATGACGGTTCACTTACCGTCAGTAGGCGTGGTCTGCTGGCTGGAGTTGATTCGAGGGCGCTCCTCGCCGGCCGCGATGTGCTTCGCCGTGCGTCGCGCCACCGGCCGCAGCTCTCGGTCTACGTCACTGCTTTCTTCTTCTTCGTAATTGTATTCCACCTCTGGGAAAGAAAGAGTCAGTTCAGTTAACAATTACATGCCGTTTAAAGTGTTTAACGGAGTTTAATGAATACATTTATGGTTCTTAATACGTCGGGTACTCATTAATTTATTGAACTGGGCTTTAAGATATTTGTGGTCAGTAGCATTAATATTGGGTAGCCAATCCATAAAAAAATTATATAGTCTTGTGAATTTCGCAGTTGCGCGTGGGATTCGTTAATTGACGGCATTGTGCTTTATCCTGGACCTTCTGAATCCAACGATCTTCGTCAGGTTATAGGACTTGGATGAAAGGCCGCCAGCAATCAGCATTAATGCTTTTTTTAAAATTTGTGCATTTCAAAGTCAACGGTAAGTACCCGATGGATTTTCATTACCTTCCGAGTACTTTTGAGTACCTAGTGGGCGTCACAATACGCTTCATAAAATTCCGTAACTTTTGATTTTGTTACGTTAGAATTTCGATTTTTAACGGGTCCCAGTTATTACTAATCGAGGTATTTGATATATTATTTTGAACTTTATACCTCGGGTTTCTAAGAAAAAATTTTAACTGAACAAAGAAATTATTCTTTAAGGGTTTCTTTTTCCTCTTAAAAACGGATTCCTAAAAATGCAAAATTGAGTTTAGGTACAAAGTTTCTATTTGCATAGGTAATAATTGAATTGCATTCTCGAGATTCTCTTGAAAGCGTTAATAATAAACGTCATCTACACCGCGGGAAAATTATGTAGGTATGCTTACATAATAAATCTTATTACTATAGAGAGATAGAGTAAATTTACCAAATAAAACAAAACAACAAAAGTTTAAAAAAGGTAACAAAAGTTTTAATCCATGAATGAATGAACTTTTTACGGAATAAAAAGGAAATACTTGACACGAGTTTTCATATCTTCTACTATTTAAAATAAAGTGTTATGGTGGTATACTAGTAGTGGCTAAGAACTTATTTTACATGATTTTAAGGACATTAGTGAGAATTCACAGATATTTTAGGTATACTAAGTAGCTTCCTTAGGTATATTTTCCGGCACCATTATACGCCTGGTTACATGTAATTAAAAAGTGAAACGGACATAACTTAGAAGTCCTCGTTACTTTTTTCTTTTTATGTTCGTAAAAGTAAATTTAATAAGACAAAAGAAATAGGTGAAGCGATTTGGCTATTTACTTATTATATGAAAACTTTAAAGTAGGTGTTTGATACGCAAGTTATCACTAAAATATATGACTAAAGTTGAAATGCATGAATGATGTTTGCATTGCTACATTGCTTTTTCCCCTTTCAGAAGCTGTTACGACCGACATGAAAATGGAAAAGCTTTCACACCCACTTGGCGGCTGCAGATTATTCCGTGAACGAACCTTAAAGAATTCTAGGATAGAGGATCGGTACCTACTTCCTAAGTTAAAGAATTCTATTGCTAAACTCTGCGTCTGAAAAATAACAACTGTTCGGAGAAGGACAACAAGTTTACTACTAACTGTCTTAGCTGAACACCTTTAAGTTTGTTTTCGTTTGTATATTCTGCTGGGTTTTTTTTTAATTTGTTGTATATAATAAAGGTGTTTTATACTCTAGTTACTATACATTTAGTCCCCTATCGACTTGACAGCATTTACCTACTGAGCATAAATTGTATAGTAGAGTAGGTACGTTTTTTTTGTTAAGTATTAGCTTCCGTCCGCGACTGCGTCCACAAAGGCATAAGAATTTCATAGATTATAATCTTAAATAAGTCTTAAAAGAGTTACAAAAGTCCATTCATCCATCCTCGAAAACTTATCTCCTCTTTTCGTAAACTGATTTTTTGTCTTGTTGAAGCTATTGACGAAATTAAGTGGACAATTGGACATTGATGGACTGAGAAGGGGCAGCCGCAGCCTCCGAAAGAGGATATTAATTTGACTAAAAAACCTCTGGCTGTCTTACTGACATCGAAAATAACAGCGCTGAATATTGTCAGAAATCTGCCTGTTTAAAGCACGAGAGATAGAACATAAAATTTAACTTCAAATGATCAATTTTGGCAAACAATAAGGTGATCGATATAAGATCGTATCGTTCACAAATTGGAGGCGACGGATATTGGCCGTTCAATTAATCCGTATTGATTACGGCAAGCGAACAGCGCTGGCTCTTCTATAGTAAATAACAGCGTGTAAGCAGTTAAGCACCCAGCTTTTGAACTCTCATCCTAACTTTGCGTTCTAACGTTTATAATGTTAGTGAAATATTTATCTCAGTAGTGTCAGTAGTGTTTAAAATTTCTGATATATTTTAATAAGTATTTAAATATTTTATAACACCTAATAGGCGAACTTAAAATGTATTATTTATCATAAATTAATTTATGATATTAGTTATAAATTAACATTATAAATAAATAGACTGCCCACGGCTTCGCCCTCGGTTATGATCTATCTGTGTACCAAATTTCATCCAAATCTGTTTAGCCGTTTTTAATAAAAAGTATTCTCTATAGTTCAAATGAAACGTTACAAAATGGAAGTGAACGGGAAAGGAAATATTACCGTTGATCTATGTTACCACTTACCACCTGAGGGCGGAAGTAGATATAGTATTGTCAGACATTGGTAGACATTAAAACATTAAAACTTGAGCATAATTATATCATTAGATAGATAACATACTAGCATGCAGGACATTTTATGTCTAGTCTACGTAAGGGCTTCAGTTGATGAAAGACGTGAAATGTATAATATCTAAAAATAGGAACTGATTAATAAAATTATCTAAGAACATGGACTCTATTCCTCCTGTCAGTAATAATGAGATTGCCAACAAAAAAAATTGGAAATCGAATTTGTTTATCTGGCCAATAGGAACAAATAAATAAGCAAACCAGAAAAGTTTTTTCCCTTAACAAATTGAATCCAGGAAAGTGCTCATTCAATTAATACAAATTGATTAATCGCCGAGCGAGCACTGTTCAACAATACTTCGGACAAAACAACATTATGTAAGCAATCAGTCTTAAACTTTCGTACAGCGCTCGCTTTACTTCAACAATAAGTTAAAGTTTCAATCTTCATAAAGTTTAAACCATGTTTTAAAATTATAAATACAAAAGGTACAGATATCGAAACGTTTGATAAATGACTACACAGGTGTATTTGTTATGTGACGTATTCCCGCTAAGAGCGTGTAGTAAACTCAATAGCAAGGATTTAAGCCATGTGAAGCTTTATCCAAAATTCAACGGTCTTCAAGATTTGAGTTTGATTCAATTTGAGGAAAAATAATAAAAAAAACCGATAATAGCTTGATCTTTTCTTAAAAATTTATAACATAATATTATGTTATTCTAGTGTATACAAGCAATATTTTGCAAAATTTCATCGAAGTCCGTTCAATTATTATTGTTCTTGCGTGAAAGCGTAACAACAAACATGCATATACTTATCATTCCAAACTTTTGATTTTATTTTAGTTGTAAGATAGACCCATTAATCACGTTACGGGTTATTCTGGGCCTTAATATCTGCGCGTCCAGAGGATCTCATAATGTTCGACATGATTGCCTCACAATTTGCGATCAGGGTTCTAAGGAGCTTGATCGATTTCCTTTTCCCTCGCTGTAGACGAGCTTCGTTTCAAATATGTTAAAGTACCCGGAGATAAGCTTAACTTTAGTTGGGAGTCTTGAAACGGAATTATCTATCGCAAAATTTTAAGTTACCGAATCGTGCAAGACCGGTGGATAGATTCAGATGAAATAAATAAGAAATGGTAATTAGGTAGATGTTGACTAAGATAGGTTATTACTTTTCTGAAGAAAGAGAATTCTCAATCTGAATAGGAAAAACTCTCACTGCACACGGGGAAAGACACGGCCAGAAGCTGATGTCTCGAGTGTTGGCGTACAAAAGGTGTGATGCGAGATAAAAGGCTAAACTATAAATATCCGATATAACCTAAAGCGAAGGTTAATGTAATTAGATCGGCCGTTTACCTACAAGACGTAGGTTTTCGACGTATTTACTCGTATAATATGGGACATTCGAGTAGACCGCGAGGCGCCATCCAGGAGCGCAAAGCTAGAAAATATTTATACCGATATTACCGAAATACCGATATTCTTGCATGTATAATTTTCTTGATCATTACCAAGAGTAATGTATAAGTCGGTGTGTAGGTGTTCGCTTCTTCAGAAATTTTATATGAAGAAGTCGCTATAACTCTTATGGAAATGCAGAAAGAAATTTTCTTTAAAAAAAAGGAAACAAAATATGTTTATATCCTTCCAGTCTATGGATCATTATTTCATGGACTTTTCCAAAGAAATCGCACTTTATAAAAGTTCTTGTTAGACAGTAGATTCTGGCAATATAATACTAGCGATATACGGACGTTTACAAAAGAGAAAACTTATGGATGGGGGCACTGCAAAGGTTCAAGGAATTTCCGACGACGTATTATCGTGTCTGTTTTATCTTGAGACAATGCATTCGGTATATCGGTAATGATTTTTCTCTTTCCCTGCATTTTCTGTGAACCTCGTTATTTTATACTCAAAGTGATACACAAACCATTGTGAGTTTTGTTTGAAACTAATCCCTATGTAAACTGATATTATCTGAAATTTTGGACACTATTAATCGGAAATATAACGAGTTTACGGTAAGTTAGGTGTACAGTTCACGTGTTTGAAACCATGTGTCAGATAAATAACATTAAATGGCTGCGTCCGTATTTAGATAAAGGTTAAATTAAAACAAAATTAGTACGAAGGTCTGTTTAATGAGACTGCCACTGAAATTATAGGAAGGACATTATCAGTGACATTACGTGTACCAGTCCTGGCTATAGTTCTATGTGCTTTCAATATAAAGTACATTACCGGTCGTAACACTGTACGTGTAAGATAAACATCTTTTATACCTACTTTTAAAAAATCATAAATTAAACGCAACGTTCCGAAGCTCAATGTTCCGAAGCAGCTACGCATTCATTTTCAACCAAAAATAGTGATTCAATATAATATCTGAGCTTGAAAGTGATGAACCCTCGTCTGTTGCTTTTTTACAAAAATCGGGCGACAATTGTATTCTTGTCTAAGATTTTTGTATCCCGGTAACACCCGGTAATAATCCCTTGGCCCACTTTATTAGACAAGGCATTGTTTTGAAGCTTATAAACAAGTCAAAAGTTTCCAAACTTATGGAAACTTTTGACTTGCCTGGTTGACTGGCCTAGTTGATACATAAACAACAACAACCCATCACACGAACTATAACTTGTTCAATTTAGTCTTTTGTGCTTGAAATAATCAATATTCGACTTTATCAGTACATTGGGTTGTATATACAGTTTGTTTAAATGTTTGTCGTAGATTTCAGTGTTTATCTTCATGTAACTAAATGCGTTTACATGCTCAAAAACCATGACAAGGTCTATGCAAGACGAGAAAAACGTTCAACAAATCGTAACCTCAAAATAATACTGCATTGCTTTGTTTCAAATGTGTAAACATTTTTTATATTAGTAGCGCAGAGAAAATACTTGTAATCTATGACATTTTTCACGCAGTTATATTGTGAGAAAACTAGAAACCAATGAGTTCGAGACACCGCGTACGTTGCATACCTACTTTAAAAACTTCACACAATAAAATACATGATATTTTAGAGAAAATTTCTACTATACAATTTAGGTATTATACCTAAACCTGATAGAACACTGTTAAATCAGTACCCATTTGCGGGCAATGTTTTTGTGTATGAAGCTATAAAGTGTGTGCAAGTGTTAGTTCATGATATTAAACAAAACGCACGTAGGATTTCGACAAACACCTCTCAACCCGTTGATCGACCACAAATCGTGATGGTCTGCTTTCTTTACCAAGATTTTGCAGACATGCCAGTAACCCATTAATGACCCACTACAGGGTCGGGTCTCCTTTTCGTAATGAGAGGGATGTAGGCCTTAGTCCACCACGCTGGCCTACTGCAGGTTGGTGGACTTCACATACCTTTGAGAACATTTTTTTTTGTGAACTCACAGGCATGCAGGTTTCCTCACGATGTTTTCCTTCACCGTAACAGCAGGTGATATTTAATTTTATAAAGCGCACATAACTTTTTCACAAAGTCATTGGTGCGTGCCACTGGGATTCGAACCCGGACCCCTCGATTCGAGGTCGAATTCTAAGCCACTGGGCTATCACCGCTTTACTGACATACCTATAGGTAATTAAAGTGTTGTGGTGCCATAAATACGTTGAATGACGCTGACGTACACCATCAAAGAGGTGCCAATTAAAAAGGCATATGCTCTAAAAGCGTGGCTTTGTTCTAATTGAAGAGCACATTTGTATGCTCGTTTTAATTTTCTACCTTTAAATAGGTGCCTTTGATCTTATTGATCACTATCAGGCAAAGAATATATTTTTTCATCGTAATTGAGTAGCAAACGCGCATGCAAGTCACCTGATGTTAAGTGGTTACGGCACTCCATGGCCATTCATGGAAAGACTACATTTCAAATTATTCAAAAAGTTTATTGTAAGTGTAACCAACAAATATAATCTTTATCTTTTTTGGTCAACAATTAATTAAAGGAAATTAACTTAAAGATGTGAACACATTTGGTTACAGCCAGAAAGTTTTACTAAAACTTCACTGTTTCCTCATTAATTTCGCGATTTTAACACTTTAAACTTTTACGGAATCATAATTTCTAATATTTCTTTTATCTTCTTTCTCCGTAGCTGCCATAAAATAATTCATGGGGTTATACTTAATTCAGGGTTTGACGTTGTTATCCTTCTCTCTCGAGAATCGTGAAAACCAGCGAAGAATAATAATTGAAATAAAGCTGTCTACAACTCAGTGGGTAGCTGACCGTTCTCAATCGTAATTTCAAAAGTTTCATGAATATTTCATAAGCTTCAAGCAAAAGTAGTTTCCTTTCCGATAAACAGTAATGAAAACAAGTGACAGCTTCCTTTTGAATATGAAAGACAGGAAGTAGGAACAATTTTTGCCAAATATTAAATACATATTCAATTGGAATTATATTTAATTGAATAAAAAAATAAAAAATGTAAAGTTGCTTTGTGTACGCTTCAAGAACTTGAAAAGTTTCCCAACGATTGAGCTCAAATTTTTCACATTTTTATAATCGACTTCTAGGATTGTTGGTGCCAAATTCTGAAGTAAGGCCTAAATGAGGGTATACATATTTTGCTTTACTTAATACTATGCAAAATTTTCCAAAAGAATATTTAATATTTGCACCAGTATTTATTTAAACTTCATCTTACGTAAACTGGGGTTTAAAACGACGTTCATGTTTGTCCTTAGCACTTACATAATATAGAGCTAACAAAGGAGAGTAGTGTATCCAGACACAACACTGGTAGATTGCAAACACTGCTTCCTCGAATACGTTGGAAATCCTTTGTGGCCCGCACTAAGGTCTTGAAATTGAACCGACAAACAAACACGCAGTCCGATTGGTGTTAAGTGGCCTCTGCGGGCATCTCGAATACAACCCCTTTGTTAAATGATCCGTGGCAATTCCTGTGTGTCCTGCTAATATATACCTACTCGTCAGTAGCGTAACTATATCTATCATACGGACGGACCCAGTGGCAATTCATTAGATGGGGCCCCATTTCTTTTCTAAGGTTAAATTAATATTTCTCAGGTTAAGTGTGGTCTCTCGGTCCGGGGGCCCCTTCGGTCCCGGGGCCCGTGGCCAACCTTGCCACCAACTTGGTTACGATAATGCTACTCGTATAAAACGCTTTAACTCATCTCGGCGCACAGACCTATGTACGAGTAGGTATGAGTGTGCCTGTAAGTTACAAGTTTTACAAGTAGTTACACTCACACATGTCATACCACCATCTAGCACTATCACTTCAATTGTCATGTTGAGTTCTTTTTTAGATTATTTTTGTGTTCCACGGGTATGTCATGTACAGTATTATACGGTCTGTGCACTACCTGTCTGTCTGTTTGCTTGCTCTATTTATATTAAAAAATTTCGTATAACTATCACGTGCTCACCGGTTACAAATATTCAAAACTTCTTTCTCTTTTTTAAATTAATCCATAAGTCTAGCACGAGTAGTAATATTTAGGGATAAGTTAGAACGTTTTATCGAGGGGCTAGATACGAAAGGCAATAAGTCACGTACGACGGTGTGCGACACATCATCACCTGGGACGTAACGGGGTATTTTTACACAAAGGACCACTGAAAATCTTCGGAAAGTGTAGTTAAAAACTCAGAACCATTCAGTTTTACGAGTATCTCAAAGCAGTCATAAATTCAGACATGTCGGAGACCGTGACAAGGTTCATGGAATAATACTTCCAGGCAAGGTTACCAGTAATTAGTTTGTGGTGAAGTTGTCGTTGTCGATTTATTGTGAATTATCCTCATCCATTATCCGCCTCGCTTACGTATCGTAGGTCGCTAAGGGTAAAAGGGTTTGTGGGCGCGGGTGTCGGAGATGTAAATCGATCGCTCGAAACCTCAATTACTAGTACCTCAACTTGAGTCTAGTCAACTTTTATCCGGAGCAGCTTTCCCTCGGATTTATAGGACAAACCGTTTAAGATCATGTTAAAGCTCTAGTTTTACGGTCGCATTTAGTTTCAGAATTTGCTTGCAAGAAAGGACGCTCTAAAGCGGAAAGTAGCTGATTCCGTTCAATGATATTATCACGATAAGAGGTAGGATTTGGACAGAACGTATAAATTTCATTTTGTACGAGAGATGTAACAGAAAGAACCGGCGTTATTTTTCGAAATTTTACAGTGTAGGTATTACGGCCAATTCACGGTTATTATGTATCGTTAATATGTATAATTAAACATTAAAAGAGAGTGTTAATAAAAAATAAAGCAATTTTTATGATGCTCCATGTAATGATTTATTAATTTTTTAACTCTTCTAAAAATCTTTTACCTCTATTTGGGTTATTACACTGTGCGACTCCTGTGTAGTAAGCTGCGTATGATTTACGTATCTAGTGTGTGTGTGTGTGTTTGTGTGTGTAGTAGCGACATTCTAAAACTCAGACTAAGGGTACAGCTCTGAAGCTTCGTTTGCACACCGGACACCTCTGTCCGGTCGACCTTTAGGAAACCTATTTGCTAGATATTCTTTAATACAAGTAATCCCATGTGGAAGTAAAAATGATAGATATAGATCGAAAGAACGTTTGTTTGCTTATTTTTCATATTTGCCGCATTTAAGAATGAATTTTAATAGGGACAGCTCCATTCAGAGCCTTGTGTTTAAATCTTATCGTGTTTGTTGCTTGTTTGGTTATGTTAGCCATTTGAGACAAGGCCTTAGGCTCAGTAAAAATAAAAATTGTTAACAGTAGGATTTTATTTTCTTATGCTATTTGGTAAATAATCTTAACATGTCTTTTTCTTTTAATTTACGATTTAAAAATAACGCAGACAAAAATTCAAAAATTTAAAAATAAATAGTCATTTGTGTCTGACATTTCTGAATTTCGGAATAGGTACCTTTTCCTACTATACACATAAGAAGTGAAACTGAATAGACCCGATTTATATAAGGAACTACATAATACGCACACGTGGGTCGCGTTGCTGGTTTCCAGCACAAAGATTAAGTTAACCAGCTCCCATAATTTATAATGAAGGTGATCCTATAGAGGTGATCGCGTCAGTTTTTCGGAAAGAACATCGTGCTAACCAAAACACAAAACAAATCACGATTTACTTTTGTAATAATAGGTACAATTGGTATTTTGTAAAGGCATATTTTTGGAGTAGAAAATAAGTAGTTTCTCAGTATTTTTATGTACCTAAATTTGTAGTCGTATAACATCAACGCAATGTGTCGGGAACAGAAAAATCGATCTCAACATAATATGAAGGTAACTTAGTACTTTTAGCGTACCTGAGTGTACAGGTACTATGTCTGCATGTAACATATAGACGTCTCCGTCTTAGCTCAATATAACCGTCTTATATCAATAAATAATCGTCAATTTGTATTCATACGAAATCTATATCTTGATGCAGTTCATAGAATAGCTTGTAATGCAGGGTACCTAATTATTTGTCTGGACCACTTAAGATTCAAACTCATGTCAAACTATCACATCCTTATAAATAGCGAAATTTTAATTCAAATAACAATGCAAATAAACTTACATGTCATGATTGGAAATTTATCTATGCCATTAAAACATAAATTATATAAAAACCCAAGTCTCGCAACTCAGTTCTTGCATCGTAAAAAGTTGTGAGATCTTATGTATCCATAGATTGACTTAGCAATCGCAGTAAACAATCTATTTTTATATGGGTACCTCCCTAGATATACATCTGTATATTCAAAGGGTTTCACTTTCACTTCAATGTCAGTTGTTATGTAGGTCCTGTAACATATTGTGGAGCTATTTGTATATTGGAAATCATGAAATATGGGATACGCTTGAACTCTTAGTGCTTTGAATTGCTCTGCCATTCTCAAATATTAAAATCTTTAATAAGACCTAGTGAAATCCCCGCTTACTTATAACGTTGTATTAAAGTCATAATAACGATATCTAGAAGCTGATCAATTATATCGAAGCGCGCACCACTAATGAACTGAAACGTTGACTCGTTATAACAACCTGCTGCTTGTTGTTGCATAATATAAACGTGCTTAGCAGATGTAGGGTGCGTTGGGGTGAGTCCGAAAGGATTTAGCTGCATTCGTAAGATGTTGGCAATTTTTTTTTCTCATAATCTATACCAGCCAGCGTACTAAAATAAAGTAAAAACTGGTAATAAACAAGCTATACGAAAACAAACAACTATAAGAAAAATATTTTTTTCGTTTGCACAGACTTATTCAGATTCGGTAGATATTTAAATTCTTTTACGTTCACGATTTACGTTATTACCTCATTCACGATCTTACCCCAACGCACTCTAATTGGTTGACCATAACCGTTCATGAAATTATTATATTCTCATCGCAGAAACATGATTTATTCACGTACGCTCTAGCAAATTATATGAGCTTGATCAATCAATTTGAACATTTCAAATCTAATTTATCTCAAGAAATAATTCTTAAAATCTTAAGTAAAAGTAGATTCACCGTAGGAATAAAAAACGAATGAGTTTCCATATTTCACCCATTTTACTGGATGAATCTATAATCCAAAACAATTTTTTTCTCCTCCTCGCCTCTTTTAAATAAGCGAAATAAATTTTCAGCACATTTAAGTGTTTGCTAGGGTCGTTAAGCTCGGTTCCATCGTTTTTGTTTTGTTGTTAACTTCCCTATTATTGCGGGATGACTCCGGCGTCGTCATGCAGTTCAGACGATCATTAAAATTCTTATACCGTCGCTGAGTTAGAATAGTTCCAGAATGATAGAACTACTTCCACCGGCAAAACTTTAGATGATAGGCATTTCAATATTAAGATCGCTGGTATATCGTGGAAGTACTATAAGTATGCTAGTTATAAGCATCTAAACGGGTACGAAAAGCTTTCCTTCAAAGCCGGGAACGTGCTGGCGGCTCCCTATAGTGTTGTTCGAGTCACACGACGGTGATCACTAATAGATGGCCCGTCTGTTTGGGCTTCTTATTAAATAAAATATGCAACCTTACAAAAATTTAAGAATTTGTTCTTCGAAACAATGATATTAAATTTTATATTTCTGAACTCCGAATGCTAAAAGCGTATTTCTATTGGTCCTGATGAAGACAAAGGGAGCGAAAAGACTTCGCGAAAACAGATGATGCATTAACGCCATATAACGGAAAATCGATGATAAAAGGTTATTACTGCAACTGAATTTGCTGCGTTGCTGAGCTAAATGCTTCGCGAGTTGTTCCATAATTGCATTGTAGTATAAAGGCTCAGACATCATTTCTCAACCACTACGCAGTGCGGAGAACAAAGAAAATAGTGAATGTAGGTACCTATTAAACTCGCATCTTGGATACATTTGTGGCGCTTAACTCATTTAATTGCGTTCTTTTCAGAATAAAATGGAAAAGTTTAATACTAAAGGCATTATCTATGGAATTTCGAAGACAATTGAGAATTTATTTTCTTTTAACAACATCCGAACGGATATGTCCAATTCTCCACGAATACTGCAAAAATGTGAAAGGACATGTTACATGCATAGCCATAATAGAAAACTGGCAAATCATTATGGCAAAGTTGACGGCATATGTTTAACAAATCATAGGTTACAAATCACAGCGTGGCTGACTTAAAAATCTCAATAATCTCAACTCAACTTACCTCAATGAAAAGGATCAAAGAGATACATAAATGAAAAGTGAACTATTAAATTGGTCTACGTAAATCTAAACATGAACAGTTCAAATCAACAATTCACCACTTGTAGCGACAGTAACGCAATTATTTCGGAAAGCTAACGTGCAACAACCAAAATTGAGTTGATTCAAACTATAAGTGTTGGACAGTGTTGGTAAATTGTATTCTCACTAGAAATAGACAAACCCGACTGTCGAAACACGACGGCAAAGTTGGGACATTCATGAACAACAACTAAAAGGTTCATTTTCGAAGTTATTCCGTCTCCCACTCGAAAATAAATGTTGTATTTTCCATTACCTACATCTTTCAACTTAAACGTACTCTTAAGGGTTGAGTTCAATTTTTAGATTTTAATTTTCTTATTGTTACGTAGATATCTAGTTCTTAATCTTCATATGCCACGACAATAAATTGATATTGGACCTAAAATAACTATAAGTTTTTAATGTGTATGGGTAAAATATTTTAAAAATAATACTAAAATGTAGGTCTATTTTACTTTTTTAGAATTTTAGATGTACACTAAAACAAGAACCAGTACATATTTTGCATAGAAGTTTTTGGAATTATTTGTCCACTAGCGAGAATGGGTTAAAAATTCTATGAATATTGAATATGGAGCATCAAAAAAATTTCGATTTACTTTTCGATTTTATTCGGTATGGTCACATAAAAACCATGATGATATACAAAAGTGTACTCTCTCTCTCTCTCTTCGGCCGACATTGGTCCACTGCTGGACATAGGCCTGCCCCAAGGCGCGCCACTGAGCCCGATCTTCGGCTCTCCTCATCCAGTTGCTTCCCGCCGCCCGACAGACACAGATCGTCGCGCCATCGATCAGGTGGGTACAAAAGTGTACAGAAGATGTACACGAGATACAAATTATTTATGACTAGCGGGGCTAGAACTGTACACTAAAGTTCTAAATATCGTAAATGCCGTGTATTAGTTACAATATACGTTACTTTGAATATACAATAAACGCATTATTCAAGCTCCATGATTTGCATATCTATTCGATGTAGGTAATCTATTTTGCTACTACGGAAAATCTTAATAGATCTTAAGGCAAAAGCCTAGACGTGTAGGTTAAATTGTAAAACGGATTGATGTACGATTAACATACACACTTTTCAAATCAGAGCAGGTATAAAATTTGCGTTAGCATTCTCTGATGATTGAACTAAATTCTTAACATAGGGAAACAAGTTATATTTGGCCTGAAAATTTGCTCGGTTCGCGTGGAACGTGACCAAGAGTCATAATTTTTCATGCGTGCAACCGGCGTATATCGATTTATAAGATGATATAAGAAGAAGACATAAAGAAGTTATCACGTCAAAAATTTGCAACAAAATTAATGAGTATTTTTCTCATTTATTCTCATCTTATGGCAACTTAATCTCCACCTGCATGACCAAGGTGGGATCTAGGTAGTTTCGCGATTATATGTGATGTGAATCTCAACATATATCTACCCTAGGGACTACACCCATACTGGATACAAATGTGAATTAGGCATGACGTGTTAATAATGTTTACTGACATACATGTTTGGGCCATTGCCCTAGGGTTCATTAACCCTGGGTCTAAAAAATACAGAACAGAAAAATGTTGAATCTGTAGGTATTCTATTGTCTTAATAATTTCCTCGTTAGCTTTCTTCAAACAGATAGAAAGATTTCATTATAAAAAATACCATGTAGAGTCACAATTTGGTTTCAAATAAATAACTAGAGGTCGCTCATTGGTTAGAATTCATAACGTAAATTTACTTTAAATGTTGTTTGAATTCTCTAGTAATTTTGTTCTTTTTTTTAATACAAGTACCCCTGCCCTATACGCATCGCCGAATCTGTCACTAAAACTGAAGTTCAATCTTCAATCCAGCACATAGGCACTCGTACACCGTACGGGTGGACGCATTCGCGCTTTGTCAAAGGAAATAATAAAAAGTGCTGAAAGTTTTCAACCGAATTCATACTGCTTTTTGCTGTCATAGCAATTGAATTGCAACTACTATTGTTCTTTTATTGACTACGAACTTCACCTCCGAACTTCAATTTAATTTTCTGAATAGGTGTTTTATCACCCTAAAATATGTTTAAACTTACGTAAACTTCGCAAAACTTTCGAATACCACCTGAAATCATTTACCATAAGCCAAATGTTAGGACACGGAACCCTAGAACAAAATTAAATATCTGCATCACTAAATGTCAAACATAGGTAGGTACTGTTATCGTGAATCTGAAGTACCTGTGATGGCGGTGACTCTCTTGCGAACATTGTTTAGGGGTACTAAGACACCTTGGTTCTTTTGTTTCGCTTCACAAAACTCTTTCACCTTCAATATTATTTCTCGAGCCGAACTTTTTTACAACTTCTGGCATCGAACAATCCATAAAACGCACTAATCCAATTAAAAACTCACAAAAATCTACCACAACGAAACAACTCGACAAACGACAACATGGCCGAGCTGTCAAATTTAGTTCCACATATCACAATTTTGACTATAGCTAACTTCAGGGTGTCGGTTTTTCGTGACGGTGTGCGCAATTTCGTAATAATTTAAGAAATCGTATCTAAAAATTTATTCTCATAATTTTTCCCTAACGCGCCAAAAGAAGTATAACTTCGCCGTCCGCCATCATGGATTTTAGAATAATGTATTTACCACGATCAAGAATACAAAATGTTATGTCCGCCATCTTGTATTACAAAATTAATATGTTTTTTATAAGCCCCAACTCAAAATGTCCCGAAAACGACATATGACCAATAGGTATACTAAAGAAAGTTCATCTTGGAATTTTAAAAAAATATTGTCCTCATTCCAAAATATTCTATCAAAATATCATGTCAATAATCCAAAAAAATGTATTCACTTATAATAATTCTATAATTTATTTCGTCTTTTTTTAATTAAATAAAAAAATTGTCTAATATCTTGGATTTATACGTAATATTTTTCATAATTTTTAATTAAAAAAAATTCGTCGAGTCGAGAGCTGTGCCATAAACCACGTCTGTAATATTCGAAAAAACATCTCTAGTTGTCATTGCTATTCTTCTTTACTATAAATAATAATATACTATATGGGAAACAATTGTTGAGTTAAAAATGGAGAAAATGTTTTTTTACAAAATAAAATATAGCCTATGTGTTGCAGACGGTTTTCCTCTACATAACAATGAAAATTGCATTCAAATCCGTTCAGCCATTCTCCAGATGTGCGTGGACAAACAAACAGACATACTACAAGAGACAATAAATGAAACGTATTAATGTCGTTTTATTTCCTGTTTGCAGGGAAAGATTTGCAAAACCTTCAATCATGTTTATTCACACAGGAGTTCGAAGATGAAAGCGCAATAAAATCAAAGGATCGTCCTAGAATAGCTCAGAATCAATCGGTTGGAGTTTATAAAACGTTCATTGCTGTTTCCCCAGTGGCGTTGCTGTGCGCTGTAGAAGAGAAATCGAAAAAATACTGCATCCTACGTTTAGTTTTTCTGTAAGGGATGCCCGAGCCGCAGCAGTAAGTATTCTCATTGAAAATATACAAACGCGTGCGGCGTTACATGGAAAACGTATGCCAGTGGTGCGTTCCCCATGACTTAATTTATCCGCATGATTCGTTCGGGCGCCCGCGCTGGCATTCGATATTATTAACTACTATTTTAATTTAATAGTTAGGCAACTATTTATTTTGATTTTAAATAATTAAAAAGAAATAATAATAACATCAAATTAAAACCAAATAAACTAAAATAATGAAATAAACTAAAATTATGACAAATGAAAAACATCGCTGCGATGTGGAAGAGTGCCCAAGATATGAACTGAATATTATTTTTTACGTAAGTGTCCGACAGTCAATTACTGACTTATAATTTAACATAACATAAATTGACACTTATTAGTCTAAAATTAATCGAGTGTCCGAAAACGGATTAAGAATTTGGAAATCGTTTACGGAAAACGTACTTATATATTTATGACTGTATGGCCCCCAGACTAAAAACTTTTGCGTGCTAGCAGGATTTTTTACTGAGCAACATTTGAACTAAGTAGCTTGCCCTTTGAATTGCTATTGCTAATATGATTTCTTCCGTTTATCGTTTGCCATGGTTTTATGGATTTCATTGGCTTAACCTGTTTGAAGATATTTGATGTTGGTAAGCTAACATACAATACCGAACATAATTTTGGAATACACTGTAGGTACACTGTACAACTGAAACAAAAATTATTGCGAGTGTATTCGTTCCATTTGGTAAAAATATACGTACCTAACTGTAAAATCTTTCAATTGTTGAAGAACGTTACATAAAAATAAATACCCAATAGCTTTTTGATTTTAGTCTGTAGCTAAATTCGTGTATACTTAAGATTGCTTTAAAAATTCGATTTGATGAAAATCTGTTTTATGCTCAAAAAGTTAGTAAACTGGAACTTTAATACCAGAATGTTTTTCGAAGAACAAAGTTGTCGTGCTTTTTAGCATGAAAATATTTTTAAAATTATTATTTTAGGAATATTATTTTAGTTCCTGTAGGGCGGGTTATATTCATAGCAGAGGCATTCGGTTTGAATAATCTGTCACCATGAATAGACGCTGCGGAGACTATTACCAGAGGGCATTTGCGTTTTTGAACTAAGCAGTGCATGCAGGTTCGAGTGAATTATAATCGAAAATCGGTCAGTAAAGTAGAGAGACAGCAAATTGCAGGCCTCATTATGTTTTCCCAATTCCCAATTCTTTAACTTCAAAAAATATAGTTTAGACAAACATAATAATTTACTGTCTATTTCTTTAGAGTACTAGTCTGTTTTAAACATATAACAAACAAAACTACTTAGTAAACAACATTATTTTAGTATCCAGAGAGCGGAATCTCCAGAGAGCTATGAAGGCATGCGGTTTGAATAATCTCGCACCTTGAATAGGCGCTCCACAGGCCATTGACAGAGATATCAAAGCGTCTGGTGTGGTCACCTCACGTCTGCGGAATGACTCCGAACCTAATATGTGATTTTCCAGCCAGTCTCATTAAATGCACTCGACTCGATGGGTAGAGCTTTACATTACAGCTACGAGTATCAATTTGCGATTCCAATTATGAACTATTACGCAATCAAAGGCAAGCCGCACAGCCCTTCATCTAGTTTATGTCAGCGAAGTGGTATCGCAATTAAGAACAAAATACTTCGACGCTACCAAAGGCAGCCGGACAAAATGTGTCGCTAGTTTCCTTGGTGCTTGAAAATATTTTTCAAACGGCTCCACCACGGTGCGCTGAAGTGGAATGAGATCTTGAGTGCATCAGAACGGATTCGGTTTTTTGTGGTGGAAAGTGATTATTCGTGGTCTGCAGAGACTCCCTCGTGGTATCTAAAGGCTGATGTTCATACTTACACGTAGCAAACACAGCAAATAATGGCTATGTACGAAGCTATAGATACATCTAACCTTATTAGTTCATTACCTAAATTAAACCGTGTCCCTTTGTGTAATAAGTACGACCGTTTAGTATAATCAATATAATTGATAGGAGGCTAATTGTCAAGTGATAATAGCTAAGTTGATTAGTAATAGTGTACTAGCTGACCCCGCAAACGTTGTTTTGCGATATAAGTTATCGAGCGTTAAAAATCGACTATTAAAAATAGGGATTGGTGATAACAGGGTGAAAATTTAGGGTTGTTTTTATTTTTTGATGCCACATTATTAAAAAATAATGATAAAAAATTGCCAAAAATATAAAATAAAAATGTTAGGTGTGGACTACCCTTTTCACTTAAGGGTATGAAAAATAGACAGTAGCCGATTCTCAGACCTCCTGAATATGCATGTAAAATTTCATAAAATTCGGTCAAGCCGTTTTGGAGGAGTATGGTAACTAAAACTGTGACATGAGAACTTTATATAAATTATATATAAGAAGAAGAAGATAGATATTACTATTAAGTAGAGGTCGCTTCGTCCGTGAGTGATCATTTGCATTCACCCGAATTTTACATTCAGTATATTTTTCGCTATTTGAAAAGGGCGTTCGTTTTGATTTTTTGAAGTGACGAATAAATCAATGAATGCGAGATATATTACTATTACCTACTAAACTTGAATCCTGTGTCACCTAGTTATTATAATTTATTTATATGTGTACCGATAAGGTCCGACATGCTAATAAGATAAATAGATGCCTTAACTGGTGTATAAGAATAATAAGAGAAAGCTTGTGAGAATTTTTGTGGATGAAATTCAGAACCGGCGAGTCAACCCTAAAAGAGTAGCTAATAAATTATTGAATAGATATCCTATCAATGAGAAAACAGACTATCCCGAACTCACCGATCTTAGCACATTTCAACATTAACGTCCAATAACAACCTTCGTATCTTCGGATTCTCCGTATTCGCGTCCATATTACATTATTTTTACTACAAATAGGCTAGCGTATCGCGGTAATCGCGTCTGATACCAAAACACTCCGAAATTCGGTTGTATTACCATTTGCCATCAAGGAAACCAGTGCTCACGTCCTTGATCCATCATCAGATCAAATCTGTCCAAACTTTAATATCACCTAGTATTTCGATTTACATATCCTCACCTCAATCGGAAAACGGAAAGTGGGTCAAATTTAACTTGCAAACCTTGATAACCGCCCGACATCGGTATTGGTGAAACTTAGCTCAAATTGTAAAACAGTCAGAAACTAACATTTATACAATGTAATAATAATTATTATGAACCTTATTTATATGTTGGTATTTAAGAGTCAGTCCTTATCTGATAAAATATGAACACGAAATGATAAATGAAGTATAAGACCTTGTCCTAAAGGTCTGTCGCAATACCACACAACCGACCAACCAACGCGACAAAATTCAAACGCAGGTCCTAAATGACAATACGCAATGTCATGTGAAAAAATATATACGCTACGCATTTTTGTATACGACAAACGACGAACTTGATTGACACTAGAGGCTGATTGTGTCGTCAAATGACTTGGCAATTTAATAAGCACAAAGGTATACCTACCCCTTTATAGATACAGAGCCGACAATTACCTAACGAAAAAAATGAAAATGCAAATAAAGCTCAAAAGATGCTCGTAGTCAGTATTGTTATCTTTAACTATTCCGAGGCTACTAGAAAGCCTTCCCAATTGATAGTATCTTCGATGCATCGCCATTTCACTCGACGATCTCATCTAGAATGTAGGTAAATGCTTACTCAGGACATTGACCGGAGCAGTTTATAGGTCAGAGACCTTCTACGTTTAGTCTAGTATCCGTAGGTTCCACGAATCGAATACAAGCGTAATTCAAACGTGTTATTGTGTTTTGGTTGGTTAGTGTGCCTGACTGAGCTGGACGGCGATCCCGAAGTAACGCATACCTATAGTATTCAATCTTGAACGGCAATGTCATATCACAAAGTAATTTCTTAAAGAACGCTTACTATTGCTCTATATAATATTTTCCCTCTTTTATTTTTATACAAATCTTTCCATCCATTAAGCCCGTCATGGTCCACTGCTAGACATGGGCCGCCCCTAATAGACGCCACTCCACCCAGTCCAGGGCCCTTTGAATCCAACTATTTTACCCTTTAGACAAATAAATACAATGGCAATAACGCTTCTATAAATAATTCGCACGGAACAGACATTATACGTAAGTTACGTGAAGTTTCGTGGGTGATTATCTGGTCACTAATCGGGTTTACTAAAGTATGAAAGGTATTAAAAAAAATTAAAGACTATTTTCGAGCAGGTGTGTTCCTACGTATCTATTCCTTACTTTACAAAATTAGGTTTTCGTGTGAATAGTTTTAATCGCTCCATTTTTAATCAAACATTTTTGTTTCCATTGAGACTCGATAATTTGTATAAGACAGCTTAGGAGCACCTAAGAGTCTAACTGCGCCTCAAATATGAACACTATTGGCAAAATATTCGTATAGTTAACGTGAGCGCTATGGGTAGATATAAAGACGCTATCTCTTTCTATGGGAAATAAAGACTGAAAGAAGAAATAAAGTATTCGTACGGTATACGTCACCGTATGAATACTTTGTCGATAGTGTTATGCTCGGGGCACTGAAATCTAAATACCAGTAGGAACACGTACTCTAAGGCGGGACATTGACCGGCGTAACCTCCCGCCATTGAGGCTCGGAGGCTGCGTAGACACACAATTTGCCACATTTCAAGATGAGAGAAGACAATTCACAGCAATCTAAACGTTAAGGTAGTGACCTTAACGAGAAAACGTATGTCACATATCTATTTTCTCATAGTTTTATAACGGCACTGAAATGTCGTTGGATAGCTTGCCATAACGGAGTTTCAGACGGAATGTCTAACGCATAAAGCATTCGTTTTATAAAACGGAGTGAATGAAACAATTTGGAAAAGATTGAAGACAAATACTATACGCTTTATCGTAGATAAATAATTATATAAAGTGGTTTACGAACGAAATATATTGTACCTATCTAATGTAGGTAATAGGTATGGATATAAGAACCTCCTCCTTTTTCAAGTCGGTTAAAAAGCGAAAGAATGTCGAAAACTACTCGGATTATTAACATGAAATCGGATCAGGGGTCAGCTCTGATAATATTTTGGAATGAAACCTCTATAGGGATTCACCCATTATGCATAAAACTCTTTTATTCAAACGAAGCTAGCCGGCCATTTTTTCTAATTTCCCAAATTTCAGCGTTTTTCCTGAACAACGTAATGGATATACCTACCTTCTCAGTGAATAACACTTAGGGTATGCCATTCCAACTGACCTATTGCCTATGCGCTATTCTGGTTCACACCAAGAAGCCGCTGCCTATTAACTCATACTACTTTATGCTAAAAGAAAATATAATATATCACAGTCACACACTTGGTTACACATACTTGGTTACACAACTGTATACAGCCGGCACAGAATGCGACGAATATGCAGAACGAGATGAGACCGCTCTAATACTTTTGGGGCGTGAAACTTCGCCTCGAATCATCTACAGTTTAAAAGTTAATTTTCTTTTGTCCTGCTTATATCTTTCCTCCTTGTTAAATTGTTATGTCTGGAAAATGGCTTTAACAAATTTTCATATAAATGACCTCTAGATTAAACTTTCTCACAACTGAGATTGCTAAAAGAGACTTTTTATAGAAAATACAATGTTATGTTTTTCAATCCATATTATAAGGAAATTAAAGGAAATTTTATTGAAACAGGGATAACAGAATTCAATAAACAGAAATACGTTCTTGTGTGTGTCTGAGTGCCTTTTTTGTTTATCATTATAGCCTGATGTATGCATGTATATTGTACACATCCCGACAAAAGTATGGTTTTTCTATGTGTATAAGTTGTTTATTTTAATTTTAATGACCTATAAACTAATATTAGAACAAAACAAAATAAACAAATTAAACGACAATAAAATAAAATGCCGCTGTTACCCAGTTGAGCCTGAGCAGCCAATTTGATACAAATCACGTCGTTAGCTTGCTACTTTAGATTTAGTTTAATTCCCAACGGCTACTTTCTATAAGCTTTTTTCAATAAGATTCGATAAAATAGAAAAAAATTGTAATAAAACATTATGTTGTATCTTTATCAACACTTTAATTCGCTGCTCATTATTTTTTTCTTATCCTTCAAACGACGTTTTTACAACAGTTAAAACTGTACTGTTTTTTACAACGATAATTATCATGGTAGTATAACGATAATTATTATTACCACTCATCAAATCAGTGATATCCAATATTGTTGTCAAAGGCATGTGAAGTCCACCAGCCCGCATTAGGCCAGCGAGGTGGACTAATCCTTCTCATTGTGAGAGGAGACCCGATCCTGCAGTGGGTCATTGATGGATTACAGGTAAACACGGTGTCTCTCATTCGTGTGAGTTCCAAACGGAATGAACCATTCATAAAGGTGATGGATTGATCCATAACGCATTTGCCACAAAATCCAGCAGTATAATCGGCTCGGGCGATTGTCAGACACTAGAACGATCGACAAATCCGACAATGGACGAAACGTGTCGCTGCCAAAGCTAGATGAAAGATCGACTAAACAATTCACCCGACTTTAGGGCTCGAGATAGGTAGACGTTGGAATGTTGTGAGAACAACTGGCATAGAGTTGAAAAATATTTTAAACTAATTATGGCATTTATAGTATGAGAGATAATCCCTCATACTTGAAATCTCTTTGGGAGAAATAAATCTTTAATAGTCATAAAAGTGAAATTTGTTCACTTATAATAATGAGTATTTTGATTATTATTATGTTTATGTGATTAGTATAATTGGTCTAAACCGTTCTAATCAAACCAAATCAATAAATAATTTAATTTTCGTGTACCTATTTCGGCGGAATGATAAAAAATTAATTAAAAAATAGTCTCCCAAAATAACTGCAAAGTTTTTATATATAACATACAATTTAATTCAGGTTCACCTGTATCGTCGGATGGAGAGGGACTTCACCAATTGGTGTAGATATATTTCGTTATAAACATTTATAACATAATGCAAACGAGAATTCCCCGCGCAAGCAAACGCGACAGACCAATAAACGAAATTAAGCGTGCATTCGTCAATTATTTCCCCCGCAACCCGCAACTATCATTGAAAGTGTGAGCCGATGGGATGCGTTCAATGAAATTGCAGTATAATTAAATTGGACGACGGCGTGCGAGACATAATTGCGACGACCAGCCATGCCACGGACAAACTTGTCGATAATCGTCGACAAATAATATTAGAACAATGTTGCGCTGATTCAGTCTGTGTCCGTAGGAGAGAATAAACACCTAAGTCTTGATTTTGGACCTGTGTCCGTAGGAGAGAATAAACACCTAAGTCTTCCTAACTACTTTTATAGCCTTTTCGCTCTTCATTTACATGCCTCTATATAGATAAATTGTCTCTAATTCGGTTTTAAATTCGTGTCCATACAGAATTTAAGTCTTACTAACTTCGTGAGTTTTGTAACAAAAATTTATACGATGACTATTTCATTCTTAAAAGAAGCACACCATTATAATAATGCTTAAATTTATATTTATTTTATTTTTGCGCGCCAACCGCTCGGCGTTGCTCTGAACTCACAAAATCTCAAATCAGCCATTTTTCTTCGTATTAATTGCTTTTATTTCATTCACATTGCACTTTGAGGTGATGTATGGTTACATATATGAAGAATAATAGTTGTTTACTAAATAATATGAGACTCTGATAAACGCTTTTTTCAAAAAAATATAGCAAAAAAAGGCGATTAAACTTTTTTCTGTGGCGAATTATTTGGATGGACGACTAATTGCTGCGTGACAATACATAAAGCGTGGAAATCACTACTTGATGTGCACATTTTTGGTTTCGCCTCTATCAGTTGGTAGCCGACCTACCTAATATTATATCTATGATACAAGCGTACAGCTTCCCACAAGCTGCAATAATGGAGACGATAGATTAACATAATACCTACACATCCTAGTAGTACAAAGAGGAATATATTATTAAATAGATGTATGCCCGATTGCGCTTAATCAAAGCCCTTTGATACCAGTGCAATGGATCCCAAGTTTCCCAGAACTATCACATATAGCTATTCAGGTATTTAGTGCCTTGTTAACACCTGAATCAGTTTCAGTGTACCTAATTTACGTAATGGATCCTGATAAACCTATTATATTAATTGCAACTAATAGTAAGTAAAATATTCGCGGAATGAAGTGAGATAAATCAATCTAAGTTGAAAAAATCGGTTTACTTTTTCATGTTGATAGTATGGCTCACGCTACCACTATGATTCCGCATTAAGATGTGCAATACTCAATATTAAACTAATCCTTCTCTACGTAGATACTTAATGATTATACGAGTAGTTTGTATAAGTTGATAAAAAGTTTACTATATTAACATATTATATGTCGTTTAAAATTTCTCCATACCAAAATAATTCTACTACTTAAGTGACGCGAGCGAAGTCACTGAAATTAAGTAGTAAAGTTAGTAATAGTTTATAAAAGAAATCCGATATCAAGCATCTTTTTCGATTAGCACCAGTCGGTTGCTTTCAGGATATGGTCGCTGTTTCAAGTTTTTTTTTCGGTTTCAGTTTCAGTGACCCACGAGTCAGAAATCGAATCCTATAATGATGTTACATTTATGTCATCTCTGGCCAACTTTAACAGCTCTTACCTAGCGTTTTTATTGAGTTAGAACATACGTTTTTATTTTCTGTTTTAAATCTAATATGCTGTAGAATAATAGTACGTCATAAAATATCCCAGTTATACCGGGATAATCTAGAAAAATTTTGAAAATACTGAAAATTATTGCAAAAAAAAATCATTTTTGTTACAAATTGTAGATTTGTTACAACATGATAGAAATTGTTTTGAGAACTACGTGTTATTCTATCCTCACTGCCAAGTATTTGACGTATTATTGTTTTTATTTATTTATTGGTTTTTTGTCCACAATAAAAAATCAAAATCTTAATTTATCAAAAAAATAGAATTTTCTTTTTTTATTTTCTTTTTTTCGATTTTTTCGTCGATAATTTTTGTTCTAGTTTCACTCTCTTTCGGGGTTGTACTTTATCCTGGGACACACTGTACAAATAAAAGAAGAGATTAGTTAAAACGCGTGATTTAAAATACTACCCTTATGCGAATGTGCGACGGTCATATAACGGGTTCCTCTTCACCTCATTGGTACGAGACCTCAAAAACCTTGTTCCGCGTTTTTAGACACAGTACCCGAGTGTTCATTATAGGCATAACTATTTTATCTTGCCAACATCAGCGCTGTACCATCAAGTGAAGAGCTAGCCTTGACCTTTCGCAAGAGCACTGCAATTTTAGGTTTGCGAGAAAAACTTTAAACATTTCGCATTTGATTACTTCTATTTTTAGTATCTTTCAATAATGATTTTTTTCAATTCAGTTTTATGATGACGTTCGTGAATTTAATCATGATAAAAGATATAACGGATTCTCCCTTCAAATAATATCGTATAATTTTGTATTGTATTGTACATACATAATTTTGTATTGTACATTACTTACTTTGCAAATTTTAAATTTCAAAAGAATAGATTGATAGTGGATGGATGGTTATAGATTTTGAATAAACAAAAAACAAATAAAAAAATTAGAAATTAAAAATCAAAGACAAATTAGACTTTATGTTGGATATTCGTAAAAAGTAAGCGTTTACGTCCTTCAATTCGTCCTGCTTCACATATTAAAGGCATTATTTGTCTAGTTCATAATTGGCATAAGTTGCCTGATTCAAATACTCTTTTGTAGCAAAACAAATTGTAAGCCGATGTTGTAATTCCCTTGACACGTTGATCGTCGATACTTGTATAGATTCTAGGCCCTTGTGATTTGCCGCTGATGCATATTCTTTGATTGAATTTAAATTAATTAACCTTCAATATGAGGGCTCTAGTCATCGAAATGCAAACTTGTAGATACTCATGCATGGTTGTGATTAATTAAATTGATTACAAAGGAAGATAGGTACTTTATTGTAAAAATAAACAATATTTATTATACTGTAGGAATTTCTAATAAAAGGTGTAGTAATTACGTAGAAATTCTGTTTGTTCTGGAAGTCAATGGACCTTACTACTCCATTTATATTTGTTTTTAAAAGGGTACCTTCCTACCTTTTTTGTCCCAGTGTACAGGGCCGTCTTAGACTATGCTGGGGCCCTTGGGCACACAAGAATTCGGGGCCCTTTTGGAATGTGAAGAAAGCGAACTATACAATTTTTTTTCACTGTGATCTGCTTTATGAATTAAATATATTATAATAATACAATATGTTATTAATGATATTAATATGTATGGTGCTGTTTTTGTTGTTTGTGTTTCGTTGTTGTGTGTTCGAATCACTCAAATTATTCATATAAATGTATTGATTTGAATAAATCTGAAAATGATCGACGTTCGTGCAACGAGAAAAGTGCAATGCCCGACCATAATATTTTGATATTAAATGTGCGAGAAATTGTTGGTCCTTCAAATTCTGAGGATGGGGGCCCTGGGCACTGGCCCCGAGTGCCCCTATGGTAAAGCGGTATAGAGTGTACATTCAACTTGAGGTTCGAACAAAGCGATGTTTTGACTTTTTTTTCTGTAAAATATTGGGTGTCTGATATCTCACTTGGTGTGAAGGGGATGTTCAGCCTATCAGTCGCCGTCGCGGTCGGACATAAAAGGATTTATTGCATCAAATAAAATTCTACAACGTTACAGAAATACGCGGGCAGTCCGATTTTGTGTCATAAATAACGAGGTCCCAGTCCTATTTTCATAAAGTGAATTTATTCAGTGTTTTCCAATGTTTTTGTGTTGATAAACTCGAGTTTAGATATTGATACAATTGATTCGTCTCGGACATAAATATGTCGCAGCACACAGGAATAACTTATATTCGTATACATAAATTTATTACATATATTATATTACTTATTATAATAGTACCTAAGTACTTTAGCACTGAAATTAATAAAGATATAATATAAAGAATAAAGACGACTATATGTGTTGAAAATTATATGATTTTTTACGCTCGGTAGGTTTCAGAGTGGCAGTAACACCCCCCGAACGAGCGGCAATGGCTCTACCACTGTCTACCACCTGAAAATTATCCATTAAGTGAAAATTCATATTTCTAAAGGCTTGACCCTATCTGCTTGTAAAGTTTCGGACTCAATAAATGTACACCACAAGGCCGATAACTCGGTAAGACGCAGAATACCGTTTGGATTAAATCGCTTTGCAGCTTCACTCTCGCAAAAGCCACTGCAGTTAAGAGCCTTTTAAAATTGATCCAACTGCCTTTTAAAAATAAATATATTTCCTTCCATTCAACTAAAAGTATCCTTAGTTATACATATTACCTAAATAATGTTTTATCAACAATCTTTTATCACCTGATCGTTTATTTTTTTCCTCGGCTCTTATCCCGGTCTATTTATTTATTTATAATTTTACGACTTTTATTTTTGTTGTAAAAGCGGTTTATGGCCTTAAATAGTTAAGTATTTTTTAGCTTACCCTTAAATAGTTCATCTCAAAAATTATATAATAGAGAAAGCTGGTATATTTATGTTATATCTTAATTTCATTTACTTACTTGTTCCAGATAATGTATTTTTAGTGAGTCACTCTCCCAACTATAACTGATTTAGGTACCTTTAATTTCTGCATTAACAATGCAATCATGTACTTCAGCTTGTAACAGTTGGAAAAACGTGACACGTGTGACGTACGAGCGTATAAAGCGATTAGGTTTAAATTCACCCAAGGTCGAATAGCTAGAGAGCTAGCAGATATTTTTCGAGAAGTGTTTAAGCATCATAAAATCATGTTGTCAGTAACCCATTAATGACCCACTACAGGGTCGGGTCTCCTCTCACAATGAGAGGGATGTAGGCCTTAGTCCACCACGCTGGCCTAATGCGGGTTGGTGTTCATGTTAAATCATGTTAAATCGATTATTTTGTAATATAAGAACACAAAAAGACCTGGCTGACCGATAACGGAATTTATCCAATTTCTAAAAATGAAATCAGTGCCTCAAACACTTTTTATCGATTTAAAAAATAAAAATTTTGGAGGCGCCTGCGGAGGTTACACACTAAGACGACTTAGTTATGGCTTCATATTTTTTAATTTCTTAAATACGTAATTTAATATAATTAAAGGTTTTAAAAGACCTCAAACGCATCATAAAATGATTTTATAATGCAATGTTTGAGGCATCTCGAAAAACGGCTGACAGTTCCTGGGCTATAGCCGGCGACCTCCATGTCGTCTATCTTTATTGGTACACTAATTCCCCCGTTAACCCACATTCGCACGAACAATGCCGCAGTAAACGTACACCGTATGATGATTTGGTATTTTCTCCCTTTTTATTCTAAGGTTGTTTACTTCTTTCATTTAGTTTTACGCTTTCTTCTTTATCTGTTTAAGCTCATGACAATTTTAGCTGTTGATCATTATGTTTATTGGTGTATTGTGTAGCTAAAAATGTTATTAATAAAATGCTTTTCAAATATTATGGTGTATTAACATATGCAGCGTTGTATTAACATAATTATGCAGCTTAATTTAAAAGCCATACGATTTCGCCTTAAAGTAAATAAAGTAACGGTCGATAGCTTAACGCAACAAACGAAACTTAACCACGTCAGCGTTACACGTTCTTACGATTAGATTATTTTCTTACTCTGTCTACAATCCATTAGGTAAATGCAGAGTAGCATTATAAAGTCGGATCTCTTCTTGCACACCTTAGTCCATCTCGATGACCCCCTCGACTTCACACAATATGTATTTGATAACGAGGAACTCTCAGACCCGCATGTTGTATCAATATATTTTTCTTCACGGTTGCAGCAGGCGCCATATAATTTTATTAAACGCACATAATTTAGAATTCTCAAATTCGAACCCGGATCTGTATCAGACCGCTCTGTACACTGTCACCGTTTTTCGTGTTTCTCATCTTTATTCGCTTTTTCTCTCCCATTTTCAGTCTCATCTGCGGCAAAAGTCGTAGACGACAGGTAATATTATGAAAAACCAGTTTGAATATTAAAGTTAAATGAGTTACGACCGAGCTTTACTGCAATAATATTAAAACTTCTTCGTATTAGACAGCGTCATTAAAACTTAACTACCTTCCATATAAAAGTTCATTTTAATCGTCGATACTTTTAAAAATGACTAGCTTTTTCACGCTTCTGTGCCCGCGTGGACTTTAAATTTTGATCCCCAAAAGTATTCCGATGTTTTGGAGTATTTGCTAAAATATACCTACATCCCGTAAAACTTTTATATTCTCGTTACATTAATAGGATTTTATTTTAGTAGGAAATGATATTATTTCGTACGGAAAATGTACTTTATATCATATTGTGTATGGTTTATGTCCAAAAAATATTTATGATCATCTTGTTATTTTTTGAACTGAACTTTTAATTGAACATTTGAATTTTAAAACAATATCTAAACTCCTTTCTTGAAAGCATTGTCACTATAGTGTTATCGATGTGACAGCTTTTGAATGACTAGAAAAACCTAGACGATATTATTATGATACAGTCCAGTACTCGACTGGATTGACTCGCTGGATTACATTTTTCTCACATTTTTCGTTATCGTTTAGGTGACAGTGGCGTGACATAATTAAAATTCTGCTCACGTTCGCAAAATACTGAAACGGGACGTCCCAGTTACACGTCGATAGTATGCGACCTTCCTGGAAAGGTGCACGGCACTACGACTACGGCGCAATACAGGCACTACGAAGGTCTCCGAGTTATTGAACCCGGACGGTTAAAAATAAACTGCTTTCATTTTCAACGCTACTACAATTTATAAATAGAATAGCGTAGATCAGTTTTATAACAGAGGTGAGTTCGATTACAGGTTTTTAATTGCAAGAAATGTCTAGACGATGCAAGATCCACCCAAAGTAACATTTCTGGAAGTATAGAGTTAAAGACACTTATTCTTTACCTCTTCCACAGGCCTTAACTATGTAAATTTTATTTTATACTTTTTTGATGTCGGTTTAATTTTTTTTAATTATTTTTATCATTCCTTTCAGCCCTTTGTAGTCCTCTCAAGTACAAAAATAAAACACACAGTCATGTCTAAACTAACTGAAAAATTAGATTAAAATCTGCTGGATATGGTGAAGCCCTCGATCGACGTACGTCGACAGGCCTACACAAAGATTTTCGCACAAAGCACTGGTTCATGTTTTGCGTGTCAAAGTAAAATGAACAAAGCGAAAGTTAATCAAAGACTGCACCAATAATTGTCTCGTTACACCATCCTGTAATATCGCCAAAGGGACGACTAATTAAAAATTGCTAGCTGTCAGCCCCACATTTTTTTATTTAGCACCATCGAGTCACACCTATTTTTAGTGCCAAAGCAAAAACTGAATCAATTTGAAGGGTGCCATTTGCCAAATTAAGCACTCGTTGCGCCCCAATATTGTCCTCTAGGGGCGGCGTGGGTTAAACCTTGTATGGGAAAAGTGGCACAAAAGAGCCAGTTTACTAAACAAAACAAAAATATACTTTAAATGAAAGATATCATTATTTTCGTCTCTCAAATTATTATCTTATACCTATAGCTGACCCCGCAAACGTTGTTTTGCGATATAAGTTATCGAGCCTTAAAAATCGACTAATAAAAATAGGGGTTATTGATAGAAAATTGAAAATTTAGGGTTGTATGTATTTTCTGGTGCTACATTATTGAAAAATAAAAATAAAAAAATTATCCAAAAACTAAAATAAAAATGTTAGGTGTGGACAACCCTTCATATCACTTAAAATTAAGTAATGTTATACGGAAAAATCTTGAACATTACAAAAAATTAATGAAATTTTCAATTAAAAAAATGAAGTCTGGCTATTTCATAACTTATCGGCATTGAAAGAGCCACCAAAAGGTATGAAAGTGCAAGCTGTATTATAAAGGGTTATTGCAAAAATTATGCAAAACGAAAATTACCGCAGTACCTACTAAAAACAACAAAATGAAAATTTCTTTAAAAAAACTACGGACATTTTTAATATTTTTAAAATCCTATTAGTCATTATAAATATATCTATAATATATAATTATCTATAATCGCCTTAATCTTATTAATAATAAATAAATCACGCTTCACACTCATAGCCCCACACTAGGATTCCCTGTGGCGAAATATATCCACAAGCTCAATTTATAATTCAATCAATTTATGTTTTTTTCCAACAAAAAACCCAAAAACAATTTAAACTAAGTACTAAATAATAAAAACTTACTTTTTAGTGCCAAAAACTTTAACTCGACTTACCAGTTTCCAATAGTTTCGGAGAACTTTCAAATGATTGTGGGTGACAGGAAATCAGTGTTGCCACTTAAAAATATATTTTTTCAACCAGATTTGATTCTGAACTACGGAAATAATGCAAGTGGCTCCTTCAAAACCTGACTTCTTCATGCCACTTTTCCATGTACTGGGTTATGCAAAGTTAACCTTAAAAACTCTTAGATCCAGATTAATTTGTGCGAAAACATCTTTTTCTGAAATATACGCCAGATAAATGTACCTACTTACTTTGTGACCGATGACCTATTTCGGCCGAACTTAAAAATCTGACAATACGAATTCGCGAATCCGCCTAAACAAATGAAAGTCTTTTACATACAATTAAAGAAGAATAATCCAAACATTCTAGTAGCGTATAACTACTGCCCCTTTTTATAGATGCATAAATTAAATCTATGTATCTATGTATTAGGTATATTAATGAAACCAGCTAATTTGGGTTTTAAAGAGAGACAGAAACAGACAGAGACAAGAGCAAGGTTGGACTTAAAAATAGACCAACTATTTAGACTTCGAATCCTAGTGTCACGCATCGACTTTCTAAAAAGATAATGGCGTTTCAATAAATTAAAAGTCACCGTAACGATGAAAGAAAATGTCGTGAGGAAACCTGCTTGCCTGAGAATCTTCATTGATATTCTCAAAGGCAGGTGAAGTCCAACAACCTGCATTATGTCATATGGCGGATTAAGGCCTACGCCCTTCTCTTGTGAGAGGAGGCCTGACCGCAGTAGTGTAATATCGTGGTGCCAAGAAAAGGCCAATATTACCTATACGGACTCCGTTGACGCAATCGTGTAACTGCCTGTGACTTTTTTTATTGCTTAACTAAATATCACCAGCCAATATAAGTGTTTGAAAACCTTACTGCATCGAAAGTAGCTGCGCCCGTATTCCGTCGGAGCAATCGAGCTTACAATAAATTTCCCGACTTTCTCCTGCAATGCATAGTTATTCACATCGTACAAAGGGCTAGCAAGGATGTTTATTCAGAACTCGTCTATGGCTCGGCTGAAAAGCTGAGCCTACGGCGCAGGCGTGCCCTACCTAATCGAGCTTTTTACTGACTACACCAAGTCACACCAAACTACTCGTTAATTTCGGGACATGATATGGCCTTGGACAATTAATAATATAGGCAGCCCAACAATTTGTTACTAATAATAATTATTACTAATTTAATGAATATGACATGAACGCAAGTGGATGTTTTAGTAGTTACGTAAAATTGACAGGCATGCAATTGCAACCTGCATTTTATATCATCCGTAAAAACTTGATGTCGAAGTCTCAGCGAATATAACACGGTATTCGTGCAGCCCCGACAGCGTTGGTTCATAAAAAACCAACATCTTGTTGTTGGGATGGAGCTCGATTCGAGCTCCGATTCTTTAAGGGGTGCATGGAAACATCGCGTCACTTCAGCCCATGGACAACAATATCTATGTATCCACGAATTAAGTTGTTAATTAACAGGACGTACATTATTAATACACCTTTAGATTAAAACTTAATCAATAAACTTTTCGTATAGAAAAGAAAATAAAAGATATTTCGACCTAACCATTATTTTCTTTTTGTGGTCTCACTATACATAATACGCAGCTTAGAACAGCGTTTCTTTTATAGCGTATCTGATTAACCATCATTACATTACTCTAAATACTAAAAACGGGCCGTCCCTTTCATAGCCGTAACCCTAGAATGTACGTGGAAACTAATCTAGTAAGGTTGTAAGCGTCGGGGCCACGTGATCCGACGGTGACTCGTACCGACCGCAATTGTTAAAAATCAGCCATCTGTCCCGTGAGTTTTCTAAATGCTACAAGTGTGTTTGATATAAGTATTATTTGAAGTAGTGAAGACCTGAGACATTGGTTGCGGGGTTCGAAAGTACTGGCGATATCGTTTTAACAAACAATGGGGGATTGTTCCATCAATGGCAACCACTTGTAGACAAAAGGATAACAGGCCGTTCTCCGAAGAGGTAAGCAGAAGAAGATAAAAAACAATTCGATCTAAAGGTAACCTGGTCCTGGGCACCAGGTCGAGTAGCGATGATGCACTTGGACATAAAATATTTTAAGACTCCCATTGGCTTACCATATCCATGTTTTGTGCAAACACAAGAGGGTTCAAACGCTTTGCCAGCGATTTCGCAGCTCGCTCTGAAAGCAAACGTTTAGGTGCCATTACACGACGACTTGCTTTGTTTGAAATGCGCGTATTTGAATCACGCAACACGACCTTGTCTAATTGTGTACTTCGACATTGTATTCTAGGATTCAAAATTGCAATCGATGCAATGGCGCATTGCATGGAATTCACAATTGAAAAATAATTAAAAAAAATTATTACCTACCTAAAACCCACTTCATAAAAGTATGAAATAAAATTTGTAACATACTATAGGTGCATACTTAAGGCATATTTTTTGAGGTCTTTTGTATCAAGTATTTTGTTTCTATTGTTAATTTTTGGAACCAACTGCTATCTATAAAGAGCTGGCAATTTTTATCTCTCTTCTTTCTCATAATGTTAATTATGTTAATAGGAAATTAGATACTTACCTACTTTATAATCGGAGGGCGCGATTCCTGCAAAATTAATTTATATATTAATGCTATCCACCGACAATTTACCAAAATCAATCAGCAGGAATGTTCAATAGAGAAAAAAGGAATAAATAAGGATGAAATAAAATACCTAGATAAAAGTCGTTCTCGGTGTTATATTTTTATCTGTAGAGTAAATACCCGGTTGACACAGTTCATTGCCGTTATCTAAAGAAATTATTTAGTAGGTAAATATTTATGAGAGCAAAAGAACTAAAATTTTATTATTTGTACCTAAATGTAAGTCTGTACGAGTGTCTTTATGTAAGTAAAGCTCCAGTGTAGTAGACATTAATGAAAGAACTACTTCGGTTTCGGACTTCGGTCTTTGCATTTATTCTATATAAAAATACTTTTACTAAATTTTGAGGTTATGTGAAAAAAGTGTAAAATCAAAAGTTGTAGATCTTATTATTACCTACAACTTTGCCATTTAACTTTTTTTCATAGGACTTCTAGTTTTTCCGGAAATCGAGATAAAACATTGTTTACACTTCAAACCCCTCCCTTCCCCTTCCCAAACTCAGATTGCCCGTAATTTATTTTTCCTTTTATTTTTGTTATATTCTCTACCTTTTCCAATGGGTGTCATCCTACTATAATTTTTTTTTGATCTCAAAAATTATCGACACTGGTCTATTAGTTACCCGTTATAAAAATATACCCGTTATAATTCCTTGACGAGTTCCGGAAAATTGAATGCTTATGGCTGTTATTCACATCAACCATAATATAATTTTTCCTCGTAAGTAGTCTTAGTAAGAAACACTAAAATCAAATGATTAAATACCACCTCTTATAAATATGTACTGCAGTAGAAACGTTCAACGTAGACAACTCTAAACGAGATGTGCTTATTGTACAAGCGCCTTCTGTTATCATAAAGAACAACCCAAACTCCAATTCTCCAATGTCAATGAACGCTGCTGCACTACCATTTGAAACAAAGGGACACAATCTTTGTCTCTGATTAATCCATTTATTTATTTGTTTCACAACACAATGGTAGGGGCATTAGTTGCTGCTGAGTCAGAAAAACATGAAGAAATTTAATGTTTTGTAAATAGTTTATAGATATAGGCGGATTTACCTAAGCAGCATTTAAGACTTAAAACTAATCAACTATAACAGCCGTAGGTGCCCCTAGTGAGATCGTGAATACCCCATCAACAAGTAAAATGAAATATTTAAGACACATCCTCCAGTGTATTGTACCGTTACTAGAGAAGGTTTAATACACTGTTAAATAGAATACTTTTATAAAGTGTTGAATAGTTGAATACAGTGTTGAATAGATTTTTTAATGAAATCTAGGTTTTATAATTTATATAAAGTCTAGGGAGTCACTTAAAACAACTCTTTTTAAGACACTGGGAGCCCATAAAGTGAGAAACAACCGTTTAACCGTCTAATTTCGAAATTCCTATAAATGAACTATAGGAGACAGAAACTTGATCGTCGTTCCAAGACAAATACATACTAATCCACGAGTAGGTATGTCACACTACCTAATCAGTGAAGTGCTTTGATGCTTTGAAGTACGACTGGGTAGAGTTAGCAATTTCAAGGTAGCTAGCTACTATTTTATATTTATAGCAATTCAAGGACAGTGCAGTTGACCGCCTGCAATTGAAAAGTATACTTGTATCAACACCGTTAGTTGATTGATTTAAGGTGCCTTTTTAACCGACTTCAAAAAAGGAGGAGGTTCTCAATGTCTGTACCTTTTTTTTCAATCCAAATATTAACTTCACTCGTTCAGCACAAAAAATGTATAAGAACTCAACATCTTTCGTTTGTTATTCTTTCGTGTTGATGTACCTATAATTTCTTCTCTACTTTATGTCAAATAAATATGAGAAAATATTAGCAACCCATGTGTGAAAAACATTACTTATCCAAACTGCCCTATCGCTACGGGCACTGCTACCATTGAACATAAAAATGGGTTCATGTTTGAAGACCCTTTTTAAGAAAGAACTCTGCACTCAAGTTGCGCCGACCAAGATATACTAGAAATGGGTTATTTGACAGAAGCGATTTAGTTTGTAGGGTATAAATAGGATGCTTGAATATTCTAAAGAGTACCTTAGCTTTACACATGGATTTGATATTTTGATTTTCTTTGTGTCCTATCTTTTGTAGGTACAAACTGTAAGTTTTCCTTACGGAAAATTTCAGTTGATGATATCACGTGATATGATAATAAGCCTAATGGCTAATAATTTGGCCTCTGCTTAAGGGGTCCGATAAAATATCTGATGTAACAGTGAAGGCTATACCGTAAGGAAACCTACATGCCGGATGGTTCTCCGTAATGTTCTCAAAGGCATGCTAAGTCCATCAACACGCATCAGACCATCGTGGGGATGTAGGGCCTTCATCTTTCTCATTGTGAGAGGAGATCCGACCCTGAAATGGGTCATTAATGATTTAAAAACAATACCACGCGATATCATATAGGCAACAGCAGTGTGTTCAGTCCACTCAAATTTAAACCAAGAAATAGGAACATGGCGACGATACTGTATGTTACATTTCATGAATAGTCGGAGGACCCTGTCCCATTTTTTTTCTGTCTTTATACCGTTGTAAAAAGTATCATTTATCTACCCTGCCACAGATCTATGTATCTATGTTCAAAATTGTATCCAATTTCAAGCAGTATTTTTATGTTATCAAAATCTGTAGTTATTTATGCTTATTTAGACCTAAAGGTCGCAAACTAAACTAATCTTTACTTCGTTGCTAAAGATTGTCGGAAACCAACAAAGTGAGAATGTCAAAACGAATTCCAAAGTGTATCAGCAGAAGCGCCACTTCAACTAAAACACCGCACTCGTCATTCTAGTCTTCTTTATTTCTTCCTTCGACTTGACCCTTTATAATAAACATCTAATAGATATAATAATACACATAATATAATACAAGTAAAAGGAATCATTACCTTAATTTGTTAAGCCAACGTTTCATACACATATGCGTATAATTATAATATGGTCCCCGCAGATTTCAATGGTTTACCACAAATTCAGGCGATACTACATTGTTGAAGTGTTAATGGACCAATTCAAATGTATTGAATGGATATATGAAAGTGGGTCTGTAAATAAACTGCGCTTATTTAATACGAATATTAATGACCCCGCTGACCCCGCAAACGTTGTTTTGCCATAAGTTATCGAGCGGGATAAAAAATTATTAAATTACTAAAATGACTATTAAATATAGGTGTTGTTGATAGAAGGGTGAAAATGAAGGGTTGTATGTATTTTTATTGCCATATTATTAAAAAATTTAAAAAAAAATCCAATAAATAAAATAAAAATGTTAGGGGTGGACAATACTTAGGGGTAGTGTATCAATAGATAGAAGCCGATTCTCAGGAATCAGGAAAGTTTATATACAAGACTAGCTTGACGGGGCCTGGGCCCGGGGCTGGCCTGGGGGAAACGTATCCTAATTATTCTGTAATTTATCGTATATTATTAATTTATACACAATTTTGTTTTCAAATAGGGTCTGCCTTTAAGCTGGGTGATCGTTATAATACCCAAAAGTGAAACAAACAGACTTACTCGTATTTTCGCGAACAGAATTAATTTCGCAATGCTGCTTAAATAGGTACTATATACTCTCCCTCTCCACTCTCATAAAAACCAATATTGTGAAAAAAGTATAGAACAAAATGTTACGACAATCGTGTCCAAAGGTCAAACTTCGTTACATCATCTAAATACGAAGTTGGCTGAACCGAGCAGTGAAATCATTTTCGGGGTTCTGAAAACTCGTCCACTCGATCAAAACACATTCACGTTTATTTACGCAAAATGGTACGTTAGTATGAATTAAATAAGTGTTTATTCTGAATTCTGCTACAGCTATCAAACAAACGTCTGACTAATTATAACAAAAAACAAAAGATGCCTACATGTATGTTTTTAATTATTGTAATTTTTTTATTGATACCTAAACTTAAAAAAACTGTACGCCGGAAAAAAAATGTACGCCGGAACCGATAACCGATCTTTAGATTATTTATGGATCGCCGAAATTACATTTCGTTGCCGCGCAACATTTTTTGGAAGAAAAGTTCCTTACGGCGGACTTAGAGGAGATAATAGAGAGGTCGCTGCACGACCAAACTGAAAAAAATGTAAGACTAAAACCATAAAAAAATATATAGCGGAGGTGACGACATAATTTGAACTTCTTGTCTAAGCACGCTGTCATAGACATTAACTATCGTGGTCGAATGGTGGTATTCGATTGATTTATTGTATATTATATTTGGTTTATTAATGTATTTGTAAGTACGAATTACAAAGTAACAATTTGTTTTTCTCATAGTCCGGACCCAAGGATTTCTCGTTCAAGAATACACACGTGGAATTAAATGAAATAAATTGAAATGAATTGAAATGAAACGAAAATGTAATGAAAATCAATAATTTGGTGTATCCGAAGAAATTTCCTTCCTACCTGGTGTCTCATGACACCAAATCTTTTTTTTAAGTGAAAACTTCTTCTAGCGCGGTACGCATATTTTTAGATGAGATAAAATCTCTGGACTCGCGACACCGTAACGAGATGTAGCTATAGAAAGTCAAAGTACCTAACTATAGAAACTGTTAAAAAAAAACATTCATATATACAAAATGCGTCTAATTAGATGTAACTATGGAAACTGTCAAAAAGAAACATTCATAAATAATAAGTGTTTTTTGTTATTGAAAAAGCTCTACGTAGGTACTATTTTGGATTCGACGTTGTGATTATAAAACGACATATAATTTTAATGCTTTAAATGTCGTTTCTTTTCTTACAGAGAAACTTAATTGTGTTTTAATTGAACTGTCGTCCAAATCACTAAGAACACATCTTATAGGTTTTCACTTCTGCCGGCACGAAGTGCAAAAACGAAGAAGTATTAAAACAAAAAACTTAAAATTTAAAAAACCTGCCAAAATATCTGACATCATGGTTTTCAAAATTCTCACCCAAAAATATGGAGTAAAAAAGTCATGTCCGCCATCTTAGATTTCAGAATTAATGTGTTTTTCATAATCCTCACCCCAAAATACAACCCAGAAAACGACACCCATGACCAAAACTTCAAAAATCAGGTCCCCGCCATCTTGAATTTCAGAATTAATTGTTTTTATAATCCTCGCCCGAAAATACGTGGAACACGACAGCCACGACCACTTATTCAAAAAAGTCATGTCCACCTTCTTGAATTTCAGCATAGGTAAATGTGTTTTTCATAATCCTCGTCCCAAAATGTGTGGAAAACAAAATGCATGACCACAAATTCAAAAAAAGTCATTTCTGCCATTCTGTGTTTCAGAATTAATGTGTTTTTCTTATTCCCCAACTCAAAATATCCCGAAAACGACATTTCTGACCGATATATTCAAAAAAGTTATGTTGGTTGGTTTGGAATTGGATTTTCTATCAAAATTATTACCTATATCAATAATCCAAAAAAAAACTGTATTCCGTCATCTTGGATTTAAAAAGTAAGTAATGTATTTTTCATAATTAGAAGCGTGGAAAAACTTAATTTCACTCAAAAATATTACATGTACAGAATTCATAGCTGAACAATTTTATTATAATATGTATAGATATAGATAGATAGAAGAAGATATAATTAGAAGAAGAATAGAATGGATTACAGTACTAGATGTGTGAGTTCAGTGTTTGAATGTAAGGAGGTGGTTTTTGGAGTTTCCGGAGTAGTAGTTTGGAGTTAGTTACTAGTTTAATATGATACTTAGTACTTGAGTAGGTATTCAGTTTAGATGATAATGCATTTTTAAAGAAAATTTGCCCTATATATGTTTTGTAAGACATTTTCTGGAATTCCTAGCTAACAAAATTAAATAGTAGACGTCTTCAATGAGGTGTTTCTGATAGTAAATAAATATAGGCACTCGCCCCGGTGTTGCTCGTGGCAATAGGCAACGATGATCACTTAACACGAGATGGCACGTATTTTCTATTTTCTAAATCTATAAAAAATTAAAGAAGCAATGAAACGGTGCTTACCATTATTATTATTATGTATTTAGATATTATATTAGTGTTTATTCAGTGTTTATTTCTTTATGAAAGTTTCTTAGAGGAAATCTTAGAGAATCAAACTTAATCATTTTATTAATTCGTTTCTAATCAAATTAACCAAAATATTTCCATTTGCTTTGATATAAATAATTCAGTTATTGTTTTATTTATTAGGGTCAAATATGAATAGGTTAGGCACGAAATTATTTTTTTTATTTTTGAGAAAATAACATATTTGTATGATTTTAGATTCTGAGTGAAACATTTTATTTTTGGATATTTAAAAAATGTTCCGATCGTATTCAAATTTTATCGATGCTTAATGTTTTGTCACCTTCCAAGAAATTTGTCTGAAACGCGTGCCAGTAACTGTTCCCGCTTACTTTGATGGGCACATTGGATCCACGTCTGTTTTGAAACATGGCGCCACTTACGTCACTTGTTCTAATAACGATCTATAATGGTTTTATGTGCTTAAATCATTCAGACTGAACATTTTGACGCCCGCTAACATTTTCGCCTGGCCGTCTTAGTTCGTTCTTCGCGTAGCAAAACATGAACGAATGTCGCAATGGCCCGTATTTTTTTACAATCGATTTTAATATGTAGTGTTTATTTAAAGAACTTTATATCAACCTTTATATCATATTTATGCATGTAAGCTCGTTAAATAAAATTAAAATTGTCGGAAACAAAATGTTTATAAACGTTTAAACATTTAACTTTATTCATAGGTCATGATGGCAAAACGTGAGTCGCTTGCAACGTGGCGTAAAGATGTAGCGCGAGCCCGCGGGACGAGAAACATGAGACGAAAGCGTGAGGCCAACCGGACGACGCTCGTCCTTGGCAAGGACGAAGGTGACTCACCGAGCGGCTGGTGCAGGGCAGCGTGAGCGTCGCAGTCGGTACACACCGTGGAGCGTAGCATCCTCTCGCGCTGCAGCCGGCGCAGCAGCTGCAGGTGCTGCGGCGTGAACACCGTGCCCGACCGCTCGCCCACCAGTAGCACGTCCCCGGCCTCCCACCACGCCTGCTCTCGGAGCGTGCCGTCCCGATTGAACAGACCCATGTCCTTGTACCCCTCCGGGGGACTCAGGGCCCCCGGCTCCGGCTCCTGGTAACGCTCGCACGCACCGCACCCGGAGCACTCCTCTCCTTCGCCCTCTCCGTCCGAATATCCACATTCATCTCTCACGACGATAATGTAATCGGCCTCAAAAAATTCGTTGGCACTCTCGTCGAAGACCACGCGATTTTTTTTGGATTTGGTGCCCTTTTTCAGTGATGATTTTAAGTTTTCGTGGTCCTTGTTGTGCCTCGTATCGCGCGCAGCGCGATCCGCGCGGTCGCCGCGCATCGTCGCGTGTAATCGCGGCGCGAGCGGCCGCCGAAGTGTCGCACTAAGCACTCGGCACACGGTCGCTGAAGCTCGAAGCCGCCAACTGTCGGCGAGTAGAGAAGCGAGTGCTGACTGCAGCGCAGCGCCGCGCCCGCCCGCCTATCGATCCGCAGAGCCGCCACACCGGCAACACTGGCTCCCGCCGCCGCCGCCGCCGCCGCTCCTGCCGATGGAGTAGCACTGATACCTACGACTCCCGCCATGTTGTAAACATGCCATCGCCAAACTTTAATAGCCGACCAAACGACAACTCCCCTACTTGCTTTCCAGTTTTTTTTCCACATCTTTATACTTAATTGTAATAAAAACTAAGAAATAATTAGGTAAAAAAACTTATTTTTTATTATTTTAGTATACAAATTTATATTTTTGCAGGACACATAAATCCAATATATATAACATTTATAGTCTCTTAATTCTATCAATTTTTTTATCTTTATATTTCTAAATAATTATATAAGTTGCGGATTAAGGGTAAGAAAAGGCCTATTCAGATATAACCGCCGCGCCGGAAAAGCGAAACCCGAATAGAGCGGTGTTTCCACGGTTGTATCCTAAGCGATTATCTCTACCGCTGTGTGAAGCGAGAAGTGAGTTCGATGATTTTCGCACGACTGCTTACATGAATACATAATATAAATTATACTCTCACCTACTCCTAGTTAGCAAGATTGCCGACCATTGTAGGAATATGTAAATAAAATTATAACTTAAAAATAACACTCAAATTTCCAGGAAATTCAGTTTTCTGGATCAAACTGCCTGAAATTAAGAGTTTGATATAAAATGTTTACCTGTAGTAAAGTAGATTAAAGTCATAAAACCTATCTGGGGGTTAGTCACTAAAACATACGTATCTATCCCAACTAATCTGCAATAGAGCGACTTGATGGAATAAGCTCCAGGCAGCCCGTCTCGGATTGACCAGAATATAAGCCTTAGTGCCTTTGGTAAGTCATAGGTGCATAATACTAGGAATCAAACACACACCTCTCGAGTCAGTCAGTAACCCATCAATGACCCACTACAGGGTCGGGTCTCCTCTCAAAATGAGAGGGATGTAGGCCTTAGTCCACCACGCTGGCCTATTGCGGGTTGGTGGACCTCTCGAGTATGAGACCGAATTCTGATATTCACGACTTCTTTCTCGGAAAAGGCAACTTCTTTTCTTGTGTCAGCCACACACCAGACAAAACCTTTATCCTAAATTTTCCGCCTCAATAATTCTTCTTGCACAATGGATTTGTTTGTCTCCTGAACACATCTTGAATTGTTTTTTCTGAAAACGTTCAAAACCTATTCTTACCTACGAGTAGATACTTATGAATTTACATCTAATATATACATATTATGTAGGTACCTACTCTTTATAAATAAAATTCAACTATTTCTTAAAATATAGAAGATTTTCAAAGAAAAAGTTTTTAAATCGCATTTTTATGAAGCAATAGTATATAATAGTATATTGTGTAAGTGTGTGGCTATGTACCTATTGGTGACTGATTGGATTGTATTCACCTGATTCAGTCAACCCTTCTATCCCAAAATATTTTATTGAACTTTATAGAGGAGCTAACCCTTTTTAAGATTCTTGAATTACACTCATGAATCCACTAGGGATTAAAGGATTAAGTTAAAAAGAAGTAAATACGGTTATTTTGCAACGTTTACGAAACTCTAATATAATTTGAAATAATTACCTACCTATAATCACTATCGTTAGTAAGTACCTAGGTAGATATTTTGAAAAAATGCGGTATACTTATACATGTATGTATGTCATGTCATGTCAGTACCCATTAATGACCCACTACAGGGTCGGGTCTCCTCTCACAATGAGAGGGATGTAGGCCGCCGTCCACCACCTACTGCGGGTTGGTGGTCTTCACATGCCTTTGAGAACATTTTTTTTGTGAACTCTCAGGCATGCAGGTTTCCTTACGATGTTTTCCTTCACCGTAACAGCAGGTGATATTTAATTTTATAAATCGCACATAACTTTTATTACAAAGTCATTGGTGCGTGCCACTGCGAGTATATCATGCGAGTGCATGAAAATAACTCAGTACGGTCCATTCGTATTTGGAAAATAGTGACGTATCAATCGGTGCTGCTTCAAAGTAAAGTCGTATTTGTCCTGTGTATAAAATTTAAACCATTCATATACCGACTGACCACCAAACACCAAACTGTAACGGTATCTTCAGAAAAAAACTTGCACCAGCCGTTTCCACGACTTTGCTCTACGTTTTGCTCACGTTTTTATAGTAACTTGTCCTTCTCCGCTATGACTTGTTAAGCCCTTTTTATTTTTACTTAACGGGAATATGCTATACACAAGCACAGATTTGGGCCAGCCGACCAGTTGACCAACCAGTCACTGACAACTCTAACAATAACATCATTACATCACTAAGATTGCATTGTCATCAATCGGTTAAGGGTAACTGCTTTAAAATTGAGTTGCACTATTTGAGCAACACACCCAAGTACGATCTCAGATAGGATTTCTATTCTATTTGACTTTATTTGAGGTTGGATGTGGGCGTCCATACACTGCAGTGACCACTCACCATCAGCCTGCATGCATCTCGCAGTAAAAAACAATTCACTTTAATGTAAAGTATATTTATTTAAACGAGAAAAATTATAAAAACAGTGTAAACAGGCAATTTAAAACTAAACAGTGAACAATAGGCATGATGACTAATTTTCAAAATCTCTTCTATGATATTCAGAAGTTTCGATTATGTCTAAAATATATCATATTTTTGTAGAAAATTAAGGTTTTTGTGCAATAAAAGTACATTTAAATTTTAAGTTTCAAATTCATTCCAAAACGCTCGCCCGTGTCATAGCGTCTGTCATTACGTCACGGCTCAGTAAAAATGCAGAGATCGCGTATATGCTTACGAAAAAAATGACGTTTCGCTTCGCTTTCGTTCGCTTTGATGGGTGTTTAAGCTATCATGGCGGATTGTTGTATTTTGTAGATTTATTTTAACCAATTAAATTATTAATCTCGACATTAATAAGAGAATAAATACATGTTTCAAAATCTTTGAATCTTATTTCATTAGATCAGATAAATATTTTGGCGATACTTGATTACTGTCATCATGCCTATTAGAACTATTAGAAAATTATAAAAATTCGGGAAAAACAAAAAAGCGCGGACTCATATTAGGTATTGTAATTTTGCAGATCTAACTGTTGATGCGATTTTCATTTGTTCGCGGCTTCGCGTGTACATACATTGTATAGCTACCTACGTTGCAAACGTTAAATAAAACTTTGTAAATATACAAAATAAGAAATATTCGCAAGAAAAATAAATAATTATTTTTATTTATTTGCGGCGCCTTCACTTTTAATAATACATATAAAAAAATGCGCCTTCGTTTTTTTAAATAAATCTGGCGCACGTTAGTGCAGTCAAACAAGTAGACGCTGACTGACTGCAAATGTCAGTTAAAAATAGACGGTCAGATGTTTAAAATAGAAAATTAAAAATAAAGCAGCCCTGGTACGATAAAATACGGTGTAAAAATAAGGTATCGATAATTAAATTTTAACCGAGAGTTAGTGGTACTAAAAACTAGCTCTCTAGCGCTGCATGGCACTGTCAGTGTCAATACATACTGTCGTCAATGTGTCAACTGTCATTTGACATTTTTCTACTAATCTAATTGCGTTAGGTTGGTACTTTGAAATGAAATGTTGACAGCTTTCTTTAATATTTTACCAAAAATCCCCGCGGTGATTTGTGGAACTAAATCTCAGAATAATAACTTTTGTTAACTTTAGTTATTATTCTGAGATTTAATTGACTTTATTACGGAGGAAGATAGGGCAGCTCAATGGCACCATGTGAAACATTTGGAGAATGGATGGATGAAGAAACGGACCGAATAATCATATCTGCAGCTAGTGATAGTGACACAGAATCTGATTCTGTTTCTATCCACTTTTCCGATAGTGATGTTAGTATGGCCGCTGATCACAATTATTTATTAAAACTTTGAATAAAAAAATAATGTTTTTCTATACCCTTATTCTCTCATCTTTTCCCTGTACATTGATTGTTATACCACCAAAATACTTTTGGCATAACAGAAATATGTTTCACGCATCTGAAATATTGTAATATGGATTTAAGTGTAGGAAATAACAGTAATAATTGTATACGATTAAATATTCAGTAAATAGTGTAACATTTTCGCATGACTGGCAACAATAACATGCGTCACTTACTACCTACTCACTACTACTCACGTCACTACGTCAGTTAACAGTCTTGCCAACTTAACGGCCAACCGATGCGGTGGTTGATTTGACTTCACGTTTGACATTTCGTTCGTATTTTACTACTTACTAGGTAGTCTAGGTACAACTACAGAGAATAATAATATAGTTACATACAAATCTTGTACCTATGGCGTAGGTAGGCCTGTAATGTAGGCAATTTATTGCATTTGTGATTGTTTACAAAAATGCATTCTTCTGATAAGTTGGTCTAAGATCAGTGTTCCTGGAAATTTTTGTTTTAGTTTTTTGTGTTTAAGAAATGAGTTGCGAGTTCTGGTACGTATCATTCCTAATGGGATTCATATAACAGATGTTAGATGTTATGCATTGGTCTTCGTGTTCATTGTTGTACTATTAAGCTGATACAGCATTTGGAGACTTGTTGCTTATTGAATATTATTTTTCTACAATCAAGAATTAATTTGACATTGAAGACGAGTCATATTAATATCAGAATCTACTCATTTATAACGCTCCAGTATTGAGTGTATTGATCCATAAAATAAGCAGTAAGTAACAACGTGTGTTTTTATTGTAATAAAAGTCGAATAGTTTTGTGTCTTGCAAACTCCAAATATCTTTTTTAATGTTTAAAGGGACGCCTTTTCGTTATTTACCATACCACTACAATTTGTGTGGTCCCAAGTAGTCTGTTTTTTGTTACAAGTCTTATTTACTAAACAATGATTATCTTACCATGTTGTTTGATCTTATGATTCAAAAATTAGGCAGACAAACTATTAAGTTTTTGTTTTAACAATTTTCTAATCACAACCTAAATGAATTAATTTAAAGCTTTACTTAAATTGATATTTTAGTGTATACCGAAAAGTCTGGTAGACTCGTGATCAATATAATCACTAACTTAGAGGATAACATGTTTCTTATCCGTATAAGTCACATTTAACCATTGAAGTGTGTCACCCAGTGGCAAAAGACAGTATTAATTCTGTTTTAATGCAACTTACCAAATTCTCGAGGAGTGAAATACAGGGATTGACTTAAGTGGTTATTAAGTAGGGTGATGTCCCCATAATTAACCCAAAACAAAAATGGGGTGATTAGTTTATATAAGATATTGAATTAGGATAGAAAAGATAGTATTGAATTGAAATAAGATGGAATAGAAAACTTTATAACTTTGGCTATATCTTATTTTGTATGTTAAACCTTTATAGAATTTTTCTGTTGCAACCTAAAATATTTCAAGTCGATTATTATTATACCATTAATTTTTAGGTGGTATGGCTATTTTAGTAGAAAAAAGGCCTGGTTGGTTTTTCATGTCTTATGTCATAATGAGGATGTGTGGTTGTTTGAGATATTTCATTTAAGGCAACCATCTTCACCTTTATGAGTAGCAGCAGTACTCTAGAAGTTGAATGTGGATGTCTTTAGTTCACTCCTACTCTCAGAGTCAAGCTTCAACCTTTCCATAAGATTGGGTTCTGTTGAGAACCATTGTTGTTGGGGAAAAGTGTGAAAGTGTTCCTGTACTGTAAAAATCCAGTATAACCTCTGTCAGACTTATCTGGGAACAGGAATCTATAAGGATCCCCATGGAAAAAATGTGTTGCAATGACCACTTAACATTCATAAGCAGAATGCTTGTATTTTATTTACTTACAATAAGGTATAAAATAGTAAAATAATTCTTTGCTTATTATTGTTTCAGGTAATGGGTCATTGTTGGTGCAAAGACATGGCACCAAACGACACTGAGGTATACTCACCTTCTAGGCCCTCGCCGCGGTCTCAGCAAGGGGTAGAGCCTCGTGTACGCATGCCCAAAATGGCGGAACCAGCTATCGTTGAACGACTCATCATCGAGATGCTTACTCTGATATCCACTTTTGTGGACAAGTATGTATCCCATGATATCCATGTTTTGACAAGTATGTGTTACACTTGATAAAAGCCCAGCAACTTGTGTTGCTTTATCAAAACAATTAGACAATTTGAATATAGAAGTAATGTCTGGCGCTGTCAGAAGTAGTAAAGCAACTAATGACATATTATGCTCAAGCTTCCATGCTTTGAATTGCACACAAGCTATTGGTTCCAGTCATCAATAGATAGCAGATGTTGAAATTTATCTGAGGGACTTGGGTGGCCTAAGAATATTTGATATGGGTGAGCCAAATATTTGCTATGTTGGCCCAACAGAACTGAGATGGTTGTCTGACATATGCCTTGTCTGCAATTCTACATCTTAACGAAGAGAACTGAGAGACTAGCCTAAAATAGGTTAGCTATAGGTCTGTTAAATAAACCCGTTTATGGCATATGTATACAACACATTCTCACAATTGCGCTTGTGTGTTGTCTCTTAAAAAGCATAGGGGGTAAGGTTGCACTGATGTCGATGGCATTTGCATTGCAAATCACCTATCCGTCTCAATGTCGTTGAGAAAGATGGCATTATTTCTACAACTTACAAAAAGCAGCTGTTTTTGAATGGACAGCAGCTTAATATAGGCCACATTTTTGGAATCATTGTAATTAAATTGTAGAGTGAAAAAAATGCCCACTTAATTCAGAACTATTTTCCAAACATACTAATATAATTATGTAGGTATACTGCAATTAGATAGAAATATTAATTAAGTTAAATAGAGGAGTGGCGTCTAATTGTACAACTTGCGACCAATAAACAACTGTGATAACCACAACCACTCGGCAAGAGTGAACGTCTAAGAAGAAAAATACTGCAATTGATATTTGATATGGGAAGTGTGAATGTTCCAGCTTTTGTTGGCTGACTTGTAATAATTTTGTTTTCGTTTACGTTTTGTTACTTTGACATAACCCCTCTTGGCACCTTTTACTTACTGCTTGCTGTGGCTATGCAATTTACTGATATTGTGGTCTAACGTTAATACTGCACCACTGCAGCTATTTCCGAGGGTGGTTGCTAGTGGTGGCGCAGGGTGGCTGACGCGACTGACAACTATGCAATGCATATGCATGCAATGCCATGTAAAACTGAATCTTTAATAGCATAGTCGAGGTTTCCAACCTAGAGAAGTAAGCACTAACAAGGAAACGAGCTGTGTGACCTGAAATGTCACTATAATGTGACATTGAAACTAACAATATATTGCCGTGATCAATTCTTAAAATTCGATTGAATCCATTTTTGAAGCTTTATGGAAATGTCCGATCCGAATTTATGACACATGACATACTTTTTTGAGTTTAATTTTTATTTATTCCACTAACAAATAAATAACCTTTAAACTAATAAATATAATTTAATCGTTATTGAATTTGTAAAAAATTAAATATCACCTGCTGTTACGGTGAAGGAAAACATCGTGACGAAACCTACATGCCTGAGAGTTCAAAAAAAAATGTTCTCAAATGCATGTGGAGTCCACCGACCCGCATTAGCCCAGTGTGGTGGACTAAGGCCTACATCCCTCTCATTGTGAGAGGAGACCCGACCCTGTAGTGGGTCATTAATGGGTTACTGACAATTGAATAGTATTTCAATAATATTGAATGTGCTTATTGAACTTGTGGAAATATATACATAAAAATAGTATTATGAAATTATTTATACTTTATTATGCTTTGCAATATGATGTTACTAGCGGCTGGCTTTAAACAGTAAATATCACCCATATGTAGAGATTTCCTGAATTAAAGATTAAAAAAAGGAAAATTTATGTTTTTGAACAATGATGAGTAGCACTTATTTGTTTGTATATAAAAACACTATATTTTATAGTCACGTTGAACCATAACATGAAATGAGATTATAAAGCGACAGCGAGTTGATGGATGATCTTTTTTATTTTTAGTATTTATTTTCTATTTTTATTTTCGTATCTGCTTCGTAATTTGTGTTATATAGGAGATATTAAACAAATTTCATTGACCGATGTCAAAATATTTAATGGTTAGACCCTTAGATGACCTGAGTGAGTCATGAGTTAAGACGACGGAGAGCTGCGCGGAGGGTTTTAAATTTGATTCCCAGGATATGCCTAATCTTTGTAGTGTGAGGCTATGAGTGTGAAGCGTTATTTTTTTTTAAATTTTGCATCATCATCTTCAAATTGTCTATGGCTTCGTTAAAAAGTTGCACAATGCTTGTTTGTTCCAGTGAGGAGGAGTCTCCCGTGTGCCTGGTGAAGCTGCATGTGATAGCTGACTCGGAGGAGGGTTGGATCCAGGTGGTCACGTCGATGGTGAACGTGGTACCGCTGGAGGACCCGTTCGGTCCGTCCGCCATCACCATCCTATTAGATGACTGCCCCTTACCGTCCAAGGATTTAGTACTAAGGGTACTTATTTTACGTTTTTTTTCTGCCGAGGTTTGCAATCAGCCAGATTATGGGCAAGTTTGTTAAGGGAATCAGATGTTTGGATACACTGTAATCTGTATTGTCCCGCCGCCTTCCTTGAATGTGAGAGCACATGGGCTCTAATGATAATACTATGACTGAAGGTGTCATTCCGAGATGGGCTGCAGACCGCAACCGTAGGCGGCACTGAGGCGCTGCACGCCGCGGCTGCAGGCTGCAGTGCTGCCACGTTCGGAATTTTCAAAGAGATCCATAGAAACAAGTGGTGTCGCTTGCAGTTTGTTTTTGCAGTTTGCGGTTGCGGTCCATTGCGTAATGGTACCTTAAATGAGGAATACCACATTTCGTTGAACTTGTAATGTTTTCGCTAACTATAACCTATTATCACATTTCAATGTACGCTAATAAATTGTATAAGAAAGACAAAACAAAGTCATTACAGTCCCCAACCATTATATGAATAGTATTTTCACATTTTTTCATTCAATGAATTGATTAGCGCGAACATTATGTATGCTTGTTAGTCATTCTGCATTTTAATGGGGCCTTGATAACATACGATACATATTTTATAATTGTTCTAACAATAGTTCCTGCTTGTTAAAGAATCTGGATCAACTAACGACTGACAAAAATGAAAGAGCTAGAACAATTAATAAAAAAGGAAAGTATGTTACAACTAATAGGTGCGCATAATTTGTTTTTGTTTTACAGCTTATGCACAAAATGTTGAAAGTGTCGCCGGAGCGCGCCAGCACGGGCGACTTGAACGTGCGAGTGGAGCGCAACATATGCGTGGTGCTGGGCTGCATGGCGGAGAAGCTCGCCGGCCCCAACAGCATCGCCATCCTCTCCGGACACATCCTCAATTATCTCTACGCTTTTCTGGTCAGTACTGTTGTCTCATAGATGCCATAAAACCCATAGCAATGCATCCATTCAATGCTACTTCCACCTCAGAAAATCTTCACATACAACCGGGGTCTAACCGAGTCTTTCGAAATGTGGAAACAACTTGTGATTCATGCCGTCAGTAGGTACTAGATGTTAGAACACCAGTGATGACACCTACGACTATTCTATAATCCATCGTGAAGTAGTCTTCATATCCTGACTTTCTGTTTGGAGACATTTAGTTGCCTTAGAGCGCAAAAGTAGTATTATTTCCACTCGCCGCTCTCTTAAGCCCTCTTTAGAAAATCAACCTTAGAAAATCCTCTAGTTCTATCAAGGTGCAAAAACTCATTTACAATTGGGAACAAAGAATCCTTTGGAAACCTGTACAATACACACCTAGTATACGTAATAAGTACCCTTGCTACCGAGCGTTCGAGTGGATCGCAACATATCTGCAGACACATTCTCAATTATCTCTACGCTTTCCTGGTCCGGTCTCGAAAGCTGCAGTAAAGTTCTGCACTGCAGCCTAAATATATCATTACCCACATAATGATTACGAGAAGTGACGGATAAAGGTGATTTTGTGATTTGCAGGAAAGGCGGCAGGAGCCGCGCATAGCGCTTTTTGCTCTGATCGCTTTGGAGAAGTTCGCCCACACGACGGAGAACAAGCTGGAGATCAAGAGTCGGTTGGACGCGTCGGAGAAGAACCCGCTGCTCGAGCTGGAGAAGATGGCCGACAGTGAGGACTACTGGTGGCGACAGGTCGGCTTCTGTGCCAAATGGGCGCTCGACAATGTTTGTGAGTAAATATTGTTTTTTACCTGTTCTATTTTACAACTAAGGGACCATCCATGTATTACGTCACACGTGATTCATGTGATGGGTATGACGAGAACTAGGAGATGTCCTAAATTTCGTAATGTCAATGTCGCAATTGACATTAACATTACAAAATTGAGTAGCAATCAATATCAAAATTTGTTCGAACTGCAGCTCCTACTGAATCTGGTGGTAGAGGACAGTGAACAAGTTGCGCCTTTACCTAGATTGCCTTTAGAACATTATTACAAACCATCTTATCTTATCCACAGTTATTGTTGAGGGCAGAAAGTTATCCTACGAAGAGGTGGACATGTCGAATATAAACGTCATTCTCAACAATAACGATGTGAGCGAATATCTCAAGATATCCTGCGACGGGCTGGAGGCGCGCTGCGATTCGTACTCCTTCGAGAGCGTTCGGTGCACCTTCCAAGTGGACGAAGGCGCCTGGTACTACGAGGCTGAGATCGTTACGCCGGGGGTGATGCAGATTGGATGGGCGACTAAGAACAGCCACTTTTTGAATCACGTAAGTAATTATCAAATGTATGATTTTCATATTTATAAAGCAGTTATACTTAAACTGCTCCAAATTCGGTTACTGAATCCAGAGGTTTGTGTTTAAATTCCAATGACACGCACCAACCTGCCACCTGCTATAATCGTAAAAAATATGAACCTGTATCCCAGACAATCCTTCATAATGTTGGCATGTGTTTTTGCAATGAGTCAGCGTGGTGAATATAGCCTACATCAACAGAGAAATGGGCTAGTCGCCAAAATTTTTAAACCGTTAATAGGGCCTCCGACGAGATTTGACAACAGCTATTATATCAATAACATCCAGGACCTAAGACTTAACGTGTCCACGGAAGTACGGATGCGCGCATTTAATTCGCCTCCAGCCATCACCCATCCAGAAACTGACCGCGTCAGATATTGCTTAATTTTATCGATTGCTTGCGATCTACTCAAACAGTGGGCGAGTAACCTTATATCCACATAATACTCCTGATTAATTGCTCTGTGGCTAATATAAAGCTAATACCCAGGAGGGCTACGGCATCGGAGACGACCTGTACTCCGTTTCGTACGACGGGTGCCGACGACTGATATGGTACAAGGCGAAGTCCACCAGAGTTAACACTCTCCCCGCGTGGCAGCAGGGCGACGTCCTCGGGTGCCTCATAGACGTCGACAAGCGCGAAGCCATCTTCTATCAGAACGGGCAATGGATTCACACCTGCTGGGAGATATTCAATACTATTAAGTTAGTGGATTTTGTGCTTTCTTTTATTGCTAGGGCTAACCTAACCTAACAACTTGAAACTCAGGTAAATTTTAGGCCTGTTTGAGGCAAATTTAATCGTCCAAGAACTGCAGTAACCACTTACTGCTCTATTTTTATCTGCATTGTTGGTACTAGGTGAGGCAGCTAGCAGCAAATTGTACCGTCAATTATATTATGCATAGACAATTTAAGCACGGCAGCACATTATGGTGATGAATTATGATGATATTATGTTTGTGTATGTTCTAAAAACTGAAATAGTTCCGTACTGGTTGAATTCAATTTCATCCTTAGCATAATTAAAGTTTGTATCCAGAAGAGTGCATGAATTCTAATGTATTTAAATAAAAAGCATACAGATATAATGCATTATAGTCGAATTTCGACTACTTGGCGATCTCTAGTACCATTGCTATTGAACATACTACTCAGCAAATTTTGTAGTCCGCATCGGCGAAGCGAGCGCAAAGCTAATTAAGCATTTAAAAAAATTGATATATGTCGCACAGGCACGGGTTCTTCGCAGCGGCTAGTTTTATGGCGTTCCAACAGTGCCGGTTCAATTTCGGCAACGTGCCCTTCAAGTATCCACCCAAGAGAAACTTCCAGAGCTTCAATGAGTTTGGAGAGCTCACTGATGAACAAAAGAAGGTAGAAGAATTTATTTATTTTGGTTTAAAAATCTTTGCAGAATAATTATTACGAGTTTGTCCCATTTGCACTACATATTATGGTGAGTTTTGTTCTATTATTTGTTGTATCTTTTAAGGTAGCTTCATAATACCATTGGCCTATACCTCATAGATGGTAACCAAACTATTATTTCCTTAAAATATTTTTAGTCACTGTCATAGAACATTAAGGTGGAAATACTCGTAACATAGAAGAGACAATACTGCGTGATACTGGGCTTCCTTGGAACTTGGAGCTCTTGAGTAAGGGACCAAATTCTTAGCGGCTGTGCCAGAACTGTATGGCAGAAGATTTATATATTGACGAGTAGAGGAAATCGTCGTTACTGCTTCAACTACAGTTAATTACAAGTGTGCAAGTTCTTACCTTTATCAACAGGTGATACCGAGAAGGATCTACCTAGAGCAATTGAGATATGCTAGCTTCAGAGAGGATTCTTGCACCCTATGCTTTGATGACACCGGTTGTTGCATCCTCGAGCCATGTGGCCACCGGTATGTACTTGATATATTTTACTTTCGTTCTAAATCATTAAATATGTAGTAATAATATTAAATCAATCTAATTTATCGTTGACAATTGTTTAAACTTGGTGTATAGCTCTTAAATTTATAGGGAAGACCCCTTGTCCTAATTGTCAGTAACCCATTAATGGCCCACTACAGGATCGGGTCTGCTCTTACAGTGAGGGGGGATGTAGGCCTTAGTCCACCAGGCTGGCCTGTGGATTGGTGGACTTTACATGCCTTTGATAAAAAAAATTGTGAACTCTCAGACATGCAGGTTCCCTCACGATGTTTTCATTCACTGTAACAGCAAGTGATAATTATTTTTATAAAATTGTCCGAATTACGACGACAAAATCGGTCGCCCGACCGTGATCTTGTCGTACGACAGCGTTATTGCGTACATTTGTCGCATGTCACCGCTCCACAGCTGTCCTTACTAACATAAAGCTGAGACGCTTGCTACATAAAGCTGAGTTTGAATTATTGCGTCTCATTTCAACACCTACTAAAGGTGTTGGTGTGTGTAGGTGTTTTGTCGTATTGTCACGGCCAATTATTAAGAGGAGCCCTTTTTTCACGTCAGGTGTTTTTAATTTTAAAATTGTCATGATTGTGTATTTTCGTTTGTATGTTCCAGAGGCTTCTGCTCGCTGTGCACATCGCAGCTGAAGGAATGTCCCCTCTGCAGGTCGGCCATCTTGAACGTGCGGCGCGAGCCCGCCTGACACGCGTGCTGCAACATCTGGCCCCTGCACCCCCTCGCGGTCCACTTCCAGGGCAAGCTGTACATTCCTATCGTCTCCGACATCGCCTACATGATCAGCTCTCTAAACAAATGTGTCACCACCTGCTGCGTACAGAATAAAGTCTGAGTACTGATGTTTTGTGTTAACATTAGGTGATGTGATGTGCACATAGCTTTCGGAGGGTCCACTCGATATCGGCCGGTTGTACAATAGACGCAATGCATTAACTGTCACACGGTGTGGTTGTAGTAGTGATGTTCAATTTGTTGTTACTTCAAAGACGACAACGGGATTGAAACTTCGCAATTGTATGCGTGGGACAAATTCTTGCACTATCCAACATTAAATGTACTATGGGCTAGTTGATCTATATCAAAAGTAATGATGAAAATCTTTATTTGATATTAGCGTCGGAATTCGAAATACTAGTTTAGTACCATGCTATTTTTAGTTTACATTAATGAACTGAGGCTTAATTCAAAGTGTCAACTAGCCTATTGATCTTTCAATGGGCATCGCTTACATGTTAGGCTGCTGACTAAATTGTTCTCTCTTATTGCACAAGTGAAAACTGTCTATATTATAGGAAATATATTTTGTGTAGAAATTAAAACCTATTCTATTTGTATGTGTAGTCTCACAGGGCCTATATGTAACATATTTAGTTAATTATAATAATATAATTATGTATGTTGATATAATTATGTCTATGCTAATATTGTTATGTCTATTAGTATGTTTATTATATAATTAAGATCTTAAGTACTGTCTACAGCCACTATGAAGAACAATCAGAAGATATGTTCATCGTAAGGCAATGTAATGTAATGTAATTGTATAAGGCAGTTTTTTCATCCGCGGCCGCCGGATTCCTTAAAATCCCACTCAATATCTTAGCAATCTTGGGAGCGGCTGAAACACAGCGCTGCTCGGCACTTAAGTCTAGAGTCAGCTAAGGCTTAGCTGTCTATTTGCCTACGATAATGCAGTTTTGTATGTGGTTCCTTCTGTATGTTTTCATTCATTCATTCTTCATTAACGAGGCTGCAACCAATAAAATCCAAGCTTAAATAGTACTTAAGATTAGAAGTATTAAGATTAACATTGGGGTTCTTTAAAATAAGAAATTAAGAATGAGTTCTCATTGCTTTGTGGCAAAGATGAGCTTATTGACCCTCAAACACAGACCAGCGATCCGGACACGTCTAGGGCGAGCGCGGAAAGTGTTTGGGTGTATTGGGAATTTGAATGTCCCCGCTGCTATATGGTGACTCGACAATATATTTATCATAGTTAAGGGAATCCCATTGTTAGTAGCATGAACTTGGATAATTATATTATTATATGTATTAGAAGTATGTGTATAAATATAATATTATCATCTATATTTATTAGGCATAGTATAATTATCGAATCAATTGATATATACATTACACTGTTGTTATGATTATGTATTTATTACTCACGCTTGTTGTTAAGTTATATAGCTATCGCAGCCAATGGACTTGATTAGCAATTCAAATAACAGGTTAGCCAACAAAAATAAATGAATTATTAAAAGGTATACTCAAAGTATAGTGCGGGTTAGGCAGACAAGTGCCAATGCGCCCTCGGTATTTTCTTTGGTGTTACCAAATATGACTAACACAAAACAGATTTGCATACGTATTTATGAGATTATTCTTCTTCAGTTACTAAGTACAAGGTGAGCTCCACCATGTCCCCAATTGGGGCTATGTTAGTCGCCAAAAATCATTGTTAGTGCTAAATCCATAGTAACAATAGAAGTAATTAAAGTATACAAATGTTTAGCAGTAAACTGTGTAAAGGACTTGTCGATAAATGTTTTGTTACCCAGTCATCTGCTAACATATTTGGTTGATTAGCTCAATATCATTCAGGGCATCTAGGCTGTTAACTGAATAACTAAAAACGCACCATCTGGCTTTGAAATATCTGTTCCCTGTGTATTAATTTTATATTTACCGCACAATTACATGTTACGCAGCAGAAACCTACAGGTAAGGTAAAGCTAGCAAAATTTTAATGTTACAACACGAACATTAAAATTTTGCTAGCTTTACCTTTAGTTTTTCTTTTAAATTATTTTTAAACTATCCATTAAATATTTTTATATATGCTATAAAAATGTGCTTATACCCATCATCCATAATATTATTATACTTACATTTTAAATGCTCTCTGCCACACATATGGAAGTATCTATACAGAGATTAAATTAGTTTACAATGAACTCGGCCACATTTCGCAATCAATATTTCTAATGTTAATTATTCAGTGACATTTTGTACAGAAATGCTATATTATGTAAAAATGGAAGTTTGACGCTTTTTTGAATTACCGATGACGCGCGTAATCATACGGAAGTGTAAATTTTATGTACAAATATTCCTGGCAATTATTTTACATTTTAAATATTTTACCAGATACATAAAAAGTTGTGAAACTTCTGTTTTATTCAAAGTTTTAAGTTGAGTTGCATTATTCTTAAAATAATTAAATAATATTTATAATACCTATCTATATAATATTTATAATATCTTACAAATAATTTAAAGGCCAATAACCATTTTAGCTGAACTTGCATAACTACATAAGCAAGTTTACGTTATTTTTTTTGTTATTTTTTTATTTTTTAGAGCCGTCCTATTTAATTACATTTATAAATTTTAATATGATTTAACTTTTTAACTGCGATATTAGTTGTTTTTATCTATGTAAAATTTAAGTATTTCTATAAAGTTTGTGTCCCAGTGTGCTATTTTATTCATGTTTAAATCTAATATAATTTAAATCACACCTTACGATATAATTTAACGACATTTTTTATGACAATATTTGTATAAGTTTTGGTAGTGTTAAAAGTTAAAACATAGATGACATGTTTTACAAAAACTATACTGAAATTCGTTTAAGTTATAAGTCTAGGTGTATCCAAATATTATAATTGAACGGAATGTTTTACGTATTAAATCAATTTAAATTGATAAACGTAATTAAAATTGAGTAACTTAAATCAAAGTATTACAATTCAATAATAAGATAGCTCTAGAAAATATCAAGTTGAATTTACTTATGTATAATAAACAGAAGGCCTACTGAGCTCAGTAGTAAAATTCTAAGTAAATTCCTATCAGAACATTGTGCCATCACATGCGCTTTCTATATTTGCAAGTCATGGAACTTAAAGCGGTAAATTAGATTGTAGAACGGTTTCAGAGCTAAATAATACATCGCACAAGTCGTAACGTCTCATGTCACATTTTGTATTAGCGTAAATGTAAAATGAAATGATATATTAAGGCATGTTATTTATATTTAAAGCGCTTCGCTTCGCTCGTTCACAATGGTGAGGCCTTTGAAAAGACTAAAAACCTATTGTAATCTTGACTGTTCTGTAATATCACTAAGTATGTCTTAATTTTAAGATGGGCTCACTAAATTTAAAAAGTTTATCCTATTTATTCACCCCAGGATGAATACAAAGACTACGTTATATTTCTTTTGATTTGGTATAAAAGCTTTACTATTAAGTTCTTATATTCACTCAAGACTAAGATCTATAATATTGATTGATCTATGTTTAACATTATAATATCTTAGGCAACGAGTAATTATTAATTTATTTCTTAGGTGCGGAACTTTAAGGCGAAAGATACTTATTTAATTATTGGATCTTATGCATTTAATAACGTATTTTAGTATTTTTTTACGTTTTAAACCATTTATTTCTTAATTCCAAATCATGTTACTATTTTCTCGCTTCGCTTCTTAAGCATTTATCTCGTAGGTAAACGAAATAAATTCCCTACGCAAACTTATTTTCGTACATGTAATTATATGGTACTAAATCGATATATCATTATGTATTTAAATATATTTTGTATCACCTTGTCTTTATACACTAAATATATCTAAATAATGGTAGTAGTGTGCTAGAATTTCTTAATTAAAAAAGTTAATATTTTGTCTAATACCATGCCTTCCTGCCAATATCAAGGTCCCTACATAGGTATTCGGTGTTTCAGATTCTTCCGCCTTTAATAATAATTCTAAACTAAAGGAACTGGGAGTTGGGAATTTCATTTGTCAGTTGTGATTGTGTTGCAATGATGTGTAACATCGATTGTGTTGGTAACTCTAATTTTCATGGTGTATTTTATTCTTATTTGAAATAATTATTATTAATGAAAACAACAATAAAATGAATATCAGTTATTATTAAATATATTAATAATATAATGTTTAATGTTGGCATCGTAATAACATAAAAAATCATGGTGATATTTATTTAATATAAATAAAAACAATTCTGAAACACAGTTTTAGAGGTTGCATGCACTATTTTTGTTTAGACTAAATATGATTCCATCAAAAATTAAATATGTACAGAAAATATATACATACAATACTATATTTTTGGACACGCGTAGTGTACATCTGGTGAATACTTCCTATTGTTCCAAACCAAACCATGTAACTGAATCCCTATTTTTTACACGTTCATTTTTGTAGTCTATAACTACCTATACTTGTATACTACCTATATTGGAACTACCTGTAATTGTATAGCCCCCAATATTTAGTTTTGAAAACATTTGTTTACAAAAATGGTACCTAATATAAACATGTTGCCGTGTCGCTGTCCGCATGTTTCAGTCAACATTAGCATTTCCGAGTTGATCACGCCATGATCTATTGGAAGATTGTTGCCAGAAACTAGTAGAGCAACCGTTTTGCAACAAAAGTAAACAATGAATATAGGGGCATTTTATTATACATTTCAATTATATAAATCTTTAAAATACAGAAGTCTCATAAATCTCACAACTTTTTAAACAAATTTCCTAATTCGCGGTTACTTACAATATCAGTTAAGTACAATATGTAAATCAGTAGTAGGGGAGTCCAAGAGGATTTCGGGATTTACTAAAGCGCGGCAGATTAATATACTAGGGGATACCTTGTACCCGGTTAAGTACTCCCACCAAATAAATGCCCCATATCGCCCGTCAAGGATAAAGGATCACATTAGTGAAATAAATTGATCAAACTCAAACTCAACTCAAACTCAAAAGCTTTTATTCATTATTAGGTACAATTTGTGCACACTTAATAAAAGTCATACAGATAAATTATACATTCTACATTCATCCGCTTTGATCGCCCCTCAGGCAAAACGTAGACTGGGAGAAAAAAGCGGGCGAAAAAAAACTCCCAGCACTCTTTTAAAAGTAAATAAAACTTAGTCTATAATGCAGTATGGCTAGGTCCAATAAAGGAACACACGTGACAGCTATCGTGTGTGTCAATATCGCCCCATTGCCATCCGCTCACAAATAAATATTGTTACATAGTGTATAGAAATAGCCTATAGTGAAGTTATTCAATCCCACGCTTTCTTATCTTCTAAATAGTCCTTAGTTTCATAAGAGGCCTTTCGGCGATCATCAGAAATTCTCGAGCGCATCTACAAGATTAAGGTAGAGTGAGTTAATTACATGCCAAAAAAGTGAATATTCCACTAATCTGACAATTTGAGAGTGACGTAAAGAAAGGGAACGGCTTCAAAGTTGTAAAAAGAAAAACTTCATCTCGACAGTTTCGGGCGTAACTAATTTTATTTTAAAGTACATAATTAGATATTTCAAAAAAAATTATTGATTTTTTATGTATTTTAAACTTTATTATTAATAATATTGATATTTAATGCAAAAAACTTAAAAAACATTTTTTTTTTCAATTAATTATAAACAATTAAAAATTGGTGAAATTTAAATAATGCTCGCGTGACTATAAACGCGCCATGATTGGTCACCATAGTTGTGACGTCATAATGTTATAGCTATTTAATAACCGTACAGCGTTTACGGCTATTACACGTGACATTTGACCTGAGACATAGCTTGTCATCTTGGAGAACATTTTTCTATCAACTGCATGAGTGAAAACTAACATTATGACGTCACACGCGCTCGGGTATGTTCGGGAGTTCTCGGCGTGTCTTGGGTACTGGATTCAATACTTAATTTTTATTTTGAAATAACTTTTGAATTATTGCGAAAGAAATAAAATAATAGTTTTGTTAAAAAACTTATAATTGTAATTATATTTTAATTTATCACAAAAAAATTCTCAAATACCCAATTGAAGTAGGTATATTGAAAAATATTTATAATCTGACGATTTCCACGAGCCGAATTAACAAAAATTCGCTGATAAAGTTTAATGCGTGCTGCGTGATTCCTATTTTCCCGTCTCTGAATACGTAGTATGAAGATGTATTCATAACACCTGATATTCTTGAGGATACTCCAGAATCATATAAGTATATCTTTTCTCCAATAACGTTTTTCATAAAAAATACATATTGTTAAACATTTAATGATTTCTTACTTACTGTACATCATGGACGGGTTCCGCCCACTTAGAGATTCGTAATTCGTAATTAATGACCACAGACTATAAAACGGTATTGAAATAAATCGATTATCGATTATATTAATAAAACATACAATTAAATTATTGTGATTATATTTTATATCAAATCGCGTAAAAACCTTTATTATTTTGCATTAAAATGCCCTAAATTGCTCTGTTTTAATGCATAAATAATTTGCGTTATTAAAACAGTTCCATCGTACTCGTGCCTAGTAATGGGATCGAATGTATTCGCTGCAAATTAATGAATCTAAAATAATCGTTTAGACTTACTGTAGTTGGTTCAAATAAAAATCATGTGAATTAACTGCGGTACCTACTTGTAATGAACAGGTACAAAATGTTGAAATTCATAGTACTTTAGGGATTAAAAAATAAAACAAAAGAATTACTGTAATACTATTTTTAATTATAAAGAATCGTCTTCTTCGTATGATCAGGAATCATCATCACTTGAGTTCTCAGTAATGTGTTAAACATGTGTTAAATCGATTAAAACTTCTCCATGAATAAAATCGATCGATAAAAGAAATCGAATCGGTAACGGGTCAGGGTATCACTAATTGATTAAGTATTAGAGCTGTCAAAAGTTAAATAAACGATTGGAAAGGGTATAATTATAGAAAATTAATTTTTTGAGCATTTTTTTTAAATAGCTCTTATAAATACAAGTATTCTACTTAAAAACATACACTTTTTGTTTGCATGCTATTTCCTGAGCTTTTCTATTATTTAAGTTCAATAATTTAAAAAATATATAAAAAACTGTCAGATTAGGCGAATCCCTCAAGATAATCGTCAGATGATACTGCACGTCTAGGTCATAAATATGAACCATAATTAATGATTTATAATATCTTAATTTGACGCGCTTGAGTATTTCAAAATGGCAATTTTTTTTGCATATTCTAATAATGGCCGCGAGTTTGCGTCACATCGAAATCTTCAGATTATTGAATTTTTAGGTTCACTTAATATCCCCTTAGAAAATCTGACGCGCTCGATTATTATTTTTAACCGCAACAATAGTATAGCAAGTCATGTGTTTTTTTTATTTCCTCTTTATATGTACTTATATAGCTTGTATAAAATTCACATCCACGATCTCGGGATGCTACGTAACATATTTTGTCATTTAGCAGAAGTTCGATGAAGTAATTAGTGCACAAATTGCATATCGTGTATTTTTGTAAAAGTTTGATAAATTATAGTTCACGTCTTGACTGGTTATAACAGTAAAATTTTCGAATGCTGTCAAAATATTCGTACTAACTTCATTTTCTTTGTATTAGTGAAAATTTCTTATTTACCAAAAATATGTTGGAAATCCCTAGTAGAGTTGAAAGAAATTGTAAATGTGCTAAAAATAAGTTCTATAAAACATTTTGTTTTGTTTTAAGTTTTTATTAAAATAGTATTTTAGGTGATAAATTAGCCAATAATATTAATATTATATTATATGCATTCAGGAAGATACACCTATAACGTATTATGAAATTATTTGACTCTTCAATTAATTGTAGATACCTATATGAAATATATGTGTTTTTAAAATCTTTAAAGTACATAAATTACTATCGCAAATTCTGAAATCTTTCTATATGTACAGTACAATGTGTTGTAGTTGTATCAATCTAGTAGGTGTGTTCCTTCTGTACTGCTTAATATACATTCATTATAAAATATATGACTGTATGGTTAATAGATTATTATCACTATCACAATTAAAATATATTCAATTGTGTAATTCTAACTGGCATATTATTTTCTTCCTTTCATTTCTCAATATTTTACATCAGCATTTACTGGATGTTACATAACCGAGTAAATATGATTCATTTGATATTTGTTTTAAATAATTGTTGTATAGGTTCTGAAAATTCCTATCTCCGTTTTAAATTGCATTGTTAAGCTTAATATTTGCCATTGTACTAGCTTACATTCGATTTCTGAATCTCCATCATTGCTTTTTCGCCAAGATATACATAATAGACATAATAATATATTATTATATAGTCAATGTGGGGAAGACCGTCTGGGGGTAAGACCGTCTACTGGGCTTTTTTCAAAACATAACAACTTTACGACAATGTGTCGCACAGTAAATTAAACAGTCGGCAATGCTCTTTAAAATAAACATAAATTGATCTTGTTATAAGGCGTCGTTTGTAATGAAAATAGCCTTAAAAAATTTTTGGTGTTTTGAGAGTTCATTTTCACCCAATCGACCTCTGGAAAAACAATAATTTTGACGTATTTTAAAAGTATTTATCATAAAAATTATACTAAAACGTCTTTATTAGTAACCACTTTATAGATTTACTACATTTATGAAACGAAAATTGGTTTTGTTTTTGAAATATCTGCATTTGATTTTTTTGATAGTCGAAAAGCTTGTAAGGGGAAGACCGTCTGGTTGAAAGGGGGTAAGACCGTCATATGACTGTCTCTCTCTCTCATCAGAAATTATAAACCTTTTCTGGTATGAAAGTCCCTAATATGTACTCATAAATCTATTTATATGTATTTATAATGCCGTTCTATAGAATTGCACGATGGAGTTCGATGAAACTTGCACTGTAGGGGTTTTCGGGGGCAAGAAATCGATCTATCTAGGTTCCATATCTGGGAAACATTATTTTCACAGTACAATATTTTCCCGCGCAATATGGCGTACCCGATTAGTCAAAGACTACATTTGTGACAGACTAAGACATTGCAAATAACAAACAGAGTGTTTTTTTTTTTAATTTTACGCGATAGCATCACGTCATCCATTATTTTCATAAAATTAGCCGTCTTAGCACGGCTCTCAACTTTATGTTGAGATGAAAATTATGAAAATATTATTATCTATATAAAAAATATTTAGAATTTTAATATAGATGACGTTTTTGGGATATTTTGGCATGATGATGAAGAAAATATTAAATTTGAAATCCAAGGCGGAATACACTTTTTTGAACACTTGGTCATGGGTATCGTTTTCCCGTTTATGGGCCCATTGTTCAACATCTCCAAATATCATCATTGTAGAAAGAATAAGACTCGTACAATGAAGTCTCAAAATTAAAATAAACTATGACGGTCTTCCCCACATTGACTATACCAATTATTGAGGGATTCCAATAATCTAGTTTTCCAATTAAGCAGGTTTAAAATTACAGTTGACTCATTTACAGAGGCCCCCGCTTATAGAGGTCGAAAGGTGCCGTTATTCCATTTTTTAAAGGTTGAAATGTTAATAAAAATGATTTAAAACCAGATTAATTTGTCTCACTTATACAGGTAATTGAGCTACAGTCTCAATTATAGAGGTAAACATTGAAAAAGTCTTAGAATTCAATTCAATTCACTCATTTAACCAGGTTCAAATGCCCCATTAACGGAGGTAATTTAATGAAAAAGAGCCGGGACCTCATTGCAACTCTGAATAATAGAGGTTTCTCACTTATCCAGGTCCCACTTAATCAGGTTTCACTGTAAATGGTAGAATGGTTTAAGTTTGTAACGGGACGACCATAACGTTATTCCATGTATGTATTTGCAATTCGAGCATACTGTTTTATGTATGAACCTGGAAACATAATACGCTCTGTGAATTTAATGGTTGTGCGGGTGAGGTAGTAGTCGTAGAGTTGTCGATTGAACCACGAGTGGGGTGGGGGAACAGCGTGGGCCGCGCGCGTTTTGCGCAACGCGCGAACTTTGCGCACTGCGTGGGGTGGGAAGTGAAAAATCACTCGAATAGTGGAAACGTTATCCTGAATCAATACAATTTAACGTTAAAATTAGTAACTCCGCGTGTCCCTGGGCAATTTATCGAGGTAATAAATGATGTACCGCAACAACGTTAGAGCACTAGGTAGATAGAAGTAGTTACCTTACAGCCATTAAATCATTATTTGTATTAATTCTGTCACCAGATAACATTTATTTCTTATGAACATTTAAAATATGTTTTAATGGGTACTTCCGCTGAGATACTAATTCACTTGATTTTTAATGGTCAAAGTGTCCTTATAATTAAGCATGATTGTCACGTATGAGCAATCCATACGAGTATTAGTGGAACGACACGAGCGGACAATATTGATGCCGTGCTCACACATTCCTGCTCCATTAAGCTGCTTGTGATGCTTTTCAGCTTGCTTAAATCTGGATATCAGCGTAATATAAGAAGCTTATCCCTAACAATTACAGTTCCGAAAATGTACCTACACGAAATGTACCGTAATGTAAGTACACGAAATTTTTCGTCTTCTCAAACCTAATTAACATGAACAATAACTGAACAATACACCTCATTATACCGTGGACTGACACCTATAGGTATAGGACACTTCTACATAGGTACTAAGTAATTATCTTATTAAATATCAAATATCTAATTCTTTTTTGTATGAAAATATCGAGGAGAAAATGCTCCCTGACGTTGATTTAAGATGAGTAATCTTTTTATTGTTTATATTTTATATCTTATACAGGTGAATTTTTCAAGTCTCCGTGGATGGCGAAACCGGAAACAATGAGGAATAGCGAAAAATGCTGAAAGAAGTCTGGGGCCCGATTTAGGTGAAAACTAAAACTGCATCATTGGATTTTTGAAAAATCAATATCCCTAGCCAGGAATCGAACCCGTTGATTTTAAAAAAATCACATTCTGTACTACGCGGTACACCATTCGAGAGTCACTAATAAGGAACAAATTCTGGAAAAAGTAATTAGATACCTACGCCAAACTTAAGGAAAGCTCATTTTTTACAAAATACGTTTTTTTTCATACAAACCTTAACTGATACTAATTAGCATCGAAAATAATTGCCATTGTTCCCAATTTATAACTGGATTTAACATCTAAAGAATTGGGTTGAGAATGAGCTCATATTACTCAACAGTGTGTGACAGAGGCAAATAGATGTTTTTGGGATACATATATTATAATTATTATTATAATTTTTCATTGACATTCCTCGATTTGTAGCAAATCGGGTTGTAATGTTGTTTCACGGGCTAATGCCAAGTGAACATCATTATAAAATATGAGTATTTTATGTAGATATTGCATTTATGTCTGTTTGTAGAAATTTCCTAACTATTCTACAGGTGTTAAGTATAACTGTCTTTTGTAAAGTAAAATATGTATATGGTGAAATGTTTATGGATTTTAAAGACTGATGAAGGGTTTTAGGTATAATTCCAGTAGATGAGAGAACGATTGGGATTATATTGACTGTACGAATCTGCCACATTCTCATTATTTCATCTTTTAGTTCTACATATTTAGTTAATTTTTCTGATATAGTACTCTGCAAATTATGTGTGTTCGGTATAGCTACGTCGATTAAAAATGCTTTTTTGTTAATTTTATCTATAAGAGTGATGTCTGGTCTGTTATAGTGGACAGTTTTATCTGTAAGAATGCCTCTATCATAGTACATTTTATGTGTTGTATTTTCTAGAAAAATTTGGGGTTTATATTTATAATATGGCACAGGTAGATTATTAATAAGATGGTACTGAATAGCAAGTTTTTGGTGTATGATATTTAATGCTTGGTCATGCCTGTATTTATATTCGGTTTGAGCTATGGATGAACATGAACCAGTAATATGTTGGATGGTCTCTGAAGCTTTATTGCATTTCCTGCATATATCTAAAACGTTGTTTAATTTAACAATGTGTTTATTATAATTTCGTGTTTCTATAACCTGGTCCTGTATGGCCTGCATAAAACCTTCCGTCTCTGGAAACAATTCACCTAAAGTTAGCCAAGCGTTAGAAGCGTTTTTATCAACGTGAGGTTGATTTAAGTCCTTAAGGTGCCTTCCATGCAGTGCCTTTAATCTCCAAGTCTCTTATCTTAGATTGGTTACTTATCAGAACTTCATTTTTTTGCGTTCCGTTATCATAAAGATTTAAGGGTGTAAGTTTGCGATCGTTATATGTTACTGCTTCATGTAAATTAGAATTTTTTGCCTTGCTGTGAAAATAATGCCGTAAATTTGTGATCTGTTTATTATGTAGATTATAAATATCAATAATGCCTCTTCCTCCCTCCGCCCGTGGTAATGTCATTCTTTGGTAACAAGCTCTAGGATGATGTTTTCTTTGTTTAGTTAGACTAGTGTTAATAATACGCTGTAGCTTTATCAACTCAGTTTTTGACCAATTAATAACGCCAAATGAATAGGTAAGAATGGGAATAGAAAATGTATTAATAGATTTAACTAGGTTTCTGTTATTATTATTATTATATACAATTATCCAGTCGATGTCAGTAGTGTAGGTACCTATTACAAAGAGAAAAGTTTGGCAATTATGGATGAAAAATAATATCTGACTGATGTCGATTCTTTCATCAGTTTTTAATCACTTTTTGGCAAAATGGCGGGTCTATTTCGTTACATCACATATTTTGAGTTTTTAATGATGCAATCGATTCGATTGGCTCCGTTTAGACTCTATCCTTAACATAGGCCCAGCGGTGTACACTCGTATCGCTTTATTTGACATTTAAGTTAAGTATCTTGAAGTTAACTTGAAGTGATTAACTAAATTTTAGTAAATCCTACGTGTAAACAGTCACTAAAAGGCTCCTCAGTCGCAAATGATAAGTAAACGGTTAAGTGGTTAAGTGACGAAGTAGAATAGAATCGAGTCTTTATTTGATTAATTAAACCCCCTCCCGCTCCGCTTGCATTCCCCGCCATTTCTAGAAAATTATCATTTAGTTCACGCGTGGACGTGGACATGTACACATAAAAATAATGAAGTTTAGGGAAATAACAAAGATTAGTATACTACATACATATGTCTAAATGTAGTGTTAGGATATCTATTAAAAATGGGACAGCTAAAATTAGCTTGCAAATATTAGCGCGGGAACTGCTTATCATACTCTGATTTCTTATATCGCATTTTCATAGTGGGTGCAATACAAATTACGATGTCTTTTATTATAATTATTAGCTAGTTACCTGCAAGTAGTAGAGATGTATTGGTCTATTACATTATCCATACATTACAATATACTACCTCACCATTACTACTATCTCCATACTACCTCATAATAATTAGAGTAATTTTTTCTCTCCATAAACAAATCTATTATCTTAAAAAAATTATACCCAAGGTATTGTCTATAGTCATAAAATTGATTCCCACAATTTAACAACAATTATTATTATTAATGGGCCCAACTATTTTTAAAAACAGAACATTCTTTCTATGGCTTTGCAAATAAATACTCGTAAAGTATGTGTATGTATGTGTGTTTGCCAGACAACCCAAACACGTACTTATGAACTAAAACGTTAGTTCATATGTTCGTTCATTTTTTATCTGTAACTTTCCTCAAGGTAATGAAAAATTAAAGAGCAGGTTCAATGAAAGTCTCATTTTGGTTCAAGTAAATTTATTGGTCTTTACAGTAGGTAGGCACGGTTATTTACAGTAGGTACGAGACCACGCTAAAATTTTAATTAAGATTCAGATTTTAAGAACAACATAAAATGAACGATATCTTGAATTAATCTTTATTCTAAATTACTAATCCAAAGAGACTCCTCGTAATGTACCTCGTAATGTTAATAAGTCGACCCGTAACCTGGAAAATAAAGAACATATTATTATTTTATTTTCACAAAGCGGCTATTTTTTCTTCGGAAAATCAAGCTTTTTGTTAGGATTTGTGGAAAAATTTGTGGTAGGATGATTCGATTGCGCACAGCTGCAAAAATTACCATCAAATTATATTTATTAAGTCGCGCGATTTCGCGTGTTTTTATTTTCTGCCATAATGGTCATTTAATTTTAAACTGTTAAAATTGGCTTACTTTTATAATTAATTATCTTAATTCATTGTTTTTAAATTCAAATAATATACATTTTACCAATCAATTCAAAAGTTTTAACAGCAAATGCAACCCATCAGCAACAGGTAGGTACCTCACACCTTATAAATCTTTCCTTTTAATATTATCTGGACTATTTTATATTGACTATACTTAATTACAGACACAACAAATTATTTTCCAAAACTGAAAAATAGAACTCAGTAAGAATGAAAAGAAAAGAATGGTCTCGAGTCTTGATTCTTCTTTCTTGTATTTCTTTTTCTTCTTTCTTCAAAGTCGTGTACAAGGAAACCAGAAGTCAACAAAGCTGGCTGTGATATGTGAATGGGGACACCACTTCACAGCCACTTCGTCGACCCCTGGCGCCCTCCATGATGATATGGCGAGCGGCGTTCGGGGTGACTCTTGCCACTGACCGCTCATCAAAGCTGGCTGTGATATGAACGTGACACATTTCACAACCACTTTGTGAGCGGCCGCAGGCAATTCTCTTCTCCAAAATTTACTCACTCCATTCTTCCTTCTTCGCAATTCTCAAACGTCGTACCAACTCGTAGTCCGACTCGTCAAAAATGGCTGTGATATGTTAACAAAGGCATTTCACAACCACTTTCGCGAATGGGCTACGGTTTTATTCTTCAGAGACCCTTACGATTTTCAGTAAGTAGTGGCAGTCTCAGTAAACCGACCACATCAAAGTGGCTGTGATATGAAGACGGGAGACATTTCACTGCCGCTTTGACAGGCTAGGCCCGAGAAACATAAAGGACATCGGAGAATCCGTATCGTTATGAAGCCGCGATTGTGGCACGAAAGTGGATCGATGGGACAAATGGGGACGTGCTCATCAAAGCTGGCTGTGATAGTTACACAGTGACCTATAACAAACCGACTTTGATGGCAAGACCCGCATCTTTTTATCCTGAAAATTCACGGAAGCAATACAATAAAATAATTAAACACTGCACAGTATTATAAAAATAAAACAAAACAAATAAGAAAAGCACACAAAACATAAAATAGCATCAAAATTTAATTAGTCTACATGTTGCTTTAGCTAAGGATTGAATAATTATTAATGTGAGTATACATAATTGTAATATTAAATATTTGACTATATTTATGATAAATTGTAAAATATGTAATATTAGACAATATTATAATTAAAATTATTTAATATTATTAATTAATTAATTCCAATCGCCTAAAATATTCTCCCGTATCCATGGCGTATCCAAGTTAGTTGTTAGTACCTATGTATTTGTAAAATTTCTAAACGCACGTGACGCACCGCGCGGCTACCTTCCTATACCTTTTGACTCTTTCCGTCACATGATTAATTTTTAGAAAAATAACCAGACGCCCCATTTCATTAATTGAAAAAGTAAATTAAACTTTCTGATAATTTGGAGGATGAACTTTTACTGTTTATCAAGCAAGTTAAAAACATAACTATACTGTAATTGAAATATTTTAAATTAAAACAATCTCAATAAGTATAATGCCGTATTTATTGAGATATTTTAAGAAAAAAATAAAAAATTAGAAGAATTTATAAAAACTTACGGTCGATAAAAGTTCCTTTGATTTTAAACATATTTTTTTTAATTATACAACATATTTATCCAAAAGAAATCTTTACTAACACTGAATATAGAGTGATTGAAATAGTGATTGTTTAAGTAGTTGTAATATCTATAGCTATACAAAATTTGAAAAGTCCGAAAACTGAGCGATCGGTATGTCGCGCGGCTGAAGCGAGACTGAAGTGCGCACCCATCGGGGTTGGTTGGCGATTTTAAACTATCCGTGGCTCCCGTGGCCCGGCCCGAGGTTTTGGAGCCTCCCGTTGATCTCTCTCGATCGCATCTCCCCGCCTGAAGATGCGCGCAAGGATCTGCGCACTGGTCGAGACGGGCGACGGCTATCCAGACGTGCGATCCGCCTATACTCGACTCTCTGAAAAATTGTATAAAGCCCTCTTTCGCTGGACTTCACGTACCACATCATTTTCGAAAACAATTATGTACTGTGATTAAATATTTTATGTATGGCTTTAATATAATTGTAGAACTAGGCTGTGGCCTTTTTAATTTTAAAACTGACTCAATAATAATAATGTTATTCATTGTTCACATCTAAGTTATTCGACATTTAATTACAAAAAATATAACAAATGCTCAAAAATAATTTCATACAAATGTGCTGATGATTGTAAGTCGATACTTAAAATTCTGCTTGATACTTGTATTTCTATTAATGGGACTAAGATTAAATCAATTCGGCTTTTAATTTTTATATTTGCCTTAAATGGTGGCTAAGTACCTCCTTCAGGGATTTTCCTACTTTTAATTGAATTTGTGCTGCGCAGTTATTCTAATTTAAATATTAAAAAGTTCTCTAGACCTCTTATGAGAATTGTATGTACGATATGTACTCGTAAAGCGCGGCTAGCGCCTGACACTTGAAATAGTAATCGCTTCACAATAGCAATCGTATTTGTTTGTTTGCTTATTACACAAACCTTATATTATATATATATGCCTCATATACCTTATATATTATATACTTAGAAAAATAATACCTGCATAATTCCTGTCTAAAGAATATTATTACTGTAGCAATAACAACGCTTGCTACATAGTTAGATCAATGTTTGAATGAACAAAGAAAATGAGGAGAAAAAATTCATCGGTAATATAATCGGAAAGTATATTATGTATATAGTAGCAAACAAGTCAATTGGGAGCCGATAACAGATGGTGAAGTAGGTGGCATCTTGGGGGTAGAGGGTTATCATCGAAAGGCTATTGAATTTTCTTCCCGCCGTTTTACTATAGCTGACTGCTATTTAATATGATTAGTCTTAGTTTACAGCGAGTCTCGGCATAGGTATTAGAACGGGGTTTTGCTTTTAGCTTTTAGCATTTTATCTCTCTCCTAATTCACTTTTAAGTGGATCAATTTATTCGACAAGTACCTATTATACTAATGAAAATTGAACCTCGACGTCCTTATTTTCATTGAGATGGTGAATAAGTCATTTTTTAAAATAAAGTGAGAACCTACTTTCGCAAATAATAATGTAACATTATTTTTTTATATTATACACACGCACATGTACACACTCAAATATACGGATATAACATTATTATGTATATGTGTAATTAAGTTGTACATTGTACTTAAAGATATTGGGATATTGGGACAAATATTGACAGCCAATAGTAGGCTACTTAGCAAAATAATATGGTAGGAATGCTATTTGTAAACGTTAAGTCCGTCATTACATTAAAAACATACTATATAAAGAAATACATTTAAAAACAATAGGCATACTTACAACAAAAAATATTTGTTTCTTCATAATTCCCTTATGCAAAGGAGATAAAACCCCGTTGGTTTGGTCGTTATATTATATCGAGAAAGTTGCATACCCTTTTAATAATACATAAAATCAGCGTTATTCGTGCTTTTCACGTTTATACCTCTCCAATCAATAGTGAGAATACGTCGCCGCCATTCAGTAAACAAACATGGGAATCGAAACACGCGGTAAATGAGTACGAGTACTACTAATGACAGGCTGCTTATAAGAAATACACAGTTTCTCACGGCAAATTTGTTCAATGTATCGATTTTACAGATTAGTTGGCGATCTTTAGAATATTTTAAACATTAAATACTTGCAGCATACCTTCCAATTAAAATTTGTCCAGTCTTCGTACAAATACAAGGGAATCGATAATCATGAAAGCACAATTTATAAACTAGGTCGACAGTTGATAGAAATCACAAGATACTTAATAATATTTAATTTTTATTTATTTTCAGAATTTCTAACGACCTTTATAACTGTCATGATAAGAATGTGTTAGAATGTTCTAGACAGTAAATCGGTACATCAATGATGTCTTGCAGTTAAATATATATATACGAATACCTAAGTACTCGGTTATACACACAAATCACTTGGTAGATAATGAAAGCAGAGTTATTAGGATTATCGGGAGATAATATTCTACTAGGATAACATCAGTTCTAATGAAAGCTCCATAAATATAATATTTATTATAGCAGTTACCAACCCCTCATGTAATGCTCAGTAATTCAAAAACCAAACGAATCGGCTTAATTTTTCCTACAACGGTCATATTACCAGAAATAGCGATATTTCGTCACGATTGTTACGTCTCCAATTCCCAAATTAGGTAATAATTTAAGTGTCTACACATTTTTCTTAAGTTTCATGCAATACTTGTTGTAGCACAATTAAAATTCCAAACCTTCATTAAAATCTGTCGCGGCGGTGTGACAGCCCGTAAGGTACAACTTGGGGTTCTGTGATGACTCTATACCACGTGGCTTAAATATTCAATCAAACTATCTGAACATTTATGACACAATTGGAGCGATACCGAAATCGTTGAATTCCCGCTGTGTGGTTGTATATTTAACTACTGAAACGCAAGGCGCAAGTGTGTAATAATAATTCTGTGCTTATTTAACTATTTTTTCTAAAACGAGACGTGTTTGTGTCCCTACAACGTAGTTGGGGACACTAGGACAGAGTAGCTGCAAGTGGGACTACCCCGTTCAAAACGAAACGTTTGCAAACTTTAGTAAGTATAGATGAGCTGATGCGGTACGTTACTGTCATCGGTTATGCCGGCTACGGTGTCATCATGCACACCGACACCGAAACAGAGGGGTTGTGTGAATCTATATGTCAATCACTGTGATAATGCCGTGATTCTATTTACCAATTTCAGTAATTGGAACTACATATAAATCGATTTACATGGCAGATTGTTGTTTAGTAAAACTAAACTGAATTACGTTTGGCATTATCCGTAGGTTCTCTTGTGTGTTAGCATCTTAGCGTCCTTATGATGGCCTAATAAATAAGAATAAAGCCATCAAGAATAACACACGTCTGTTATTGTTATCATATTATAATGTTGGTCACATTAGAGCATTTTAGACATTTTAGAGCACTTTTACTCGTGGAGTAAGGGATGTTCTACATGTAACGTAGGTGTCTCGACTTGCAATATCGTTGCTTGATACGTGTATCTAATCTCTAAATCTAATCTAAATCTCATCGGTGTATTATATATTTTGTTATAATTTGCCTATTCGAAAGCCGATGTAATTGAGGTGGTTTTTAGCAGGATTAGCTTAATTTTTATATTATTTATAAAGACCTGATAGACGCACAAAATGTTGGCGAAAGCACAGATAATGCCAGACAATAACTTAGGCCCACAAAAGAAATGCCATAAGACGAAAGGTCAGTTCATAGGATGTAATTATATTTTGTAATCTAGACGAAGTAATGTTATATTATTCGTTAACGCGAGACCTTGTTCTATAAACATCCGTCCAAATATATATTTTAACCAGGTGACCTTGCAAGAAAAATGCCAAGAAACTCCAATCATAACGTTTTACAAAAAACTTATTTTATTTTATAAATTTAGATACAAAGCAGTGTTGCTACTAAAAAGTATTTATTAATTAAAATTATCAATAAACTGGTAATACAATACAATAGTACAATACAATACAAATGAAAGCGAATACGTCACGCACGGTGTCCATCAAAGTTATTATTAGAATAATAAAATTGTATGTGGCTTTAATAATAAGTTTTTTTGTAGAAGGGAGCACCGCTCGCCGCCACCCTTAACGTTGCCATAGTTTAGGTACAAGCACCAGAGATTATTCAAAAACTGATAACCTTCCGTGAAGTATTTACGCCATACTAAAGCATACTTTTATTTAACTTTTAAGAGCTTACTTTGGATTTTTTTTCTATCGAGGAAACTACAAGTAATCGTGTTTCTGAAACATATGATGTATAGAGTACATCCTGAAATTTCTTACCTAGTAAATGCATAGCTATAGCTTTCGTAATAACGACAAAGCAAGACATCAAACGAACACAAATTTCATATAAAAAGCTCGGTGCCCTCTTAATCTTAATTTCTGGTGCACTCTGTGCAGAGACAATGTAACATCGGCTTCTTAATTTTATTGTAAAAAGATAGTCTTACGGAATCCTACTTCACGCTATGTTATTATAGACGATGTCGCGTTTATTCATAGAAAGAATTAGCAACGTCAGACGGAATATGGGGATAAAATATAGAGCATATTATCCTATGCCAAGGCAAATTGAAAATTGATTCGAGTTCACATACAACAAATGAGTGCGATACCAAGAGTAAATTATACTGGACTCAAAGAAATCAATTATCTTGAGTGAGTTAATATTAATCAATATATAATTGGAACTACACGAACCAAATAATTTCGGGATGACACACGACTGATACTGAAACTCATACAATTTCCTGAAATATACTGCATTTTCAGACTAGTATTATAATGTAGGGCGGGCGTCGGGATCGATACTAGGATAATTTCGAAGCCGTATGCGCGCAGTCGACGGGCGAGTCAATTTACATCATGGAGCAGAACAACCAGATTTACATACGAAATGTAGTTATGATTGCCTCCATATCTGATTTACAATGACGTTGATAGACAGCCGGATGCATTATTTTTATTAGAATTTTGTCAAAGACTAGCCGCACGATGCCCTTTTCGTTAAATCCTTAATATAATTTTCTATGCATTCGCTTTCATATAACATTTTATAATACATAATACATGATATAATAATTTCATAAACTCAAATAATGTTCAGTTGTATAAATAAATATAACGTATGTGTTAAAGACATAAATTTTTTACATACAAAACGGTAAAAAAAAATTACAGTAAGAAACAACGAAATATGCAATCTGTATCATTCCTTCTTATACTTTGAAATATAAATTGCATATGTAAACGACTATCATACAATATATTTACTTCAAATATAATCGACATACGAGTACAAACCAGTGGAATAATAACCAAAAAGTTTTAGTATCTATAGTAAGTACTACGCTTACAATTAAAAATTTAAATAAAGTACACATTTGAACATAAATACGAGTATTAATAGTGTCCGACCAAACTTTCAGTTTCGGCCTAGTTTCGGCAAAAGAAGATATTGGCTTAGTTTGGAATCCCTCGGATAGGATACGATTTTGTCGCCGTAGCTAAGCAGGGGTTAAGTGAGGATCTCGGATAGTTATGAATATATGTGGGATGAGCCGTATTTTTTATATAAATATAGTCAATATGGAGAAGTCCGTCATAGTTTATTTTAATTTATTTTAGAGACTATATCATATTACACTACGTTCTTTCGGAACTAACTCTTCGTATTTTGTATCACCTATTCCGTCATTTCATTTCTTCTTCTTCGTCGCGTGAATCACCTCACCTGTCTACATTAATTCCACATCATTTCTTTTAAATTGTAACATAAATTAAACTATACAAAATTATAACACCAAGTTAAAAACCTGTTAAACTAAAATAATAAAATTAAATAAAACAAACACAAATAAAACTGTGACAAATGAAACACATCGCTGCGATGCTATTATCAACTACATTTCAGCCGAAAGATTTTAATACGGATACATGATACATGTAAACTCCGAAAAAGTGCCTTTTTTTGAGATTTCATTGTACGAATCCTATTCTTTCTACAATGATGATAATAGTCTACAATATGAAAAAGTCAAACCGTCGGTACATAAAATTACTTTACAGATATTGGTGGTAATTTAAAATATCATCGGGTAGACGGGGACACACATCCATCACATGACGTTGACGGTCTTACTTACTTCACCCAGACGGGCTTCCCCAACACAAGTTTATTTTTTTTAATTTATTAACTTTCATAAAAAAGACAGTAGTTATTAATAAAGACTAAAGTAGTTATTAATAAAGACGTTTTGGAATCATTTTTGTGAAAAATACTTTTAAATTACTGTGTCCAAATTACTGTTTTTCCAAAGATCGTTTTGGTCCAAATGAAAACATCAAAAAATTTTGTAGGCTATTTTCATTACAAAAAACGCCTCATAACCCGATTTATTTATGTTTATTCCTACAAGCATAGATTAATGTTTAATTTACTGTGCGGCAAATTGTTGTAAAGTTGTTATAATATGCGAAAAGCCCAATAGACGGACTTACCCCCCAGGCGGACATACCTATATTGACTATACTAAAAATTACAAGAAGAGGTTTCGCGCTGCGATCATGCTCGATGCACTGAGCTGCAAGCGACCAAATGTAATTGGTTGCATCCGCGCTCGTAGTCATTTCCAAATCATTTTGTTATTCGTAAATTAAAATATTCCGTTCATAGTGAGTTGCTTTCATCCTTACTCTTTATTTAAAAAAAAACCGCACAAATAATTTGAACTAACAAGTGATCTCATGCTGTACTTTGAACTCACAAGAATAAATGATTAATAAATACCTAAATTTGCCTATTTTTATGTGATTTTACTTAGTTGTATTGCCCATACCTAATTTTTATGTGATTTAAAAACAAAAGACATAAATTATTATCTCTTATAGTACATTCATATGCACTATAAGAGATAATAAAGTACTTAAGTTCATACTTAAGTGAAAGTTTCGGCCTTAAAAACTAGTTTCAGTCGGACACTAAATAATATGATAAATAAGGATTTTATCGTAGAGCGGATTCAGGAGTCTTCGGGTGGCTTCGCATGGCTTGGGCAGAAGTTGCAGCTCAATCCACATGAAAGACAAGGTAGTGAGAATTTTGATGTGCAGGACATCTCACTACCCATGTCTTTCACGCAGAAAGGAGCTTTTCTAAAGGGCCGGACTTCTTACTTGAAAGCTGCCTGTACTGGAATTCTCCTGTTTAAATATATAATCAAGAAAGGAACCTTTCTATACAAGTTATTTACACATTTTAAAACAACTCAGCTATTAACGTTTACTTTCCACTTTTAACAAATTTTATAAAATGACTTAACTGCATTTGCCTTTAAACTTCACATATGTTTGTAAATTATCAAGTAAATACAAAAGCATCTATTGTTACGAAATTTGTTTTATGTCTGATCGAGTTTCTTGGCCTCTAGCTTGCATCAATACTTTTTCTCTATTGAATTATGGCCAGAAATATATTTGTAACACAATTATCAATTTGTTAAAGTAATTTACGTAACAGTTTATGATGTCTCAACTTATCACTAAAGGAAATTATTGAAGAAACTAAAGCCTTACCCATCGCCTCAGATAAAATTAGGAATCGTAAGAACTCTATTCGAACAAATTACGCCGAATACCGAAGCCCGTTATTATAGTCGTGTTTAATGAAAATGATATAACATGAAAGCAATAAAGTAGTTGTGTAATAAGAAAGACTTGAATAAAAAGTTATTGACAATTTTCTGTCTGATCAAAAATCAAATCAAAAATCTGGCAGAAAAATCAGCTTAAATCTTTAATTTCCTCCAGCCGCCTCCAGCGAAGCCTACAAGTAAGATAGGGCGGCTCGTTACGACGGAAACTCGATAGACAGCCTGCTACGAAATAAAATAAAATTAAAGATTACATTAAGCACCTGCAATCTAACCATTTTTGACCATCAGATTTGTTGATGTGTTCTGTCGATGTAAACCAACTTGGCTGTCTGTACAATGTCGCGACTGGTCAACCAGCACAAACCGCCAATGAATGAAGTTTGAAATTTAGAGACGGTATTGTTTCGTCAGATCATTCATTCAGATAATTTAAGATAGGATTGTTCGAAATGCTAAAGGAGTAGAAAGTTTAGATATAAATTTATTTTATCATCATTACCCCTCAAAACGTTTAAGAAAAAGGTGTGTTAAAATTTTCCAAAAATAATTCCATTAAGGGGTGAGAGAGGGGATCAGGGGCGTTCATTGCTATTCTGGCCGGGTAGGCACTGGAAATGTAGATAGTCATAGAAATTCTAAGTACATCATCATAACCATAATTATGTTTGACCCACAAGAACGATAGGTGACGATTTTCCCAAATTATACTAGGAGATTCTACACTAAATACTAACAAAATATACTAACAGAGTTCTGTAGTTTTATGTAAAATGTAAACGATCACTTAACAAAACACTCGTTCATAACGTAGATATGTATAATAAAATTTGTGTTGAGTTTGAGTTTAAAAAAATAATTTCGCTATGTTGAATGATTCTTTTACAGCATTAGAAAGCTGAATAAATAAGGAAGGAACTTATTTTGCACATTTAATTAAAAACGACAATTATTTGTATGAATGTGAGTAAAAATATTCAGAAATTTTTACTTCTAAGGCTATAATATCAATACTTTTGTAGTTTTTATGAATTTTTTTATTTATTATTCAAGGTACATAATATGCCAAGTACTCCAAAATAATAATAAAAAACCCAATCTTATCGAGTGATTTTTTATTATGGCACTTTAGTTAGCCTAATAGTGACTTATCTCGAAAACCGTTGAATTTTGGATAGAGCTTTAGAACTTTATTCGACACAGATTTTAAGGTAAGTATAGTAAGAAGTGCGAATGTAGCGTATAAATGTAGTTAGCCCACAGTTATTATATCACAGGGGTCGAGCGAATATGTCGAGCGCTACAAAGGATTTTAAGACCCTTTGTTACCGACACCGTAGGCTTTTGGTTTTCTATTAACGTCTCGATTTCTGAATATTACACAGGATGTTAGGCCCTCAAGACTGACGGCACAAAGGCCTATAATATTAGATATTCTGCTTTATAACTAAGATAAAACATTACTTTAAAATTAAAGTTTTGATTTCTATACATTTTAAAATTTGATTTTTATGAGAATCAGTAAAATATTAAAATTTACAAATTTTAGTCTTTAGTATACTACGTATACTAAAATTTGATTATACTGATTATATCTTAGTAGGAGGTAGTTAAAGAGGACAATAGAAACAGAACCAATTATGAGGAAGTGAATTAAAATGATGGAATTTTTATTACCTGTAGAGCAAATTAAAATCTGGCGATACTAATAAAATTACGCAGGTTCTCTGTAGACGGTTTTAGATCATTGGCCAGTTTAATATAAGTTTCTTTTAGGAACACAATATGTTTTGCCTTACTTTCATAATTGATGCTACGTAAATTATAAAGTTACCTAGATTAGCTCGACAGAGTTCAACTTGTGAAGCATTTACAAAACGTGAATATTTCACGGGACTGATTCGATTAACTGCAATTTGAGCGAATCCATCCAAAAGTAAGAAGAGACACTAACATGATCCTAAGTTAGACACGCGATATCTCAAAAACATAAAGGAGGCGACTGATCACCTCCAAACTACTTATCATCAAATTTAAGTTTTAATTAATTTTGTTACACGGTCCATCTTACATGGTTCATGTAGGTATTCTTAAGATTTATAGACAAGACACTATAGTGGTCTACAAACAAAGGGGCGTCTATTTTAAAATGGAAAAGCATTGATTTACCCAAACTTGAAGGTTTTTAATTATATTTTAGAAAAGAAACTAAAACCAATTTCAGTTTTGTTTACAAATTTTCACGGGAAAAGTTTAAAATTCAACGAAGAAACATGTCCACCATCGAAACAGGATAATGAAAACGCTCATGAACCGATGATTTTTGACGAATGATTAGACATTAAAATGATGTCATATGTGCAGAAGAGTCATTAATTAAACCATCGTTGAAATTATTGAGGATTAATTTATACCTATATAACTTGTACACCTACTAGTCGTCGAACCACACACCCATTAAATCCATTTAACTATTTTAACGACAAGTAGGTATTGCTTGAAGGCATTGGTTATTCATAACCTGGGGGCCGTATGCAGTAAGCTTCTAATGGTTATCCATTTTAGTTTATCTTGCAACTAAGAGGATTGTAGCTAAAGTTTGAGGGATGGTATTAACTTGTCCTATCTTAATCAACATTAGCTATGCCTACGTTATTAAGATACATTAAGATAACATTTTAAGTTAATTTTGTATGCCCGAACGTTATTAAGGTAAATTAAAAAATGTTTATCAGTATTATTATTGCACACGTTGTGTAGGTACGTACCTATAACTGCTGGGCTACAGGGACAACCGATCCCGTATCTTTATAAACTGCCGTTATGTTGGCGATGAAGTTAAGCGACCATATTATCTACCATCCATTTTTATCTTCCAAAAGACATATCATAAGTAACTATAGGCCATACAAAATGTACCCATAACTTTTCAAATAGTACAGTACCTCGGTATTCGAATTACGAGGAGGTATCTGTAACGCCGAAAGAAAAATCAGCTGAAATACTTTATTTTTCATAAAATCTATTTCAGCCGCCGCCGCCGCCGTCCTAGCCTAACTGAACAACGTCTGTATACGTGACAAATCCGGTTTGGGGGGTTACTACAAACTCCTAAAACCATCATAAAGCAATTTTGTTTTGTTTTAAATGAAAATAAAACATCATGTTTTAAATTAAAACAAAACATTATTGCTTTATGATGACTTACGTTATTCGACGTTTTGTGTCCTGCTCTTCAGAATAAGAAGTAAACGAAGGAATTCTTTTGCACTAATTTTCTAACATTTAATGATTAAAGAGTTTTTTGAAGGTCAAAAGGCATTTCACTAGGGAACATGGAATAAGTAGGTACCTACAGTATTTACACTTACATCTAATACGATTTCAACTAAAATAAAAAACGTATATTCGCAAATATGGTAATTAATATTTGGTATTCTTAATTTATTATTTCTTACGAAAATATTTCATTTTTTAATCGATTGGACTAATCGCTTTATTGAGTCACTAAAAGAGAAATTATGATGCTAATTAATTTTAAACGCGGAGACTGCCAATTTTAAAATTAAAAATTAGAACTTGAACAAAACGTTTGGTGTATATTATTGGGACAACATTATTCACTTAAACTCAATTCACAAGTTAAATTAATAATAAATGCTTATTAAATCAACCATTTTGATAAAAAGCATTATTTGATCTTCTTGCTCCAATAATATAAAAACTATAATTTTATTATTTACTTGATTACGAAGCGGATTTTTTTATTTACCTACTCTCATAATAGACTACAAGCCCATGAACAAAATTTACCTGTGAAATGAACCAACGTGAATAACGCTTAGAAGGCTGTTACTATATCAGAAAATAACTCTGAGCACTATGCGGTCATTTCTGAGCGGTACACCTGTACCATGATCGGATATAAGTGTGTACCGCAACACCTACAACACTACAAAATATCATCAAATCTACATTAGGTACAGTAGGCACGACACATTTCGCCTACTTTTAACGCTGTACGGTTCAATTCTCGATAAATTCTTAATATTAAAGACATTTAGAACTACTACAAAACATTGACAATATGATATTTGAAACCAAAACGTATTGCAACAAAAATATGAAATATTATGTAGTTCTGAAGTTATGAGCATAATAACAAAATAAAAAAATACATAAAACATGCAGTGTATGAAAGCTATTATGAGGTTTCACGGTAAATAATACATTTTTTATTTCCACATTAAAAATGCTTTAGTGGTTAAAGACAAACTCCTAGAATTTTTTTACGAATAAGGATCTTTCGCAAGGATTTTTTAAAGAAGACCCATTTTTGTTTTTAGTTTTTAACAATATTATTTAACTAAACTACACAACAACCATGTAAGTAAATATTTTACCGTAAATCATCATAATCGATGCAGAACATCTAACTCGCGCATGCTTTCTTCGCTAGCAGTCTACTTGTGGGTGATAATGAAGGCACAGGGATTCAAAAATAAAATACAAAATCAAAAGAAAAATGGCATACGCTAGCATTCGATAGACGTCTTGTGGTGAGTACCTACCTGAAGATAAGCTGCATTGGGACCGTGCTACTGAACAGTTGCCGGGGTTACTGCCGGTTACTCAGTCAGTCTCAAATCATCCAGTGGTCAATGATTTTGACGAATCCATTTGATTTGTTGTGTATAATTCATCTCTGCGCGCAGCTCGCTTGCGTACCTGCACAAAAGAAGTTTCGTCACTCGCAAGAGCTCAAAAGCCATGTCCGAATAATGAAACCACACTTAATCGTAAATCGATATAACCACTTGTATTAATAAGGGTACAAAGATATATACAGCATTAAATTTGATTACATTTCAGACGCAACGTAAAGTAGTATAGATGATAACATTTGTCCGTTCATCTATTCAGCTCGATAAAAAGGAGAAGTAACTCAGTAACTTTACAAAATAAAATCGCTATGCCTGAAACACGTCGCGACATCGGAGTAAAGCAATGCTTATAATTAAAAAAAACAAGCAAAATACGAGGGAGATTTAAAAATAATAACAAATTAATGAACAAAAATTATATTCACCTGTTTTTACAAGTAATTCTTGAGGTGATACGAAATGCGAGACCGTGACAGAAGACTTCTATATGAACTTTCCGAGATCTATACCGTTAATACCTGCAACAATACAGAAAATATTCTTTGATATCTGGTCAAAACGCTTCATAAAATGGTAAATATAATACAAATTGCTTAAAAGTCGCACAGCATAGCGTGGCAATAATGAATATCGCTGAAGAAAGATATTTAAAGAAAATTCGCGCATAGCATTCATTGAGAATGGGCGCCATGGTATATTATTTTAAAAAAATCTAAATTAAACTTACCAGTCAGGGTAACATTGAAGAACACATGCTATGGACTTCAATCTGAGACGACTGCATGCTGTACCTGTTGAAAAGAGACAGAAATTTTAAGGTAAGTAATAAAAAAATAAGCATTGAATAGGAAAATTGGACATTCCATATTGAAGATATCACGAATTCAAAAATTGGAGTACCAAATCATTGATCATGTCTGATTATGTTGTAAACCACATCTACTGAGTTAAGATATTTAGGGTTTTGGTACAACGTCAGCTAAAACAGGATTTTACGAAAATTTGACTTTAGGGGGATGGAAAAGAAGAGGGATCTTTGTATAAAGATAACGTGTTTCATATTTATGGATACTTTTTATTAAAGGGTAACGGGGGATGAAATTTGTTATAAAAATGTCAGCGTTTTAAAAGGTAGGGACAACATTTAGTAACAAATACCTACTTAGGATAATCATTTTTTAATGTTTTTCTGGTAGCTTAGATAATTAACTTTAAAAGGGGGGACACAACTAGTGCAATAGTTTCTGATGCAAACAATACCAATCTTCATAGATAGTTACGTACGCTTAGGGCAGAGCTAACTTTATGTCCTATAATAACAAAAACAACAAAATGTAATGACACACCACACTACACGAAGTAATTTCGTACAAAAAGACATTTCATATGGAAGCTTCCAGATAAACAGGAAACAGGAAAGATAAACATTTGGAACAAATAATTTGTCCAATGGAACGCTCTTAATCCAACCTTCGTGCGAAGGATATTACGAGTATATCTCTTGATTAACAAACACTGGACCAACTGGACGGTATTTGAACTACTTCGGGCTCTATAAAGGAAAAATCCCAAGTTTCGCAACTCAGTTCTTGCACCGTAAAAAGTTTTAAGATCCATGTATGTATCCATAGATTGACATGACCATCGCATGAAAGCACAATGTATACACGTAATACATAATTATTATATTAAATTAGATTGTTTACTGCGATTGCCAAATCAATCTATGGATACATACCTACATGGATCTTACAACTTTTACGCTGCAGGAACTGAGTTACGAGACATGGGTTTCTTTTTTACAAATCAGTTTTTGAAGGAATAGATGAGATGCTTCCATTTTTGTGTTGTCAATCTAACTGCAAATGTAATTTTGTAATCGTATACACTTGTATGGGTTTAAAAAGTTATTTATGCAGTAGGTGGTGCACTAGACATCTGGACCAAATTGCATTTTTTTTTTGTTTTTCCTTGACTTATATACTAAACACTAATTGTATTTTAAAGAAGCTGCTATGTTTGCTAGAAGTGCCATAGAATTTTTATATTCGGTGAGTGAGTGAGCGACAAAATTAAAAAAACTTTCGACTACCTAATTTTAATTCTTAAACGACTGTCTCAAATTGAATGAAATTTGAAATAAACCGTGTTTATACAATACCAGCCCGGCTACTAAAGATTCAGGCTCCTAGGTTTATCCACAATCGAATTATATGGGGTTAAAAATGGCCTGAATTGCTTAAAATAAAGTACGGCCGTGCCGCTTTTTTGCTCAACTTGGCGACGGCCTGCCCCCAGATTAATGTATACACAAAGGTCCTTGAGGGGTTGTGTAATTATCGTAATCAAGTGATCAAAGTATTTAATAATGACAATTATTAGTAAAAGTGCAAACCTAACTATTATAAGGAAACTTAAAATTAGGTAATTAAAATAGGTAATAAAGGCGATAATAGTGCAAGAGCCAGAGCCACACCCAGTGGTATCTTACCTACTTCTTTTTCAGGTCCTGTTTTGATTGGGAAAGTGTGATTGCAGAAGATACTAAATACATATTTTGAGGCGACTCATCTCATATAAAGTCTATAATACTTATAATCTATCTGACGTTGGACGTGGTTGTTCATGGTGGTTGGCCAATGACCACTTAAAATTACCCAATGTTAGCAATGGGCCACTCAATTTCAATAAAATTAAATTAAAACGTGCAAGATACAATAATAAGAAGACATAAAAATTCAAAACTTTTGACAAGGTAGAGAGACTAGAGAAAGACACTAGGTGACACTGTTCTTGTAGAGTAGCAATAAAGTGCAGTGGAATGGATTATTATATAGGAAAAGCTTCCCGCATTTAGAAATCGATCGGCTCGAGTTATCTTGGGGCTCTTGAAAGCGCATTCTACGACGCTCCCGCCTCGCCCTCCACCTCTCACGCAAGTACGAGTATCTACCTACTATTATAAAGCTGCGACGATCTTCGAATAAAAACCATATTCTGCCAATAATAACAATTCTCTATTTCCGATTGTGTCCACATTGGTAAAATATTGTTTTCGCAGTTATTGCGTAACTCTTAACACATTCTATTCAATAAACGATTAAAAATCTTCATATCAAACTACGATCTGTATAAGTACTGTTCGTACTCGAACTCGTAGATCGAACGGCCAGAATGAACGTTGATTGATATACATAGGCAGGTACCTAAAGGTAGTTACGTACTCAATGAACTTAGACTGATACGAATCCTAGCATGGGCCAGGTAACTGGAGCGGGTCGTGCGATGGACACGATGGAAATTCAGGAAGCAGGTTGATTCGCTTCACTTTGCTAAATAAAATTACATGAACACTTAATGGAATTGCTCACAAATCAAACTAGATAATTTTATCGCTATTCCATTTACAAAATGCACAAATTGCATTAAGTAATTAAGGTTGTTGTGTAACACGAACGCATATGTTTCGCAGTAGTTAAACATTAAACATTATAATTACAACCTAATGGTATTAAAGGAGCAGTCGACCACACGGAAGATTAACCGAACGAGCTACCACGATAAATAATAATTAATTAGACAGCTGTCCGTTCGAAGCAGTCAGCTGCGACTATATGTATATTTCGGGCAAGCGCACGACACCATACATCGGCGATACCTCCCTGACCTCGGCTAAAGCTAACGGCCCCGGTGCATTCGCCGTAGCGGGTTCAACGGCACTCGTTTTTTCGCCAACTTTTACAACTGACTACGCCATTCAAGCCGCGTCGGCTCGGCATCGACATAATGCATTGGATTAAGAGGGGGAAGCCACCGCCGTATCGCGTAGTTACTCTCAATAGTCGTTGATCTTCTCAATGGGTAAATAACCGAGGCTACAATGAGAAGAGTATTTTAATGGTAAACTGATTAGTGTCTCAAAGAACACGAAAGGGAGACTCCTTTCTGAATTTAATTTACCAAAGCATTGAACCGGATGGAAAAAAAATTATGAGTGTACCTGAACAAAGGTCTTGCCTGGAAGACTCGCTTCGTCTAGAAGGTTGAATAAAGTAGGGTCCCACTTTAATCTGTTTATAACTTTGTATGCAACCCATTAGTTACCCACTGAAGGTCGGGTCTCCTCTCACAAAGAAAAGGAATAGGCCATAGTCCTCCACCACGCAGACCTAATTCGGGTCGGTGGTATTCACATGCCGTTTCAATACTTCTCCTTTACCGTTACATCATATTTAATTTTTTAACGCACCGAATTTTTAGCCACGGGGCTACCAAGTACCAACGCTATTTATATTTATAACTTTAAGGAAGTTGAAATTTTTGTTTATTTGTTTACAAACATACAATTGTGTAAATAATTATAAATAATATTGTGTCGTTTGATATCAGTTACGCGAGCGCGCGCACCGACCGCCCGACCTCCAACAAAGGCGGTGATAAGATTACACAATGAGAATGACCTGTTAATTATTATTTGCGCAAATAGTTTGTGGAATGTTTACATTTAAATGCATAATAATATACTGTAAGACGGACTTTGGAGCTCGTAAGCAGTTGCTGCAGATAGCTGAGGACTGGGTGGCGCAAAGGAAGAATAATATTAAATTAAAGATTGAAAAAACCACCGACACAATAATATATTTGCAGATTTGGGTATTTTCCCCACTTTTACCCCCAGAGTTTTTTCAGGGCTCAACCGATTTTCATTGAACATATTATTTTGTAATGTACACGTGATGGGCTTTTATTTGAGACCCCACTCGATTACATTTGCAGACATTCGGTTATTCTTCCCCATTTTCACCCCCCACAACTTTTAAACGACTCAACCTATTTTAATCAAACATGTCTAACAACACTCGCCCGTAACTCACCTATCATATAAAAACAACTAAATTGAAATCGCTTCATCCGTTCGCGAGCTACGGTGCCACGACCGACAGATAGACAAACAGACACGTCAAACTTATAAATATTGCAAATTAATAATTATTTTCTTGGATCAAATTCTTATTTCCAGGTGGTCGGAGTCGCGGGAAAAAATCTCAGTTAAAAATATAATATACTATACGACATACATTTGTAAATAAACCTACCTACTCTATATATAGCGAGCTGACATAGACCCGCTGACACTGAATGCATAATATTTCACCCGTTCGCTGACCCCTGTGCTAGGTCGGGAACACTTTGGATAATATTACCGTGACTTTGGTTAACATAACACAATAGGTTTCAGTTATCTAGAGGTGTTAGTATTCAGGGACCTTAAGCAATGTGTTACGTTATGAATGAAGTAACATTTCTAGGGATGATTTATTAAATTAAATTTTTAACACATCACAATCACATTAGGTACATTGATTGATTACATGATTCAAATAAAGCTGTGCATATAAAACTTTTTTCTTAATTCTTAGGTCCATTTATACACGTAGGTCCATTTATAAGGCCGTTTATTTTGGTCAACCTCGAACTAAATTTCCATTTCAATTTTATTTTTTTTTTAGGCTAAGGGCCATAAAAACACAAAATGCTGACAGATCCAGGTGGAGCTTCGAACGCAATCTTGAAGTAAAGTATTTGGCCGATATCTCGGAAACTATACAGAGTAAAAGTTATTGAGACCATTATTATAGAGAATAAAATTTTGAATCTTTTGTTTCCTGTAAACTTTTTTGTAAAACTCACCGAATCTAGTCTATTGCACATTGTTTAGTACGCTATTAATATCGCATAATTGGCGCATAGTTCAATCAGCGAAATCACCTTACTGGCGTAGTTAGTGCCTGATTGTTATACGGGTAAGAAACGTGAATGAAGTCAAGAAACTGAGAAACGTTATTCTAGAGATAAACAATGCATACATAGCTAGAACTAGATTGCAACACAACCTTAGATAATCCCGTTTCTGTAATAAGTTATCGTTGCCTTTGACAAGCAAGTGGAACAGGTCTGGTTACAATTGGTATGGCAAGAGAAATAAGAGAAATTAATTCAGGGGACACACACGGACACGACTGCGCAGGCAACGACTTTTATATGACCAGATGCATTACTAGTGTTGCACGTGTCAGTAGGCGACGGTGACCACTTACCATCAGGTGGCCCGTCTGTCTGTTTGCTTGCTCCATTTATAAAAAAAACTAGAGAAAAAGTAAAAGTGGATTCAACTTTTTACCTTTTCTAAAACAAAAAAAAGGCCAAAGGATGAACTTCTATACATAAAAGGTGACATACATCCGACTTATAAATAAGAGTCACCTAATTTTAGCTGTCCTAGTTTTGACATCCCGACACTCCAACTTGACATAATAAAATCTTTCATGCAGATAGAATTGAATGGAACTCAACTCATGCGCATATTTCGAGTCACATGCAATAGTTTCGAATCTATCCGACATTTGCCTTATTTTCATATTTATTTAAATATTTTAAAACAATGTTTGATCTTCAATTGATTCAAGGTATGACAAAGAGTATTCTTCTTATAAAATACCTTTTAGTTATCTGTGTGTATTAGATAGTCTGCAATGGATCAATAGGAAAGTGACGTCTTTAGTGGCGTTCCACACAAGGGTTCTGACGTCGATTGTATAGCTATTATCTGTGCTCACGACTCATGACGGTTTTGAGTCGTGAGCACAGATAATCGGTAGTAGGGATATTATACACTTTTGGCCAATGAACAGCATCCGATAAAACAAACGCTGCGCAATAATATCAAACCGACCAATAAAATTTGTGCTCATGACTTATGCCGATTTACCGTCTGTATAGTAATACAGACGGTAAAATGTGCATTGACACCGACAATACAGTTTTATTCCTTTTGCCCCAAGTTTTGATTTATACATAAAAGTGTTCAGAAAGAAACATTCAGTTTTTAACCTTAACTGCAATCAAGTATCCACAAATATATACATAATTATACGATTTTAAACAGAAATTATTTTCACCAGATTTATTATAAAGGGGCTGTCCATGTTGAATTCAAATCTTTGAATTAAAAACTAAAGGGTGGGAGAGTGATAGTAAAAGAGAATACGACATAGTGAATGGCTCGATTGATGGACTCATTAGCGTACGACTCAATTCGCCACGGCCTGAATTATGTAATATCGATTCATACAATGTATTGATCAAGTTGTACGCTGAAGGTCAGACTGTTTTACTCCCATCAAGTAGTAAATTAACGTTGAAATTGTTTATTATGCAACAATAAAACGTCTGTAAAGACTGAAGACGTCCGCGCTATAGCTTAGAGATGATATTAATATTAATTTAAATATTATGTATTTCCTTATGCGAGTGGTCACCCAGTAGTTGAAATTCGACTATACTAAAACTTTTTACTATGTATGATATTAAAACAAAAAGATTTATAAATCACCCGTGGAACAGAAAAATGTACGGAAGCGTATTTTTAAAGTCAGATATTACAATAACTAAATTATTTTTCAAAATAATATATTGTAGTTTATGTAATTCTGCTTGCGGTAAACTTAAGTTACAATTAAATGGATTGACCGTTTTCTACCCATATTCCTTAAAACGCGGAACGACTTTTTCGATTTTAATCAAAATTTACTATCGATTTATATGTATGTATAGAATGCTTGAATTTTTCAACTTTTCTCACACAAATAGATGAAACCAATGAATAATATAAAAAATAAATGATGAATCATTTATTATTTTAAAAAAGTGACAAACAACGATTGCCGTATATACGAGTAATCTGTTATATTTAACTTCCATGAGGCCATGTTTTCTCGGAATCTTTAAAACGCTGAGCGCTGTTTTAGCAAAATATGATCGATGTCCCCTTAAGGAGGAGAATTTATGCAGAGTTTTGTAGACTTTAAAATTTTATTAAATTTGGTAACAAGTGTCCGATAAAAACGCAGCATTTTTCTTGAGCGTGACATCGTAACCGAGTGACAATGATGTTACTCATACTTTCACTACGTGATTCGATCGAGTCTCGTCTAAAACAAGGGGTTGATGAATGCGCGAATACGCAGCCATCCTTTTTCACACACCTGTGGATTATAAAAGTGAAACGGCTAGCTGATTTCAATACCGCGCCAATTAAGGTGAGAAAAAGAACTCCATAAATAAGCTGCTACAAACAATGAACTGTGCATAATAAAAAACGGACGCCCACGACTACGATTCTGACGTACGACTATTGGATAAACTTCCATTTAGCCCATACCTCCGATCGATCTGAATTTTGGTACACACATGGATTTTGAATTATTATTGATTAAGAATATCATGCTGAAAATATCCGCAAATTATATTTTCAATGTCAAATTGCTGAAAAATGATTTTTTATGGTTTTTTTGCGCTATACATGCTAAAAATAAACGAACGAAAAATTCGATTTTTGTCCGTTTGACCTTGAAAACATAATTAGCGGGTATTTTGAGTATGATATTCTTAATCAGCTAGTCAAAATCCATATGTGTACAAAAATGCAGATCGATCGGAGGTATGGGCTAAACGGAAGTACACTCCGACTATTTGTCGAATTAGCAATCTTATCGTTTTTGCATTGATCGAACAGATAAGCAGCTTCGCTAGGCCCTACTACAGCTTGAAATCAGTTACCGTGCCGATAAACTGCGTGTGTTTTTGATTTTAGAGGAACGTTAGTACTTGCACACCACCGGTTAACGAGGTTGCGTACTGTTGTAGTCGACTTGGCAAATGTTCAAAATAATTCCAATACGCGGCTTTTAGAATTTAATTGTTTTCAATGTTCACTAAACAAAGTATATAATACAATATGCAGTTAGCTGAGATAAATACAAATGTCTCTCAGCAGATGATTCACTGATTGCTAATATTATAATATTATTGTTTTTTGATCCGAAATTTGTTGTTTTAGGTATATTTTTGTTGGTAGGTATGTCCTTCAGCCAGAAATGAATTTCTTAGAGGTTAAATAATTACTTTCCACAAGTAAATATTCCGATAATGAAAAATTACCTATGTATATATAAAATTAAGAACATACAATGGTAGATTATTTCGCTAAGGAATATAAAAAGTAAAAAAAATATGTTTAAACTTTTTCCACGATAACATTGCCTACAAAGTAATTAATTGCAAGAGTCCGGAATTACCACTAAGCAATTAAAGACACGATGTATAAATTCACGCGCGATAATAACCAGTTTGATTAAATACAGGGTAAATGAAGGGTTTTCTCAGGTTCCCCTAGTGTTTTTTCTGGTTTACTTACAACGTAAAGTCACAAAACTCCGAGTAATTGTAATTTATTATTTCGTATGAAAGTCATAACCTACTAGTACCTAATCACTCTAATCACATATAAAAGTACATCGTGCGGCACACTAATTTATTTAAGGTTTTACGTGAAAACAAATTAAAAAAAACTAAATTTTTAACTAAACTAAACTTTTTATGTTAGCAGTCACTTTCCCGTTTATTATGTGTTTATTGAAGAAAATATAAACTAACCTGAAGTTCAAGTCATAAACTGCTTCATTGCTGCCATTGTAGTTGTTCACCCGCTGGACGTGTCATACTCGTATCTGTAGGCAAGACAAACAATCGTTATTGAAGTGAAAACTTCTTTAGCGGCGTTTTTCACTTGTTTTGGGATGGGTAAAAAAAATGTACACTCGCGTCAGGACAAGTGACGGTCGAAAATTCATATGACGGAGGGAGAGTATATTTAAAATAAGTATGTATGTATAGAAATTGAACAAAGTGCATCTATCAATGAAAAAAGTGACGACCACATAAATTATAGTTTTTTTTACTGATAAATAAAGCAATTATTCCTTAACCATTCCAAGATATTCAAAAATGCACAACGTTAATGTTTAAGTTTTCACTTCTGCCGGCACTCCCGGAGTGCAACCCGTTGTTTATTTATTCCGTTACTTACCTAGTAAGTCACTGGTAGATCTTCAACTATCGAAACGATACATTTATATTTCAATAAGAAAGCAGAAGAAAGCATACGTTTTTGCGATGCTGTGGTCGTTAATCAAAAAGATGAACGAGATTCATTCATGTACAAAATAACCGCGTTCGCTTTCCCGCTACGCACGCTCACGCCACTCCAACATTCTAATTTAGGTCCAACAAGTTAGGCACTTCATAAACAAGAGCAAACTAACTGTTGCGTTATTGATACGAGTGCTCACACTTCGTGTACTCAAAACTGATTCGATTCAATTTGTTGAACCTCACCCTAATAGCTTCGACGCCTAAACGTCAATACGTTGCATAATTTTGATGCTTTTTGTATCCCTGTGCATGATGTCGACACGGATTTATAAACTAAAGACATTTTGGCAAAAACATGCGATGTGCTCCGTGCGTAATCCTATTCACGACTAATCTACGGTGCCTGCGATTGTTTCTGTTTTGGGCATAATATTGCGTTCGCACGCGACACGCCTCCATATCTCCCTTTAGTTTATAAATCTGTGGGTCGAGTTGTCGACTACCTGCTCTTTGTTAGTTAAAACAGACGCGGTACCAATAGTGCCCTTACCATAATCGGTCACAAAAAATCTCACCTCTAACTTGGCGGCTGTCTCAGAGATAATGTCAGAAAATACGAGATGTAAACTTCCGCTTGTGTTATCAAACGAATAATATGTTGTCTTTTTTGCATACCAACAAACAGGAATAATACATAGTATTTATTTAATATTTAATCGACTTATAAGAAAATATGTAATCACATTTACGTCATTTTAACGTACGCGTTGCATGCATATTTTCTAATTATTTAATCAAAATTGTAGAAATTGTGTCTGCTGGTTGTGTTTATTATTGTAATTAACTACCGTAATTACCACGGAAATGTTCATGTTAAATACAATTTCAACTGTTGCGCCTAAATGTGCCAAAATCTTAGTCTACATTGTGTGTAGCAAGAACGCAGATACGATATTCAAATTTAGTCGTTAAGTTCCAAATCACGTAACTTGAACTGGAATTCTCGGTGAGCATGAGCATCACAATGTAACAAGCTAGATTCAAAGGCGCGCTCATGGCATCGCATTTTCGCTCTATCGGCGAATACATTTAAATTGCACCAAAAAAAAACGTTGTGCGTTTTTGATTTTGGAATGGTTAAGGAATAATTTTGCATCAATTGCTTTATTTATCTACACTAATATTATAAAGAGGAAATTTGTATTTTGTGTGTGTGTGTGTGTGAAACCATTGGAAAGCTACATTCAGCCTGAGTAACATAGGCTATATGCTAGAATAGATTAGAGATCCTTACTGAAACTTAAGTAACGTAACTCAAGGTGTAATAAAAGTGCCCTAAAACGTCTTTCGTCGCATGCGCTGCGGAAACTATTGTATACTGTTCTTTTCATATGTAATGATGTAAAAAACTAAACGTGTTTTTGTTTGGATTTTTGCAACGGACTTGGTGGTGAAAGTTTGTGACTCAAAAAAGTTTCGATATTAGTCAAATTAATTGGCAGAGGAGCCTGCCGGATCAGCTAGTCAGTATTAAAGTACTATCATGTCTGTGGTCGTTACTTTTTTCAGGTGCACTTTGTTCAATTTCCATAAATATTAAACACTCTACCTCCGTCTTACGAATTTAAGAATCAGGACACGTGTCCTGTCAGGATTGAGGAAAAAACACCATCTTCACGTATAGCAGCAAACTATTTCTTCCCTCTTTCACGAACGTCATGTAATCGTGTTTGACTGGATGGCGCCAATCACAAAATATGAAATCGTTTCTGCACTTTTTACTAGATGGCGCTAATAAAAAAAAAACACCCTCCGTCTTACGCATTTTCGATCAGGGTCACGTGTCCCTGGCGCGTTTAACATTTTTACCCATACCAAAACTGCACAGCGCCGCTAAAGAAGTTTTCACTTCAAAAAACACAAAAAGAAGCTATGACGTCATATCCTCTTTTCAGGTCTGACAGCTCGACATTTGACGCTTCGATAAATTGTAATCGTTTTTTAACTAAACTAACCGCTCTTACGTCAACGAAAAGATGTTTGATACATCTTTTCCAATTGTTATGATTTTAAAATAATGAGGGAATAACTGTTTTGAAAGTGAAATTTAAGTGTTACGCACAATTTAGCGAGTGCACGTCGACGTAATGATTACAACGCAACGGTCAAAACACCTGTTTTACGATACTAAGCATAAGATTGGCATTATTGTATTACGCTACGTTTAAGTCTGAAATGGAAATTGTAGATGCAATCAGAAAATGACTTAATTATAGCATTTCTGTCACAATTTATGGCGTAGCTATGTAACGAAATAGCAGTACGGAATCTCTTTCAGTATATCGTTTCGTGTGAGTAGAGATGCAAGTTACGCTCTCTCTTTTTTGGTTTTAATGAGTTGCGCAAATGCAGGGCATCTGATCACTTCAAGTTATGGATAGAAATCCTTTTTTCCTTTATTGCAAGTACTTAGAAGTTTAGAACACTTTTGCTGTCGGACAAATCTTGGACTACATCCACCATATTGTCTTCCAGTAAACAGATCAGTCACTACTCGCAAACCCGATTCTCGCCATAACTTTCCTCACGTTACGCGCCATAGAATGTGCAACAACAGTACGATGCCATTAATTACTGAGCCCGCGCATCGTGCGCTGGCCGCACATGCATTGCCCCGCTACCTACGTGACTGAACCGTTAAGGTGCGTTTCCACTGAAGTTGTTGGCAATTTTTCTTCGGTGGAGATCCAGTTTTGGCAAATACATGAAAGATCCTAATAATGACGGTCTGGAGGAACGCATTGAAGTTTTTCTATTAATCTATTCTATTAAATAGTCTACAGAAAATTTCATCTTTATAATAATTTAACTACACCAAAAAAGTATGTTACGTTGATATATGTTTCCATCCTCGGAACAACTTGATGATACTGAATAATTACAGCTATTTGTTTTATATTAGGGGTAATAATTTCCGCGAATCCTACCCTATTCTATTTTCATTCCATTGTCTTTTCAAGATTAGTTTGCCTGAAACAGATATGAGAGATGAGAGAGAGCTGTGTAAGCGTGTAAGGTCGCCTTTCATAATTATTATTAATGTTGTAATTTTATGCAATTCTGTAAATTGTTGAATCCTATGTGTTAAGTGCGCAAAAAGGCTTGATGTATTGTAATTTTAAGTTTAATGTTTTGGTTCGTAATGCAAATCGATGTAAGCTGTTATGCTTTTCACAAAATAGAGGACAAATTTCGATCGTTTTGCTATTTTCCAATTCAATGATAAAAAGAAGAGTTTTCCTCGCATACCGAGGATTGCGTGCTATGTCCGTTGCAGCGCCAATGCAGTCGTCGCACTCCATTTCGCACGAGGCCTTCTAACCAGCAAAACGTCTAGTCTGTATACAAGACGTTCCATAATATATTGGCTGGAAATAGGATCCGGACAATCCTGGTATTGATTTGTCAGAAAAACGCGAAACACGCGATTTGACGACTAGCTCGGCTTCTAGTGAAACAACAGGTGTGTCCGTGTCGCGTCTAGCGAGAGGGTTTCGAGTTCGAGATCGATACGTCTCGCGACTCGGACACGGCCCGCGTGGCGAACGAAAGCAGAACCCTACGCTCCACCGTGGAGGAGTGCATGAGGCGCCCCGCGATAGGTCTATGATTTATGGCCAGCGGTACCGTGCCACCCATCCCACACGACAGAGACAGATAACTCTTTCGCTCCCCGAGCATGCGCGCGCAATTTTCTACCACGCCACGCTGTACAACTTGTTGAACCTGCCGCCGATGCCGATGAATATGGTCGCCAGTAACGCCCACAACGCCGAAATCTTCCTCGTAGCCTTAATAGAAATATGCAGTATCGACACTTAAAGTGACGTTTCTAGTACCTTTTCCTACGTTCCATTCAAGTACTTATACATTAATCTGTGTGTACCCTTAGTTCGTAAAGATTCCTTAAATTTATCTATCTTTTATTTTATGTCAGCCGACGACGCGGCGACCGTACCGATACAGGCGCATTGCGGGAAACTCCTCACTTACTTACACGTCCTTAATATTAAAACTAATTTGATAGTCGTAGAGTAAGAACATAAATTAATCTATTTGTTCTTGCTATCAGAATACATTTAATAATTCGGCTGCAGTTTTGCCTTAAGACGTAATTAGGAATATAATTAACAACAACTTTGTAGGTACAGAAAAATCGAATACTTACCTTTATATACTCGTATTTCTTTACGAACAAAATAATTGGGAACAACAATACGACGTTGAATAACATTAACTTATCTACTCGTATTTTGCAGATTAGTGTGACCATAATATATTTTATCAAAAGTTAAATATTACAAACATAAAAACAGATTGGACCAGTAATAATAATAATAGTAAAGTCCATGATGCAGAAACTATGTTTATTATGTATGTATATTGTTATGTATATTAATTATGTAGGTCCCTATAAGTTTGTAAAAAGCATTTTGTTCTAATCCGTTTTTTCGTCGCTTGAGAATGAATCTAGCAATATTTTAGATAAATATAAGCACATTGGACGAAAAACATCATACTGGGATGTGTGGCTTAACTGGTTATTTACATTTTTACGAGTTCTATGACGTAATTCGAGCGTAAATAGCCGAACAACAGACGTAGATGGTCGGTAGGTACGTGGATACTAACAAAACTGCTCGGTCGAGAGGCCCGGCAAGGCGGACTGGTCATCGGCACGACTCGGGGTCTTCGCCCGCCATCCCGCACCTATAACTGACCTAACACTAGGCCCAACTTCTCCGCGATCGAGGGTGACGTCGCACCTGGCGCACGGCGCGGGCGGCGGCGAACGATTCGAAAGTAGTTTTTATGTTAGCAGTATTAGCTATCTGTCGATGGCAGTTTATTTTAATAATGCGCGCGCAGATGGCGCGCGCGCAGGGTTACGCACTCTGGGCCGGGCGAGCGGCATTCTCCACCCTATGGCGTGGCGCGTAGGGTGCAGTTAGGTGCGTGCCGCGGCTCCGCTCGACTTGTAAACAAACCGGGCGAGGGCAATGGCTGCCGCCGCTCCCCGCGCTCGCCTCGCCACGACGCCATTCAACCGGGAAGTTCACGCTTTATTTTTAGCGTTTCATGAAACCCCGACTATTTAATAATAATTCTATAATATTCAGTAGGTACCGTTCGCCGAAATTATCTCCCGCTCGTTTGTTTCACACGAAGAAAAAATTTGAAAGGATTCGAAATGATTGAAGAATATCGGTCCGTTAAATTCAAATCTCGAATTTAAACGAATGCAGCTCCGTTAGCATTGCGTCACTTGGATGTCTAATGCGCTTGCTATTCGTCATTCGTGTAATGTTTGCTGACACAGGAAGTGGTCGATACAAACAATACCAGAATATTTAAGACGACCCGGAAAGGACAATTCATTTACCTTGTGAATACATATTTTAATCCTGAGCGTTTGCAATATTCATTTTTTTAAACTTAGTCATTTATACAATGCGATATTTATCCAACAATTAGTATTTAAAGGGGCTTAAAGTATTTAATTTAAATTTAATTCTATTGACAGGAAATATAATGGTGGATCGACTATTTTTAAAACCGGTCTAGCGAACATAAAAGGTCGGTCGATGCGTTACTTGGGTATCAACGAAGGGAGCATTGGTTACTACGATACGGCCAGGTGGCGAGGCCGGGGTCAACAGCCTGTATAACGCTACAACTATGTTCCATATAATGTTATATTGTTAAAAACGACGCTCAAGTCTTAACTACATCTAAAGAGCATACTGACGACACTGACATAGATGACATTGTAAAAGCCTTCGAAAACACTGTCAGGGTCTTAAAGAACGATACCGCTTAGGAGAATTGTTGTCTTCTGTAGAGTCAACTACGGCAGTCGAGTGGTGGTAGCGGGCTAGCGGCAGTGGTCGGGTGAGAGTCAATGACCTGAGGGCGAGGAGGGCGCGGGAGGGTGCGCGCGCACACAGCGGTGCCCCGCCTTTATTTATTACGATACGCGCGGCGCGGCGCGCTCGGCGCCGGCATCGCTCGGCGGGGCGGAGGCCGCATTCCGGGCGGCCGGCTCCGCGCCGAGGCCCGCTGCTAAAATAATCGCTTCCCATGCCATGCTATCTCGCGACTCGGTCTACGTCAGAAACGAGTCACGCTTTAAAATAAGCTATCTCGAAACTTACTCAGATTTTGAACGCCGAACACGTGCGACCACAGCGTGCACCACACCAACGTTCCGCGACTCACGAACACCTTTGTCACTGTTCATAACGATGAGAGTTCGAAAGATATCGAGTCCTCAAAGCGCTTCCGACACCCCTCAGATATATATGAGTCAACACATAAGTTCACATGGCGCGCGCGAAACGACGCGTCTGAACGACGGAACACGCGTTAACTTCCGAAGCGGCATGACGCATTAATGAGCGCGCGGCGCGGATCTACCGAGTGCGCAGCAGACGGACGTCGGAGCGAGGGACGTAAGCCCCCCTCCCTCGCACCGGCTCCGTGCTGCCCTCTACGCCGCGCCGGGCTCATCGACCGCGCTCGCCCTCGCCGCCGCACCGGGCTGCTGAGTGCTGAGTGCTGCTTCTGCCTACTTGCCTACTGCCTTGCCACTCTCTCTTTACTGCGAGTAGCCGCGTTTCCGATTCCCATATATTCTACCCGCCACGCCGCATCACCCAGCCTCCACAACCTCACCCTCCCGGGGTGCATCTTCAGAGATGAAGGTTTCTGATCGCAACGTCCGCATACACATTGATGTCCTTTTAAAGTCCATCAGGATGTCCAACTACGAATACGAAATGTCTAATGAATGAATTATTGACGTAAAACAAATGGGGACGATGTTACTTAAGTTACTCCTATTAGCATACGTACTGAAAGCAGTTATACTTTAAAGGAATTGTCACCGTCAATTAAGTAAATTAATTAATGTCCAAATCACATTACATTACACCTGGTGATCATCATAATAGATAGCTCGTCATTGAAAACAGTGCCCTAAAAACAACAAGCGGTAATTTAGCGCCTCTGGGCAGTAGTGATTTGCTAACGGAATGGCGACGTGTCGACCGACAGCCACACATGGCTGTGCGAATCACAACGGCCTCTCTGGCCGACGCCTGCTGACATTAAACCAGTAAATTTAAAAAAAAATACCATATACAGTTACTGTTTCTGAAACATTTCAAGATGTCGGCTATTCAAGTAAGTTTCGGCATTATTTTGCGAGTGTGTGCTCAGTATAAAAATGTAAGTATTTATTTTAATTCATTAGTAAGTATAAAAGTAGCCATGCAATGTCTCGCTCCATCTGCAAGCAAAATACAGAATTATACATTTAACTGTATGTAGTGCTTGTGCTTTTTGTGCAGATTCAATGAACTAGTTTTTTGTCGAGGCCGTCGACGCTCGAGTAAACTAGCACGCCCCCGAATAAGAATCGTACTGCGATTGTGGCTCCTCTAACGGGTATCATTTAGAGTACATTGCGGGTGCACTACAATCTGTTAGAAATCAAAAGTGCACAGGTAACTGTTTTTTACACTGCGAAATTGTAAGCAGATAATGGATCGTGTGGAAGTACTTGTGACCAAGTCAATTAATACCGTGCAAGTAAATTGCTACTTCTACATTTATAACATCGTTACCCTAAAATAGCCTAAGAAATAACCTAAAAACCGTTAGAATCCTTCCTAACCAGCACACAAACACAATTTAAAAAGAGATTATTAACAAAATGCAATAACTTAAAAAGACAAACAAATTGATATCGTTAATAAAGACAGAATTATCATATACAATAAAAAGTTCGTTCTTAAAATTTGAAACAGTTCTGACTGAAACATCAATTTTAGGCCATGCGCCATACCTGATGCGGCTGACCTAAGAGAAGTTTTCCTTATTCCTACTTCTACATTATTCTTAACCTACTCATACATTATTTGATAATAATGTATGAGTATGATGATGTATGATGTTTTCTCATACATTATTTAATAATAAAGTATGAGTAGGTGTTTTACAAAAATTCTCAACCAGTTGTTGTATTGTTGTTTGTTAATGACAACAAACACAGCACTCTGATTGCCGAATGAAAAAATCAGGCATCGTTTCTGATCTTTTATAAATAAATATATATCTGCGATAACCATCGGAGGATTGTACCTACATTTATTTTCATAAATAGGTTAAAGCGTAGTTACACCCCTGACCGAAGCAAGCCTCCCACTACCAAAGAGACCTAATAGTTTAATTCTGCACAAAATAGGTCACACTAAGAATCCGTCTCAGTTGTGCAGAGTTCGGCTGGGCATCTGCGAGTGTACTCGTTCAATATACAAAACTTTCGAATAAAAAATATCAAGCAAACTCCCAGTGCTGTGAACAAAGAGTGGAACGATGGAAAAATGTCTACAGAAATTCTGTAACGATGTAGGAACTTAGGAGAATCATTACAAAAACTTATAAGTGAGTGGTTGACCAAAAAGGGACCTCAAGGGAAAATAATTGATTTCGAGTAAATCGCGTTTGAAGTTTCGTGTAGAAGAAAGGTTCGACTTTTAGGACTATCCATTTGAGTAGCGTCGTCGTCACTTTCTGACACGTACGAGCGTCTTTTTATACCTGAGCAAGATAAAGAGAGTTTGTTGTACTAGACTAGAGATAACCTTAAAAGTAAAACTGATTGTATACACTTACATCACAACAACTAGTGTGCGCTGTGTGTAAGGTGTAATTTATCCAAAACTGCCTCGGCTCACAAAAAAAATCATAAAAAAAACTACGGCGCCAAAAATATTCTGGTTAGACCAAAACAAGACCACAGATTCAAAAATTAAAAAAAAAACGGTTTCTATTCCCTCCAGGTGCCTTTTTTGGTCAACCACTTTATACCTAATTAAATTTAGTTACGATCATGTTACGATGAACGTTGGTCTCAAAAGACTACAGATGTGTAAAAAATTCTTTATTTCTACGATTATGTTATAACTCGACAACTGCTTGTTTGAAAAACTTATTACGCGACACAAATACCATGTACGCTATAACCTACGAAGCATCTACGAATCGCCTACGAAACTTCCCTAAAGTATCGAGCACTTTTGCCTTAGTTATTCCATCAATATTTCCAATACAAAGTTTTTCTAATCTGTTATTGGCTACGTTATTGGTTGGTCTCTTCTATATCTATCCATGTAATCTAACATCAGAATCAGTGAGATTATTAAGTTCATTACAGCTACAGCCATATTACTATTATAAAATGGTTGGCTTTCACGTTTGTATAAAATACAGCGAGGTGTTAATGGTCACTGCAACCACAGCCAACGTCCGAACCACTGCAGAAGATGGTAAGTGAATGCGTTGCACTACATTAGAAGAATAAGATGGCCGAAGCAATAATTTGCCTCTGGCGACGACTCCTTGAAAGAGTGATGTAAACTACACCTTAAGCCGTGTGGCTTAAGTCGTTTCTCGGAACGCTACTAAAAAATTATTTACTTACAGAAGATTAACAGGTGCTGGAACATTTGTGGTAGTAATTAGGTCATCTGCAATGGTCAGGAAGTTTGTGCTCACCAAAGTGGAAATGATAAATAAATACATACATACAAACGTCCTCCTCACGCATCAAGTAATTTTATCGTCATAATGGCCGCTAAAATTGCTGAACTTTCTTCAAAAATCTCTTCTAAAACATACACTGAAGCTTAGGTACTAGCGAGAAGGCTTTCATGAACTTTTAATTTAAGCACTAAAACTGGACTGGTACCGATTATAAAATATTGGGTTTGTTTTTTAAGTCAATCACTTAAACCCTGGCTTATGGTAGGTGCTTAATATACTGTTTTCTCACAAAATAAATGTTTTATTTCCAATATTCAAGACCTCTCAAGACCTCTAGTTCCGAAATTGTGTTGAATTAAATTGTGGATGTTGTCAATATGCAAGCTGCAACTGGGTAAGCAACCGCTACCCATTCTACGGCACGTACTATATACTCTTAGGTAAAACTAATAGACAAGCTGTTTATTTAATATAGAAAATATAGCAGCGTTAGGACGACAGGTATCCCCACATTTGGGGTAAAGTATTTAATTACGCTGTTCCGCTGTTACATTTAAATGTAGGTAAATAAATTACACGGAATTTTATCTCTATACTCAAAAACATGCTGGTATCATCAATCACTTTTTGGTTCCGAATGATGTAAAGAACTTTTTGTGTTTTAAACTTATCAAAATTCCCTATGCTAGCCGACGAAGTTGTCTGTTACCTGGGTTGGAAAATTGGAAATCCAGCCAGCACGAATGTCTTAAGATATGTGTGCTTTACAAAATTTAATGTCACCTGCTATAACGGTGAGACAAACATCGTAAGAGAACCAGCATACCCCAGAGTTCTTCATAATGTTCTCAATGTGGTATTAAGTCCACTAACCCGCATCACAATCAAGGAGAAGGAGGAGAATAATGGGGAATTTGTGTGTAAGTGACCCATTGTAGGGTCAGGTACTCAGGTTATCTCTCGCAACGAAATGGATTTAAGGTATTGATATGGATTTGGTATGGATTTGAGGTATTGATGGAGGTAAGATATTGTAGGTTGGGGACTTCACATGCCTTAAAGAACATTATGGAGAACTCTACCATGTTACATTTAATTTTTGTAAAGTGCACGTAACTTTTAAGATTCATTGATACGTGCCGCTGATCCTCGAGTAAAATCCCAAATTATGAATTTGGGATGAATTTGGGCACTGGGCACCGCTTGAAATTGGGTTAGATTGGTGGAAAAGCGCCACCGTCCTTTTATGAAAAGAGACCGGACCCGACCCTGCTTTCACTATTGATCTGGAGAAAAGAACTCACAAAGTGTTGCTAGAAAGAATCATAGACACCAATGGTTTTAACGCAGTGTGACTCGGTCTGTTAGTTGATAGTTTGAGCCGTGGACGCAGCGAGCGCGCCGCCTACGTTCGCACAGAAATAACTGCGCGAGCGCCGCCAGTGAGTCAGCGCAGACAATGGGCCCGGTGTCCCCGTGCGTCGGCCTCCTGCGACAGCTTTCGCCATCTTCACCTCGTCATAACCTTTTCGCAAACTGCGTGTCTAAGATCCTAGATAATCATATAAAAACTGCCTTTTTCATCTGCTGTCAAGTGATCACTGCAACCCAAGGACACCCACATCCAACTTCAAACTGAGAAGAAATCCTATCTGAGATTGTATGCGGGTACTTTGCTACCCATGTAGGTACGCTTTCATTGGGTTAAAATAACGTTATATGGTCATATATTATGTATAAAAGTTATCCGAATGGTGCACGAGTATCGACTCAGCAACAATACAGGTTCATAGTTCAAGAAAATTGGTGTTTCCCATCTCTATTTCATACCCAAAGTTTTATTTATAGAAATACTGGCAAAGTCTAGTAAATACTGGTAGATCTAGTCCAAATTCCTTGCTCTTCATTAAAATGCTTTAAAAATGATTCAGTTAAAAAGTGCAAGGAGCACACAAATTAAATCACTAGAACTCGTACAGTCTTATAAATGAGAATTAAAAAGAAAAAAGGAAAAAACTTATTTCCGTACTTCTATGGCGAATTAAAACTTCAGAAGCTTCCTGGATCACCACTCTTTTCCAATCAGGTATAATTCTTTCGATTGACGTAAGTAGTCTGTTATCAGAAAGTGTGAAAAGGCCGCCAGCCAGTACCACACACACACATCCATCACAAAGTTATTCGTGAATTCCAATTTTATGTTTGTAGGTTTATAGCCTAATTCTCTTATAAATTTCTTTTATTAATCTGTGCCTTTTAGTTTTGATAGTAGCAGTAGCTGTTTGTTTTTCGTGTTATCGTTTGATGAATAATTTATTCGACGGGGAAGGTTCTTGTCAACTTTGATGTTTGAGCCACAATTTCTTCCTGTGGCCAACTTTAAATTGATTTATTTAATTGAACCTTTCACCTTCCATTTGCCTAACTTTGTCTATTTTCTTTTTATAGTCTGAAGAAATATGTTATCTTATCTTGTATCCTGAATATAATCCACTAATAAGTAGATAGGTTACCCAGTGCAAGAAAATATCCTTATTTTCTTCTACGTTGTTACCCATACAATAGACCTACTTGGAGTAACAACAAAACATTGAAACAGGCAAAAACTTATCTCAGAAGCTCTCAAAAGCTCAGTAGCATCGAGTGACTTTTACATGGCAGGTATAGAATCTACGTCTGTTATTAGGTATTGGTAGACATTAAGTATTGCCAGTATAATTGTACTAATGCTAAGCGAAGTAAATTGGAAAACAGTAGATATCACGGGTCTATGCCTATTTAAAGACGTTAAGGTTTTCATTTTACCGTAACATTAGAACCATAATGATAAATCTTTCAATAATGGATTCTTCACTTTTGTCTTCCTCTTTTCCACTAACTAGTCAGTTGCACCCTTCAATTTAAGATGGCGGATGTCGCAACAGGGTGAGAGTCCCGAAACTCAAAACGTAGACTGCCCGTGACCCCCCAAAGTTTTCTGGAGAAAAATTGCTATTTATAATTTTTTCGATGTCAACCCCGTTTTTGATCTAATTCGACTGGCCTAATAGTGCACTTATTAATTTGCGTAAATGTGTCAAATTTGTAATTAGAAACAAATACGTAACGAAACCCTCATAGCAACTTAACCGAACAGTCGTTGTCAATGTATCGTATCATTGTTCGTCCAAAAATCTCGAGATATACCCCAGGTAGGTATCACATACTATACTCGTAAGACGGCATCCGCTCGATACGCAGCATTTCCTTAAAATTTCTTGTGGAGTGTTCGGCAAACATAACCGTAGGTACATACTAATGCAATGCTAATAAATACGCCGGACACATATTAATTTGTGTACGGCACTTTGGCGCAGCAATCGTTCAACAACGGCACCCATCAGTAACGGTCTAGAACAGTCCATCTCGATGTGCGCTGAAGCTCCTCAAGTCGATTACCGGTCCTAAAATAGTTAGGGCGGCAACCAATTAAATATTTCATCGTGGTGTTTGATATCAATCAGTAGGTAACAAGACAAGACAAGAAAATAGATAAAGTTGTATTTGTGTTGTACGTATTTCTGAATGTTCTGTTCACGCACAGAACAGAAGATAGAAGAGACGAGAGAGATACCTCTTTCTCTGTTCTGTGTGTTCACGTATCGTATAAATATGAAATTTATGGGCCATTTCGAAGTGATACTTAATTGTTGTGCAATTTTGTCAAAACACTTTCTGGATTTAACGTTTTCAGAATCAACAGTTCAAAAGATATTTTTCAGATTTATCCCCTAATGGGTAAGTTACGTGGAATTTAAAATTTTAAGAAATTGTAGTCGAGTTTCAACTAGGCTTTGACTGAGCAGTAACAGTTGACTTAAAAGTAATTTTGAGCCACGTTAGAAAATAATCGATCTTCAAAACCAGTGGCAGATAAAATAAGTTTGACAAGTTCTGGTCTAGGGCTTCGAAGAAAGGAAGCTAATGTGGCGGACACGTTCCTAGTTCAAATGCACGACGCCTGCAACTGCTGCATTGCGACGTGAACTCAATCGAACAAGAACCCAAATAGTGTCAACCGCTACACTTGAAATATAATTTGGATTTGGCATGAGTCCTTTCTGGGACTTTCTGCTGCCGAACTAGGTATGCCTCACATAGATTATAAAGAACTGACTAATCGGTAGATATTGTATTGCCTTTAGGATTCTTCAAGTAGCGAGTTTTAGTAGAACAAAAAGAAAATTCTTGGTTTAGTTTAGTTCGCCACTCTTCTTTTAACCTTTAAAAAACGATAATTAAAATAAAAAAAATAATGCAATGCGTTACACATATTTGCATATACGAACTTGAAACTCTAATACCTTCATTATCCCAAAAATATCTTGAAATTTTAGTTTTTGAATGCATTACATTAATTGAAAAAGAATTATAGGTAGGTTTAACTTATTACTCCTCCTGTAAGCGGATGACTATAGGTACGACTATATGAAAACTAATTAAGCTGTTGAAGCTTAATTAGTTTACAGTTTCGATAAATTTCAGAATTAACTTATTATGGAATTAATAAATTGTATCTCATTCGTCGTATTACCGATAATTATTTTCTTACTCATCCGATTAACAGGTCAAAGCCAATTACCAATTTAATTACCTAGCTATAGGTCGTTTAAATTTTTCTAATTACTTACATATCATGATATATTATTATATCACTAAAAATAACCTAGACCGCACAATCAATATTCCTTTATAAATTCAGTGTCAAACAGAGAAATATGTTTAAACTTTTGCCATAAAATGTGAAAGAAGAACGGAGTTACTGAGCAGCAGATACATAGTACGTAACACAACTCCGATTTGTTATCACAGGAAAGTGCATAACGAGATCGCCTCCGCCGCTGCAGAAAAAAATCAACGGTAGCAAGTTTACTACAAAGATATCCTGTTAGATACAAAATTGGATAAAATAAAAGCTTATAACAGGGCTATGAGAATACAGTACTAGCGAATATTTTTGCAACGGGCATAGTGCGAGACTGGTCCCGCTGCATTCTTGACCGCTACCACTGCCCACCACCGAACCGATCGACCTACACAGCCCTTGCATATTCTGCACTGCAAGTATACTTATATTCAGTAATCCTACACCAGTAAGGAGATTGTAAGCAACAGTAGTATAAAAATAGCACTGAAAAGGATTTTGTGTTGCTGGTGTCATTTTTGCAAATAGTTATGCATGGATGGCAAGCATAAAATGTATTCTGTATCTTTGGGCTGTATTGTATACCTGCTCCTTGCTAATGTGTGTATTCATTTATTTCCTCATTTGGCAACAAGTAACAACCAGTAAAATACTAAGCAGAAAGGTCCTAAGTACGCAGTAGTTTTATTGTGTACTTAAAGGTGAGAGAGCGAGGTGTCACGCAAGCACGAGAGAGACGGACAAATCGAGCGTGGGAACACTCTTCAACCCATGAAGTACGAGTATGATTGCGTTTGCGCCCGATGCAACTTTACGAGGTTTACTGATAACAGCTTTCAAAAGTTTCGCGAAAACACCGATTCTAAAAATACTCGTCATTCCATATCATTTTTATTATATCTTCAAGAGTTTCTTAAAAGCTTTGACAAATCCGATCGTTATGAAAGTTCAAATGGAACTATTAAACATGGATGCGATGTAATGGGGTGGGAAAATTGGAAATTATGTGATAAATTCAATTTTCTTATCGATGTAGTTGTGTACTCGTACATGTGTAAGAATCACGACACAAAAATCTGGTTAACCTGTTTTCGGACGTAAAACAAGTAAAAAAAGGTAACGGAGCTTTTACCAAACTCAAATAAGGTAAAAGCTGTAGTCAAAGCAGCTTTTGAATATTATGAATTATGAATACATATTATGAACGAAAATGTTATGTATAAATCGATGGAGCAAACGTAATTATTATAATTATTAAAATATATGTAAGTAAAAATTATTGAAACCAATTTTAAAAATTCCGAATAGGACTTCATAATAAAAGCTTGTTGAAAACAGGATAGCATATTTTTTTAGTAAAATAAGACCATCAGCACCCGCAGAAGTTGCAAATATGTATATATTATATACATCAATTTGGCAGATTAAATTTGTAGCCCTTTTTTAATATTGAAAAACTCTATTCATATTTACAAATTTTTATCTATTTACAATATATTCGGTTTTTATTTGGATAAGCCAGGCAAATCTTAAAAATTCTCAGTATAAAATTAACATGATTAACGTGAACTTTTGGAATGAGAAATCCCGAAAACTCTCACTTGTATCACACCTCACTACGTTGTAATGCTTTATTTTCAATTTTCATAAAGGGAAGAAAAAATGTAAAAAGTGGCTCCAACTATTTTTACACAGATGAACCTGCTTGGCATCAGGATACAATATAAATTAAAAGCGCAAGCTTGCTTTTTTTTTTCAATGAATAATTGTAAAAGATATAAGAAATAATCTCGGTCCCCATTAAACCGCTGTTTGGAGTTAAAATAAAAAATAATAGTGTATGTATTCAAAAACTAACGTTTTTCTGTGAGTGCATATTATTAGGTACAATTTCAACGTCGTCGACCGTAGTCGACAAAGCGAGAGTCCGCATTGAGAAACTGGCAACGCCAGCGTTTCGCCGCCGCGTGTGTGTCCTTCTGTTCGATGGGCGTAACTGTAAGTTGAAGGAATTTGTCGTCGCATGGCGGTAACTAAGACTTTTTATTAATTGGCCTTACAAGGAGCTTGGCATTTCATGGTCCACCCACCTTAGCTGCCTGTAGACGAAGACAAAGATACAAGAAACAATACAAGAAGCTTTTCTGAAGATATTTTTAGTATATTTTTATAGAGATAGTACCTATTACGAGCACGCGAGTCACCAGATTTCGGTTAGTTTTCACAAGACATTGTTGTTTCAATTGTTTCAATCCAACCATAACATCTCAGCTTTTGGATTGAAGTATGCTTTATCGGTAGTCGTAAGTTGTTGAGTTGTTGATGCTTCTGTGGACACAGATACTCGCCCCTAGTTTGTTTCTTGAACTCATACTCTTGTCACCATAAGCAACTATTCATTTTCATCCAGGTGCAGAAAAAAAACGGTTTTAAGGTTTTTAAAAATGTGTAACAAACACTTGCAGTTTCGAATATGCATATCTACATATACGATAGGTAATAAAAATATTGCGAACACAAAAAGTGTTTATGACCATGTTGCATCTAGATGCACCGTTCATAAAAAGCTCAAAGTACTAGGATGAGATGATCGCGAGGCGGTCGACCTTGCTTGGTGTTTACATCGCCGCGCGTCGGTCGCGGGCGCGTCAGGGCCGCGCGTTGCACCGTGTGGGACACAAACAACCTACATATCCATACCTATAAGAGGCTAATGTGGTTATTGTGGTTCTATCTACATAGTAGTTCGAGTATGCAGGACGCCGCGGCTTGCGTCCGGTTGGGCGCGTCGCGTTCTGATCGAGCTGCAAGGATGCCACTGAACTCTTGTCAAGAATATTTGGAATTTCTCGCCTTATTAACTTATTGTTTTTGCAAGTTCTCGCCGTTCAACTGTGTGTTCAACGATTTTTAAATGCAAATATGTAATATACATATAAATCTTTCGTTTTAATATTATCGTAAAAGTAAATAGAAATATAAAGTTTTAGTAAATTATACTCGAATTTCGACTTCTGGGCTAGTTTGTACAATAACCCGCATTTCCATGAATGTAAAGCAGAAGGTAAAAAAATGTTTTTTAACCTGATTAGTTTGCTAGTCACACTAAAAAGCTTATTAAATTATTTCAAAGCGACTAAACTTTAGAAGCATGCAGTTTATTGCCTTGATTACGGAATCAAAAATTGTTTGTCAAATAATTAGCAGGTTATTAAGAGATTGAGTAATTTTAAATTTTGTTAAAGTGTATGTATAAGAGGAAGTCATTGTAAAACTTTATGATTTTACTCCTGTCAGTCAAAGCCATGTTACGGTTAATCCAGTTTTATGCAACTTTCAAAACATTTAAAGCGCGGCTGTTTTCCAAAAAACTTACTTAAACTAACTTAAATGCGCGACAACCTGGAATTGTAAGTATTGTATTGTAAATGAATATTTAAGTACCTGCTCGTCACTATTCTGTGCTTTGTGAAAACATAACACAACTGTACGCTTTAATAAGACTACATTGCATCAACAACTAGGTAATGCTCATATAAAACAGAATAGTAAACTACCTAATTAGTAACTTACTATTCAGTTTTCTATGGTAATGCTCTATTCCCATCTAGCAAAGTAGCATGTCCAGCGTGTGACGTGGTCGACAAAAGTATTCTGATCACCGTCCACCACGGGCTAGCATTAATAATAACGACTGCTATAATAATATAGCAGTCGTCGCCGGTAGGAAAACTAGATCTTGATCGACAAAAATGAACCTAACGCTAGCGCCGCACTCCAAACCGGTACCGGCCCAAATAAACGTAAAAAGTTTTTACAAGAAGATTAGATCTCTCGTATAGTTGGACATGAGCAACAGAGTATCAATTTTCATAGCACTTCCCTACGTACCTATTTGGTTCTTGAAGATGTAGATATGGCAATAACATAATTCAACTCCATATGCCCTTAACAAACCCGAAAAAATCGGCGCGAGGCGCGATTTGTTGAACTAGTTTTGTAATTTTACAGTAACGTGATAATTTGGAGTAATTTGGAGATATTTAAGTACTATACTTATTTATATTAATGTTGAAATACCTATGATAGCGATAGCGATTAAAGAAGCTTTTTAGTTTGCAGCATGCTGATGCGGGCTACCTATCTCTTCACCGCCCCCATTATCTGCCGGGAACTATTAATGCCTTTTTATCTACTTACTCGTACGCTTCGTTTTGCGAAATATGCTGACTTGAAACATAGATATTTTGTGGTCAAGTAGCAAAGCATGTGAGCTTTGCATGACTAAAATAAGGCTGAGTATTCACAAGAGTCCTGCACATTCCGTTGCTAATCCTAATGAACGAACAAAAAATAGATAAAGAAACTGTCAGTAGGACTGTTGGTCAAAAGAATAAACTTCTTAGCGTCACAAAATTTTAAATATAACCTTAGGGTTATTTAATATTATTACGATGTTATTTATTAGAAATTATTTTTATGGACTTATTCATACACTTTCATTTATCGTGCTCTTTTACACAGGTAATAATCATTAAAGCCATAATAGTTCATAACTCTCATAATTTACATGATGTAACATTATTATTATTTATCTAAGCGTGACGGACTCATGCGTTCATTCAGTACCTACCTACCTCCTTTTCTCCATCCCAAAGAGCCGATAGAACTTTTCACTTCAAAAATCATGGAACCGCTCGATTCCACTATCAAACTTATTCCATTAGGCCATTAGGATGTATCAACTATTTTATCAATTTAATCAGCAAGCCCTGCCTGCTATGTCAATTGAATATTGAATGACCTGCCTTGCCGACTCTGTCAATTGAATTTCCATTTAACAAATTGAATGTATAGTCGCCTTAGTAGCACAATTAACTCTACTTCATATTTTTGATTTAAATATTGTCAAATTGCCAATACTCCGAAGAGGCAAACCCATGGCTACTATTATTTTGCATTACAACCCATTAGGTACAAGTAAATATTATAACTTATAAGTACTATTTATTACAACCGACCAATAGGACAAATTTAATATTTCGTTACAAAACTACTTCCAGTGAAAAGTTTATTTCTTAGTTTATTTATTTCATTTACAATCCATAATTTACATGCCGTATTATGGATTGGAAATATAAATAATTGGATAAATTCCACATTTATCTATCTATCAACCCTTTGCAGTCATCTGTTGGATATAAGTCTCGTCTGAACAACTTAATAGTATTAAGTAGGTAACCTAAATAATTTTTATCGTTATTATGGTCCAGAAATGCTCAATTACCCAGTCAACATATAATTAACAAGAAAAGGTAATTTTGGATTTGTGATGTGTGATGATGTGATGATTTGACAGCTGGTTAATTATATTTCAAGATAATGCTAATCTCGTATTAAACAAGTGAGTTATGCGGATAGAATTATTTAAAGGCATTTGCAGCCAGAAGTCCAGAACTTGGGAAACGAATTGAAATGCAGAAAACAGTTCAGCAAGACAGCATAAGGATTTATATCGTACTCTAAGGTACCTGCTGCAGTAAAGGAACTTACAACAAAGCTCCTGAAACTTACTGATGACATTTTCACGGTCGCTCACGTTAACGACCTATTCAGCAATGAAAACACTAATTGCACTGTGGAATTTGAAAACATGGCATTATACTCACATAATTCAAACTTCTAAACGAAACGAGATTAAGTTTGACTTTGGATTAAACGGCGATACACAATGAAGATGTAAAAAAGCGCAGAAACTTGAGGAGCGATCAACTTTCAAGACTTTTGTATCCGAGTTCTTTTGTGCAATTTACTTGCAGACTATCATACTATACTCTATATTTTTTTAATCAGACCCGGTACATTTATGGATTTTGCATCGATTTTCTCTACACTTTTCCACAAATAAAAGTCTCTCTAAAAGATGTTAGTGCTTTGTAAGTACCTATTTCTGTACTTACCCTATTTTAAAACATTTACCTATAAGTACCATTATGTACAAACGAACCAATGTATCCACAAAATCGATTAAAAGTAAGTGATGGGCCTACTCAATGCATAGCCCCCCCTTTTGCACCCACCGCATATTTTTCGGTATCAATAAAGTTTTAAATATGTATTAATTAAATAAATCTATACATAAAAACAATAACAAAAACAAACAAATCATCTAAAGTAAATCTGTTAAGGATAACTGTTAAGAAATGAGTGTGTCGAGACGAGTTGGAATTTAACTCTGCGTATACGCTCCGAAGCCATTAATTTTCTGGAAAGAGAGGTTATGTATGATATCTATGATAACGATTATCTCGGGCCAACATTATATTCACATCAGTGTATGTATTTTCTGTCACTTTCTATAAGGCTTTGTCCTAATTAGCTGACATAGCCGACCGACCAATCAACACGACAAATTTAAAAGGGATTTGTCCATCCTCCTCTACAGCTGTCCTCATTGAAATACGCATTGAAGTGCGACAAAATGCGCGAAGACGTTATCGTACGAGCAAATTTTGCGAGTGACACTGACAGGGCCATTAGATATTTAGAAGAATTAGGGCACGGAAGAAGAATTAGTTCGAACTGAATTTCCTATTCCAATGAGTCGTATACGGTATACGTGTGTTTAGAATCCAAAAAGAAAGCACATAATTAAAGACCATTACCATTATAATAACAAGACAGTGCGTTTCCACTGAATTAGTTGGCAAATTCTGTGTTTCCAACACATGTAGCCAACACTAAATTTAAATCGCTTCATCCGTTCGCGAGCTACGGTGCCACAACCAATGCAGACAGACAGACTGACACGTCAAACTTATAACACCCCTTCTTTTGCGTCGGGGGTTAAAAAGACACGTCTGTAGGATGTAAAAATGCCGCCAGGAAAAAGTGAAAAAGGTTTCCAAAGAGTTTTCCATCTATATTTTCCAAAAAAAACAGGGGTTAATTTATTTTTTCTCATTTAGATAGGTACACATTTTATGAAATCTTAAGGGATGTTAGAGGAAGGGGGAGGTTGTCGAGCGAAATCTCACAAAAAAAACGGGTCGAAAAATCGTCAAAATCACGTCATGTAATTAATGTAGGTACCTATTAGAGAGGAATTAGATCACTTCTCACAGTACATGAGTACCTACCTACTTGATAAATAAAACGACGAATTACCTTAGTAGGTACCTACCTACAACTTGAACTTGTAACGAATAGGCGACTTCAAGATATTACTTATCAATGAGTTATCGTCATCATGCTCATAGCTTTCGCACACGTGGATTTGATGTTTTCGGGTGTTGTGTGATTTCCGGTATACTTACCTTCATGGTAACTATTGACTCTTGAGGTCCCAGAAATACAAACAGATACATTCGTGAATTTAGTGATTAAGCTCATTAAGCAGGTAGGTACCTATCTACCTAGGTAGATAAATTATTGCTATTAGTTTGTTTTCTATGATGATGTCATTGATATTAGTGCACGTACCTACTTCGTACAATTTGTATTAGTTTTATGTTGTTGGAGTTCGGATAAGTTGTGCTCGCTCAGAAGTATAAGTAGACTCTTCTTTGCGATGTAGAAGGGTATCTGACTAAGTATTTTTGTAACGTAAGAAGTGCGTTGAACGTCCTCATTTCGGATTCAGTAGCACCAGTTATACACAAGGAGCATTATTTTGAATAAGTCGCATAGTAGCGTTAACTGGCGTTATAGACCGCACCATAGAACGCGCGAACGGAACGGATAATGTGCGAACTCTAAAGTGTGATAGAGAGACACCGAAACGGTCGCGGAATGCGGCGCACTTAATTTTTCTAACGGGCTGTAGGCTGCGAGTCGAAAAGCGCGCGTCGCACCTAGAGGGCCATAGTACGGGGCGAGCGGGGCGGGCGGGGGAATCGGCTGTAGTACGACGGCCCGCGCTTCTCGTAAAGGAAGCGACCCTGGCGCGGTCATTGCTCGGCGCGGCCGCATTCCTCGCCCCCGCCCCCGGCCCGCTGCGGCGCCTGCGCATCAATGAACGGCGCGCGCGCAACCGCGTCGCTTCGCCTCCACTCGCCCCATCTCATTCCCGCGCCAATCTACTTTATCCCTTTCCTGCCCCTCTATTTATTGGGTATATTACCAGATAACTGACTTCTTCTGTTTGTTGTCGTTCGCAACAAAACCCTATTTCCTTTCTCCTTTATAATAATAAGAAAAACCTTATATTTCCTTAATTGACACGGGAGTCTGTCAATAATATTTCTTAATTTTTATCTTCTTGGACTGAAAGTAGGTAGGTACGAGTATATTCGGATTTCATCACAGACACTCCTAATACAACTAAAATAAGTACCTAAAACAACTGCCGAATACTGAAAAATTCAAAAATGCAAAGCAAAGACAAAAGAAAACTTTAAAAAGTTTTTACAAAACAGAAGCACCACTGACATTGTTTTGTGAACAGAAAAGCCAGGTAGGTAAGAACTTGGTCGTATCGTTATTATGATAGTCATTGTAATGTTATTTATAGAATAAATTAATAAAATAAAACAGGTACAACTTTAACGCAGGTGGTCAGGCATAACTCTGAACTGGTGCAGCCCTTTTAGATGTTAATGTAAGTAGTTATCTTTTATTACAACTAAAAATTAAATCTTTAGTCTTGATAAAAATAAACTATAATTTACAGAAGTTATAATTTATAATTTACACAAAATTTACAGAAAACACACAAAACTTCAGCTAAGAATTTTAACTACATACGTATACTAAATATTTACAAAAAATATAAAAACAAAAGCAAAAAAACATAAATAAATTTGAGGCATTGTCCCCAAAACACTGGCAGCATGCCCTCACTGAATGCGTTCAGGCATAGCCTTTGAGCGGAGAAGCCGCCAGCCCTTGGGTTACTAGATAGGATATGCCGGCCATCTGAGATAAGGTGGTCACTAAAGCCCATGGGCACGTATGAGTATGTCCAACTTCAAATAGGAAAAAAAGAAAGACTACGTAGGTGTGCTGCTATTTCTACTCGTGACGATGACGAACCACGCCTCCCCAACCGAAACACAAGACATAAAAAACATGCAGCTTCACGGACTAGGACTAGATATGCAAGTTAAATTAAAAAATTCTAAAAAACACGTTTTTGCATAAGTAAAAAGTTTCGAACTAAAAAGTTAATAAAAATTATATTAAATATATAAATATGTTGTCTCGAAGGTGGTCAATGTCTACATAGTCCTGCAAAGGTAATGTGAGCGATAATAATATTTTTTGAATACGGTTCCTTTACTCTTATCCGTTGAAGAGTTCCACTGTAAATCTCCGAAACTCTTTATCAGTTCAACACCAACTTTATATGAGACCAAATTCAAAGTAACATCTTCCGAACCAAAAAGAAAAAAATCAAATCGGTTAACAAATGATGGAATGCGACGATAACAAATATAAAAAAAATATAAAAAAAAAAGAAAAATAAAATATAAATAAAAAAAACATAGAGACGAATTGAGAACCTCCTCCTTTTTTTGAAGTCGGTCGGGAAAATAATAAAGCTTCACGCATTTTGTTCTTATAAAAAAAATTATGGGCATTATGTCTGCCCTTGTGTTTTTAGATGGTTAAAGTTAATGAATAAAGAATATTTTGTACATTATTGTGATCCTTGTTGTTATATTCTTTGAAATTATTTTTATTCAGAAAGCTTTTTGTGTACACGAACAAAAGTTATGTGGTGGATAAACAATGCCTGAGTACATGACTAGGCATCATAGACGGCGAAATAAGGTTAAGGCTTATTTTATTTTATTTACTAGACAAATTTGATGGCCAACGGTGACCACTTACGACCCAGATGACCAGCACAGAGATAAATTCGAAGGGATACTTTTCATCTACGGACGAATCTCGAAAACTACATTCGACATGATCTCATAGATACCTATCGATCTATATATTACCAACATACGAGAAAATGCCTTGTAGAGTTGTAGGTAATGACTTACTTCCACTTAAAACTTGAACATGTCAAATTAATTAACTAAGTGTGTCGTAGGTATGATTCATATCTACAGTACATTTTCAATTACGGTGATACATGCTCTCGGCAATGTCTGCATTTTTAATCCGATGATCTGTAGGGCTTACTAGTACTTACTACCTACGACGCTAGATGTACCTACTGTTAACATTTTTCATCATGAAATGGATTTGCCATATATTCGTAGGTAGTCCCAATCGAAGTAGACGTATGTTCGTTTTTGGAATGAATCAAAATTAAAAAGTACCTACCATGTTAGATACATATTTCATGTTCCATTCGAGATTATACCCTCGCAGAGGTGTGTGTGGAATAGTGTGCATACCAATGCCAAATTGCCTCAACATCGGTGCATTGAGTTACTATAACTAGCGTAGTAATAGGTAATAGTTCAATGCATCGGTGTGGTAAATTGGTAAGTGATATTTTGCTTAGTTAGAAATACAAAGCCTACCTATCCGATTAACTAGCCCAAGAGAATTAGAATTTTACATCGAAAAAATTATAAGTAGAATTTTTCCTTCAGGAATCCTTAGAAGGGGTCACTGTCTACTTTTTGATTTTCGGGATTTTTATCCTGTTGCGTCGTCTGCAATTTAAGGTTGAATTTTACTTACAAATAAAGCAATTCGTGCAAATTTATTCCCTAACCATTCCAAAATATTCAGAAATGCACAACGTTAATGTTCAAGTTTTCACTTCTGGCGGCACTCCCGGAGTGCAACCCGTTGTTTATTTTAAAACAGTTCAACCATGTTCTTAGACCGCGTCCTGTCGCGATCTTGTGGAAAAAACTTTCAATGACTTAGGTACAGCTTCCTTTATGAAGAAGAAAAACCGGTTATAATTATCATCTACGCTTTGAGTCTCATAGGAAAATGGAATTCTTTTATAATAATAAACTTTAGTAATGATTAAAATAAACGACCTCTATGCAACAAACAAAAATGCACCCTTCAATTCAAGATGGCGGATGACGCAAAAGGGTGGGAGTCCCGAAACTCGAAACGTAGACTGTCAGTAACCCAAGGTTTCCGGAGGAAAATTGTTACTTATATTTTTTCGATGTCAACCCCGTTTTTGATCTAATTCAACTGGCCTAAATGCACCCTTGCAAAATGTAATAAAATCATGTGTGTTAATTAAATAATAACAAGGTTATTTAGAGAACCGTTTAAAAAGAATAGGTAAATGAACCCTACCCGTGTATTGAGATCTACCTACTTGAGATTCAATATCGCCTCCTTATGGTGCTTCAAAATCCACTTTAATAATAATGCACGTGTTTCAAGCCACTCGATAGGAAGAGCCTATTATCGATTTCTGAAAGAATACCAATTATCGTCGTGGTCTATCTATTGTAGGGTTTGCTTTTATTCGTTACATTATTTTAATCCTATATTTGCTCATTTTGTTAAGTGTGAGAAGATGAATTGTGATTGAATTGAGTTAAGATGAGAGCATTTTTTGCGAATGTTAAGTAACTGGTTACCGGGATTGGTCTATCGTTATAGTTTGTTTTTTAATTCGATTCATATAATGTGGTCAGTTACTAAAAATGCGATTAGTTGACCTCCAAAAATTCCTTTGATTCAATAATGAAACATGAAACAAAATTTTGGCATTTTCTTAAAAATACGATAGCTTACATTATTGTACTTTGTATTTCTTAAGCGTAGTGGCTAGACTAAATTAATAGATTTAGAAAATAACGTTTATTAATATTAAGTACACCTTACCAATAGTAATTAATTTTGAGAAGAAAGCTTTTTAGCTCAATCAATAAAATATTTTCAGAATCGGCACGTGATAAAAAATCGGAAAATCATTAAATTTTTATCAACTTCGTGACCGACCTTAAAGATGCAAAGACCTCAAAAGAAAGAAACAAAAAGTTTGTATTGAAATCTACTTAAAAGTCCGGAATGTTGTTCAAAACAGGTAAGCTCCTTTGATTTCTATTGAAGCTGACACGGAACGGTGTAGAAAAGCCAGGAATCGAGAAAGGGCGGGTGAGATGAGAACATAGTTAATGGTTCACGGGAGCTATCGAAAGCGTCCACGGTCGAAGTCGTCCAACGGCTTTGCGCTTTGTGGCAAGGCACGCGGTCAACGCTCGGCAAACTGCCGGACTTACAGGTTGGACATCGGGCAATGGAATCCGCGGGGGACAAAAAAGAAACGCGCCTGCGCCACAGATTAAAGATATACAGTAAGTAATGTGTCTTCATACGAACTTTTGGGATGCGCCGTATTGGCGAACGAAATTACTTTTTATCTGAATACGGATTTTTATGCTCATAAGCTTAACTGTTAAGCTGTTCGTAACTCTCGGTCGATGCGCAAATAAGTATTTAATAGTCACTACCTATGCAATTTAAATAGTTTTTTTTTAATAAAGTTACTAATGGTATATGTATCACAATGCATACTTAGTACGTTTATTGAACTCTTCCTATTGTATTACAGCGAATCACAAAACTATTAACAACTCAGGTAGGTAATGAGTAGGTGTAAAATTTTCAAATATAGGTACTTATAGCCAATGGCAGCCATGTCGCGTATCTACGAACCGCGCGGATGTAGATCTTTTCAAGGACAGAGCCGAGTCACATTACTGTAAATCTTTAGTTCTTTATACTTTGCCTGCGCCGTCCGTGGCGCGCACTGCTCGACTATAATACTAAACAACGGCACTGGCCACGTTGTTGTCGGTTGGCGGTGCCATTGCCATCACGCGACGCGCCGCACACAGTACAGTGAGCCGCGTGTCGCAGCCGCAGCCGTTTGCGGCTTCACAAAATCGCATGCATAATATGCCTCCATGACATTGTTTTTGGATTGAAAAGGAATGACCTACGCGTAAATAAAATAAATACTTGGGTGTTAACTTATAGTTTGCCGTGATAACGTCGTCTCAAACATTAACAAAGGTTAGGCTTAGTTTTAGTTTGGGTCCTGGATTGAATTTTAGGCAGAGATTTGATGAGATTTTTCTGTTTCTGATCTACAGAGTATATGAGTGTGAGTCGTTATTTTGTTGGAGATGTCAGATCAAAGGTTCAGTAGGATCATTTCAAGAACATTATGCCTATTATACCTTAGATATACATTAGATATGTAGGTATGTATGAAGGCTAAGCGAGTTATATAATAATTATGTTAAGGCAAATACTACTGATATTAGAATAAAATTTTAAGAACTTATTCAAAACCTATTTTCCGATTTTACAATTCGGAATTCGAAAGAAATCAGTTAATAGAATGCAAATAATGACACAGTCCCTTATTGTAGCTACAGTTAACGAAGTTAAGGGAATTTTTGTAGTCTGTAGGATAATAACATGCTACGTTACTTTAAGATTTTTGTTCAAAGCAAAGCCGAGCAGCGCAGCCCTCAATTTCATTTTTCTTTCCGCCTAAATTACCGTGAGGATAACATGGCAAAAATTCGCTGCTTCGAGGCTTCGTTTTAACTACGTTTTGATTTAGTTGTAATAATTTAATCTTAAGCACACTAAAATATCTTGGTTTGCCGCCATTTTGTATAGTTGTTTACAAGCGAAATGTCAATGTGTGCGGTCACACACTCACTGAGGAAATACGCACTGATCAGTTTAAAAAAATGTATTTGGATCAATTTTTTAAATCTTGCTATCACCGCAAATAATAAATAAATACATCAATTCATTCGTTACGGAGAAATCATACGATAAAGCTTTTTCTTTGCATGCACACACATACGGCATGCCACCTCAAATTATAAAAAAAAGTTCCTAGAACAATGTGGTTTCTTAATCGGTCCGGGGCAATTTTCCTATTCGGACCAAAATCCGTTCCCTCTTTTCTATACTTACCTACAATAAATTTTCCTACAAAATGTAAAGATAACAAAAACGTTATTACATACCTATCTTCTGTTGTCGAATTACATAAATAAAGCAGACCGTTATGCATAATACTGTGTCTAGTTAACAGCCCCGGATCTTCAATTTTTTTTAGGCGGGGCAAAAACTGAAGTATGCCGCCCCCGCCCACATACATTTATTTTTACCTTTATCATCCATATAATTTCAGCTATCAGATGTCCACTAATTGATTGAAATTTGGACAAAGCCTACATAGGCCTTCCGGAAATAATGCATTGATTGCTGTTATTTCTGTGTTACCTAAGCCTATTTATTAACCGACTTCAAAAAAAGGAGGAGGTTCTCAATTCGTTTGTATGTTTTTTTTATTTTTTAATATTTGTTACCGCCGCATTCCGTTATTTGTTAACCGATTTGAATTTTTTCTTTTTGGTTTAGAAGGTGTTACTGTGAATTTGGTCCCATATTAAGTTGATGATAATCTGATGAAGAAGATTAAAAATAAATCTGATATGCGTGTAAGAAATGTACCCATGAGACAGAATAAAAATCAATTGTATTTACCTAGAATTAAATGTAGAATTTATAAAAAAAAGTAGGTATATATCTGCCATACGCATATACAATCATTTGCCTCCAGAACTAAAAAAAACTATCAATCAATAAATTTAAATGGTCTTTAAAACAGTAGCTGGTCAAAGTTTATTATACCGAAAAAAAATTCTTTAACGATAAAATAAAATAACAATCTCAGGAAGGACAGAGGCTACATTTACAGTCATGTATAAGTGTGTATAAGTGCTTCCTTGTGTTTATACTAGGGTATAATCAGAGAGAATGCACTATCACACAAAAATGCAAATAATGAACGGAATAATGAATGGATGGTTCGCAATTTCAATTTAAATTATGTTTATAGATAAACAATTAAAAAAAAGGAATGTAGTAACGTGCGTATAAATAACTAAATAAATTAATTAAAACTGTGTCGAGTTTTTTCCTCCGGCGTTTTCTCTCTTTGCCCAGTAATGGGCACATTGCATAGCCGATGAGTTCGAATAGGTAAAATATTAAAATAAACAAATAGTTTGGACTGCTGAACAAAATAATAAATAAATAAATATAATCTAGCAATGATTGCCAATGAAATATAAAATTAAGTTTTAGTTATATAAGACATAATTATTGTATGCCCGCATAGGGTAGACTGTTCTAAACTTATTATAAATTTTGTAACATCTTTCTCATGTAACAATCAACAATAAACGTATTCTTTCCTTAAAAAAAAAGAAGTTTAGGAGATACACAATGGAACTCCTCAACCGAAAAGAGTTAAGGAATTCGGTTAATAAATTGTTGTTATTGGTCACATTACCTTTGCAGAACTATATAGACCGATGATAGAGAGGAACTCGTTTTTTTTATATTTCTGACCGCCGCATTCCGTCATTTGGTAACCGATTTGAATTGTTTTTTTTTTGGTTTGGGAGCTGTTACTTTTAACTTGGTCCCATATTAAGTTGTTGATGATTTGATGAAGGGTTTCGGAGATACAGAGTTGAGGAACTCCTCAACGGATAAGAGTTAAGGAACCGGGTTCCTTCCTTCCTTTCAGCCCTTAGTAGTCCACTGCTGGACATGGGCCTCCCCTAATCGACGCCACTCCGCCCGGTCCTGGGCCCTCTGAATCCAACGGTTTCCCGCTGTCTTTTTCAGGTCATCAGTCCACCTGGTCGGAGGGCGGCCTGTGCTCCTTTTGCCTAAACGTGGTCGCCATTCGAGGACCTTTTTTCCCCATCGGTTGTCAGTCCTGCGAACGCCAGCCCATTGCCACTTTAATTTGCAAACTTTGAGAGCTATGTCGGTCACCTTCGTTCTTCTACGGATTTCATCACTTGTGATTAAGTCTCGTAGAGAAATACCAAGCACAGCTCTCTCCATTGCCCTCTGGGCGATTCTGAGCTTGTGGATTAGGCTCACAGTAAAGGACCACGTCTCGGCACCGTAGGTCATCATCACTGGCAACACACATTGCTCGAAAACTTTCGAAATCAGGCACTGAGGTATATCGGACGTTAAGACGTGTCGTAGATTCCCGAACGCTGCCCAGCCGAGTTGGATTTTTCGAGTGTCCTCTCTCTCGAAGTTGGACTTACCCATTCGGATCGTTTGTCCTAGGTAAACGTATTCGTCTACAACTTCGAGAGCAGTGCCGTCAACAACCACCGGTACGGGTGTGATATGGACATTAGACACGATTTTCGTCTTGTTCATGTTCATCATAAGACCCACCCGTTGTGAGGCACTATTGAGGTCGCTGAGCATAATGCTGAGTTCCTCCAGCGACTCCGCCGGGATCACTATGTCATCGGCAAATCGGAGGTGTGAGAGGTGTTCGCCGTTGATGTTAATACCACGTCCTTTCCACTCCATCAGCTTGAACACATCTTCCAGTGCAGCGGTGAAAAGTTTTGGGGAGATGACATCCCCCTGTCGTACGCCGCGCTGCACGTGGATGGGGTTCGTACTGTTGTCGTGTACTCGGACTTTCATGGTGGCGGCATTGTATACACACTTCAACGCCTCGATGTACCGATAGTCGATCTGGCATCGCTGAAGAGACTCAAGCACCGCCCAGGTCTCGATAGAATCGAAGGCCTTCTCATAGGAACCGAGTTAATAAATTATATTTTTGTGGGTCACATTGCTTTTGCAGAACTAAGTATATAAATTGCTTCGAAGTTCCTTCTAATTCCTTCCTAAGTATATATAAATCGATTCCTTCCTGCGGGCGAGCAGGCGCGTATTTTGAACTATGCCTACGCGCCTAATAAACGCGAATAATAAATGTTCGTGCACTACGTCTCATTCCTCGCTCTGGGTATCGGTCGAGTTGATATGGCCATGAAATTACTGTACTTGTACTATTATTTATTTATTCCGTGGTCAAAGTTAAGTTAATGATGAGTTATCCATTCGTCTGTAAAATGTGAATTTTGCCGCCCTCTGAACTTGCCGCCCGGGGCATGGGCCCCGGCTTGCCCCCCCCTAGATCCGGCCCTGCTAGTTAACTAGCGTTCGTTCCACTGGAGTGCGCAGGTAAACACAATTAAGAGCATCCACGTAAATCGTAGAGGAACGCGTCTACAGTCGTAGAGGCGCATTCAGGCATTAGGATCGGAACTGCATCGGCCGAAAGAAAAAGATACACGGCGGCGCCGCCGGCCTCTTCTGGGAACTCCTTTCATGCGGGCCGTTTTCTCAGAACAGTGGTCGGCATTTTTTACGCGCCAAATTCTTATTACAACGAGCTGCAGATGTACTGCGCATACCTACTGAGGGAACGGCCCTTCAGCGTTGTGCAATTTGGGATGCTTACATTTCGCTCCGGAGCCGTTGAACTCGGCCTGCCCGGTGATTAGTGCATTCACCAACTTTTTTATTTCTGTATCGTAATATAAAATGTGGGAAGACCCAACTCGAAAGATAATAAAGTACCTACCGAAATTAATTTCCGCGTTAAAAATATGTTTCTTTGCGGTGTGAATGTGAAACGTGTGAAACTTTGTTTTAAGGAATTTAAAAGGATAAATGGGAAGGTAATGTATGTACCTACCTATAGTGTAGGTATATATATAAAATATTAGATCTATCACTTAAAAATCCTCAAGATAACCATGGAGAAAGATATTAACTTATTAATATGTCAACATGATCATTTGTTACTACTAGTAGATCATTAAAAATCTAACATTTGGTTTTGCATTTGTCAGAACTCAGAGAACGCAATTTATTTTGTTTTTAATTATTTATTTATATAAGTGAGGGCCGATTTTTCGGTCCTGAGTTACCTAAACAGTCAAGTAACTAGTATCTAATGAATAAGGTTATCTAGCTGTTTATCAGAGGAATAATTTCCCGTCAATTTTTCAATCATTATTATTTATTCCATTGATATCTTGATAGATATATAATATATAATATTTTAACTCAATGATCAGAGAGGTGAGACAAATACATAGCTTAGACAGATGTTTGAGCAAGACAGACTTTCTATTTTCTGTTAATAGCTTCACGTCGGTTATTAATTGTAATTAATAACTGTAAGTAATTAATAATTACAATTAATAACCGACGACCTAGGTACTTAATAATAATTATTATTACCTAGTTTACGAGTATAATTGTTTTGATTCATAATGCCAAACTAGCCTAGTCAAATAAGCAAATAACGTATTTTCCCCACTTTTACTCCCACAGTTTTTTCAGGGCTCAACCGATTTTCATTGAACATATTATTTTGTAATGTGCACGTGATGCGCTTTCATTTGAGACCCTCGATAATATTTACAGACATTCGGTTATTCTTCCCCACTTTCACCCCCCACAACTTTTCAACCGATTTTCATCAATCCTGTCTAAGAACACTTGGCCGTAACTCACCTTTCATACAAAAAAGCCTAAATTGAAATCGCTTCATCCGTTCGCGAGCTACGGTGCCACGCAGACCATGCAGACAGACAGACAGACAAACAGACAGACAGACACGTCAAACTTATAACACCCCTCCTTTTGCATCTGGGGTTAAAAAGGGGTAAATCTCGGAAAGATCGGGTAACAGACTGTAAACTCGTATGAAGGTGCATTATTCGTTACACTAATTAATGCCATTCGGACAATCAAAAATGCAGTCGTTTCAGGACATCACATTTCAATATTAAGTGTAAGTACGGTGTCTACATTCAAAATCGTCTATTAACATAGGATCATAAAGCATTTTATAAGCCCATGTGTGAATATGAGAGATTGCCGATTGTTAAACGCAGCAACCCTGCCTAAGTGCCTAATCGCTCAACTATGGTTCCGGATCGCGGTCAATGACCAAGCGCTGTCGGAAATAGATACCCCCTCCTATAGTTCCGTCAGGAATTTCTTCTTGCATCAATTAAACGATATATCGACTGAAAAACGTAATTATCATGTTGATTTTCCCAATTTTATAAACTGTTTTCTTAAGATTTTACTTATTTGCTTAATAGGTACATTCTCGTAGTTTGAATGATAAGTTCGCAACATTATGCGCCATTGGAACGTTCAGAAAAATGAAGCAAGTGGGCGGATCGAAGTCGAATCGAAGCTCATTAATTAGGTACCTACCTAATTCTAGAGGACGTCCAACGTCAGGCCAAACAAGGAGGGTTGCAAACCTAAAACACTCGATTTAACAACCCATTTATTCCCATAATATAATGATAAAAGATGAAAAATTACTGAGCACCTAAAAAGATAACGCTTTCTCCATTATTTTGGACGGATCATTCTGTATCAAAAAGTACCTACCTAGCTTGTTTTACTGCCAACGCCTCATTTCTTATTGTATCCTTGCAGCTTCTAAAATACTCATTAAAGGCAACGAATTGGAAAAAATATTGAAAGATATCGTCTAAGTAGTAGTTCAACAAAAATTATAGGCAAAAAAGGGTTGACAAGTTACAGCAAAACCAGACAAACGCAATTTTAAATTACGGTGTAATAATCAAAGTCTACAAGCAAACACTACTACATATTGCATAATCTGAAATAATCTGGATATAAAACATTCATTCAAACCTTTATAAACCTCGTTCAAGACGCCCGCCATACCGAGGAGGAAGCGAATGGATTGTGCCCGACGATTGATTAACGCGGTTGATGGGAAAGGGCATGAGTGAGGATCGGCCGCGTATGCGTAAAGTCGTAAACAAGAACAGCGACCGGCGGCGCGGCGACAGACAGCGGGTGCTCGGCAGCGTGCCGCAGCGAGGAGCGAGGCACGGCGCGCCCGCGGTACCGCATGGTATTCGATACGAACGCGGCCGTAGTTCCGCGAGGAGGTGGGTCGCATGATCTCTCCGCCGGCATTGCAATGCACATCCGGGCCGGTCGATACGGCCGGCGACTTGCGCGCTGCTACGGCGTCCCTCGTCGCCCCGCGCCGCAATCGCGGCCCCCTCACGTCTTGGAACACACCCCCTCCCCCTCGACGACTCTCATCGATTCGTGCGCTTGATAATTATTAAGAGCTCGTTGCGAAAATTTATCATCCTTATACTTGTAACGTAACGCTTTAACGCCACGAGGTCGCTTCGTTGTGCGGACTCTTTCGGGTGTTATTTGACGCCCGGCTGTGATATGCTCGTATGACAGCACTGAGCTTTCCTAGCGGACTGTTCATTTGCACTATAAACGACACACAAATGGGTACTACGTAACACCCGTACGAGCAAAATACGATACGTTAGTAGGGCGTCGTTTATCTCGGCATGAATAAGATCTTCTCAGATAGCGTAATTTGCGCAATTATGTTAGCGTACCTACACAAATGGTTTTATTTTAAAGAATATAGTGAATAAAAACGAAATCTAAGAAGTGCTTAATGCAAATTCTAAGAATTGTAATAATTTCATGACAGAGGTAGCAAGGAATAAATCAATATAAGAGATAAAGTTGGCACTCTTACTTACTTGACTTGCTTCTGAATCAAAATATAAATGCAATAGGTACATAGGTAGGTATAAAACCCACGCAAATTGCTAATGCGCCTCGGCCACATTTCGGTAACGTCGCGTGGTGTCTAGGACCGCTAATTTTTATATAGGAAGGTACCCTATGAATAATCAATTTCTATATTGCCGGATTTAAATATGCAAGCCTGATTTTCTTTTATTACGTCTTGAAGACGTTAATATTTTTCATATGTTCATATGTTCACGCATAATAGCAATTTTCGGGCGTTATAGTACTTTGTATTGGTATTATTCAATATCTTGTCATTGTTTTTTATAAAAGCAGAGGATCCACCTAATGTTAAGTAAAATCCGAACGACGCGGAGAGTCCTGGGTTCGATTTCCAGCAGAGCAGAGGTCGAATGATTAATTTGATTTCCGTTTCTGGTCAGGGTGTGTTGTGATCTTGTCTTGTCCATGGCACCCACGACACAGGGAATCCTAGTGTGGGGCAATGAGTGTGAAGCGTTATTAAAAAAAAAACTTTGATATCTGCCATACGCATATGCAATCATTTGCCTCCAGAACTAAAAAAACTACCAATCAATAAATTTAAATGGTCTTTAAAACAGTGGCTGGTCAAAAAAGGTTATTATACGGTAAATGAATTCTTTAACGATAAAATAAAATAACAATCTCAGGAAGGACAGAGGCTACATTTACAGTCCTGTAAAGCTACCGACTACAAGTGCTTCCTTGTGTTTATATACCAGGGTATAATCAGAGAGAATGCACTATCACACAAAAATGCAAATAACGAACGGAATAATGAATGGATGGTTCGCAATTTCTATGTAAATTATGTTTATAGATAAACAATTACAAAAAGGTATGTAGTAACGCGCGTATAAATAACTAAACAAATTAATTAAAACTGTGTTGAGAGTTTTTTCCTCCGGCTTTTTCTCTCTTTGCCCAGTACCTAATGGGTGGCACATTGCATAGCCCATGAGTTCGAATAGGTAAAATATTAAAATATACAAATAATTTGGACTGCTGAACAAAATAATAAATAAATATAATATAGCAATAATTGCCATGAAATATAAAATTAAGTTTTAGTTATGTAAGACATAATTATCGTATGCCCGCATAGGGTAGACTGTTCTAAACTTATTATAATTTTTGTAACATCTTTCTCATGTAACAGTCAACAATAAACGTATTTTTTTCTTTTCCATTCATCCATCTATCTCCTCACAAACTTTCACAATTAAAATAGCAGTAGGATGCTTTCTATAAAAAAATTCAATACAGTTGCAATTGCCATTCCCTGATGACGCCAGCGGCGTATTTAAGATCCTAGAGTAATTCGCTGCAAATGCACACTAAAAGTACCTTAGCACATTGCTGGTCTCTTGGAATAAGTTGTTTGACAGCCATGTTGTTGAGAATAAAGCACTTTCTCGACTGTGGTAGTTTTAGTTTTCACGTAGAACTTATTCTTCCCAGCCTCAACAGTGGTGGTCCACTGGAACCTATGTCCTTGGTAGAATTGAGCTGGAGTCCCACTATCCCATACGAGCGACAGTAGGCGACCCACGCGTTGCACTTAGACGTGGAAGTTCCTTTGCCGACGCCCAGGCATTCTCCTACGAGTAATTCTGTCTGGACTAAATTCTTAATCCACGTGGACGAATTCCAAGATGAGTTCTTGCACTTAACTTCTGTGTGTATTTAATAAAAATAAAATGTGGTGATAGTATGTAGTGATAGTATGTAGTGAAAGTATGTAGATATATAGTAATAGGGAGTAGCACGATTAACCTGTACTTCTTCAATCAATCTCTGCTGGAGATTCTTAACAACCTCTACCCCCTTATCGTAATCGCTGCCATAAACAGAAATCACGGAGGCTAGGCCATTGCCAGGGTTTTGGTAGCCCCGTTTATATTATCCTATGTGATCCTATTGATCGCCTTTTATGATCTCCATAGGGTGTAGGTATGGTAGGAGGTAGGTAAGTAGGTACTATTCTAGGCCTGCTATATCTACCTACTGTAACCAAATTGCTAATTATATTTAAGATGCCTATTGTAATATTTTCCAGGTATTATTACATGAAGATGATCTCTTAACGGCAGTAGCGCAAAAAAAATATAGAAGTTATTATTAAGGAACAACGCCGACGATTGAAAAACATCTTATTTTCCCGAAATTGGAAATTATAATTGGCTCACCGGGCGTTCCAACGTAGGTACTCGTAACTCTGAGAAAAAGTGAAAAAAAAAGGTATTAAACCTACTATGAATAGAAATTCTGTGAAGGAAATAGAGAATAAGAAAATTGCTAATTTCCGTGTAAACTAAATTACCCGCTATTTTGTTTTCTTATGTAGTGTGAGATGGGGCTTGGAGCTCGTAAGCGGTTGCTACAGATGGCTGAAGCTACTTCAGTAGGTCAGAGAATCGGCTAGGTACTGTCTATTTTTCATACCTATAAGTGACAACAGTTATTCACACCTAACATTTTTATTTAATTTTTAGGACAAATTTTTTTAAGTATTTTATTTTTATTTTTCATTAATGTGGCATCAAAAATACATACAACCCTAAATTTTTACCCTTCTATCAACAATCCCAATTTTTTTAATAGGCATTTTAGTATAGCAAAACAACGTTCGCGGGGTTAGTTTTTTAATAAATTTGTTGTGTTGTTTGGTTGATCGATTATGTTAGCCAATTAGGACAAGGCCTAACAATTTACAGATTTTTTACAAAACAACGAATGTATTTTTTATATACCCTCATTTGTTACCAACGATTTTCTTCTTCTATGGAGCGAGGGAAGGGAACAATGTCAAATTTTAATGTAGGTACATAGTTCTAACTTCTAAACGCGAGGCCGCAGCGCGATACGACATGATACCGTAGTGAGGTAAGACTGATTGCGCCATCTCTTATTTATTGACAGAAACTACGGAAAGACGCATTATTTTTTTTATGTTAAGGGCGTGTCCATAAACTATATTTCTTCCACTTTCCGCGGAGACGATGGGGTCGTGGGGCCTGATGCCGGGGCTTTTTGAGACCACAAACGACCCAAGAGCTGGCGCTGGTCAAATCAAATAATCTGCCTGGGGATTCAACGAGCCAGGCAATGTCCTAGATGTATTATTCACTGTTGGTTGCCAACTCCACGTGTCAAAAAGTCGCTAAAAGTAGGTATGCTTCAAGTCGCTACTCTAGAAGTCGCTAAATGATCTCAGTAGACTGAACTCTAACGCAGAAAAGTTTAGATTGTAAACTGAGCGCAATGAAAGAAATGCGCGCGTAGGTACACGAATTGCGTACCTAAGTACCTATAATTCTATATTGTTTTACACACGATAGTTTGGGGTACAGAATGGGGTATGTTGGTCTGTTGGAATAAAAGAAAATAATTTGATTTACTTATGAGTACCTACAATAATATTTAAATCGTTATAAAAAAATTGAAAATTATAAAAAACAATAATTGAACAAAGGAAAAGTTAAGAAAATAAAAAATATTACTTAAGTATTGCCACATAAAAAAATTTAAAATTTTAAATTAAAATTTAAATATTACTCTGACGAGAGTCTCTCTCACTCAAAGGCTACAACTTACAAGTTCGAAAAAGACAGACTTCTCAGACAGTTCCTAATATAGAGAAGAAAGATTTCTGGACTGAAATGTTGCCATATTTTAAGAAGATGGTTAAAATACTTATTTATTTTTTTATTTAAGAAAACGTACTAGAAGACGAAATGTCGCTAAATGTGTAAAATCTAGTATAATACATCCAGTGTTGCCAACACTGGATGTAATATACTAGAGCAGGGGAGCCATACGGCTGCCTGTACGGCCGGATCCACACGTGACCAACGCTCGTACCAACCGTCCCGTCAGAGCCAATGTGAAGATGTCCGATACAGAAATCGAAACTGCTCTGAGCGCTTTTACAGTACTGAGTGCACATTTATAATTGTTACTGAGAAAATCAGCTAATAATTTTTTATGATACCGGCTTATGCCGGTGGCGATTTTGTGGATGAGGAAGCAATTCTCGCTCGACGTACGCACTCGCTGCGTGTTGCATCAACAGAACTGAGCAAAGCGCCAACGTGTGGACAGATCGCGAGCGTTGGCGCAGATTATTTTGATGAAACCATTACGAGCCGGCTAACTACCAACGCTCACCCCAATGTTCCCAATGTTGCAAATGCCATTTTTGTACGAGTAGCGTTGGGGCCAATATTGGAGCCAACGTGTGGAGCCGGCATAAGTGGAAATGTCTAGAGGGCGAGCCACACTGTTGTAAACAAGCGTCCAACAGGGGTCACCTTGGTGGAAGACTTGTGGAGCCCACGGTTGGTGTTTGCGTCGACACTTGTTTACAACAAAGCCCCCACCTCAGTGTGTTGTCGACTCTCTGGCTGGAAGCACGCTAATGCAATATGGCTCCTTACCTATCTAAACTTCAAAAAGTTGGTGTGGCATTAACACTCATTTCCGCCGGAAATAAAAAAGAAAAGAATATGGATGAAATAATAATTAATTAATAATAATAATAATTTAATAATTATAATTTTGCCAGTAACCCGTTAATGACCCACTACAGGGTCGGGTCTCCTTCTCGCAATGAGAGGGATGTAGGCCTTAGTCCACCACGCTGGCCTACTGCGGATTGGTGGACTTCACATACCTTTGAGAATTTTTATTGTGAACTCTCAGGCATGCAGGTTTCCTCAAGATGTTTTCCTTCACCATAACAGCAGATGATATTTAATTATATAAAGCGCACATAACTTTTTTACAGTCATTGGTGCGTGCCACTGGGATTCGAACCCGGACCCCTCGATTCGAGGTCAAATTCTAAGCCACTGGGCTATCACCGCAATAATTATAATTTAATAATAATATAATTTCTTTTTCACGAGACGTCATTTTGCATTTACATATGTACGACACGTGCGCACGCAACGGTTGCCGCTTCGAACTGCCCTAGCGCGGTTTACAACAAGCGTTTCCACTGTGGAAATCGTGTTTACAACGGCGGCATCCACAAGCGCTTGGTGGTCCGCGTCCGTCCACAGAGGTTGTTGAAGGTCAAACGAATTTTTGTTGCAAACAAGCGTTTACACTGTTGCAAACCGCCGGTGGAGACCGATGTGGAGGGCTTGTTTACAACAGTGTGGCTCAGGTGTTAGAAAGAGATATAAGATTAAGTACCCTCTCTACTAACGCGTGCGCAGAAAAGAACTTAGTACATTCGCGCGCTTCACGCAAGCGCATACAATTTTAATACCTAAAATTGTTAATAAAAAGTCAATAAAAGAAGAGAAAGTACGACAATGTTCTTTCTCTTTTTAACCGAGGGACAGTGGGAAGCCTGGCTTCCCTGCTTTACTATAATATCTCTATGCAATTATCGCGCAAATTTGAACTTCCTCAAACCTAGCTTAGCATAAATTTAAATAAATTACAATAGGTAAAATTGCGTAATAAAACCTGTCATTATCTTGTCCAATTTAAAGATAACTCGTGGGGAAACCCAACCCAACCATACTGGAAAACTAATATTTTTACTCTGTTTTGTAAGGTTTAATGTTTTGTATTGTATCTGTGGCTGCACGCAAAATGCAGCTCAGTCTAGAGGCTCTTGTTTTTATTTTTGTCTATGGCTGTCTTGTCTTGCCCCTAACCCCTTTCCGAGTTTCCCCTCCCTCGCCCTTCCACTTCCCTGAGTGAAGCCGATAGAAGCGATTTATGTTTTGATTATACTATTTTATGATTTTCTTTCGTTTACAAAATTTATTTAGACTATAATTAATTTTTATAATATCTTAAAATGACCTGGGGGTTTGTGACGTGTGGTCCAAATGAAGCATTAGTAGTATCGGGTAAGTTATTATTTCATACAATGCCGCAAGCTTTTTTAAGTGCCTACCGCTACTGACATATTGTTTTGGTTGATAAAATGTTTAATCGTTCAAATAATAGAGATAAATTGTTACTGTACTATCGACGATATGTATATTCGTATTGGAAACCAATAATGTGAGATCCAAGTCTCCAGGTATGTAACTATGTAATTAAAAAAATAATTGAAGCTCCATCAACCATCAACCCCATGTAAATTAACAGTGAGTCTATGAATATTAAATTTGTACTATGTACACAATGAAACCCGTAACCCTAATTTAAACTTATTCAATTACATATATGGAAACAGTCAATGGTTTATCATTTTTGGTTGGAAAATATTGTATCATGACTATTTTTGTAATGCTGGTATGTTCAAAGATAACCTGTTGTGTTCCCATAAAAGTTTTAATAACAAGGACGTTATTAAGACTGGCGTAGATATGTAATTTTTCAAATAATAAAATAATATAGCTTGTATTATCTTTATTTTTTGCAGTAAGAGTATGTAAAGACAAATTTGTTTAGCCCATGCACATTATATATTTCCCAGAGCAAACGTTGATTTTGCTCTTTTGTTAATGTTCCGGAAACCTGTTCTCATCAGAAAAACAATTAGGGTATTCAATAACCATTATCTTCTGTGCTATTAAAAGCTGTTTTTATAAGAGATCCAAATTTAATCTGGAGTACCTATATTTAATAGAAAATTTATTCGAATTTTATAGTTTACAAATCATTATAATAAATAGAAATAGATTTTATTTTTAAGTGCACCTATTTAGTCTCACTACTAATCACTAAACACAGTCAGACTAATGCCTTTAGCAGAAATTTAGATAACAAAAGCGTAGCAGACTCTTATTTTTAGCCTGTGGAGCACTTGTTAAAGATACAGTATTTTTATCAACTATAGACCGTGTGTGACTTAACTGAAAAGCTCATAGTCTGAGATCCCCGTATACAACAACCTTCATCGCGTTGTTTATTTGATGAAACATATTTTATATTCAATTTAATATGTCAATAAATATATTGCATATAGGTTACCTAACAAATTTCAGTCCAGGATATGATTATATAATAAATAAATAAAAAAATTCTTAACATTTCACCAGTTTGATTATTAAACAAATTCTATACCAATCGAAAGTATGATGCCCATAGAATATGCAAACGTTAGGTTGTCTATTTTTTTCCGGTCACAACTGGTTGCCAGGTATAAACAGGTAAATCGACGCTAATAGCATTTTGCACCAGTCTGATTATTGAATGAAAATTAAAGAAAATAAAGATCATTTTATTATGAACACGGTGGTATAGGGTTGCCAACGAAAAATCAGTGCTGAATTGCGGTTGTCGAATTTAGAAAATTGAAATATTGCTGCGAGTGAATATGTGCCAGTGAGAGTTCCCAAGCAACCATACCATGCGATAGAAGAGGACACAGCAGCTGTTCGAAGTTCGTCTATTTAAAGAGAAAGAGTGTGCATGCTATTTGTTCTTGAAAATGAAAACTCTTAGGCATGCAGGTTTTCTCACGATGTTTTCCTTCACCATAACAGCAAGTGATATTTAATTTTATAAAACGCACATAACATTTTTTTACAAAGCCACTGAGATTCTAACCGGGACCCCTCGATTTGAGGTCGAATTCTATGCCACTGGGCTATCACTGCTTATTTTTTTTTATTTATAGCGATGGGCCTGGGCGCATCGGTGCCCTGAGCACTTCAGCCTACGGAGACTAGTTGTGCCTAGCCCTTAAATATTTAGAGCTCCCCATTTAATCCTGTTGCCTTGAGGAACTTCATCAGTGTGTAGTATGTGTTTGCCTATATAAATACTCCTTATGTGCATAAGTGATAAAGAAATTAGTGGGAGAGTTAGGGAGAAATTAGGAATAAAGTATGACATAAGGAGACACATAGGTATAGGTCAGAGGTTTAGGAAGTATGCCTTAACCAAGCCTAACTTATGTTCTTACCCCTGAAAATAAAATAGACTTAATATGTAACTTTGACATCTATGTTTTTATAATAGCCTTTTTGGCACTAAGAATAAATCGGCTGGCATAGGGTTTCTAATGATTAATCATGTTATGTAGTAAACAAAAAACACTATTTTTATTAAAATAATTATAGATTACCAATATTTACGAAAAATAAAATCCGCAAAATTGATATTTAATCACGTGACATTGAATGATTGAACATAAATTAGAGAAGCGTGACGTCACGCCTCGCGAAACATCATGTTGTTGCTGTCATTTTCGAATGCAGTGAACAGCTTGTTTCGCCGTTCGCGAGGCGTGACATCATTCAAGACGCCATGACAGTCTTGGCCGTTTTCGATGTCAATTTGGAGTTCATTTCTAAAAACGCAAAATTCTTAGTATGCTTATTTTTCTTAAAATAATATGTATTTTGGGGTAAAATAGATACCAAGCTATATTTTTAAACCCATTTCCAAATTTTGTCAACTAGCCTATTATGTACAATACTTTCTGTGTCATGCTTTAGAGGCCAGCTCACCCAATTGTAGCAATCTAGCTAATTGCTTTGGATGACTCCGTCACTATAAAGGTGGGAGCACTTTTCATTATAACTCAATGTCAAGATAAAATGAAAGCAGGCTGGTTTATTACTAATACCAAAATCTGATAATATGATTATATTTATTTCTGATACATAACTGATGAAAATTTTAAGGAAAAGGTTTAAACACCAAGGTTAAAGTTGCAAATTTGGAATTTTGTATGTGATTTTAAGGGTTGTGATTTAATTTATTTTCAGTTACTAAATTAATAATAATGTGTTTAAGGAGGTAACAGCATTGGTGATGATAGTTTCGGATGTTAATGAAATAAAGCAAGAAAAAGCTGTAGGCGGGAAAGTCATTGTAACTTGCCTTAGGAGGTAGCTCACAACAAAGCGGCATGTTCTCCGTGTCATATATTTTGTTTTGGTTTAGTGTGTGGGTTACATAATATCAGATGGGATGACTATCCTGTTTGAAGCGGGATATGAGTGTCTTTGAGGTGGAGCAACCTCACCATCAAGGCATCTGTGTGCCCAATTGCTACTTAAAAACTAACACAGTAAAAATATAATATTTATATGTCTTAACCATAAAACTTTTCAATGGGACTGGAAAATATTGGTATGGTATGGTATTGAAAATATTAGGAATGAGGCTGCCAATCTAGTCCCTATACTCTATGTTTATTTCCGTGTTTTATTCCCTGCTGTATATAAAGCATTATTACAAGTGTTTGTTCTGCGTCTAGGTGTAAATTATCTAATAAATATGCATTTAAAAATATATGTATAATGTATGTTTATCACACACCATAACACAAGGTCGCCACCTACTTTGGAATTAAGAAAATGTGTGTAATAACCCAGGATGCTGCTATTCCAAGCCTCTACTGGTGCCTGGAGGCCGTGCGTTCGTGTGGCCTGCCATTCAGCGCGTCCAGAGAATATCTCTCAACACCATGACCCTGCAGGTTGAATCACCCACTGTTTACACCAGCCAAGGTGTTCCTATCTCTGTCACTGGCATAGCTCAGGTAATATAATCCTTTAAAGTTTTGTTTTCCAATTTATTTTCCCTTAAATTTGATATTTGTATAATTTATCAGTATAATTATGTCAAATTTAACATAAATATTACATAATTATTTTATTTAAAACATAAAAGTGAAATGTATTAGAAAGTATTTTCCTTCCATTAATTAAATAAGAGTGAAATCAAACATTCACAATAGTGAATATATTATTGAACAAAGATCAGGTTTAAGTACTAAAGATTAATATCGGAAAAATATGTATAAAACCCACGAAAACAAAATTGATCTGTGATAAGTTTTATGTATGTATGCTATTTGTATACAAAAGTGACATTCTCACGAAATGTACTAAATCCTACAATTTTGTTGCTATTTTTAAATTTATTCTCAAAAGGTTACCTAAAGTGTAAAAATAAAATATATGTATTCAAATTCCAGGTGAAGATTCAAGGTCAAAATGCTGAAATGCTGCTCTCAGCTTGTGAGCAATTTCTAGGCAAATCTGAACAGGAGATCCAACATATAGCCCTCGTAACCCTTGAGGGTCACCAGCGTGCTATTATGGGATCAATGACGGTGGAGGAAATATACAAGGACAGGAAAATATTCTCCAAAAAGGTATTTTTATATTATAACATTATGCATCATTTTAGAGCAATGCATCTAATTGATAGAAAGTAATTAACCCTTTGGCAAAAATTCGGAAACCTTTACCTGTTATGTATATGAACTGTATGTACAGCTTTATTATGTTAACAATTGCATTTCATTAATCCCTTGGAGACACAGACTACTGCAGGGTTGCATCTGCTCCAGGGGCGTGCATACCGTATAGGCAAATAGCAGTGCCTACCTCATAACGATCTAATCAAAATGTGCCTTTAGTGTTAAGGCTTCCTGTTCGCAGCCGCTATGCCGTTAAATTCGTACTTAAAGCGGCCTATGGGTGGCGTTTTGAACGAGAGTGTTTTGTTAAGGACTCGTAAATTATTTTGGTATTCCTTCGTTTTACATAAAACTACAGAACTCTGTCAATTTTGTTAGTAGTTAGTGAAGTATCTGCTAGTATAATTTGGGAAATGTATTATTCTACTATTGTTATTATTTTGCAAGTAAATTGTCACCTATCGTTCTTGTGGGTCAAACATAATTATGGTTTTGATGTAGAAGTTTCTATGACGCTAGATTTCCAGTGCCAACTGGCCAGAATACTGAACTTTTGTGTCTGTCCCCTGGCATAGTGTTAAGATGACAATTAAAAAGATATTATTTTGTTCACAGGTATTCGAAGTAGCCTCTAGTGATCTTATCAACATGGGAATAACAGTAGTGTCCTACACATTGAAAGACATCAGAGATGAGGAGGTAAAGTCTTTGTTTATTTTAGTCTTAGTCTTTTTCATTTTTTTAGTTAGTTGAAATTACACAAACATTATTAAACAAAGTAATAAGGCTGCAGACTAGATCCTTGAAATCCATGCTGTTGACTTTTACAATTTCTTTTTTAAATAAATTTATTTAGGCCTCTTTTTTTCTTTTACCTTGAACCAATAAAATTAAACATGTGTCCTAGAAAATTTAATTTTAGATGAGAACGAAACACTAAAGAAAATACAAATTATTGTCATTCTAAAATTTATCCCCAAAGTGAATAATTTTTATTATAGGACTTAAAATTTTTTTGAAACCATTCGGTATTCGTTTAGTAGTCGGCATAAGTCGTGAGCACACTTTTTATTGGTCGGTTAGATATTATTGCGCTGCGTTTCACGCGATTGGTTCGTCAGTTCTCAGCTCGTCAGTGGTTTATCGGCTATTGGTTTAACACGTATTTTCGGTTGCTGTTCATTGGCCAAAAGTGTATAATATCGTTTATCATTTTATGTATAATATCGTATACCACCGTTTATCTGCGCTCACGACTCATGACGGTAACTATATCACGGGTCATCATTAAAACTTATGGTTTTAACTCGCCCTGCTTTGCGATGACTGATATGCATGGGACTGTCGCATACAGTACCTTTGCTAAAACTGTAATAATTAGTTAAAATAAATGACTAGTGACCAAAATTAACACCAGACAATATTTTCATATAAAAAGTAAAACTATAACCGCCGTACGAAGATAAGAAGGTAAAGTAAAACATTTTTGTAAATTGTGGATTTCGATTAATACCCAAATTGTATATCCAAAATATTCATCTATTGATTTACCATCTTTGTTCGTAATATTTTTTATATTTTATCTATTCAACACATACACATCTGTAATATTAATCACAGGGTTTTAATCGTGTCATTTGTTAAACAAATGACTTTCAGAAGAATATACATAATGCTTGTAGTGTAATCACAACCTTTTGTATAAGTTATGATTATTTTTTTAATACTGTCATGGAAACAGGATGCAAAGGTATGTTATATTGAAAATAAGTGTGAAATGTGCATTACAGTGTGTTAATTTGCGCATTTTAAAATATACATTATTTACGTACGTATATTTATGTGTGACACTGTGTTAACTGGTGTGTTAAAAATAAAATTACACTATGTATATTTATCAAATTGATGAATTCATTAAAGTAATACTCGTAGTTATTTAATTTTATGAATAAATAGTTGTTAGGTATGTGTGTCAAGTTATAAAGTAAATTAGTTTTACACTAATACAATTAATTGAATTCTCATTTTGTTTTATCTTAATTCAGAACCAAATATATATGTATATTAATTACCTGAGATTTATTTAATGAGGTCTTCGTTTAAAGTGGACTTGATGCCTGATTATAATATTTAGTTTTCCTAATACATATACCGCTTTTTGCTAGCGTGAAGTAGATGCATACTAGATTTTGGAAATTCCAGCTTTTTATATGACACTGCATATACATATATATCAGATCTATTGTAACTTGCTTCGGGGTTACCAATAGTATATTGGTTTTGATTTAGGACATGTTTGGAACTGGGCATAATCAAGAGGGGACCATCTTTGTTCTAAGAAGTATAACTGCATTTATTTTACATTTTACATTTATTTTACGATTCTATCGTAATCCTCATCTTACTTGGGTGGAATGCGGCTGTTTATATATACATATTATTATATTAACAATGTATGGGAAGTGAACCATGGCATGGGACTGTCACAAAAATTTTATCGTACTAAACATTGGTTTGAAAAGCAATATTACATGACTGCCTGTTCCGCATACAGTACTTGGCGTTTAAACGCTTTGCTTTTTGTCATTAGAATAAAAACATGACTATGAGGCTGAAACGCTAATACTACTTTAAAATATACATTTTTATGAGAGGAACTTCACGCAGACTGTGCTTATTTGTAACAAAATATTATAGTTCACCAACTCACACGAAATGCTTATCTATGCTAAAAAAAATTTAGGCATAAATGTTTTAAATACTCTACAATCAGTTCTTAGTTAATATAGCCAACCAGACAATATTTTATGTGCCGGTATGCTAGAGTTATGTCTCATTAAACGGGGTTTACACGGGTGACTAAAGCCGCACGATTTTGGCCGCACGGCTAAAATCGACCGCGTAAATGGCAATTCGGCCAGGTCGCAAGTGACTATACCCGTGTAATACCGTATATCCGTGTCCCCCTGGCGATTTGTGAAGCGACTAGCCGCACGGCGAAATCCACCCGTGTAAATCCCTCATTAATGATAAGATATGGCGATGGGCAAAGAATTATCCATAAGTTACTGTTAGTTTTGCGTTAATTATGTTGTACTAGATGAGTAGTCCAGTAAGATTTTAGCGCTAAAATCCGTCAAAATTTCATCAATGTACACGGTTGTAATAATTCTCTGTACTCCTTACTGGAATAAACGAGAAAGCAGCAAATGACATAGTTTTAGTTTCAAATTAAATTTTATGCGATTTACCTGGGGGGTTGTTGTTTGGATTGTTGGCAAACCCGTGTTGGATTTTTTCAATAGCTTATTATTTATAACCTCCGAGGTTGTCATCCCTCCCCGTCTAGATTGTTTTCCCAAGAAAGGTTTAATAATCGTGATCGGCGGCCCTTCAAAGCTCTGAATCACTTATCCCAGTACCGCCTGAGCCGGACGTTGCTTAAATTGGTCGCAATACCAACACAAGACCCAGGGCTATTTGAGCTTCAATTTTTTTTATTATGACCATGAACTTACACAGTTTCGTAAAGAAATTAGAAGATGTCATGACAGACTGACATATGATATACATAGGTACTAGGATAGTGTCCATGCTCAAGGCACAGAGATACACGAAAAGCCCAGGACTATTTGTGCTTTAATTGTTTTATTATGTGCAGAGATACTTACATGAATTAGCACGACTCTGGCTATTCGTGCGTGCTTCAATTATTTTATTATGTGCAGGGATATTTGAAAGCGCTGGGCATGGCTCGTACGGCGGAGGTGAAGCGCGACGCTCGCATCGGCGAGGCAGAGGCCCAGGCCGAGGCCAAGATCAAGGAGGCCATGGCGGAGGAGCAGCGCATGGCCGCGAGGTTCCTCAACGACACCGAGATTGCAAAGTCGCAACGTGACTTCGAACTCAAGAAAGCCGCCTACGACGTCGAAGTGCAGACAAAGAAGGTATGCATGCAATATTTCTATTTTCTCACAGGACTAAAAAAGGAATTGTGTATAGAGCCGAATGGTGTGGCGCTATGTTTTGTAGAAGGAGTGATTGGAGATAATTGAAAGGGGGCACTGATAGAATTTACAGTTTATTTACACGTAATTATTTACACAAAAGTATTTACAAAATAACACCGCAACATAACTCATATTTAACCAATATTACAAGAAAATATAAAATAGCAAACTGTAAGAAAAAATCACTGCAAGACGACTCTTGTTATCTCGTCTCTAGGCAACGCGCTGCTCACGGTTGTGCACTAGAGCCGGGGATGGCTATGACATTGATGCGACTATCGAATGGATATTTACAAGGATCGATGAATGATCAATGTCGAGTCGATGATGTAACCGAATAATGAAATAAAGAAATTTAGTGAAAATGAAGTATGGCTAATGGCTACATGTGTAATAAAACCTAATTAGTATTAGAGTACCAAACATCAGTACCAACTTAATTGTATTGTGTTGGCGAAAACCCGCGATTACATTGGTTACGAATGTTACGATTACAAGTTGAGTTCTTTTAGATGTCTTATGGAAGGTCTCAATAATCAATCGTTTGGTTATAAAAGTCCTAATCATGTTTGATTGCCAAGCAAAATCCGTTATATCACAGTAATCAAAAATAGTAGGTATCTATCTCCCTTCATATCCGAAGACCAAACTCACCGTTAATGTATGATTGTCTACAGGCGGAAGCGGAGATGGCATACGAGCTCCAGGCTGCCAAGACGAAGCAACGCATCAAAGAGGAACAGATGCAAATCGTGGTCGTAGAACGTACACAAGCCATCAACGTACAGAAGTGGGAGGTGCAGCGCCGTGAGAAGGAACTCGAGGCTACCGAGCGCAGGTGTGTACGAGTATGTGACACGCAACTATGTGCGGCAACACCAACTATCTGACTTGGCAATTGGCATGGCATGATCAGGCATTGCTCTGATCCTAATTTTGGTGTTGTCGCCAAGAAACTTCAAGGATTTTTGCTGTCAGGAATATGCCAATTATCTGACCTGGCAGGTATTGCCTTACAGGCTCTTAATTTTGGCTGTGTCCCTTATTACATTCAGGGAAAACCACAGAGAAGGTCAAGAGTTGTTCGGGGGTTTGAACCCACCATTTGGGGAGTTTGTTCTTTGAATGAAGATTTTTAATTTGACATATTGAGCTGAAGTATCCAATAACTTGCCCAGCGTCTGCAACTATTACTATTTCATAATTTAATACTACATTTTGTATGTTTGTTTACAGGCCGGCTGAAGCAGAGAAATTCAGATTAGAGAAGTTAGCTGAAGCTCACCGACTGGAGACAGTGTTGGAAGCTGAGGCTGAGGCTGAGGCCATCAAAGTGCGCGGAGAAGTGAGTATACTTAAAACTAATTTCCGCTTTTAATTTATAGGCTGAACACCAATTGTTGTCAATAGAAATAAACAAGAGGAACGAATCCAAACAGGATGACTGAGAGCATTGAGCAACAATTGATTGGGATTATTTCTACACCTCTATTGTATTATTTCAATAGACTTGGACGATGTTACGATTCTCGTACACCGTTACTCCTTATTACATTAGCTATATGCCAGTGAAAATTCCGTCAATCGCTCCAGCCGTTCCTCTGGAACGGAACAAACAGACAGACAAAAATTGTAAAAAATGTTATTTTGGGTAAATGTACTGTGTATACATATATATGCATTTAGTAAAAAGCGGTTACTTTTATATTACAAACTGCCACTCCAGTTTTATTGTTTATTTGTATAGATAATTAAAATAATAGATTAATAAGAAATAATTAATTAATTATTATCATTTGTTTGTAATTCAGGCTGAAGCATATGCGATCAAAGCGAAAGCAGTGGCGGACGCAGAGCAAATGGCTAAGAAGGCGGAGGCGTGGAAGGAGTACGGCTCGGCGGCGATGGTCGACATGATGCTGGACACTCTGCCGAAGGTGGGCCTCACCCTCATTATATACTTACATAAGCAAGCTTTGGCGGTGTTGATTGTCTGTACGGACGGAATAGAATGGCCAAGTTTTGTTCGCGTTGGATGCAATCGCGCGGTCAGATACATTCAGCCGTATGAAATATTGAATGTGACTTGCGTTAGTGAAGGAATCGCGAGAAAGCCTGAGAGTCGCCACAACAGGCTAGTGTGTTCACCATTCAAAATGTATGAAGGGGTAGTGTCTGTGGCAGTTCATTGTAAGTCTTGTACACAACGCTAAAGGGACCGTGCGTGGCGACACCTATGCCATCTATCTAATGTTGATTCACGGCCCCTATAGTGTCTGTATCGTTATATCGTCCAGGTGGCAGCCGAGGTGGCGGCGCCGCTGTCGCAGGCGCGCAAGGTGACGATGGTGTCGTGCGGCGGCGGGGAGGTGGGCGCGGCCAAGCTCACCGGCGAGGTGCTCAGCATCGTGCAGTGCATCCCCGACCTCGTCAAGGGCGTCACCGGCGTCGACATCTCCAAGGTCAAGGTATGTTGTCGTATACCACGGCTACCACGCCTGAACACACTGGGACCTTGCGACATTAATTATTATATTATTGTAAATACCACTCCCGAACCTTTTTATTACCGACTTCAAAAAAGGAGGCCCACTTCGGCACGTATGTGTGTAATATTCGCAGAACTGAACAATTTTTACATATGTTTGTTTATTGCGGCTTCTAAACAAGAATACCAATTTTCACGGGTGTATGTATATTATGTATGTATGTATGTATGTAGATATGTTTGTCCACGCATATCTCCGAAACTAATTGACGCATCGTGTTCGTTCTTTTTTGTTTGTTTGCATTTTGTTCAACTTAGGGAATGGTAAAAGTTTCATCTAAATCGGTGTAGCAGTTTCCGTGATGTGGACATAAAACTAAAAATTACGAATGTTAAACAAAATATGTTATTTCATACTTTTTTGAGGTCGGTTTAATTGTTTTAATTATTACCTCAGCAGATTACTCATGTGCTGGAATCTTGTCACATTAAGACCCCGTCTCATTAAGTCGCGTACACAGCGGCTGTCGCGCGCGTTTCATACTTTTTATATCCCTAACATGACAGCCACTCGCCTTTTTTATTATAAAAATTCGACCCACCCTAACGTCATTTTACGTCATCAGAAACAAAGAATAAGGCTAGCACCTAACAGTCAATATACAAATTGAGTAATGATATGGATAGGGAGCATAAAAAATTACAGCCATGCTCACCAGCCGACGTCACCTCGTCGCCGATTGCTAGGCGCATTAGCAAATCGTAGGCTTAACACAGATTTGACAAAAGTTTCCATACTGTGAATTCGAAACACAGAAGTTGCCAACAATTTCAATGGAAATGCTCAACAGAAAGTCAAACAATTTTTTCGACTCTTTTCTTTTCAAATAGATAAAGTTCCTAAGTCTTTTTAAATAGACAAAGGCCTATGATCTGTGATACCGAATTAGGCAGGGTTCTCGCTCGCTGGTATTGGTAAAACCTTTTTGGAAAACGTTGTCCTGGTCCGTCGCGTCAGGTGTTATGAAGGACTTGATGCATATAGAAATGAGGGAAGAAAAGTTATTTATGGGATCCAGACTGGCATATTGTTGTGCCACTCCTAACATCCTCATCGCTACATTGATAATAATGTTAGAAGCTCATTTAAAATTTGCAGCCTGAAAAGATGTAAATTAAAGGTCAGATGTGTAGGTTTGAAAGGTTATATAGGGTTTTTTATAGGTACTTAGCACACATATTATTACTGTCGTGTTATTTTAAAAATATATTAATAAGAAAGGATTAATAAGTATTAAAAGGTAATAAATTAATAAGGATTAATAGGGAAGGAGGTGGAAGCCGCTACAACATCGTATTCTCTGTGTGAAGTTCTGTGTAATGCCTTAGGAGCAGTGGTTGAGGGAACATGAACAATGAACATACAATCTACACAAACGTCTAATGACCGGTTTCAACAATCAATCGTCGAATACGAATATCCCTAATCATGTTTGGTCGCCATGCAACATATTATAGTATTTCAAAGCAATGAAAAAGAGTATCTACACTAATATTATAAAGAGGAAAGATTTGATTGTTTGTTTGTATTGAATAGGCTCGGAAACTACTAGACCGATTTTAAAAATTCTTTCACCACTAGAAAGCTATGTTCAATCGGAGTAACATGTGCTATCTATATTTAGACTCAAAAATATTAGAGATCCCTATGAAAACTTTAATAATGTATACCAAGGTAAAGAAAAATTACCCTTAAAATTCCTTAAACCGCGTACACTGCGAGAACTATTGAAGTTGTAACAAAATGATGTACTACAGTTTTGTAGTCTAGAACACATAATTTATTAGAAGTATTTAGGATTGACAGTCTATATTAAGAGCAGGGCGTCGCCTACTGGGTTGACTAGTCTTATATATATATTGTCTTTTGATATAAGAAATTCAAAAACAGTTCCTGACAACCAAATGTCTAATTGACTATTGAAACCGGTCACAAAGCAAACAGCCTTGCTTAAAGTTACTAGAAACTCTTGACTTTTTTTTAATCGCGTGTTTTTTCAGTATACTTACCATGTTTTCCGCTGTGCAATCTTACCAACTTTTAAAAGTTGCATTTTGGAAGTGTGCATGGATTACTTTACATTTCGAAGAACAATAAACAAATATTTTCTTAATATAACTGTCAATTTATCATTGTTATCAGAATACTCATAACACATACGTACATTTGCATGCGTCGCATGCAAAATTGTAATTCAAAGTGAAAAGCATGCCGTGCGCCACATAATTTGGTCACTCATTAAAAAACCCACATACGTATATTATTTGCTAGTTATTCTACACATGCAAAACCTTTAATGTAACATCCCAATTAAAAAAGTGTAAAGCAAAAATAATGTATTACACCCCACGATGCAATGTGAATGTTTTTAAAATAAAACTGAAGTCACGAACTTTTTTAATTTATTTTTCATTTTCTTGCAAATACATGTCTGACATTTTACTATAGAAGAAAGGTGTAATAAGTGTAACAATGTCAAATATTAATTTAAATGCATTTTTTCTTACACTTTTTTAAATATAGTAAATTAGATAAATGCTTTACGAACTTTATTAAGTCTCAATCATAATAATATAATATATGTATTATCAATATATTTATCGTAAGTCATATTCACACACAAGCCACAGGAGTTTTTATCACTAGTTAATTAAAGATTCTAGTGACGAATTTATCTTTGAAGCAGAGGTTCGCAGGCCATCAGTTGACCTGTTGACTTCAGGATAATGAATTACTTCATAACATGCATTGACACGATATTTATCATATCAAACTTAGTGCCCGAAACTCAAAGAAAATGGGTTATTAAATGTGTTATAATACTTTATGTACTATATTATGAAGCTCGTAAAGCTCGTAAAAAATAATATTATGCAACCAAAGTAAACAACTATCTTTTAATGCATAAGAAAGCAGGCTAGCCTGTTTTGTAAGTTTTGTGATCTTATGTAATAAAACATAACAAACTAGGAAATTGATGGTGACAACTATTGTATTAAAATATTAATGTCGTGGTAATAATTAAACCGTAAGAGCTAGTGAATTCCATCCTAACTCCATGCAAAACGATCCAAATCGAAAGAGGTTTTCTTCGGGCGATTAACAAATTCGTCTCGGCTTATAGATTCTTCGCCTTCATGACTTTACATGCTCACTATAATAATTATGATGGTGTACTCGGTCTGATACAGTACATTAATTTGAACATATCGTTATATGTTGAGTATAAGTAGTAGATTGTATTGCATTAAGAAAAATTTTTTTAGGTAATCAATTTGTTTTCGATACGCTTCGCGAGGCGTAAGTATGTTTAATCAATCCAGATAAGATAATAAAATACAGAAAATGAAAACAATAAAAAGTCTCGGAACATTTTCTATTATACAATAATGGTTATATAATTTCACATCGTTTTTGCCCATTATTTTGTTTTACATTTCCTGACATTCATAAAGAACTAAATTTGAGTTCCACATGACCCCTTTTTGGTAATTTTTTTATGATTATTCATAAGATTTTGTTTTTAAAAAAATGGAGCACACATTTTATTTTCTTCCTGGGCCTCCAACAATAAGCGTGTTGCATGTACAATCAATAATGATACTGGCAGACAGTCACATAAACTCTATAATCCGTTGTTTTGGCTTCTGTTGCTCTAATAAAGATCCTTTTAAATTCAGTTTCTTTCATATGTATAACGTATGGACATGTGGTATGGACTGTTCAGTGTCATTAGTTATTTCAGTGTCGTATATTATATATATATAGAATAAATATAATTTTATGTATATTTTATGGTGGTGATTTAGGTCATGCTTTCAATGTTTCCATTACTCTTTCATTTCGATTCATGAAGCCTGAACATGTGTAAAATTACCAAAACATTATAATCTGAAAAATGTTATTAAACTAAAGGCACCGTGAACTGAAATATCATTATTGATTTCACATTATTTTTCAACGCGATTTTTTATCACTATGTATGTATATATTGACGCCTAAACTTCATTTGCGTAATAACATTTAAGATTAACATTTTCCTTAATTCTATTGATGACTGAAGTGTGATGAATGTTTATTTATAGGTATGTAGTAATGTATTTGTTTTACAATTTGTGTCTATTTATGTCAGTTATTAAGCATATTGAGTCTTTCATCCGTCTATGTCTCTTCACTGTTTCATCTGTCTGTATATCTTCACTGCAATTCATATGTGTATTATATGAATGTGCTAACATAACACTAACCCGCTTGTTCGCAACTGCATGTGTGTCGGTGTAGGCGCTCGCCGAGCCCGCGCCGGTGCCCACGCCCACGGCGCGCGGCGATTCCGCGAGGAAATTACGATAACTTGCCCACTTACACACCAATTGACTACTATATCGAGGTAAGTCACACGACCGAACGATAAATTATTTCACGCTCGTTTATTCCCACATCCCTGCACGGATCTGACAATGTCTAATGCAGGGGAAGAGGTTTATTTGCAAGTACATTATATGGGTTAGTACTAGTTAGTAGGTATGAGTTATTTCAAAATAAATACACTTTAAATCGAGTATCGAGTACAGCGCATCTACCTACCCACTACCGAACATTTCTGTTCCCCTATTCTTAGCTTAGTTATTTAAAATATTATTAGTTAGTTATTTAATATACGTGATCTTAAACTTCGTGACTTTTTTATTTTATATGATTATTAATTATTATTTATTACATTTTAATAAATTCTAGATAAGGATGAAATACAATTTCAACGTACATACGTAGTGATACCAAGAGATACTCGATATAATTTATAACAATTATTGTATTAAAATACTCGTACTTTCGACTGTTTTGAAATTACCACTTATACGAGTATTATAATAAATCACATCTGGGTTCAATTCGGACATCGAAGATATTTTAGCAACTGCAAACTATCCATAACAATGCTCTCCGAAGCCTGTCAGCAGCTTGCATATACGTAAATTAGCCACTATCGAACCCACAATCAACCTTAAATCGCCTACAACCTACGATGCGGTGCGCTTGCGGTGTACACAAACCGCGGGCCATTGTGCAATTTCATTATCTGCTGATAGCAAAATCTTTCCAGCGACCTACGTCGCGGGAGAAACTGTAGTTTCTAAAATGCAAGTCTTTATCCTGAACTGCGGAATGTAGATTAAAAGATTAATTTGACTGTACGTGAAGCTTAATGATAATATGATTACTAATTCATAATGCGAATAAAAATAGAATAATGTTAAATATTCTTTTTTAAATAATAACACAGAATAGGTACATAATAGTACAAGTACAGAAGGCCCACTTCGAAAAGTCATTTAGAGAAATATAGACTCTAGCTACGATACGATTAAGTTCAATTCAGATCGCGCAGCGCTTAGTCATCTACGCTGATAGATACCTACATCTTGCGTCTCTTTCGAGAGCGTAACTCTTACCTTTTCTGACGAAAACGAGGTTGTGTTCTTTTAAAAAATAAATGAATCTAAATCGCTATCTTTGTAAAGACAATTAAACACTACTCAGTATCTTTTTCTCCATGTTTTAATCAATGCAACGAACAAATGAAGTACCTATATAATCAAAGTAAAAACGGAACAAACCTTACGCGTCCCTACCTCACACTGACTAGTCAACTCGAATAGGCCGCTGTAGCGTAGATAGGTACATTTTTGATACCTACACGGGGAGTGGGACAGGCCTGATAACAATGAATATTAAAATAAAAATAATCTTAATAAATATTTACTTGTACGAAACCTACTCATTATAAAGAGATACGCCATCTATTCTTTAAACGGTGTGTTACTAGTTACTTAACTAGATTTACTTGAAATATGGCATATGGCGTAGGTATTTCTTTAAAAATTACGTATCACGTGTTTCAGCTATTTTTAAATTCATCTATGACCACGAGCGAGTGTGACTTGGTTAAAAATCATGAATTTTTTTGACATTTATGGATGGCCGCTACTGGTTTTTGCTTCCATATATTTCGTGGCAACATAATCGCGAGGTAAACTAATCATATAACAATGGTATTGACTATTGTTATATGACTAATCTAATTAACCGTTTTACTGATAATGAAAAAAAATTCCTGAGATTCCACACAACGGTGATGAGGATCACTTTTATTTGTCATATCAGTCACGCGCTTATTTTATATGCTGTCGAAGTTGTAATTAAGTGAAAGGTGCGATTTTAATTTTTACAATTGAGTCGATTAATTTTGTTTCGAAATAGAATCAGCGAAGGTGGAAAATCTAACTCGAAAAACTTAAATTTCTACATACATCCAAAATCCAAAAAAACCCTTTTCCGAAATTTGACTTTCAATAAAAAAAAAACCACACGTGGGATCGATAGGTACTTTTCACAAGTTCGTTATAATGATATCCCCAATGCGCCAATTGTCAATTTCTTATATATGGGTTATAAATGTTATTTTTGTTTACTTCTCAGGAAATTCGTGCCGTGTAGCCGCGTCACCAAGAAGATTTTGTGAAGTGTATTCTTTTAAGTGAGAACCAACCCACTTTATGTTATACCTTATTTACTCCATTATAGTAAACAAATCCTTCCTCTATTTATTAAATTTTATCCAAAAGTTGTTTTAATTTTAAGATTATGTTAATTTTTCTACCGTTATAGTAATTAATTGTATTACTGTATCAAAATTTTGTAATCGGTCAAACAATATTATACAAATTATTGACTATAAATCAATATATAAATTATAGTGTATGAAAGGAATATAGTCCATATATTTTCTTATAAATTAGATGTAACTAAAGAATGGATAAATACCTTTGGTCATAAATGAATTAGCACGTTTACGATCAATACTAAAGGTTTGGTTCCGAAAACAAAACTTAATATTCAATACTTATATCTACTTGAAATACTTTTTGTACCAGTTTGTCCGGCGGATTGATTGTAATAACTGCCATCAGTTGTAAAGGCAATATATGTATATATATATAAGTATTCCGCAGAGCCAATTTCGTAATACAAAGCGATTTTTTGGAGATACTAACAGAAATTCATTCTCATATTCCAAGGAATCGATCGGCCGATTTCGTAAGGCAATACATATGTATGATTTAGAATATAATGCCCAAATCGCAGATAGGAGTAGTGATGCGCCCTGATGAAAGTTACATTGTTTATTCTGATGTACGATAAGATTTGACCAATCGCCTAAATGTTCACAAAGTAGGTGATTACAAAATGACTGTTATTATACTTATAAAATACCTATATTTTTTTATTTAGCTAAACTGTCGTTAGGGTAAATGAGAATATTTGGTGTTCAAAAAGTGCAGTTTAGATTTCTAAATAATAATAATTGTAATTTAGCGCGTTCTTAGACATTATTGATGTCCTTTTCTAAAATATTGATATACATAGACAATTTTCATGATTTGGAGTGAACTTTATATTATTATTCATTTTTTATATTTTGAACTCAATTAGTCAATTTTAAAGTTAGTTTTGTATATATATATTCCCTTATCTGCAAAAATACCTACGCAAAAGCCTTGTAGTGGCTATGCGGACAATTTACTCAGACTTAAATCATCTGGGTCTACGTACGCGTTCCAGGTAGGATCATGATGAAATCATTGCCCTACGAATAGTTTTAAATCGCGTAATTCGTATCGGGGAGTTACCAATTTATAGCATTTATTCAGGAATAGATAATGCTTTACTTAAGAATCTCTGACACTGTCCTAACTGTCTAATGATCGATGGGGAGTGAGGGGCAATATTTAAGTAAAAGTAAGGTAATATTGGTAGCGTTTTGGAATCATCGAAGGATATTATTAAAATGTAATAACGCCTGCGATCAACTATTGGCTCGGGTGCCATAGTATTTTATAAGGTATTGGATATAGTTATACAACCACAGCTGCGATGAAATTGATATTTGCTATAGATTATTATCTAATAAATAAATAGGTGTGTTTGATATAGGTGCCCAAACTGTATTAAATTCATCACGGATGCGAGTTGTAAGTATTATATTCAGATTATATTTAGTTTTTATTATTTTGTTATTATTTTTTTAAAGTTTATTATATTTCGTTTTACTAATAATCTAAATTTATGCCGTAAAATTATGCCGATATACAATCGGCATAATTTACCGCATAACGTTTTTATTTTCATTCGTCTCTTAGCACAAAATAATGTGTTATATCTTATGTCTGCGATTACCATTTATGCTATTATTTTTGTGTACGGCTTGCAAATGTACTGTTGTAAACTAAATAATGTAAATTATGCCTTTTTATTCTTCTCGAGTATTCCGTAAAATATTCTAAAACAAAATGAGAAAACATGTTCCTTGTCTCTTTGTCTATGAGTGTTTCTGTAGCGATATGAGATACCTGTCTGTGTGCAGAAACGTTATAATAACTGTAGTTATTATTTCGTATAATATAGTGAGGATTGTTCTAATAGGTCGCCTTTCCTAAATGACATTTAGACGACGGCGTTGTCCTATAGAAAATTAAAGCACTACGAGTGGCACAATTTGTTTTTTCCTTCTTGTGTGGATCACGGTTTATTATTGTATGTATGTGTATTGACGTGGTTTTTATTCATGTATTATTCAATAAAACATTATAAACTCTATCCTTTTTTATTTCAACGCTTAGTACCTATTTATTTATATACTTAACCACTGCTAACCATACGCTATATCAGCGGCGACAGCCCAGTGACTTTGATTCAGCCTCTTACTCTAGGGATTCCGGTACGAATACCAGTGACACACATCAATATCAATGATTTTCCTAAAAGTTTGAGCGCTTTATAACTACTCGTGTAATAAATATAACAAACCAGCTTAGTGATTTTTTTATAAGTAGAGCAAGCAAACAGACAGACGGGCCACCTGATCACCGTCGCCTACTAACACGTGCAACACCAAGGGGGTCGCCAGTGCGTTGCCGGTTGCCGGCTATGAAGGAGAATGGTCTGAGAATGAGAACTCTTACATCTCATTGTAAGAGGAGACCTATAAACCTAAAAAAGCTATACACAATAGTAGGTACTTAGGTACATATGTATGATAATATAATAAACATAAATCAATACTTTCGAAACTTACTGCATTTCTGAAGAAATGTTTGCAAGACACAATGCCGTTTATTGACAAGACTGAGCGATCTATCAATTACCATACAGTAGGTACTTAAAAACTTAAAAACTACGTTTTCAATTACATAAGTGACTGTTTCTTGATCTGAATAGACTATAAATTAGAGCTGTAAATATTGTTATTTTATCTAGAGAAATGTCTTAAAGTGTGTAGTTTACTATTCAAACACTAGCCTAATAGCCTGTCAAGCCAGATTAATAATTTTTTTGCAGACAGATGCAATCCGCAAATGCTAGTTTTAGATCTCCTCTCATAATGAGAAAACTGTACCTTAGTAGGTACGCGATGGATCATTGCGGGTTGGTGGACAAATTCTAAACTAACTAACGTAATAACTAATCTGGTTTCGAAAACAACTTCCACAACGTTGCGGGTTGCGGGGATAATAAATTGTTGAAGTGAAAATTTCTTTAGCGGCGCTGAGCATTTTTGGTATGAGTAAAAATGGTTAAACTCGCGACAGGCCACGTGATCGTAGCCAAAATGCGTAAGATACATCGAGTATTTAAACTAAGATAGAAACTGTCAAAAGGAAACATTCATAAACAAAGTGCGTCTAATTAGATGGTAACTATGGAAAGTGTCAAAAGGGATTTTGTTATAGAAAAAGTTATAGTTAATTATTGGGATTTTGAATTCGACATTGCGATTATTAGCATTAAATGTCGTTTTTTTCTTACAGAACAGAGAAAATCAGTTATGCAAAAAAACACATTTTATAAATTTATTAGGCTGCGAATTGAAAAAGTAAGTCAATCAAAAAGTCAAAATATGGTAGTTTTGCGACGTCGCCAAAATGAAGACATCTATATACTTTTTAAATTTACCTTTATCTACTTTAAGGTTTTTACATAGTCATAAGGTAGGTATTAGTAAATAACACATTATAATCTTTTATAAATTTATTTAGTCTTCATGTTCACTCGCAGCTACATTTTTTTTGAAATACCAGCTTAAATCTATATATCTATAGGTTTATACGTACTTTTTATTTAAATAGTTTTAGGAACAAAATTTCGTGCGATAGCTAGTTCTAAGGATACACATAACTGTAGGTAGGTATAATGCACTATTACTCAACAATGAATAATACATTTATCTAGGGTAGATAATGGGCTAATCTAAACATCGTAGAGAGCGTCATCTGTGTCGCGTGGACCGCTATGTTGTTATATATACGAGTAGGTATACCTACTGAAATATTCCTCTGCTATTGACGAGCGCGACAAAGCGACAAATAATTTTCTGCGTGATAGAAACGACGCTCTACGAAGTCGACTATAACCCGTTATCTTTCTCTTCAGCTCGATTAGACTACAAGCCCATGGAAAAAATTTACCTGTGAAATGAACCAACGTGAATAACGCTTAGAAGGTTGTTACTATCAGAAAATAACTCTGAGCACTATGCCGTCATTTCTGAGCGGAACACCTGTACCATGATGTCAGAGATAAGGGTTGCGACCCTTGGCTTTCGACCCCTGCCTTGGAAATATGTGTATATATAATGATATAGTATTTGTATATGAATACAAAAGGACTTACACAAATGCCGTACAGTAATAAATGATCCTATAGGTCCTAATGTCCTATTGTGTAATTGCTTTTGCAGGGGTCGAAAGCCAAGGGTCGCAACCCTTATCTCTGACATCATGGTACAGGTGTACCTACCGCTGAGAAATGACGGCATAGTGCTCAGAGTTATTTTCTGATTAGATTCGGGCTTGTAGCCTAGATGTGCATTGGTGGGCTGTTACTGTAGGTGCCTTAATGACAATGTGAATAAATTAATAAAGAAGAATCAAATGAAGAAGTAGCATTTATCTAATAAAATATTTTACAGAACGGTTTTCTCATTTTAATTTACTTTTAAATTAATAACACTTATCGATAGAACACTATCTATGCATTTCGATAAAACAATTCTTTTTGTACAGTTTAATTAATCTTGAGTATTACGTTCCATAAACAAAATGGAACAGAACGTAGGAAACATTATTGAAATAATTTTACATGAAATAATTTTTTGTAAGTAGCGAATGGGCATGCGTGCCACCTGATGTTAAGTAGTCACTGCAGTCCATAGATACCTAGATCAAACCTCAAATAGTGAATAAATCCTATCCGAGGTTGTTAAGAGACTGATGGTAAGGTAAGATACCTTCCGGGAGGGCTACCTACAATGGTCTACCTACATAATTATCATCAATTCGTGAATATAATGAACTTTTTAAAATAAAAACATCGACACCATTATTTTCCATGTGGTACTTCTTAAAGGTTTGGTGATTTTTTTATCGATGCCCCATCAAGCCGTCAGGTACCTGTAAAAGAGATCAACGAACTATTAATCGAAATAGTACGTAAGTGTTCGTACTGGCGATAGAGATAGACTGAATAGAACTAAGCCATTATTAATTTATATCTACCTAGTTATGGATAGGTAAAAACTTTGACTGAGTATAGTATAGGTAATCCTAAACAGTGACTCAAATAAGGTAGGCACCTAATTTTTGAATGATAAACTCATAAAATTGAAAGCATTACACCTAAACGTCTACTTAGGACATGACTTTATGAAGCTACCTAATAAAATAGGAACAAATAAGCATAATCTCTAAAAGTACAATGAGATTCAACAATATAGTCAACTACCTACAATGTAGCTGTACATTATTACAAAAAGATAAATTTTACGTAAATATTGGGAAAGTGCTCTTAACTGAACTGTACTAAAGTACAGTGTGTGCACTACACGCCCAATTCCTTAGATCGTAAAATTTTGCTATGATTAATACAGTCCGTTTACATCTCTTTTGGTGAACAATCTTGGCACTACTTATTCAAAATCAAAGTCTTTTATTCATTGTCAGGTAGGTACAAGTTGTGTACACTCAATGAACGTCATATGATAAATATTATTGAATAAAATTTAAAATTGCTTTAAAAATATAGGTAAGTATCAAATTTGCTTTAGCATTAAATCAATTTCTTTTTAAATCTTCATAATAAGGAGTCTGCCTGAATTTTAAATCGCCAAACAAAGTTTATTACATAGACCAGGTATCTATCGCTTTTTACATACCTATTATGTGACTTGCCTATTACCACCGTATTCTATTACATTATTCACCTGTCATATTCTTTAACCCCCGATGCAAAAGGAGGGGTGTTATAAGTTTGACGTGTCTAACTGTCTGTCTGTTTGTCTGTCTGTCTGTCGTGGCACCATAGCTCGCGAACGGATGAAGCGATTTCAATTTAGTTTTTTTTTGGTGTTGACATGCTTGATGAAAATCGGTTGAGTCGTTTAAAAGTTGTGGGGAAGAATAACCGAATGTCTGCAAATATAATCAAGTAGGGTCTCAAATGAAAGCGCATCATGTGCACATTACAAAATAATATGTTCAATGAAAATAGGTTGAGCCCTGAAAAAACTCTGGAGTAAAAGTGGGGAAAATACCCAATATCTGCAAATATATATTATGATGGGGAGAAAATGAGGATGGAAATCCGAAATTTCGACAAGAATCTATATATTAACAACTTAACAAAATCTAAATCATAATTAGTGTTCCTATAAAAAGTTTAAAATAAAAATTAAATTAAAAATAACCCACATAATAACCTAAGTTCCCCTTAAAAAGTAAAAAATAATGAAAGAAACTTAATCTTAAAGTACCTAATAGACAACAAGCACATGGAAAAAAATTACCTGTGAAATTAACCAACGTGAATAACGCTTAGAAGGCTGTTACTATATCAGAAAATAACTCTGAGCACTATGCCGTCATTTCTGAGTACTTACATAACGGACGATTATATAATATGCATGCATCTCCCAGACTTCTTTACATAGCTACCTATTATCAATAGTCTAATGTATAGAAATTAGCTAGATATTATTTTATAAATATGAGTTCAATTATAAACTCTAGGTCGCGTTTAAATAATAGATATTTTAATGCAGGTTTATGTATCTACTGTGAAAAAACAGTTAAAGTAGGTTTTTAAAAAATACCTTTAAAAACTTAACTATCTTGAAAAAATCTACAATCAGTTCATATTTTGATTATTTAAACAATTTCTTATTGACCACATCAGGGGAAGAAGTTGGGTATCTGATATTATTTTGAGATACATATAGAGTGGATCGGCTTACCTACATGGATTTATCATACCGACATAAACTTTGCAAAGCTAATCCATCACTGTCCACCGTTATTGTTATTAAATATGGTGAATAAAAAATAAAAAAATACTTAAATAACGTCTCACACCCATAGCCCCACAATAGGATTTCCTGTATCGAAAATGCCATGGATACACACACATCTAGACAAACGGAAAATTAAACACAAACATATAATTTTTTGCTTGGCTAAGAATTGAACGCAGGCATGTGCAATATGAAATTATAATCTTTCGGACGACCTGTAGCTTAATTTTTAAAAGTATATCTCAAAGAGAATGTCAAAGAGTGACAAATATAAATTACATAGCTTGTAGTTAATTGTATTTTATTGTTGTTATGAATATAATCTACTGTAGGAGACATCAGTACTTATGGGAGCTTAAGATAACTATATATTAATAAGTGGGACGACTAGTTTTATGTGTAAGTCTCAAATAAAACTACGCTGCGCTGGCTTGGTCAACAGTTATCTATTACGTTTATTTAAAGAAATACTTAGTTTAAAAATATTTTTTAAACATAGCAATCGATCTACTAGGCTTTTATAACATGCGAGATCAATATAGCTTTCACTCACTCCTATTTCCCAATATGTAGTTCAAGATTACATAATAGAAGCCATTAAAGCTTCATTGAAATGTAAATAAAAATACACATTGTGAATTTTATTAAGCTGGTATGAATACATTAAGCGAAATAGAAAGTGCTTGACATAATTTCATCGCCCGCCACCAAAAAAAACTGGAAAACTGACCTTAACCTAGCTTATAAGCTGGTTTCTCCTCCAGATGTGGTGAGCGAAACTGCTTGGATACATAAAATTTATAATAAATTATTAGATATTTTAACCCACGCAGAAACTTATAACACTAATTTATAAATAAAAAAAACTAGGTAACAACATTACCAGAAAAATTGAATCTTGATTGCGTTAGCTTTTAACGAAATGTTCACAATATTGACTCCCATTTGATAATTCAGTAATAAAAATCGGTTCCCAGACTCCTTTCAGCATTTTTCGATAATCCTCACAGTCGGATTTCCCCATTCACGCACACTTGAAAAATTCACCCTGCATATATATTTTTTTGTATTTAACTATTAGCTTAGCTCAAGAAAACATTTATAGTAATAGCAACAGTTATCAAATAACAATATATTTTCATGCAATAACACTTTATCTTCCATATAATACATAATACTATTAGGGTAATTTCCTTATTTATAAAAAAAATCTTTTTATGATGACTTGTTGACCAATACTGTAACCTTCTCAAAAAACTAAATGTATGTAATTACTAATAATATGTAATTATGTAATTTTAAAATCTGTTTTATAACAGATAAGCCTTTCTTTAATTTCATTCATAGTTAAAGGTATCTTCCTTCTTAGCAAGATAGAATGTGCAGTGGAGGATAGTTCTCAGGATCTCTATGTAAGTGCCTTTTTATTACAGTGTGTTTGGCTTCTAACTAGCGATAATTTAAAGGCATAAAATAGACTAAATTTCATCGACCAATCACCATCCACATAGGGGTCTAGCCCCCCTCCATTTGAAATGGCAGCCATTTACACAAGACAATTTCGATTTCTCTGGACCTGAATGTTCCACGGAATTAAAAAAGGCCTTGTTTGATAGATAATATTACCACCTATCAAATAAATAGAAAATTTTGTAAATATTTTCATGTAAAATATCATAAAAAAGATTTTATCACTGATTTTAATCAAAAAGATGATTATTTTTTACTGTTTTTGGTACACAAGGATAATTGCTACAAAAAGTGTTGGCTATTATTTGCTCTCAGTCAATGATAGTGTATAAAAAGAGGTAGATAATTATGGTATCTTCTAACGCGCGGCGATTAGAATTTGATCCGCCAAGCTACACATTCTAACATATTCTTACGTCTAAAGGTATACATGTGTTTGCGAAAGACATATACGAAACATAACGCTACACGAAGGAGATAGCTAGAGCCCGCGCCACGATTCATATCCTCTGATATAAAGGATTTTGGTCCTCATTGAAAGGAGCATAAAGATCTATCTATCTATCTATTTCTATCATTCGCTATCCTTTTTTGCGATGGCTTAGAAATAATAGATAATAATCTTTTGTAATTTAGTAAAAATTTAGAAGTAATGTATATTATTGATGTACTTACGTGTGATAAGACAATCCATCGTCCTCTATTACTTTAGTAACGTAGTTTTTACACTTCCGAAACACACAATTAGGCATTTTGATTATTTTTAATGCGCAATACCCACGTGCTTCACCAACCACTGATATTATGCGACTAAGTTGCATTGTGTTAATTGATACAATAATTATAAGCGGTGCATTTTCCGCGCGCTAGTGCAGTATCTACCTCTTTTTAATACAATATCATTGCTCTCAATTGCATAACTTATGAGTTATTGGTTTTTGAGCATGAGCCTGTCGTAAGCGCAATTGCTCAATCAGTACAATAGTCTTCAGAGCAATAACAGCCATTATAAGCATTTTTTTTCAATAAATTGCTACTATTTCATATTATTAAAAGTCAATTACGAGTCTTTTAGTTAATTTTGTAAGCCATGTTTGAAAAATATGTTTTAATGCTTACGCTATGCTCATAATTCTAAAACCAATACCTCATAAGGTATGCATGCAACTGAGAGCAAATAATATCTAACATGTTTTGTAGCTGACATGTTTCGTTGCGTACCAATACTGTTAAACGTTTTCGAGATATATAAGAAAAACTGAAATAAATAATTTCAATTTCTTGATTGAAATTGTGAAAAAACCTATTGTTTGACATTTTACAAAATTTTATATTTTATCTGATGGTGGTATTATTATTTATCAAACAACATCTTTTTTATCTCTGTAGAACATTCAGAATAAGTCCAGAAAAATCGAAAATATAAAAAAAATAATACAAAATTTGCTGCTGGCTGGCATTTCAATAGGAGGGCTAGACCCATCCATGACGGGTGTTTTTCGATGAAATTCTATTCGTCTATTCGTCTATTTTGTGCCCTTAAATTATCGCTAGTTCGAAGCCAAACACCATGTGTATTTATTCAACACCACAGACATTTAAATTATATGTTGAGGAAATAAAACCTAATTGGAAAATGCAATCTACATACATAATATTACATATTCTTTTTTACTATTATTTTAAACTATCTATGCTAGTGTTTTTTGTTAAATCAAAAGTGTTGTATAAAAATGCTTGTAGTTAAATTTTAAAAGTGTAAATGTAAATAGCACATTCAAGTATCACGTTTTAAAAGATGTTATAGTATATGTATATTATTATCCATTAATATTACTACTATAGGCACTTATGTGTAGGTTGATACTATTGCTGATATTATTATATTATATGAGCCAGTAACTAAACCCAATAAAGATGTCGAAACATTACAATTTAAAGTTTAAAATGCATCAAATATCAGTTTGAATGGTAACTAAAGATTATTCTTACAAAATGATCACAATTGGATCATGAGATTAAACCTTGGCTTTACAATATAGTTATACATAGTTACTATACTATATAGTACTACTATATAAATAAATAACGCTTCACACTCATAGCCCCACACTAAGATTCCCTGTGTCGTGGGTGCCATGGACACACACAAGACTTGAACACAACACACCCAGACCAGAAAAAGAAATTCAAATTCATCCTTCAAATCTCTGCTCTGCTGGGAATCGAACCCAGGACCCTCCGCGCAGCGCATCGGTGTCTTAAGCACTGCGCCACTCAGGTCGTAAGGTCGTAAAGTAACATGTATAACTATACTAACTGACTATAAAGTATTATTTTGCAAAAGTAAAGTTTCAAGTAAATAAAAGTAATTAAATTAAGGAAGTTTGTAACTTTAAGTTAAGATTGTAAGTTTAAACCATTGAATTTATAATATATAAAATAAAAAAAAATTATTACTGTACACAAATGTATAAAAATCCTATTTCTATACAACAAAATAATGGAAATAAAAGTTTTCCAAAAAAATATTAATTTTGGCACAGGTACTTTAAAAATATATAAGCAGTCTTAGCATAATAAGAAAGAAGTCTTAGCATTAAATTTAGTCTAACCTAGCCCATTGAAGGGATTTTTGACTTAAATTTAGACTTATGTCACTGGTAGATAAAATACGTGCACCTTGAAGATTCCAACCTTCCCGCGATAAAGTGCGTAAGTAGACAATGTCGAAACTAATGGAGTTCTGCCCCATGCTCTTTTACCCCGTCTTTCTTTTAAAAAAACGGTTTATGGTAAAAAAAAATGTACAGAATATAAAATGCTTTAAATTGTATGACCTACAAATTTTATACGAAACATTTTTCTCTAAGATTAACATTTATTGAAATAACATAAAAAAACCTGTCGAAAATAATTTTTTGGCCATTTTTTAGAGTTTTGACCTCGAAAATGAAATTTGCGCTCATTTTAATTATCATATCCGTAACCAGCGTCTCGAAATACGTATACGAAATTTCAAGGAAAAAAGCGGTTTGATTTTTTCGGAACTACACCCAAAGTATTAAACATAATATATGTAAGTATTAAATATAATTATGCTTCTTATTAATAACTCTGAAGTTTTAAGTTTTTTCAAAATTATATTGAGAATATTCAGCCTTATTTAGATATTTAAAGATTGAATTACTGTATGGTCCACTTTTGTTTCTTGTCATACCATCTTGCTCAAAATACGAAAAGATCTTGCAATGAATAACAAAAGTAATACTTAGTAAATAATTATACTTTTCCATAACCATGTTTATAACGACGCTTTCTATAAAATCTTTTAGTAAGGAAAAATTTAATAACTAGTATTAAAATAAAGAAAGAAAATATGTACAGGAGGCTTAACATTCCAATATCCAAGTTGGAGAAGGGGCTAGACACGGTGGTGGCGAAACCAGCATTCCTTTCTTGAATATATTCAGTTCCGTACATCCTTTGCAGATACTGGTACACTTTAGGCAAGTTCCATGCACCTCTACTCTTCCTGCACTCTGGACACTTTGTGGGACTAGGAAACTGAATTTTAGGATGTAGAGGATCTTCTGTTACATCTCCTGACAATCGTAAATTTACTTCATTGTGAGAGATCCACAACCACAACACTGCCTTGTCATTTTCATTAACATCAAATATGCGGTTTCTTGCTGCCATTTCTTGAAAATGTTGTGAGCATTCTGTACATCCAAAGAAATGCTTAACATATCCATGCATAGCTCTCAAAACTTTTGGCCCCTCACTACCTGGTTTCTGTGCTGCATTAACTGTTAATGTGTGGAATAATGTCCACAGCCCACAGGTATACCCACGATATCTGGGTTGGCTGCCTCTACATCCAATGTAATCCAAGTCAGTAGAGTAAACTGGTGCATGAGTAGTTTCAAGCTTTTTAACTAAGTTGTATATTTCACTTCCAGTCCACTGTGGTTTATTACCGAGAGTGTTACGCAAATCGACAAGATAGTCTCTGAGGTTAGCCCTGGCTGGGAATGAAGTTATTAACACATCCAAGTACTCAAAAAGGGCATGTAGTGGCTCTTTTTCTAATATTTTATGCCTTGTAATTTCTGTATGTAAACTCGTTTTCAATGTTTTCTCCAAGTCACTAAAGTAAACTACATCAGAATCTGGTGGTGGTAGATTATCATTTGATAAATCATTGTCATACATGCCCACGGTTTCTGCATTTCTCACAGGGAATCCATAATTTTTTTCTTTTAAAAATGAGTTGATGGCTCTCAGTAAATTTTGTTTTGAAGGATTTTTGGGGGTTAGCAATGTTGCATCACCGGCTGAGCCAAGTGCAACTAGTCCTGGGGGATTTTTCACACCTGCTACTTCTGCAAGCTCACTGTTGTCAAACACTCTCTTGACTTTTATGCTTTGGTAATCATTTATATCCAAAGCTAATTGAGAGCCAATTGTTGAGTTTTCTCCTTCAAAAACAAGAAATGTGTAGATAGTATTTTTTGGTACTTCTTGAAGAATTGTATTATACATGGAATATGACCCGATACTTAAAGAAGGTGCTGCTGGTAATCTGCCCATGGCTTGTTCTAACTGCAATTTTGCAATTATTTGAGTTTTAAGTTTATCTGCTGTATCAGTAGGTTGAATACGGTCTCCTACATTGGCTGCAGCCTTTACATAATTTTCATGTAAATATCTTAGGGAAGGGTAAGCCATCACTTCAAACTGTCTACAAATTTCATTGTTTTCTTCTACTGAGCAATCAAGAACAGCAAGTTGAATTATATTTTTCCACCATACTATGTCAGTGGCTGTACTTTTAAATTTTGGGGCAAAGGCCCTACAATGTCCACAATAACTGTTGTAAAATTGAATGAGAGTACCATGATTTTGGCCATAAACTTTTCTATCAAAGTTTCTAACAGTTAACACCTGAACGTGGTCGGCCGTACTGTACAATCCTTGTTCAAATACGTCGTCATTTTTTGGAAGCACAGCTCCTTTCACTTCAACACTCACTAAACTAACAATCAACAGTAAAATAGGAAACCAATTCATGTTGGCTTCAAATTGCAGCGAGGAATGTATACGTTTTAATTTTAATACGCGATTGTTACTTTTAACTAGTTTGAACCGTTTCTTACGCGAGAAATTAAACTTTAACAAATGCACTCAATTCGTGTGTAAAGTTCAATCTGTTCAATCCTCCGACATGAAGTAGTGTAAACACAACTCGAATTGATTTTCTATTTCCACGATATATAAGTCCACTGGACTGCACTCGCGGTACTGGGCATTCACTACTGATTGGGATATGGAGTGTTTAGTTATTCTTATAGTTTAGTACATAATTATTAGGATTTCAACTTCAGAGGTCTCGTCTCTCTGACAACTCTGAAGCTTTGAAGTTTGAAGCACGCACAGCCAATTACAGCCATTTACAGCCATAATAAAATTAATATTATTATTATATTGTTCACTTGACAATGACAATCAATAAATTGACGTCTGACAGTACAGCTGACTTGACCGTGTGACTACTGACACCGACGCCTGCATTTCATTTAGTGCCAGACATAATTATGTCTCACGACACCTTTTATTTGTCATTTTAGTTGTGAAACTGTTCAGTGTTCATTGATACCATATAGGAAGAAATTAATCATCTAAGGAGGATCATCTGCATGAAAAAATGTCCGTTGAAATGCATTAAATTAGAGTGGCGCCACTTTAGCATCAGGTATAAATTTTAAAGGAAGCGCCAAATTTTGAATATCTAAAAATTTATGTAATTATATTAATTGAATTATAACACTTTTAAGTTTATATTTACTACGTTATTTTGTAATACGCAAGTAGTTGAAATTTTCAATAAGTAACTACTACAGTCAACAATAATAAATAAAATTTAAATCGGCATACTTCAATTCGTTGCTACACTCATACCGTACCTGGTTTTATTAATGTTTTCGAACAATTATTATAATTATATGCGCCATCTAACGGAATCTGCTACATCCTCTAGCAGCTGACAAAAAAGGAAATACTGAGCAAAGCTCGGTCATATCCGCTAGTTTACTTAAATGAAGTATGAACTACATCTTTATTATGGAGTGTAGAGAATGTCAAGCTGTAAGGTGTAAATTATAGTTAAAAAAACCTTCCACAATGGCGGTGATGTAGACAAAGATATGGTATGAGTGTAGCAACGCATTGAAGTACGCCGATTTAAATTTTATTTATTATTGTTGACTGTAGTAGTTACTTATTGAAAATTTCAACTACTTGCGTATTACAAAATAACGTAGTAAATATAAACTTAAAAGAGTTATAATTCAATTAATATAATTACATAAATTTTCAGGAATTCAATATTTGGCGCTTCCTTTAAAATTTATACCTCGCCCTAAAGTGGCGCCGCCCTAGTTTAGTGCATTTCGACGGACACTATCAATACAGATGTTCCTCCTTAGCTCCTCTATTCTCCATGTGTTGAATATCTGTTCGACCCATAGACAATATATTAGTATGCAATGCAATGTCTAATAGTAATTTGTTATGTGCTAGGTACCTATCTAATATTCTGTCACTGTGCAGTGTGCGACGACGTCTAAACCAAGTCCAGAGTTCCAGACGGGCCCTTCTTCTTTCTTATCTTTTCTTCAAGCGGCGCTGTGTAGTTTACGTGGATTTTGGCGATTGTTATTTTCCTGTAAGTAAAATTAGTACTTTTATATTTTATTTGCTCAACTTCACTGTCCATCATCAATTGGCTAAGTGCTGCACACCTTTTCTCCCAGAATGCAGTCTTCTTAATGCATTTTCAAGTAAGAACGTTGCAAATGGCTGATTCGATCGATATCCATGTAAAATGTTGAAATGAAATGAAAATCATTTATTTGCACGAATATGGGTTAGTTGTCGGTTTTACAGGGCATTTTGATCAATCCATATTCACCTTCTCAGGTATGCAAATTAAGAAGTTATATTACAGTAAAAAATTTAAAAATAAAATTAAACTAATGTTAGTACTTATTACAATTGAAAACTTATAACTAATATGTAATTTAATTGTCAAGTTTGTATAATAATTTATTTGTCAATTTAGCATACTACATTTATTATTTTTATAATTAGTTGTAATTTTACCTAATCGAACTCATCGGCTGCCTATGTGCCACCCATCGCTGGGTAAAGAGAGAAAAAGCCGCAGGAAAAAACTCTCGACACAGGTTTTGGTACTCATACTTTATTTGTTTATACGCGCGTTTCCACATTCCATTTAGTAGAATTTACGATACAATACAGATTTAATTTTTTTCATTAATGAATTCCGCAACCGAATAGTATGCTTTTTCGGTTAGAAACATTTTTAATTTCCGTTTAAAATCAAATGTGCTGTTACTTTTCAGTAAGTTGGGCAAGTTATTATATATTTTTGGCCCCATACAAAACACGCTTTTATTATATTGCTTAGTTTTAGAGGGTATTGCGCATAGCTTTATTACGTCTTTTTGTTTTGAGGGTGTCATATTTGTCAATATTATTTCTTACCATCATCGCTATCTTGTATATGTACAAAGAGGGAAGGGTCATTAAATTTAGTTTTTTAAAGTGCGGTTTACACGTATCTCTTTGTCGTAACTGGCATATCACTCTAATACATTTCTTTTGGGCCTTAAATACCGTTTCTACTCCCGTGGCGTTACCCCAGAAAATCAATCCGTATCTTTGGGTTGATTCAACATATCCATAATAAGCGCTTAGTACCGCTTGTGTATTAACTATTTTTGATAATTTATATAGCGCAAAGGAAAATTTGTTTAAATTTTTACAAACATGTTCCATGTGTGATATCCAGGTCCTCCTGCGATATCCTGCAACGTAGATTGTTAGTCTTCGTCAATTTGAACTTAATTTTAATTTATAACGTATTTAATGGACATTTATAAAGAATATTACTTCTCTAAACGCGTTAAATGTTATTTACAGCAATAATTTAAAAGAACTGAGTATGAGGGTAGTTTAATAAACTTAAGAGCCTGGCAATTTGGAAAAAATTATAAGTAAAGTAAGCCTAGCCTTTATTTAACCAGTCTTATTAACATAAATTATTGAGGGACATTTTATTTTATAATTGTCTTATTTGGTAAACTTACACCAAATGTTTAAGAGCTTTAAAAATAAACAATAGAAAATATAAAATTTAAGTCATATTAGCCTTATTTTAATATTTCCTGTTTTATGTTTCATATAATAATAACTTGACATTGTAAGTACTTATCACAAATGTAGAAAAATGGATTTAGACATATTACTTGGAGTGTCCATCAATTAGCTGAGATTGCTGTGATTAGAAGCACACTAAGATAAGAAGCAAAACTGAACTCTATTAGATTACAACCCTCTCCAGGCCTTTACCTAGGCTTATCACTAGTTATTATTCACCATATTATTATTGTTCTGGTTTGTGTGTGCTGTTTTAGTTGCTGTTGATCAAGGATGGTTCAAGTTGGAAGATGTCTGGATTTTTTAAACTAGTATTGATTCCAATATTTCCACAAATAACAGTCTTGTGTTTTTAAGAGGTTTCATATTTATAGATAGCATAGCCATGCTCTTTTATTGCTGTCTCACAAATTTGTAAAAAAAAATCATCAACAATAGTTGGTATAATTCTTATTATAAAGGTGCTAAAAACCATTCAGCCAGCTAGATCCTGAATCCATTCCATATAATTCGTCTTTACCTCCACAATCAATGCATGGAAGAAACAGGAGCTTTGTTGGCTTCAATGCCCAGACAAATCCACTATTTAAAAGCAATTATTAGGGGGTATGAATGGAAATTTACTGACAAGTTTCTTAAGCTTAGCCGATCTCAAGAAACGGAAATGCATCCATGCATCTATTACTCCAGTGCAGTGTACTAATCAAGGCCTGATTAATCCTTAGGCTAATTATTATTAGGCTGCAGCCTAGGGCGTGAGGATTGGGGGCCACATTGAAATCGGGTCTTCACATGCACTGTTAATCTAGCATCATTGCCTATCTACATATTTCAACTAGACTGAGACAAGACACTAAAAGTTAATGCAGCACTTTTATGGGTATGGGCAATGGGTATGAACCGTGTTAAAATTTTTGCATCCTCATGATTAGCCTAGGGCGGTCAGAACTCTTGATCGGTTGCTGGTACTATGTACAAACTGAGTATTCATCTAATTTTTAATTTCTTTGGAATTAAAGTAAGGAGGAAATATTTTTCGGGCTATTTTGACTGGGCTTATTTAGTATTTGAGAATAGATTCAGAGCTGATTTTGAACAACTTACAATATATAATTATACTGGCATAATTATTATGAGATGATCTGAAGTATTGAATGACTAGGAATTCCTAGTATAATACAGATTTTTTGTTATAGGTTCTTTCTGCAAGTGTAGCTAATGCAGCTACGCTATCACTTAACCAACACCAAGATCTGGTAAATATAGAGTCCTTGCTATATCTCACAAATTATTACTTTCATTTTCGTTATGTTTTAAGTTATCAATTCTTTCCAAAGACATTTTGTTCATTTTCCCCTTAAGCTTAACATAGACTGGGAAAAAATGTGGGCAAAGACTGTGGGCGTAATATCTGTCCATTGCGACCTGCTCATAAAAATATTTTTTTCATGATTTGATGATTTGATTACACACACTATACCATCACAGGTTATAATAATATCTATCCATAAAATAACTTACATTTTCAATTCAGTGAATATTATTCATTATCAGTTATGCTATAGGGGTGTTTATTATTATTTTGTCACACCATACATTATTTGCTAGCACACCATCACACCATACATAACTATGCATATGTGTAACAACAGTATTTTTTTACAGATATGTCCTTGCGTAACATCCGCAAAATCTATGGAACAACTGAATTACCTGATCCTGAAGGAGGACCTGAAGAGTTTCAGCCTTCCTATGTCCAAAAGCACAATAAAAGCTTGTATATGGGGGTAAGTGATTATTATTAGTTGAGAAACAGGGATAAAAATATGACATTAAATCTGTTTTTAGCAACTTTAATATTTGCGCAATTACCATACATGCCACCATGTCCTTGTTTGCTACTGCGATGTTATTTTTTTTAAAGATAATGCAGAGATATTAAATTGAAGGCGAATTATATATTTTTTTAAAACATACACTTTTCAGCGAATAAACCGAGCCACCCGCCATCTGTACCTAATACTTATCAGATTTTCTCAGGTAGTACGAAACTTACAGCGATCATATCTGGGGCACTAGCAAACGTAGAAGCTTCAAATTTAGAATACAACTGGTGTTTAGTGTATAAGTCGACGAAAAATAAAAAAAAAGATTCAATTTCAGTCCAGTTTTCTAGATACACCAACTGCATAAATAACTTTGTAAACCCATACTAATGTACAGGATTACAAAGTTACATTTGAAGTTAGATTGACAATACAAAAATAAATGAGATACCATCAAAAACAATACTTGAAAAAAACACAAGTCTCGCAACTCAGTTCTTGCACCGTAAAAAGTTGTGAGATCCATGTATGTATTCATAGCTTGACTGGGCAATCGCAGTAAACAACCTAATAATTTCATATAATACATAATTATGTATTATGTGTGAGATACATTGTGCTTTTATGCGATGGTCAACGTCAATCTATGGATACATACATGGATCTTTGTTTTTTAAATATATTTATTTTTATATTACATAGAGACACTCCAATTTTATTTTTATAAATTTCACCTTATGAAATTTATTAACATTGGCGTTAGCGCTTGCATATATGCACTAATATTTGTTTGGAAGCGATTATAATCAATTGTATAGGTGGTGGCAATGAGCGCAAACGCAAGATGCTGTGCGTTATTAACTAAATATCCATTGTGTTTAGTGGCAAAATCTAAACAAATTAGGACACCACATCTAGAAACCACATTGGAAGTTGCTTAAATTTGTTTTTAGGTTAGAAATTTAAGCTTCCCCTAAGATGAATGCACAAATATAAGAGATTTTGTTGCTATCTGCTATGCCAACTGCTATGTATATTTTTGATTTTAAATAAGCCTTTACCTAAAATTTTCCACATGTAAATTAATTTTACAATTACTAATTGGCTTTTGATCTGTCGGACCAACCAAGACGGCACAATGTACACAACAGGGCTTTGAATGGAGCTTCCTAATAGGGTATTTTGCACCATGCAAGGAAAAATCCAAAATTGTGTAATATTGATAGATTTTGTTAAAAGCAAGTGTAAAATGGTGATTTCTGTTTTGAAAAATGTAGTATACATTTATTATTTCAATTTTAAAATTCAGGTTTGTTAATCTGTTTTTCAAATGTCAAAAACGCTTTATGACTTACGAATTCATATAAAAAGCTTTTTGACATAGGCCGTAATACCCTATTGTCAATACCCACTGGCATGCGGCAAAATGCGACAAAATGTATGGAATGACGTTGTCCTGCGGTCAACTTGTTCCGAGCGACATGGTAATTATGACCAGGGGTTATGCATTGCAGCTTGGTAAATTAGCATGCGACAGAGATGGGATTAAATTAAATACTTTTTATTTGGCCTACAGTGAACTCGTTTATCTGAATATTGTTGGATAACTTTGAAACATCTTTGACATAGCTTAGGTTAAAACTTTTTTTTAATGACTTAATATTTTTTGACATAATCTTGTATTATGACTGAATAACAAATTTTTAACAACGGTGTGGTTTAAATTTATCATAAGAATTCAGTTATCCATACTTGGTTGGCAGTACAGAATTTTCTTGCGATTTTATAAAACCTAAATCTTAAAAGTACGTACATAGTTCTCATTTTGCTCGATGGATTGTCCATATTTCATCCCACAATATAAATAAATTTTATCATTAATAAAACTTAATCTGCAGGAAGTATACATTTAGGACATATTTATGTACAATCTGTCAGGTAAGATTGTACATAAATATGTCCAGAGAATCAATATACCTATAACTGATTTCATAATTATTAAGTTGCTCCTAATCTTCTATGTTGGAAAGCTGGACTTATTTTAATGTGAGGCTTTTTTTCGCCAGCTGGAAGTAAGCTCAAACTCTGAACCAGAAGCCAACAGTTCTGATGGAGAACCAGAGCCGCCACCTGTACAACAGTGTGTGAAGAGAAGGAGAAACAACAAGAAAAAGAAGAAGCAACGAAGGAAGCAAGAAACTGATCCAGATTTACAGATGGTCGAAGAGGTAAACTAATTCTTGTGATCAAGTTAATGATATAACATAATACAAATCAAAATTAATAATGAATCTTTGTGTTTGAAATATTTATTAACAACCATGTGTTTACCTTAGATCGATGAGGTTGAGCAAGCTGTGATGGAAGTCAATGCTATACTCGGGGAACCCGAGAAACCTTTGCCTGGGATCGAGAACCCAATAAAATTCAGACGCCACCTGTTTGCTGTTAAAAATAAATATTTTGATGCAGAGGAAGAGCTCACAAGGAGATTCGGACCTGAGCTAGATGACGATGATGACATATCTAATAATAGCGCCCAAAGGTATTTTAGGTTAAGATGTGTTATTAGTTTTGTTGTTATTCAATATAATAATATGTAGTTATAGTATTTATCTATTTCAGATATTCATATTTTCATTGTAATCTTTATAATGTCACTGTGGTTAACCTAATAAAGAATAATGCAACTAGAACATTTTCCATTTTAAAAATATGGACTATGCCAACTGAAACTACATTTAAGACTATGAATTCGTCCTGGTAAAAAAAAGTAAATTTCTTCTCTGTTTCAGGCGTGGGCGTCGACTTAATCTACGCCCAATTGACCAGCATAAAGCCTTTATCATCCCCACAGATAAGGTTTACAAAACCCTGGGTAAGTGTAACACATATAATCGAAATTGAAAACAATTAAAGCTTCTCTTATTTAGCTAAGATATAGGGTTGCGCTATACCCACTGACACCGGCATCTTTGAATTTTGGGACATGTTCCATGTTCGTTATAATTGAGAGTTTAAAGTTCCACAACTTAAACTTAGATTAAACTCTACAACTTCTCAAATCTTCCATTTCAGGTCTATCTATGAGAGTTGTAGAACGTAAAGACGATTTCACCTATTATGCCTTTGTGCACGAAAGGGACTATCAAATGTACCATCAATCATTTTTACGTGAACAACATGAGTAAGTACTTACCATAATTATTGTATTTTGTATATGTATGATTATTATTTCTAAAAAATGTTAGGACATACTTATGTTCATTACATACATATAATACATACAATAACATTTTATAATATACTAGCTGACCCCGCAAACAATGTTTTGCGAAAACCCTTATCACTTAGGGGTATGAAAAATAGACAGTAGCCGATTCTCAGACCTAGTGAATATGCATAATTATAAATTTTCATAAAAGTCGGTCGTCGTTTTGAAGGAATATGGTAACTAAAACTGTGACATGTGAGAATTTTATATATAAGATTGATTTTCATGTGATAAAAATAAAATACAAATAATGATGTTGGTAGTGTGGTTACCAGCTTAGAATAGCGCCACTCCAAATGAACCTATGGCGTCATAGGTGGAATTGGACCTCATATGAGATCACAACAGGCGATCAAAGGGGGCATTTCGGAACCACCAAGCTACAGATCCATAGACTACATACATATGCTGTGGCCGATTATACAGAAGACCTTGGGAGCATATAATTTGACTGTGTGACACCAATGAGGGGAGGCCTATGTTCAGCAGTCTACTAAGAAGGGTTAAATATATAAAAAATAGCATAAATATTAAATTGAAGGAAGAGGGCTAAATTTTATGAAAATTTACAGTGAATATTTCCTTGCTCGCTACTTGAACGAAGCTCCCCACAGAATGCTAGTAGAAGGTATGCTGGAGGTAAATATTTTTTTTTAATGTTAGGATAGAATGAAATAGTAAAAAAATTGCTTTCAACCAGAACCACTAAAATACATTTTATATTTGCTTACGAAATTTTAAGAGTAGGCTAAGACGTAGAATAAGATGATAAACAGAAAAAAGTTATGACATCTTTATCCTATTTTAAAAGAAATGAATGTACTGTGGAGTACCTTTACAAATACGAGTTTTCTACATAGTGATCTATGCCAGTAGGTTCAAAACTAAAAGGTTTTTTGAAATAACTTTTAAACTACTGTACACATAATTGTGCTGAGATTTAAATTCAGTTGCCATTTCAAATCTTCGGATACCCACCTATATAATGATGTCGTATTTCAGATAGCGGACAGGGAGTACTACATGGAATCATTCTCCTCAGGTAATAAAGTTATTGAGGAGGTAATTTGTTACATGCAACAAATAGCGCGTCAAAACTTCAGTTTTACAAATGTAAGTATAATAGTACGATACAGTACTTTGGTAACACTTCTAACGACAAGCAATTTTCATACATATTTTATGGAATACCATAATAATTATGCTAGGGTTACTAAAGCTGCCACATTACTTACTCCAATTTGACTAGTATGCAAGTATTAATGAAGAAGAAACTTCAAAAACAATAATGAGATATAAGAAAACAATTTGTGTTAGAATTATTATTATTTTATTATGAACATTTTCATAAAATCTTAGTTCCGTGTTGAAGGTATGGGAATTAAAAAAAATGGTAAAACTATTTCCAGTTTTCGGTTGGTACTGCTACTTTCAGGACACCTGGTATAATAAATATATATAAAATCTACATTTTCGTTTATAGGCGCAGGATACTCTATTGATGGTTAATTACTGTAACTTATTGTTTCCATATTTTTTTTAGATAAGAGTGCGCCTTCTTTATAAACACGTTGAAAATCGCGCCTTTCACATTGCTCTATTGAAACACATGCATATGTTGACTAACAAGGCGTGTCATCGTACTGCTCTGGAAGTCGGCAAGCTTCTATTAAACCTGGACCCATCAGATCCTCTAGCTGTCCTCTTCATAATAGACTCTGTGGCTATTAGAGCCGGAGAATACCAATGGCTGCTCTGTGCCATCGAATACTGGACTGAAGAGAGGGATGCAGGGTTCTTGTTTAACATTATGTATTCCACTGCGTTGGCCGAATATCACCTTGCTAAAAAACGAAGAGGTAAGTGGTTGTTTAAAAAAATCTTTGCTCTGCCAACTAAATCTTCTTTATAATTTACAACTATCAAGTCAGTATCAGTTCACATATTATATAGCTGGTTACATATTTCACAAACGCTATAGTTTTGCTTGCACAGTGAGATTTTTTGAAACATTTTGTCTAAAAACTTTAAAGCGATACTTATGAACAAAGTTACTTAAAGTTAAAAATAACATTACAGTTGATTGTTGTACACTAAAAATGAATTTGACTTGCCTGGCCAGGGATTTTTATGCACCTCCCCATTTTGCGAAAAAGCTGCCATTTCAAAAGGAGTAGGGATAGACTCCCATATGTGTTTTGTCGATGAAATTTGGTCTATTTAGTTCGAAGCCAAACACACGATATACGAAGTGGCATTATTAGGGAATCCTTAGCGGGCGTCACTGGCAGTCTACATTTTGATTTTCGGGATACTTTAGGTTCTACAATTTAGGTTCTTACAAATTATTCATAATTTTTTCAATTTTTTATTTATTCTTTCAACCAAAAAAGTTCTATTAAGTTCTACTATGTTCATAGAATGCGTCTTGTCGCCAATCTTGTGGAAAAATCTTTCAATGACATACAGCTTCCTTTATGACGAAGAAAAATCGGTTATAATTATTATCATCTACGCTCTAGCTTTCATAGGAAAATTGTAGGCAAATTAAGTCTAAACTTTGGTGATTATCATTTTTCGTGAAAGATTAAAAATAAACGACTTATTCAAACAAACAAGAAAAATGGACCCTTCAATTCAAGATGGCGGATGACGCTACAGATTGAACTTTGCGTTTAAATGCTTTGTAATATTTTAAACTAACTCATATTCGTGCAAATAAATAACGATTTTGCCTTTGGCGAGGCTATATCAGAAGTGACAGTGATTGTGCCTTGTTTTTATTTTATTTTATTAAACAAGAGACAATCTTTATTGACTCTATTGATAGTACAAGAAATTAGTTTATCATATTCCACAACATGGAGAGGTACACAAAACCCCTGCCGGACTATATAGCTGTAGTGCTGATTTTATAAGATAGAAGCGTCAAAATGACGAAGTCTGTAAACATATCGTTATAAACGGAGTGAAACGTGGTATTATACGAATTTTCGTATTACGTATCAGATGGATTACCCCCGAACTGGAAAGAAACATGGGCCCCTGACGAAGAGGACATCCCCAGGCGCCAGCGGACCCCTGAGTCTGACGATGATGGGAAAGGTAAATGCGAATATTATATTAAACATATGCTAAAGTAAAATTCCTTTCAAATATATGGTACAATTTATAGAGTAGTATGGACCAGGTACAGGAGCTACAAAACTTTATTTAACCTATTACTCTCAAATGATAATGTTCAACAGTTATAGCTGGCGGAATTTTTTTAAGCAAAAACGAAGGAAATTAAAGTTAGTTTCTTGTTTTACTTTCATAAATGTACAATCTTTAAAAAAGTTTTTGTCCACAGACGAATTTTATAGAGCGGATAAACTACTCATGGGCGCCGTCGTTCAATTCCCTGCAGTCGTAACTAAAATACTCAAGATTGCAGGAGTCCGTAATAATAATGTATTCTCATGCAAACTGTTCAACCCAGAGATTGATGATGGGTAAGCAAACAAGTAAAATAAAATATTTATAAGCTATAATGTCCAATCTTTTATTGGGCTGTAACTAGAGTTAAAAAATGCTTTTCTAATGGAAGATTCTAATTAGACTCTAATTACACGAACCACAACCACACCACTAGAAGAATTATGAACCAATTTCTTGTAATGGTCATAATGTGAACGACATTTATGTCATGTTTTTGAGCCAATGAAAATTCATGAAAGTTAATAAGAAATAGAATAGCTGTGCCGACGGCTTTTTTCACATGGATTTTAGAACTTGGTCCAGAGAGGGATATAAAGTACCCTATATTAATCCAGTTAATCCTAAGTTAATCCAGCTTATAAAGTACATGCACATCAAATTTCATCCAAATCTGTTCAGCCATTTTTGCGTGAAATAGTAATAAACATCAATTCATTCATCCTCACATATTTTCACATTTTCATTCTGGCTGTGGCCAATCCATACGATTATAATATTATACGATTTTTCAGATCGATTTAATAAATATTCAATTTAAATAATAGAAATCCACAAAATCACACCGAGTTTAAAAGCACAACCCTAGCAATCGCAATGTTGTGGTTTCGATGTAGTTGCGTTGTGGTCCACATTATACATGCGGTCGGTACCGCACCATTACCGTTTACCCATCCCAAAAAAGTGCACAACGCCGTTAAAGAAGTTTTCACTTCAAAAACGGACTGTAGGTAATTTTATTAACGCCCTTTATGACGTTTGTATCGGATAGGATTAAGGAAAAAACGCCATCTTCTCGAATAGCAGCAATCTATTTCTTCCCTGTTTCATGGACGTCATGTAATCGTTTCTGCACTTTTTACTAGATGGCGCTAATCACAAAAAAAAACACTCCCTCCGTCTTACGCATTTTAGATCAGGGTCACGTATCCTGACGCGAGTTTAAACATTGTTTGCCCATCCCAAAAAATGCACAGCGCTGCTACAGAAGTTTTCACAAAAAAATACAATCTATGGTTAAATTTTATAAATTATTTGACAAAAATATAAACAAAGAAATGTCACTGTCAAAATATGATGATTTAAAATTCCAGGCTAGGAGGATTGATTGACTGGAGGCCGCGTAGCATGATTTGAAGCGTGATAGTTTTCAGTCACTGACAGAGGTATTCCGGGTGTACCTTTAATGAACAGAAATCGATTTCATATTCAATAATCGGGTATTCGGTTTATTGAAAACTATTGTTCATATTTCTTCATTTTTAACTTTTCCGTGGTTATACCATACCTACTAATAGTTACACATTAAGTGTGAAAGTTTATATGGCATTCCAATTGGTTTCGCTGAAATAAAAAAAGCGGCCATGCTTTGTCTTATATAAACCCAGTGACGTATGAACTGTATCATAACCAAGTTTTCTAATTTATCTAAGCCAGGTACTCATAGATTTAATATTAGGTAGATCGGCTGTCAAATGATAGAGGCGAGACCAAAAATGTGCACGTCAAGTAGTGATTTCCACGCTCAATTTTATGATAAATTGATTCTACGGGTCGAGTATGTAACGCTTGAGATTAAAATAAACAACAAAAAAATATTAAATTTAATTTTTCGTATTTGTTATATCTTAATTAATTCATACGCATTCCAAATATTAATGTGATCAAATACAAATTTTTAAATATATTGGTGCAATAAATTTCAATTGTGAATTAACTTTTAAAAACCCGCATTATAAACCAACTAGGCACTGCAGAAAACAGGATGCCTATATCTATCTCGTTCTAACATAGTGATGTTCTTCGGTGATCTTCGTCATTTCTCTTTCACATTGCCAATCTCTAACGTTAGTTAGTTGAAATACTAAATCTAAATCTTTTATTTTTAAATTTACTTAGTATTAAATTTAAGGGACGGGGGTCGAGTGCCAGTCACGGTAGCTACTAGTTGACATACAACCTCACGCACACATACCAGATACTATACTGTCTGTAAAATTTCTTTACTGTCTTTGATTACATTTTTGTCACCTAACTATAATCCGGACGATAGGATTTTGGGCCACCAATAGTTATTATTTTGAGGTAATCTTAATTCTTATTATTATTTCTTGTACTTATAAAAATAAATAAAAATATGTATTGAAATTAGTGTAATTTGATTAATGCGTAATCTTTTTTAGGTCTTCTAGCAATCTCAAGAGTTTGATGGGGCTTTATGCGAAATTTATTTGGCATAGGTTTACCGAAGACGATGTACTGAAGTGGTTGCTGCGTAATGTGCTCACTGTTGTTGAAAAACACAACACAGATCCAGCTTTTCAGGTTGATTTCAATTAAATATCTTTCCCTTAATCCATATTTACCTTTATACTAGCTGACCCGGCACACTTTTTCCAATTAGCCAGATCGATCTAGCTAGCCGTTCTTGAGTTTTAGCGAGACTAACGAACAGCAATTAATTTTTATTATATAGATAACTTCTGCCAAATGCTAATAGGCTGGAACCTTGTCGTATTATTGTCATTACGGAATCAAAAACAAAAATAGGGCTTGTAACAAAATATTTAACTTCGTTCATTTACAAATTGATTAATATTATTAATGGGTGTGTAAAAATTAATATTAAGACTTAGTCTCCAGACAACCTCACCGAAACTGCGGCCAGTCATATTAGCAATTGACGAGGGTTATTGATATCTTTATATCTCTTTGTTATTGTAAGTTTTTTTCCAAATTAACTTTTATTTTATAAGCGTATTACTGAAGCAATTTTACTATCTTAATGGATTTAAATACGCAGATTATATAAAAACAATGTATGTATTTTATTTTTAGAAATTGGCTAAGGAGTATGCGAATAGGCGTATGAATTTATTTCAAACATATCCAGCTGAGATACTTCGCCACTTGAGCATTATTACACCACTGAGTAATTTAATTGTTGATGGGGTGAGTATAATTAAATCATTACTATAATGAATTTATAAAAACGTGAATGGTGAACGAACGACATTATGGTAATTTCGTTTAATGCATTTATGCAAAGCCTATAAATCTACAGAGTGAATGTTTAGCACATTTTCATGGTGCTAGTTTAGCTAGTTTAGTTTAGCCCTGAGAAACATAATATTCGATATTAAAATGTAATAATAAAAAAATGAAGCAGGTGGAGATACTTTTAACGAGCAATTTGAAACTTATTTTTCATTAAAAAGTAGCGCCAACATTGTTTACCAAATTGTACAAGAACAAAAACGGACTGTAGTGTTAAAATCACAAGTTTAAAATAAAAAATAAAAATGTGAATAAGCTCCGAAACTAATGATATTTAAAAAATTTAGGTAATTATAAGTAACTATTTAAAGATAAGGAAATTTAATACGAAACCTTCCTACATCAGGAACTCTTATCTATTAAATGTTGATTGAGAAATTTGAATAAATTACTAGTAAATAATGAAAATGCTTTTATTAAATAATGAAAAATTTACTAGGGTAAATAAATAGGGTCTTTATTGAGTCTTTAAATAATAAGATCTGCAAAACCCTATTTTCGCCATTAAATTTAAATTATAAAAATAGAGAAGAGTTCTGGCAGTGCATTATTTTTGCATTATTGCAATAGCATCGTGCAATTGGTTTGAGACCTGTATGAGTACTGATAGCGAGTTAATGCTTGGTCTCGATTTAAGCATTAATGTATGGCTTCACTTTGTGTGCGACAACTGTGTATCTTAAGTGCAAATGAACGAAGCGTTAATATTGATTAATAATTTTGAATTTGTTTTTCAGGCGGTACCAGATATCGGACCTGTGTGCTCGTATGATCCGCATCCACCACTCGATGGTATTAACCCGTACGAGGCTCTCTCTGAGTCTGTAACAACCAGTTTCTTCAGCTCGATATTGCCAGATCAAGAACTTTTGGACGCTGCCATGGAGTACGTGTAACAAGTTTTTTGGATAGTTTCAGAATTTTCTTTGCGAGCATGAAAAAGGATTTTTAATGAGATACATGATATCGTAAATAGTCGGCCGGCGATCAATAAATATAAAATACTGTCAGTACCTCGAAAGTATTAATATGCATCGTACTTTATTAGATATCGACAAATATGTATATTGAGTTAACATTACTAAGTTTCGAGGCTATTACAAATCATGATTGACGGTCTACACTTTTTTTTTATCTCTGAATTTTATTACTGTAAGAAATCATAAAAACGGAACACAAGTTGATCTTTTATTTATTACACTTTGCTACTAACCCATGTCAACACACAAACCTAAAATGTTATCTAAATATAAAAAAATATATAATTATTGGTGAACTCAAAACTTCCTTTAATTCTGTTTGATATTAAATAATTTTTAGTTCAAGTCTACTTATTGTTTTTAATTATTTAATGTTTTATTTTGATCTTAAACAAAGATAAGTTTTAAGTTATAAACCACTTAAAATACTGTCGCACATCAAAAACGCCTATAGTTTCTTAATAGCAATTCATTGTATTAGGATAAATATTAAATAGTATTAAATAGGAAAGTTCTGTCGTTTCTGTCCACGTGAATTGTCCTGCGATTTAACCCTTACCAATAATTCTGATTTGGACTAACACCCTCTCGAGCAGTCAGGTTATTATGTGATTGCCTTACCCACAGTATTATGTAGCTTAGTCGGTTTTGTAAACTTTAAAAACTGTAATCATTATTGAAGGAAAATGTTGCATTTGAAGAGTAAGTATAAGTAATAGCCTGAACGTGTCAAAATTAGTTTAGATTTGCGAAATTAGGAAAAAGCAAAAGCAGGATCCACGTCCATACAGAGACCATGTTGTGTTGCCGGTGGTACACTTTACAAGGTCATAGTGCACTGGGGTTGGGGTTGCATTCTGCTGTAACCACTTGTTAGTTGTTCCATCGCGGCATTAAGCGCTCTATTCACCATCCATCTTGCTGTACGTCCCGCCAAGGCCATGCACGATGCACGATTCAAAACGACCGTGAATAGGCTTGACGTACGTCGGTAATTATTATTAATTGTTGGCTGGACTTGCACGACCCATTTTGCATCCAGCGAGCTCCCCCACCACCGTGAACGTCGTGCAGATGGACAGTGAATAGGGACGTCCGTCACGGACGTACGTCACAGAGGTCCTGCGTCGTGCGTGCTGGATCGTGTGTAGGCTTGCTGTACAGCAGATTGGCATTTAGAGCTTGTGTCGCAAGCGGATCGCACGTCAAAATGGATCGAGAAATGATCGCGAAATTTATTGAAAGATATAAATTCCACACATGTTTGTGGAATGTTTCAAGTCAAGAATACATGAATAAACAAAAAAGAATAGATGACACGCTTGATGCCGTGCTGGATGCGCGCACGATAGTGTGTATGCTACATCCAGCGCCGCGGCCTTGGCGGGACGATGGATGATGGGTGGTGAATAGAGCGCTTTAGTCAGGGGGATGGCCCCCCAAAACTTTTTATCGCAGATTACCTCTGCACTGGAAGACATGTTCAAACTGGAGTGGTATGGACGTCCTATCAACAACAATGGCGAACACCTGTCACAACTCAAAATTGCTGATGACAGTGACAGTGGCTATTACCAAGCACCTACATCAAGCACCGGAGAATTATGCTCCGCGACCTTGATAGTACATCAGTGAATGTCAGTGATGGTTCTTAAGATGAACACAGACAAAAAGAAAATCATGTCTGACGTTCATGTCAGTAGTACCGTACCCGTACCAGTCGTTGACGGCACTGCCTTCGAAGTAGTAGCCAATTGATTCGAAAGGGTAAGTTCAATTTTGAATTAGAGGACACTTGAAGAATACAACTTGACTGGGCAGCATTAATAAGCTCAGAGTCACAAAGGGGACGATGGGAATAGCTACGCTGAGTATTTCTCTATGCGACAGAATCCGATGAAATCCATAAGAGGGTCTGGACTAACGGACTCTCGAATTTACCAAACTGAAGTGGTAATGGGCTGGCCAAATCGTTGACACAATTTGAGCCTAAAATGTTTTTTTGGTGACATACAGCATACTCGTAAGCTCAAACATTGATCATGAATATCTCCGTAACAATGAGTTTCCGCGGGGTAGGGTTTGCGGCGATAGTAAAGGGGGGTGACCCCTTTCTCCCCTACCTCCGGTGCCGGAGGCTGGATTCTATCTCTTTGGTGTTGAAAATATTTATTTTCTATTTACCTAAGTTAAATTTTGGTGAATTTGGTGACGAGAAAGTGGTTTAATTATTTTTTATTCGTTCTTTTCGTAATTTTTATTTACACATTGACTGCTGCCCTAAGCAGGTAATAAAAAATACAGCCGTACGGCGCGACTATACGCTGAACGCACTATAAAAAAAGTAATATAACTGACCGCCGCCCCACACTCAGCGTGTATGCGATATAAGATAAGCGTGCGATTACCATGAATTTCAAGTCTGTGTATTGATATTTAGAATATTATCAAATTTAGATAGCAGGTGCTATGTAAAATTACCAAAAATTATTTAGTTTTCATACATATTTTAAACCACACACACTGCATACAAACCAGCCTTATCGTAGTAATAACGCTACGCGTCCGAATGCCGACACGTTTGGCTTGCCATTCATAAATACAAGCGGGCCAAGGTTATGAGATATTTTTTATTTGAGTTGAAAAAAATGCAAGGAAACAAAAAAAGAACGATCACGATCCGACTTTTGAAGATATTCGAGGAGCAGGAGGAACACAATATCGACATAATTATATACACCTGTGAAATTTTGTATATTTTTTGGAAGCCTATGGGGCTTCGACCAGGCTAAGCCAAACCTATTAGGGCTTAGACCAATATAATTACATAAACATTGTGCAGTTCTGTTTATATTTCATACTATATAAATCTACAGTGCATATGAATATCTATTAATTCGTAAATTTGTTAAAAATATTGGCATTAAAAATAAATTTGTCAATATTTAATTGCCTAAAATATAACGAAGGTCTTAAACCCACTTTAATAAAACCTGCCGAGCGCTGCCATCTCAGAATGCAGCGGCCCTAAGGAAACAATTATGTATAGGTTTAGGTATTAGGATAAGCTTAATTATTGGTTGTCGCAATACGACACAAAATTTGTTAGCGTCGCATTGCGATAGCCCTTTTAAAACAAGGCATTGTTTAGGAAAAAAATTGCATTTGTAGAATGCATTTGTATGGTATTAATGCGTTGTTTTTTCCTTTACAGTAGAATGCAAGATCTACCACCAGAGATTGGCATGGATGAGGCGCCCGTGCCTACACGTATGGTCGTTTTCCGTCCTCCTTTTACGGATTCAGAGTCCGAGTCAGATGACACTGACGATGGATTTCGCCACATTGAAATGGTTGAAACATTAGACCCACCTGAAATCCGTGTAAGAGGCACTGTAAGGTTTTTCGTGGATTTCTACGATAACATGTTTGAAGGTGCGGCTAACGACAATTTTGTTGACCTGTCAAGACACGGAATTCAAAACAGAAGATTATTATACGACGATTCTGATGATGACGATGAGGCTTATATTTTGATAGCTCAGGGCCCACCACAAATGGTTGAGATCGAGCATGACTCCGATGAGGATGGTGAACCAGATGAGAACCCGCATTTGTCCCAAGGAAACCGTATCGTAACTGCATCGCTGGATTCTCTAGAACCATTATCAGATTCGAGTGATGAGCCCCAGGATGGAACAGAAGAACCGCCGCCTAACGACGAGATACGATCAAACGATCGTGAAATACCGGATCTTGGAGGTGACGATGACGCTCCAGATGACTATGAAGACTACGATCAAGATGAGACCGATGAAGATGACAGAAATTCGGAGGATGAAGATGAAAATGAGGACAGAGATGGAGACGATGACGAGGACGACGAAAGAAATGATGATATACACGACGACGAAGATGATGGGGAAAAAAAAGACGATGAAGACAGTGAAGATGATGAAGACGATGATTTTAACATCGATCTAGAGGAGTTTAATTTTTATCGGCAGGGTGAAGCAGGTAAAGGTGAAAATGGAGTTGTGCAAAGGAGTGCCTATGAAAGAAATAATGCTAATCAGGATAGTCGCAATATTGATGTTGCTATGGCTAGTGACAATGATCGCGACAATGAAAACATCAATATGGATCACGATGAAAATAAAGAAAATGAGACAGATGAAGACGAAGAGCCCAAACACGCTAATATTCAAAATTCTGATGTTGAAGATAATATCACTGAAACCATGAATTGTGATAATGAGTGGAATATCGATGACAAAAATAATACATCAGGCGACTGAGATTTTTGTTAGAAATGAGAAGGATGTGAATGATGAACATTTCATATTTTTGCTGTAATGGTCAACCTCGGTTGTAGTGGATTAGGACGTACAGAAACTTGCAGAGTTGCAGAAGAAACCTCAGTAGTTCTGGTTAGTATTATCACTATCGAATGTTGTACGTTTTTTACCTAACGAATTGTAATAACTGGAAAGTAAAATGAAATATAAACCACTTTACCAGAAAACTACTAAAACCGTATTATCTTATAACCGGTTTTTATATTCTTATGTCATACGTACAGGTACGTTTGTTTTTATGTCTACGGGTACGTTTGTTTTTATGTCTACGATAACGTCATCCGTCATTACACTACAACGCGCACGCGGTGAGGCATACAAATGCTCTGGACAAAATAATAATAGTATGACACAAACTTACGCATATTTTTTTTTTACTGTTAATCATCGATCAAAAAGTATATAGGTATTATAGCTTATGAAACTAAAAAGTGAAAAATAAATATACTTTGTTAAAAAAAAACTAAAAAACACACTTTTGAAGAACATCGAACTAACTAACAGCGTCGGCGTTAGTTTTTTTAACCATATTTATTTTTCACTTTTAGTTTCATAAGCTATAAAAGCGGCTTTTTAGTTTTTTTAAACTATATTTATTTTCCACATTTTATGGTTTTAATATAAACTTTGAATATTCTTCTTTACGAACATGTAAATGAAATCTAGTCTTAAATAATTTATTAATTTGTAATTACATAATCATCAATGTTGGTGGAAATCGAAAATTTCCAATTTTCACAAATTTACGATATAACTCATACACTATCAACTTTTGGCAAATTTTATAAGAGTAACCTAGTAAACGTTCATCTCAAAACTGCCCAAAATATAAAATAAAAAATGAATTTTAATTAAAAAAATTATATAACAATTTATTAAAAAATCTTATTTCGCAAATTGAAAAATAGAACAATTTTATCAAATTAGTCATCGGTCCTCGATAAATCTACAAAGTTTGAACAAAATCTGGCCGCGTAAAGTGGGTCAAAATCGCTCCCAAAGGAGTCTGTTACAAACAAACATACAGGTGAAGCTAATATAACGCGTGTAAAAAATTTAAAATCTGTAGATTTCCTTAACATTTTAAGGAATAGGCAAAGACATCATATTATACTGTGATCTTATACGTCTGTACAGTGTGTGATGGGAATATACTGGATTATATTAATAAAAAGTTTCGGATTTCGCCACCCAACCGCACTTGAAAAATTCATCCTGCATAAGAACTCGTGTAAAAATTAATTAATTATTCTTTACTATGATTTAGGATTCATAATAAAGAATAATTAAATTATTGACTTTTCAATAATATTAAATTAAAAATTAAAAAAAACCACCGACATAACAATATATTTGCAGATATTGGGTATTTTCCCTACTTTTACTCCTACAGTTTTTTCAGGGCTCAACCGATTTTCATTGAACATATTATTTTGTAATGTGCACGTGAAGCGCTTTCATTTGAGACCCCACTCGATTATATTTTGCAGACATTCGGTTATTCACTTTCACCCCCCACATCTTTTAAACGACTCAACTGATTTTCATCAAACATGTCTAAGAACACTCGCCCGTAACTCACCTTTCATACAAAAAAACTTAATTGAAATCGCTTCATCAGTTTGCGAGCTACGGTGCCACAGACAATGCAGACAGACAGACAAACAGACAGACAGATACGTCAAACTTATAACACCCCTCCTTTTGCAATGGGGGGTTAAAAATCCAATGATGCTATTTTAATTGTCATCGCAGTAGGGCCCAGACACCTTTGACAGCTTTTGGCTGTTCCTCCTAGCTTCGGTTTTGCCATCCACGCACACTCGAAAAATTAAACTTGTATAAGATAGTTCTTATAGATAAGTACTATAATTATATTAAGTAATATTATATATATAGATATATATATATAAAATAATAGAATTATATTATATTTTATAGTTCTAATGAACAAAAATATAGCAGGGCGTTTTGCGGCACACTTCACGCCGCGCCGTGCTTTATATAAGTTAAGCCTCACGTATGTACTATTTTGCTGATAAGCTTAGAACCAGGGCCGTAAATTAATATCCTAGGTAAAATATTCTACTGTTAGTAATGTAATAAATCAGTTTATTATTTGTGATCAAGACATTTGTATAATTTTTAAAATTTTGAAAGGTAGGGTATTCAGAATAGCATTTGTAGATTGGTATGGGACCATGCGAGTAGTCTAAGGTAACTACTCTGGTTGGGTGTTTATGGTAGTTTATTTAAGGCAGTGAAATGATGTAAGAAATGCCTTTTATAAATTGCTAAAGTTGCCGTCATGAGTGGTGAGCAGAAATTTCATTGGTCGGTTTGATATTGACTGCGCTGCGGTGCACACGATTGGTTCGACAAAGGTCAGTTCGTCAGTGAGCGTCGTCTATTGGTCCAGCACGTTTTTTCGGCTGCTGTACATTGGCCGAAAGTATACAATATCCCTACCACCGATAATCTGCTCACGACTCATGACGGTTACTATACGTAACATTGGTGCTGAGACGTCATGGCCGACGAGTGAAGCGCGGTCAACAAGATGCGACACGCGGAGGTTCAGGGATTGATAGTTTTGTGGAATTTCCTACCTATTATATTATATTTTATATACCTATTTTTCTATTTTAAGTCAATGTAACCTAGGCTTACACCTAGTACATACTATAGAATTCCTATGATGCCCACCGTTTTAATGGATACGTTGTTAAATTAAGTACTAATTGCAGAGGTTACCTAAAACGGAAAGAAAAGAAGCTTTTATGTTTACATTATTTACAATTATTAAATATAGTATATTGTTTCTACTGATCTCATTACTGGCCGTGTTAGTTATAGTTTATTTAGAATAAGCCGCTAAAAAGAATGCATTTCTATTAAAATCATATCAGCTATATTTTCACATATCAGTGATATTTGTTTGAAAATGAATTACATTAATTTTGGGTGCATTCGAGCATACAGCAATACAAGTTTACACTGTTAATGACGCTTTTAATGTACAAAATTTATTATTTAATAGATGGTAAATTAACTATCAATCTATGAAAATCGAAATTGTTTGGAGCTAGACCTCTTGATGGGGGGTGTTATGTCGATAAAATTTGGTCTGTTCTATGGTCTTAAATTATCGCTGGTTCAAGACTGGACATACACTGTATGTCACATATTACGTATATTAAAAGTGAGGCAAATCAAATACCAAAGCTCAAAGTTTCAGAATTTTAGAAATGTATTTTTAGCGGCAATACTTAAAAAGTGTTGTTAGTATATTAATATATACAATGATTTAGCCAGTTTAGGTGTCGTAAGTAAGGATTTCATTGTAGTGCTTAATTAATTGATGAAAAATATTGTCGCACTTTCACCTTACGCCTACCTATCCTGCATTAAATTTTATAGGTTATTTGTATACGTATTCGAATATGTAGATAGTATTAAGATTTATTAATAAGAAAATATAGGAATGTAATCGATATTATCCTATTTTATTTCAGTCGACTACTTGCTTGCTTTAGTAACAACTTTTTATTCTAAAAATTATAAAATGGTCATATATTTAAAATCTGTATGGAATTTTTAAGATTATAATGTAAATGAAGAAGAATGTTTTCCAAAGATCCGCCCGCTTGTTATTCTATTACATAAATAAAAGTAAAGCCAGGCATGCATAGCATAACACTTAAAAATGGCAATGGCATAAATCTTTGTGAAAACAACATTCTAGTACTAAAGACATAGGGATAGGACAAATTTAATAGAAATGACTACACCAGTCAGACAACGGATTTTATAATAGTAATTGTACCTAACAAACCTACAGTACCTACCTTGCTTGCCCATAAATCAACCTCTACTCGTACGTATGTACCTATCGTCTCAGTAAACCCTAGCAGATAGTCCGTTTAATATGAATCGATTACTATACAGTAGGTACTTTTATCTCACGAGCGCGGGTGAGCCATGATTGTAGTTGTGACGCGTATGGACACGCGCGCTTGAGTGCGTAACTACAGTACTGTCAGCAAATACGCCGTTATTGAACAAAATAACGCTCCCGAGCTTACCCAACAGAGCCAGTTTGCATGTACATCTACTCACACAAGCGTAGCTCACCCGCACTCGTGAGATAAAAGTACTATAACATGAATATTGTGATATATTTTTTGTTACAAATATTTTTTAGTGTTTATAGTGTCCGCCGCGTAAGAGTTCCATTTTAACACAGTCTCTTATGATCTATTTATTTATTTATTTTTCAGTCGAAAAATATTCGTATCCTGGAAGAACTATTATTGCTGTTACTGTTTTTGTTGTTGTTAAGTCTTCTTAGATGGGAAATTCATCCTAAATTCAGTTCAACCTTCCGTTATAACAGAAATTCGTAGTATTAATCGTAGTAATTAGATCAGCACTAAATAATACGGTTTGCAGTAATAAAATTTAATAACAATGTTTAGTCAAATATTCATACCAGATTCAATATTTAATTTTATAGAGTAGGTATGATGCATACCTAAATATAGTATATCCTTCCTTCCTTCTTTTCAGCCCTTGGTAGTCCACTGCTGGACATGGGCCTCCCTGAATCGACGCAGCTCCACGTTTCCCGCTTTAAATGTAATATGGTATATATCATTGTGTTTGGATAGAAAGATTAAGCAGTTTAATCTAAACTTATATTATGAAGCCGAAGAGTTTGTTTGTTTGTTTGTTTGAACGCGCTAATCGCAGAAACTACTGGATCGATTTCAAAAATTCCTTCAGTGTTGGATAGTCCATTTATAGAGGAAGGTATAGGCTATATTTTATTTTCAGAAAAATTGGGGATCCGTAATTTATATCTACAGTTGAAGAATTTCTTAGGCCTGGGCACATACGTACGTACGTATATTTTCAGTATTAGATTTCCGAATTCGGAGATTCCGATATCCGTTTTCGGAGACTCAAATGGTTGAAATTATTATACATACAATGTTTGCCGCACATACGTTTCGAATGCCAGCTCGGGTGTTTGCAAGAATCATCATTAGAATAAAAGCTAAAGGAGCGCAGCACTGGCTTACGGAGATTTTCTTTGGAAGTGTTGCGTAAGATGTTATTGGCGTCCTGTAGATATCAAATAATTTATCTGGATGTGATGATTAACACCGGTCAACAAACACAGAATTTTTATTGCGCACGGGTTCTACTTAATATATTCTAATTACATAGCAAATATATAGGATGATTTGTTATAATTATGTGACGTATTCCCGCTAAGGGCATGTAGATAAGCTCAAAAGCAGGTATTTAAAATTTAAGCCATGTGAAGCTCTCCAAAGTTCAACGGTTTTCGAGGTATTAACTGCTTAAAAATTACCGACGATTGAAAGTTTCACATATCCAATTAATGGGTTTCTTACGTTGCGGTTTTATTCATAATATTCATGATTATGTGAAAGCTTTGAAAGCATTTAGTGCTATACCTATATGTAGAATTTAATTCTGCTACAAATGTATTTTTAGCATGTTAAAACTTTTATGTATTTAATTTTTTTTAAATAAAATTTTGAATTTCAATAATTGTTTTATTGACGATGATATCTGTGGCTCGAGCGTGAACGTGAGCGTGTTTATTTATGTATTCATCTTTACTAAATATGTATAAAGGTGGACAATAATATAATAATCTTATATGTGTATAAAATTCTCGTGTCACACTGTTATTTTATACCATACTCCGAAATTACTTGATCGATTTTTATGTAATTTTATATGCATATTCAGTAGGTCTGAGAATCGGCTAACGTGTATTTTTCGTACCCCTAAGTGATAAGGGTCCACACCTGAGATTTTTATTTTATTTTTTGGACAATCTTTTTTATTTTTCAATAATGTGGCATCGAAGAATACATACAACCCTAAATTTTCACCCTTCTATCAACAACCCCTATTTTTAATAGTCGATTTTTAACGCTCGATAACTTATATCGCAAAACAACGTTTCCGGCACTTTCCGGGGTCAGCTAGTTTTTATATAACATTTGTAGGTATTAAATAAAAAACGGCACCGATAGTAATTTACTTTCTTTATAGTTAATGAGAGTATAGATTCTGATATTGTCCCATTATTTTTTTTCGTACCTACAGCATTCACCTGCAGGCGTGATTCGGAACACTCTGTTCTTGCGGTCTCTTGCGTACACCGGGCCAGGCATGGCACATACGCCTCTTTTTATACACGGTAACCATAATACAGAAATTAGGGTGGCCAAAAGTAACGTGTATACCATGTTGATTACTGTAAAATAATATTGAACATTTTAAATAAATTACATTGAAGTTATTTTTTAAATATTATTTCAATAGGATTATTTTAAAAATATTGAAAATTATTACATCCAGACTGTTTGATTAGTTAGGTAACTATTGTGATTTCTCTGTTTGTATAAGTAGATCCACTGATATTCTTTATACATGATAATATGGAGAATATAGGTGTCCCGGAAACATAGGGCTCTTGGTGACCCAAAATATGGAATTAAAATAAAATATTTTCCACGCAGGATCTACCTACTAATGTCCACAAACCCGCACTAGGCCAGCGTGTAGGACGAAGGCCTACGTCCTTGTTATTGTGAGAACAGACCGACCAGACCAGACCAAGTTATTATATATATATTTATAAAGTTTAAGTATATTTTCATACTACCACTCAATTCATGAATGAGGTTTTTGACGATATACCAAGTTCAACATCGAAAGGAAATATGAGTAGCTGTTTTAAATTATTTATAAACAGTCTACAGTCTGTCTTGTTAAATTGTCTACATTTAAATTTTAGTCAGGATGTTTGGTGTTTTTATCTTTATCTTGAAATTTAAACAGACTGTGAAAGCGTACTACACATGTTCAGTTTCATCTGTACGATAAAACTGCATTCGAACTGTACAGATAAGTTGTACGTCCCTACAGACCATATACGTTGAAAAATCGTAAAAACTGTAGGTACAGTTTTTATCACACACACGTTTCGAGTTTAAACGGTACAGTGCGATCGTAACGATTTCTCGTGACGTGTGTGCCAGGCTTAAGTGGTCAAATAAAATAAAAATGCGCGTTTAATACAGCGCCTTTAAAAATAGGTTCAATACTTACTTTCGTCTCAAGCTAATCCGAGGCTATTCCTGTTAGTACCTATAGCGTTAATTCGAATATAAAAATTAATTTTGAAAATTCCGTAAGATTAAGATGGATGGAGAACTTTTAATGGTTATTGAACTTTAGGATAAACTTCCGAAAAGCGCATACCGCCGATCGACCTGAAATTTGGTATACTAACGTATTTTGACCTCCTGATCACGAATTTCATAACGAAAATTGGCGCAAACGCAAAAAAAAACCTAACCTAACCTAACCTAACCTAACCTGAAAATTGCGGAAAATCATCACAAAGTTCAAATACTATAGCGGAAAATATTCAGAGTTTGCGTTATTGATCAATAAAAATAAAATTATTGGGTGAATCGGTGCAACGAATTAATTTCAAATTCACAGGGTTCGACTAAAACAACTTTTTTTATTCAAAATGGCGTTTGCGCCAATTTTCGTTATCATATTCGTGATCAGGAGGTCAAAATACGTTAGTATACCAAATTTTAGGTCGATCGGCGGTATGTGAATCGGTGCAACGAATTAATTTCAAATTCACAGGGTTCGACTAAAAATACTTTTTTTATTCAAAATGGCGTTTGCGCCAATTTTCGTTATCATATTCGTGATCAGGAGGTCAAAATACGTTAGTATACCAAATTTTAGGTCGATCGGCGGTATGCGCTTTTCGGAAGTACACCCGAACTTTATTTTGTTTTATTTACTTAATAAAATTGAGTAGATTTTTTAATTCCATATTTTTGGTTCCCAGGAGCCCGAGGTTTCAGGATTATCCATCCTTTTTGGGTAAACCTGTATAACCAAGGGTTATAGATTTGTTTTTTTTTGGATGATAGATTTTTCCAACTGTATCAAACTAGCCGCTCGTGCCGTGCCCGCCTGTAGTTGGTATGTAGTTATTTATTTTGTTTAGGCATGTAAACACCTACCTGTAGGACAGATTTCATAAAGGTATATTCCTGGACCTCTTGACGATAAGACTATTATATAATATATTTATTCCAAATATTATGTATTCCTATAGCAACAAAAGAAAAATTTAAAAGACCTAGGTCCTGTGTGCCTCCGGTCTCAGGTTGTGAATTTTCCATTATATGAAATTTAGCTTAATTTTTTACTAAGGCATCTAAATCTTTGTAAAACCTAGTAGCGTTCTAATGATAGAAGTTGGAATAAATTTATCTTCTACCTAAGTATATCAATATTTTTAATTTAAAGCTTTATAGGAAAGATATAGGATGTCAATACCAATGACATACATAGAGTACTTAAACGTATTTATCTATGACTTAAACACTACGTTATGACATGACATTGATCCACAGGTAAAAGAAACGTATTTTTTACAACCGTTTTTATAATAATATGTAGGTATCTCCTACGTTACACATAGATACTGGTAGATGAATTGGGCTTTACAGATCAACAATAATTTTAGGATTAGTGATAGTGATAAGAATAGAAGTGAAATCCTCTTTAGTTTAGAATATTTAGTTTATAAATTTTAACGTGTCAAATACCTATGTGTCACTATTTTGATTTAATTTAATTAAGTAAGTAGGTACCTACCTATTTTAAATGTTACGTAGGTACATGTTTAAAGATTTTACCGTACCCGCTTATAGATAGATAACTATTATACATTAAGTTTTTAACAAACCTATGATTCATGTGAAACATTTCGTAATTATACTTAATATTACATTAAAGTAGAAACATAGGTATGCACCATGCTTCGAGATCAACCTACATCAATATTCTGTATAATAGCAACTGAGTTTTGTGAACGATTTTCTTTTTGTGGGTTACGAAGTAAGTAATTTTTTAACTGTAGATAAAATATTATAATAATATTTTTCGCTGAGCTTGCTGCATGCGGATTGGCACTTTTCTAGCCTTTTCTCTCACTAGGAGAAGTTAAACTTATTTGACCTAAATAACATTACCTAACCTACCACCTTATTATTTTTCAGCAATTCTATCATTATACCTACGAAACGTTTTATGCCTTCACGAAAATGCGGCTACTGTTATTTACCATATATTCATAATGACGTGTTACACTATGCCGTTGTTGGGTGCGATACTGGCGGATAACTTTATTGGAAGATTCAGGTGAGTAAGCTGTCAACGGTAGGCTTACCTACCTAAGGTATAAAACCGATAATGAACCAATATGGCCGTTAAAAGGCTTTGATATTGAATTTCCTCTCCGGTATAGTTTGGAGCTATAGGTATTATATAATTCATAGAAGTAGAAGTACAATTAGAATTCAAATTAGGTATTGTCATTACAATACGGGCATTATCTATTTAGAGGTTTTTTGAGCGGTTAAATTATCCAGGTATTATAGGTACCTACCTATCTAAGTACCAACTTTTTCAACACAGCAAACTGCAAACTCCGTTTTTGTGCGAAAATGTCTTTTAGCCTGAAAAGCGTACACGCACTGTATGAAAATTTTGTGATGTCAAAAGTTATAATACAAAAACGTGCTGTTTAAGAATTCTAAACCCTTTTAAAAAAATTCTTTGAATTTTAACGAGTTGAATGTCAAACGACGTCACATGATGCTTTGCATCCTTGCCTTATGACATCATGATGATAATTTGAAATCATGGCATCAATTACATCACGAATAGTTACTCGCATTCTGTAGCGTCACATTTGCTTGCCGAGACATGGGTGGATGGATTTAACGCTGCCATGCACAAAGCCGTGTTGTCCAATATTAAGCTGAGTCAGGCGGGAATGAATAGCATTTGCAATGGACAATGTACCTACATTGATAAATATCGTCGGTGCATGGGTCGCGACTAAGAGGATTAAGTTAGGGACCGGAATTCGTCCGCTAGTTACCAATTAGACTTCATTAAAATCTCGTCAGTAGCTATTTTAATCTGCGTGCTGCGTGACTAATACTTAGTCAGGGCCGGATTTAGAAGTCTGGAAGCCTCGGGGCAACAAAGGAGTGGAGGCCCCTTGGTCCCAAATTATTTTCCAAATAAAATCAACAATTTTTTTCAGTCGAGTTTTCGAATAAATAATAATAATAAATTAAAAGTGCTTATCAGGGCCATTTGATATTTTGATATTTTACTGATTGCCTAATTGATGAGAACAAAATATTTATTCTAATTTCTGTTAATATTTAATGTAATCATGGTTGTACAAAGTACTGTAGGTAAAGGTAAAACACAAAAAAAAATATGAAAGGAAAAGTTGTATACTAGTGTACTAGTCTTAATTTAAATTTTTTTCCCAAGTCTATTGTGGGGGCCCTTCTTTTGTGGAGGCCCCGGGGCTGTAGCCCTGGTTGCCCTCCCCTAAATCCAGCCCTGTACTTAGTGATCCCTAGATAGCACTAAATTGTAATATTTGATATAAAAATAAGTATAGGTATGTAGACACTACTCTACTCGTTGTTTAAATGAAAGTGTTTTAGTGGGATTATCATTAGTCTATTATTTTCTTTTTCATTTTTTTGTGGGTTCATTTATATAAGTACTGTAAATCTATTCCTCCAGTGCGCAGCACTTTTGCATAAAAGGCGTATTCATCTAAGTCGGTAAACATGTACTTCACACTGATGAAGCCAAAGATCTCCCCATCAATAAAATCCTAACCTTCCTCAAGGCAACAGGATTAAATGGGGAGCTCTAAATACTCAAGGGCTAGGCACAACCGGTTTCCTTAGGCAGAAGTGCTTAGGGCACCCACGTGCCCAGGCCCATTTAGGCGTAGTACCTACGTTACGTTGAAAACCATAAATTAGGAATAAAGATACATGACATAATTATCTACGATATGGGTACGATACGGTACTTGCTTTTATATCAAACGCATGGATGCTTTGCATAATACTCGTATATTACCACATTTCCATACTTTCACGATTTTTCTGTATGTCTGAGATTATTTACTGACGGCAGAGTGTGATGAAAACGTAAAACTCCCTTTTCTTTTTTAATGAAATTTATTGTATAAACATAGGTCTGTCCGGGTGCAAAAGATTTTTTATTAAGGATTTCTCATTGACTTATTATTAAACATTCGTAGACAGTCACATAAGTACAAATAATAATATGAAGAGTTCTAAGAAATAGGTCAACTGTAGATACTGTACTAATTAAGAAAGTTATAATAATGCTTGTTCCAATAAGTAAATTGATCGACAATATATTATCTTAGCTACGGCAAATAGTTGACCAACCGGACAAACATTCAATACTGAAAGAGTAAATAACAATGTTTAATGACGTTACAGAGTGATATTGTACTTCTCTGTGATATATCTGGTGGGAGCTGTGTTTACTTGCTGTTCAGCGATACCACCGCTGCGGCTGCCGTCGACGTGAGTACCCTAGGGATCCAAAGTTGTTTGCTGTCTGGACGTAAACAAGTTAAACTCGAACTGCTGCTAGTGTTAGCTTCGAGGGGCTGCTTTTCACAGTGTTCGTAGAGGGGAGTTTTGTAGCTTCACAAATAAATTCTTGGGAAGTATACATATATACCTATATATAGTGCTATTATATATTTTACCTTTACCTAGGTACAGGGAAGGGAAGGATGTGTCACCATCCCATTAGTGACCCGTGTTAGAAGGATTTAGGCCTTGGTTCACCACGCTGGCCTAGTGGGTTGGTAGTTGGTGGACATCACATGTCTTTGAGAACGCATTATTGCACGAATATTGTCACGCATTCTGGTTTCCTTACGATGGTTTCCTCCACTGATACAGCTGGTAATATTAATTTTTATGAAGCGCAAACTATTAAATAAGGTATTTGGGATTCGAACCCAGACCCCTTGAGTCAGAAGCCAAACTCTTAGACACTGGGCTATCACCGCTCTTTTACTACCACCGGTAGTCAATAACATAAACCCTCAGTGCTTAGATACTGGTAGGTTGTCTACACATTGATTGATAGGATCTACCTACGCTTACACATAGATATACCTTTGTAGAGCTTGGTTTTGCCTCTTTGTGTGGAATTTGATCAAAATGCTTTAAGGATTAACCTAAAGGCCTTATGGACTACTGCAGACAGAATATTTCAACCATTTAATTCGTTTTTTAAAAGTTAGGTACTATGTACGTTTATTATAAATATTATACTATATTATGATATTATTTCGATTGGCAAATGATACAATCCCTACTTTTTCATAAAAATTAGGTATTACCCAAGCATTACCTATCTATTTAATTATCTCAATACAATATTAGATTCAGTTGAATGAACGTTTATGGTGTAATTGGCTCACGTTTACAATTAGATGCAGATCACCAAATTAGATTCAATTACGATATTGCCTATAACTACATAGAGCCTAATCATAATTCATCATATCATATAGGTATCATAATATATCATCGTATCATATGAGTATATAAAATCCTTTGTCCTGAATTACTGAGAAATAACGCACAGCCTGAACCGCTGATCGTAAATATCTGAAACTTTGAGGGTGTTTTCAAACGCTACAATAGGTACATGATCCTCATCTTTACTTTTAAACAAAAGGAATATTTTTTGTTAAAAGGGAAGGAAATACGTCCAAAGTAATTTTGAGATGATGTCACTGCATAGTATAAAACAAAGTCGCTTTTTCTGTCCCTATGTATGTTTAATTTTTTAAAACTACGCAACGGATTTTGGTGCGGTTTTTTTAAATAGATAGAGTGATTGAAGAATCACTATTCTTCACGAAGGTTTATGTGTATAACAACATCCATTAAATAGACTGTTATTTTTGAGGTTTCTAATGTGATGTCGTAAATAATTACATTTTTTCCGCTTACATTGCAAACGCAGGCCCTACGAGATTTATCTAAATTATGTACTAAGTATTGTACACATTGAAAAGGTCTACAGAAAACTCCGCGATTGTATATAAAGACATTCTGTAATACCTATATTTATTATTGTAAAAATAAAATAAATACCTTGGTAAAAATGTAAAAAGTAAATAAGTAAAAATGTAGTGTATGAATTTAGATAATGTGTTAAAGTTGTTTGGATTTTCGCAACGGACTTTGTGTTAAATGTTTGTGACTAAAAAAGCTTTGGATATTAGTCAACTTAATTGGCAGAGCGAAGCTTGCCGGGTGCCGGGTCAGCTAGTATTGTATATTAAAGAACATTTTGTTCCATCCACACAGGACCACATCTATGATAGGACTGACACTGATTGCCATCGGTACCGGAGGAATTAAGCCGTGTGTGGCAGCTTTTGGGGGCGACCAGGTGAGAAGATGCTCACAAATACCTAACAGTTCGACTATCGAACTACTGGTAGGACTAGATGGAATAAAGGAAATTTTACTAGTAGATATTAGATTTCTTATATCGTATAAAAAGAAGAAGAAATAATTCAATGTTGCAACTGTACACACACGCAAGGCAATACATCCACGAGACATTTCGAGTGCGAGCAAGCTACTCTTTTATCAATTAAAAGAGTTTTCAGTGTTTCAACTTTATCGTGGACAATTTAGTATATTCCTGACCAATTTCACGTATGTGGTATTTCATAATTCCGAATTCTGTTAGCCAATTTTGATATGAAGGGTTCGCGTTAGTTATTTGCTTTCATTAATACTCTATACTGTTAGAATAATGTTTAGTTTTAAGTGGCCTCTATTCAATTTGTACTAAAATTTTAGAATATAGCATTTACAGTTTTAATAAAAAAATTTTGCTCATCAGTGAAATAGAAATTCCTATTGCTCATAGTTTCGGATTTCCCCACTTAAAAAATTGACCCTGTATATTACATTTTATTTTCGAATACATAATATTATTATGTATAAGATCGTACAAAACGCGAACTTATCGCTAGATATGCGATTTCTTCCAGTCAATGGAGAAATTTAGTTTAGTAATTGTGAAAATTAAAAAGGGGGAAAAATTAAGCGTACAGGTATTAAGATTATTGCGTCCTTATGTTGTAGGTCTACAACATATGGACGCAATAATTTTAATTTTGCCACTATTCCGTTATTTCTACTGTCTACTTTTGCTTACTACTTTCATGTGATGAAGTCCGAAACATCGGCGTTAGCCAAATAACATACACAGTGTAAATAAGGGTTCGATTACGCTCGAAATATTTTCATGTGCCTCACATTAAATAGTTATATTAACATACATTAAATCGCTCGTACTGCCTATACTTACTGAAAATAAGTGTGCCAATATTTGAACTTCCTTATTGTATAGTAACTCTATTTAACGGTTTTTACTTCAGTTCAACGACCTAAGTGGCGCAGTGGGTTAAGACACGGTTCGATTCCCAGCAGAGCAGAGATTTGAATGATTTGAGTTTCTGTTTCTGATCTGGGTGTGTCAAGAACACTCTTGTCTTGTGTATGTCCATGGCATCCACGACACAGGGAATCCTAGTGTGGGTCTATGAGTGTGAAGCGTTATTAGTTTTACTTTAAATGCATGTTGTCTATCTTTACTTGCTTTACATTTTTTATCAAAATTTAATTATGTTTGCATCACGTATGCAGTGTTCTACGAGTATATCGTTTATTACGAGTTTAGGGGACTCAGACACAATAAACCGAATTATACAACTTATGAATCTTCCATATACCGACCTAACGTCCATTACAATAATGACAGTTCTTAGTCGTAGCTTCAGTCATCTGCAACAACCGTTTTTGAGCTCCGAACTCCTGCTTACAGTAGATACAGACTTAACTAAAGAATATCCACAATCATTTCTATCACAGTTCCGTTTGCCAAGTGAGAACCAAAAACTGCAACGGTTTTTCTCGACCTTCTACTGCACGGCAAACTTGGGAGGCTTCATAGGAATGGTAGTGACGCCCGCACTACGCCGAGGCGTCATGTGCTTCGGGGATGACTCCTGCTACGCCCTCGGCTTTGGATTCCCAACACTACTAGTACTCGTGTCAATTGGTAAATGCGTAACTACTTCCTTCTCTTTATCTCGTGTTTTTTTTTATCTTGTGTTTTATCGCGGGCAACTTTTTTCTCGGAGTTGAGAAGTTATTGGTTGTAGTTCAGAGTTATACCTATAACGAGTATGATCGTTCGAGAGTAAAGCACGCAATGTGATTTTGGATCCACAGATATAAAATAATAATTTTATGTGTGCATTTCGCAAATAAATTCTTATTCTTAATAAATTGTCAAATTTCGACTACCATTTTCTATTTCAAATTTTATGTGTGCATTTCGCAAATAAATTCTTATTCTTAATAAATTGTCCAATTTCGACTACTGGGTGACGACTGGTTAATTGCAAATGATGTTTACAATTCAGGATAGGTTAACTAGATAATGTTTTCTCTGAAACAATTTCGCTGTTCTGTTTATTAAACAGCACGTCTAATTTTCAGTTATATTCGTGGCTGGGAAGCCGTGGTACAAGATAAAGCGGCCCCGCGACAATATCACACTGAAATTTATGTCGTGTGCTTGGGTGAGTACCAACTTGTACACATGCGGAGCGGTGGCTGAGCTGAGTTGCAGAACAACGTTTCCCAAATGGTTGCTCAAGCGACCTAATGTAAATATCAGCGCCCTGGGCCTCGATCACCTTTTACCGTTCAGTGCCCGGATGTTTTCCGCCTTTATGCGGTGACATTGGTAAACTTAATGTTGCTGATGGTGAATTGGTGACCTCTTACCATCGAGTGATCCGTACATCGGTTTGCTGGGTCTTGTGTAAAAAAACACTGACCCCGAACAGGTGAAGGTACCGCCACCTCCTCACTATTCATTCGCGCCACAGGAAATGCCCCTTTTAGCCCTATGGTAAGTACGAGGTTGTTTGCGACCCGACAGTGGACCACAAAATTGTAATGCCATATCTTATATATAAAATTTTCATATCACAGTTTTAGTTACCTACTCCTCCAAAACGGCTAGACCGATTTTTTTGAAATTTTATAATATAACCTACTGACCTACTGAATAATAATAATATTCAGTAGGTCTGAGAATCGGCTACTGACTACTGTTTATTTTAATAATGTGGCATTAAAAAATACATACAACCCTAAATTTTCACCTTTCTATCACCAACCCCAATTTTTAATAGTCCATTTTTAAAGCTCGATAACTTATATAAGTATGGCAAAACAACGTTTGCGGGGTCCGCTACTGCTAGTACTTGTATAAAAGTGATTTTAAAGACGAATTTCTTTTCTCTTAACAGTACTTGTATTTCAAAAAATTTGAATAAAAGGATAACGTTGATGCCGTTTCAGGTAGAATTAGATAAATATGGGATTAATTTGCGAAATATTTAAATGTTGCCATTTACATGGACGAAACAAAATATGACGAAGCACAGAAATTACCGGGTCAGTCACTGTGTTTGGGAAATACTGCTGTAGAGTGTGAAATATGTTTAGTTTTGATTACTGTGAAACTTACGTGTGATGGCATTACAAAGCGATATTGTTGTCCCTTTAGCATATCCAAAGAGACATAAGTTATTTGGATGACAGTATTTTACAAAATTATTGGTGACGCTTTATATGTAAAACACAGATGTACAGCCTAAAGGAAAAAATGAAAAAAATCGAATAGAGACACTTTTTATTTCAGGGTGCGATACATTAGTAAATGATTAGTAGGTATTCTTAAAAAATCTAATGCAATGTTAAATTGAAACAACGCGGAAGTCTTTTCAATTGCGTGTAAAAATAAGCATTTTGTGGGTTTATATGTATCTTATATCTAGTCTGTTTCGCGCTATCCTTTACCTCCTTTTTCCGAGATGTAGGTATCCCATTAACCAACAAATTGTTTTTCTTTCAGCATGCGTTTACTAAACGTATTCAACACGACAAAACCGTGGACGGTTGTTTACGCGATCATTGGTTGGATTATTCAATCGAAAAATATGGGGACAAATTAGTCCATGACATGAAAATAGTATTTTCAATTCTTTACCTCTATCTCCCTTTGCCCATATTTTGGTCATTATTCGATCAGCAGGTACGAAATAGATATCATCTAATTACTAATGAGGTTTATTTCTATCAAGGCAAATCTTATAATGTAAATATACACAAAGACCGAGAAGAATCAGTCCAATAAATTCTGGTAGTATAATAATACGAGTAGGTAATTGCAGTTCGTTTGGGCCGAATTTCTTAGCCAATGGATTATCACCGATCCTTATTAGACCGCACTTAGATAAAATAACCAAACCCTTAGAGATCTAATATTTTTAAATAAAATGCATTAGAATTTCATGTATTTCTAATGCATTTTATTTTAAAATATAAGAATTCCTGTATTCTTCTTCGTCTGAATTTTGAGGTGCCAAATTTCAAACTGCTCCATTCAGGTAGTGAGTTGTAAATTGTACTGAAAATATTCGCTTCACGTATTAATATATAAGATAATAAGGACACATAAATTACAAATTTAAATTTAAATAATATCAAATAGCCCAGTCCTGACCACCGTTTGTTACGAGTAACTTACTTTTCTGCTCGGGATTTCTCTGTTTGTGAAGTGTTCAGCGGTACAGTAAGGCTTGTTTAATAACAAAGGCAAAACATTTAAACTAACTTGCATCACATAACTAGCAAACTCGTCGCTCTGAATTGCATTCCGAAATATGATAATGTAAAACTTTACACTCATTAACCTTAATGTATAACTTTCCTGAAAACTATGAGAATGTAGTGCTATTATTTTATACAAAACCTGTACGAAAACTATTTTAAAATGAATCAAAATATTTGTACTAATACTTTTAGAAAAAAGTAATAAAGTTAAATAGGATAGAAATCCTATCTGAGGTCGAAACATGTGTGCGATGCGATTTATGAAGCCTTAAAACATTGCCACAAACAATGCATCTCAGGCAACACGTCTCCAGCCAAAACACAATGTTTGAGGAGTATGCTGCTTCCGGTGGGTTGAGAGGATGACCCTATAAATAATCAAAAACTATGCTGTACTTGAGTAGAATGCAGGATTTTTCTAATTGTAATTAATGTCACATTGCGTCGTTCATTTTCAAGATTCACAGTTAAAAGTTTTCTATCCTATTAGGGCTCCCGTTGGACTTTTCAAGCTTCAAGGCTTCGTAGCGAAGTTCTTGGGATAACTCTAATGCCGGATCAATTGCAAGTGATGAACCCCGCTATAGTACTGTTTATGATGCCCGTGTGCCCCGGGGGCGCTTGGCCCGTTCTCCCGGAGTTAGAGCCCTTGACGAAAATGTTTGTGGGCGGTATGCTGGCTGCACTAGCTTTTGTTGCCGCTGGTATTTTGCAGATTGGAATCGAGGTTTTAAACATCATTTTATTACTTTAAGTTCAATAGATATTCTACATAATTAATTTTGAGCAAAAATGTGAACCGCCTTCAAACTAAATAATACTTAATATATAATTTTACAGACTACATTATGGTATTTAGACTATACTATGGTACTTTTGAGGTCCGTGATAGTTTTATTTATACATAATCTCATTTGAATATTATAAATAGAACTTTGTCGTTCTATTTATACATAATCTCATTGGGTGTAATTTCAGTGCCGATGAATCTGAAATTAAGTATAATAACGTATTTTGACTTTTGAATATCATAACCAAATTTGGCGCAAATCCCATTCTTTTATTCCATCGAACTTTTAATCCAACGAAACATTTATTCCATCTTCTTTTTCTCAAAGTTTTATTACCTCTCCACGATCAGACCCTGAGAAGTTCAATGACACCTAGTTACTCTGGCATTCTTGTATTAACAGCAAATATCTCTAAAAACATTTAATAATTTTGTGTCCGTTCGCTTTGAGGAGTTCCACTTCCACTCCATCATCAGACCTTGAAAAAGTGTATGATATCTACTCTAGCAAGTCTGGCATCGTTATATCTTTAAACACGGTTTTATAACTTCTATTTGTTAACGAGTTCTACTTCATCATCAGACCTAAGGGTGGTGGATGATCGCTATAGCTTCTCAATAATGATCATACCCAACAAAGAAAAGAATTTCTAATATCGGTCTTCATTTAAAGCTCTATTGTCGACCTATATAGGAGTATATCTGTCAATTAAAACATTATCGTGTATTCTTTTTCTTCTTCTATATTTATTTTCTTATAACCTAACTTGCCAGTAATCGTCATTGGACTTTTATTGAATATTTGATTTTTAGAGATCGACTCTACAAGCGCCAGGCCACCAAGAAACCGGATTAGTAATTTTGAATACATTGGGATGTCCAGTGGAGATAGATTTACAGGGAGAGGGAATAGCACCCGTGGAGCAACATGGAACTGCACTTATGGCTCCATTACCGACGCGCCCCTACACCTTGGCAGCTAATTGCCCCACCAACTGTGCTGGCAGAATTATGAATAAACATGCGATATACACCAAAGTAAATCCGGTCTCTGAAATGGTATGTATGAAGATTTGAACAGACCCCTCTTTCCCAGTGGGCACTTTGGGCAATTGCCCAGAGCCCCGCCATCAAATACAAAGTCCCTAGTTCCTGTCAGATCACCAAACGATAACCAATATATTTTATTACCGAAAAACTTATATAATTCGAAGAAATCGAGCCTTAATTACTGACTACAATAGGGGCCCCATTATCCCAATATGCCCAGTATTGCCCAGGGCCTCCAATAGGTTAAAGACGGCCCTGGATTTGAATAAAAGGTGCCAGGTGCATAAAACTCTATTTTTAACGAATATAAATTGTGTTATACGAATAGCTAAATAATTCGTGAGCTACGAAAGAGAAGTGATATTTGATATTTGTAGTTGATATTCATATGAGAAAGATCTTTTTAGGATCTTTTGTAGTTTCTAAATACAACAACTGCAACGCTTGCCATTTGTAGTTGATACACATATTCTCGTCGACAAAGTCAAAATGTTGATGTTATTCTGATTACTGTATCAAAGCAAAACTTCTACAATAGATCTACTCGTAGATCTTTACAGTACCTAACATTCGGAAACTTCTCATAATATTGCCATTCTACCAAGGTTGTAATACCGAAGCACGATTCCATTGAATTTTTCAAATTAATTTGTCACATAAGTTCAATACCAAGCCAATACAGACTGTTGACATCTCCATAAATAAGATACTTTTACGTGCGTAAAAATATAATTTATTTAATCAGTATTACAGTTAACAAAGATTTCCCTTTTCAGTTTATGCCAATCATCATTGGACAGAATTCTGATGATGAAATATCATTTTATTATATGGATCCTAATCCGTTCGTGAAGTCGCTTACAGGGAAGCCCAAGCTGAAGTAAAATTGTTTTATCACGTAAATAAAATACACGTATTATAGTGTTAAAAGTCGCTTTATTCTCACAGTAAAATGTTTTATAGAGTGGTGTACGTCGGAGATACGGGCCCAAACAAGAATGTATCGATAACGGTCGAGACAGATAGAAGATTGAGTGATATTTACTATGTTTCCGACGCTCCATTGGATCATATTGGCGAGTCTGCGTATATTTGTCTGCAGCCGGGGAAGTTAGTTAGTTAAATCCTTACTGCCGTATACTCGATAATTTTTTCAAATGATAAATAGTTGAAATCTTGAAATCGGAAAGGAAAAAGCAGATGCTCCCCGAACATTTCAATGCGTCCTATTTATTATTTTGAAATAACGATTTAAACTTATTTCGTTTGTGCCATAGTAGCGTTAAAAAGATTCTAATTGCTCTAGAGTTGCAAAAATATTCAATATTACAGCTAAAATATCTAATACAGAATCGTTGATTGGGCCAATGTGGTGGTAGGTAGGTATGTATATGTAGGTATACAGCTGTGTCTAAGAATACCTATCCCTCGGTGGCGACTTATCAAGTAAATAATGGAACATAAAAACGTGTTCAAATGACTATTTAAGGGCTGTATGTAAGTAATTGTTCAATAACGTTGCAATCAGTTGGTAGATACTCCTTTTATATAGACTTATCTGAAACAACCATATCAACCTTTAACTAATTGATTGAACACACGAGACGAACAACAAAAATTGGATGTTCGGTTCAATTTGGCAAAAACGTTTTCAGGTCAAATAAATAAAAAATATATTTTCTTTCCTAGTATCTAGTGTAGGTATCGGATTCATGTTGTATCTGAAACTTTCAATTGATAGTATTGAATTATAAACCAAAGTGAGCTCGAGTGTTCTTCACAATATACTCGTACGAGAAGTAAAGTAAAATAACACCCAAAATAATAAATAGTCCCAATAAAACTTTAATTGCGAACGTGGTAAATATTAACCTACAGATGAACGCTTAATGCGAAAAAAATATGTATTTTAGCAGCATAAAATTATTTTCGTGTTTTAATGTGACTATAAAAAGGGATCTTCAAAAAACCTGTAAAAAGTGTCCCATGTCAGGCAATGGTAATTATCATTCATGTAGCCTGTTTGACTGTTATAAAACAAATAACTAACTTCCTAGGCGAGCTATAATGATTTCCACCTAAAATGTAATGTAAAATAATTATAATATTATACACGCTATGCTATAGTTTATTATGTGAATTAATTATAGTGAAAGACGATTACGTGATTACCGTAGCTCTGTCCATGTATACATATTAATACATATAGAACCCCTATCAATGCAGTGTTATTGCGAATCGATGCAGTGATTGAGACCTTTGTGACGGTGTTAGTTGTATTAGTAATGTTAAGCTAGCATTTCATGTGCGATTTGCATAAATTTGCATAAATGAGGCCAGAAGTTTATTTATTTATTCATAATTGCACGCACAATATAAATAGTTCAACATAAAACACATAACAACAAACACAGCTAGGCCTTATCCTAATTTGCTGACATAATCGACCGACCAACCAACACGACCAAATTTAAACACAGGGCGCTGGCTGGAGTAGTCCTCATTGAAGTACGCACGGATATGCGACGAATCGCTCGAAATTGCGTTGTCGTACGTGCAACTTTTGAGAGCGACATGGAAATTAGAACACGAGGTAAAGACCCACGGAACCATCCGACTAAACCGTTCCCACCAAGAGTACCCAAAGATTTGTGCATGTCAAGATGGAGTGTCAGGATATCAAAAGCCGTCAGGGCGCTGCCGTGTAGTATGTGTCGCTCTCCGTCTTTTCATACAAGTGTTTGTTTGTACCCTTTCTATACTCAGGTTTAAGTGGTGCGCTGACAGCGCAGACGGCGAAGTGTCTGGCTCTGGCTGTGGGCTGCTGCTGGCGGGCGGGGTGTACGTGTTGTGCCTGCGCGAGCGGCTCGGTCGTCTCGACGCGGCCGTGCTGCACGCGCCCAATCCACCCAACGAGCTGAACCTCGTCTGGATAGTGCCGCAATACCTGCTCGTGTCTGTCGCCGAGATAATGTTCGCCGTTTCCGGATTGGAGTTCTCTTTTACTCAAGTAAGGCTGCACCGAAATTTAAGCGGTTACAATTATCTAATTTAAGCTAAGCTAAGGTTAGCGAGGCTAAGAATGCGGCCTCTTCTCGAGGGATTCGAATTTTTGGTGGCTTTCGACCACTTTGACTTTCTTAAAATTCACCTAGGTAGGTACATTGATTTTTTATATTACCAGTTGAAATGGTGATGGAAAACATCGTGACTTAACCTGCAGGCCTGCGAGACTGTAAGGCTCAAAGTATACATGGCTCTTCGGCATAAACGACTGTTATCTATCTATCGAAAATAAAAACTGCTCAGATCTATGTCACGGAGGCCCGGAAGAAGTCACCCCGCCAGTGAGTGACCGCACTCAGCGTTGCTAACATTTTCAAACGCGTAAAATTGCGTTCGCACCCTTTTGTCAAGCTTTTTGTATTAAATTTATATCCGTCGACATAATATTGCATGGTGCTAGCTTAAATAAGCTATTTCATCTCGCCTCCTACCTCTCACGTGTCGACTGCTACTGAAATTGCGTTCGCCGCCTCTAGGCAAGAGTAAACCTCAGCCTCACAACATACAGGGAACCGTCTCAGTCCTGCGCCTGCATAGTCTTACTTAAACTCTGATTGAGGTTGACCCTTACGTTTGTACTTAGGAGTCAACCTCAATAATAGGCAATGTAGTTGAAGTATGTAAGTTGTCAGAAATTCAGAATACGCAGTAATTAAATACTTACACAATATGTCCTAATTGAAATAATGCTTACGCCCACGGCGATATCCCTTTGAAATTTAATACTGATTCATTAAATATGAAGGTACAGTTGATAGAAAGTTAAAGGTTACTAACTAATGTGATTTAGAAATTTTGTGTTTACGTTTTAAACAACTCTACATATTTTAATTGTGTTCGTAAGTATGTACGAGTATATCAGTATAGGTTATACGTTTCCTTGTTTATATTGACTAAAATAAATTTCTTGTCTAATTTATTAACTGACCAATGATTGACTGGAAGACAATGCTATCAGCGTTAAGTCTGCCTATTTAACTCTGATTTTTATAAGTACTTGACAAATAAATTTTCACTACAAAATTAAATCTAAGTTATAACTTACAGGCGCCCAAAAGTATGAAAACTATAACAATAGCAGCCTGGTACGTTTCAGTAGCATTCGGGAATCTCATCGTGATTCTCGTAGCTCAAACTAAGGTTTTCGAGTCGAGGGTAAGTTGAACTATGTTTTCAAATAGGTATGTATATCAAAAAAGCTCTGTTAGAGTTAAATTATATTATATTTAATTGTGTATACCTGTAAGGATATACATACCTTGCTTCATTAACATATCATAGTTGCTGAAATTACCATTTATATGATCCGTAAAGAAAAATGTGTGTAGGTACAGTTGGTGCGTAGGCGCTCGGTTTACGTATACGGTATACCTACATTCCCAATTTATACCATCTATACGGAGCCTACGAATAGATGGTACGATATGCCCGGTATACCTACATTCCCAATTTATACCATCTATACGGAGCCTACGAATAGATGGTACGATATGCCCGGTATACCTACATTCCCAATTTATACCATCTATACGGAGCCTACGAATAGATGGTACGATATGCCCGGTATACCTACATTCCCAATTTATACCATCTATACGGAGCCTACGAATAGATGGTACGATATGCCCGGTATACCTACATTCCCAATTTATACCATCTATACGGAGCCTACGAATAGATGGTACGATATGCCCGGTATACCTACATTCCCAATTTATACCATCTATACGGAGCCTACGAATAGATGGTACGATATGCCCGGTATACCTACATTCCCAATTTATACCATCTATACGGAGCCTACGAATAGATGGTACGATATGCCCATATTGCCCGTGTTCAGAAGGGGACCTACGGAGAGCTGAAAAAAAATTATAATTATATGGGTGAATATAATATGCTTAGTTTTATGTTTATTGGTTAATTTCAAGTATTTTCACATTATATAAAGAAACGCACAAGCCCGAGCACGGTTTGCTTGTGACATAATCCTCAAATAAAAGACTATAGTTATTGAGTTATTTGTAGCTGTGCATTGAGGAAGTTCTGCACAAGCATCGTCTTTACAATGTATATATTTACATAAGCTGTGGAAAATGTAACAATGTATTAAGCCAGGCCTAGGCAGATTTAGTTCGGGAAACAGACCTTTCTACTCTCTGAGAGGAACGTTGTTTTGACTTCAAAATTCTTTGTCATATTTAATTTTAATAAGAACGGAGATATCCTGGTGGCTAAAAATTTTACCTCGCACCCCAGAGGTTTGAATTTGAGTGGCGCACACTAATGACTTTCCTTTAGTCTCAACGGCATATCAATGCTATAGCAATGCTACAGGAATATAAAACATCGTGAGGAACCTGCTTGCCTGAAGTCCACCAAACAGTATTAGGCCAGTATTGTGGACTAAAGCCTTGCATTATAAAACAAAAATCCATCAATGTGGCGTTAATATGTAACAGACAAATAATTAATTAGTCCTTGTTCTATTTCAGGCTGTCGAGTTTTTTGCATATGCTGCGATGTTGGTGTTAGCCATGCTTCTATTTCTGCGAATGAGTAAAGGATATACCTTCAGAAATGTCGGCTTCGACGAATCCTCAACTGAAAGCCATCCTTTGCTACACCATCACTCTAGGGTAAATAGCTATGAAAATTTTAATATTTTTTCCATTTCCCTTCTGCTATTTCCGCCATCCTAATCCTTACCTCATATTATCGCGGCCCTTATGGCCCTGCGCCGTGAAGCAAAATAGTTCTTGCTTTTCCGTTAGGTATAATTATCTTAGATGTGGTCCCGAATGAAAATATTATATTGAATGGAGCAGCGACATATCCCTCTAATCTTTAAAGTAAACTGACAATCTCAGGTAAGATGTTGTGGTTCATGAACAGCATTGACCATTTGCCCGCAGCCTTCAAGTTAATTTGCTGCTTTTTAATTAGCAGACAAAATTTCGTATCACACGGGTCCAACTTCAAAATTGGAAACTAAAACAAGTAACACGTAACACGGAAACGCTTAAACGAAATGCCATACCTACATGTCATATGTAGGTATTCATCGAATGACTCGCCGCCCTCAATATTGTTTACGTTCAAATACAATTTTCTATTCACGTGCCAACAACAATGCTTTTTAGCTATTTTTAGGTACCTATGTGCGTTCCGATATGAAGTAAAAACTAATTTGATGTTTGTTATTTTATTACGGAGTTCGGTTCATCGGTGTCCCACTGTTATTGAAGAATTGCAGTGAAACTTTCCATACAAATCAATTTTCCGTTACAGTTTAGGCTTTTTTAGTGCGCGTAGTTAGGTCCGTAGTTAAGTTACATTTTTTTAATCACCCTACGCGGGTTTACATGCATTGGAGCTGCATGGTGCAGGGTGCCTCTGACCTCCTGTTGTTAGGAGTAAGCCCAGCACAACAGTATGACACAAAAGGGTTGCAGCCAATTACTCGTATTTATACCGAACCGTCAGACAACAACAACAGTGCTGCAAACGTTATTTGTCGGATTGTGACGGGATCGCAATATGAACTGTTTGTCTTCCGCAGGTAGCTGACTAGCTGTATTCTCGGAATACGAATGTACGTACTGTGCATTTGAGCCGAACGATATTTGTTTGTTGTTTCGATTTCGTTGCGTGCCCTTAGAGGTTTTCGATAAAGGGGGGGATGAAAATTTGGTATCTTTGACGTTAGGGCACGAGGCTTACACGTTTCTTCACTTTTAACTAAGGTCGATAAATATTGAAAAAAATAGACGTTAAGACATGTAAAGGACATTGCCTATCTGCGAGCGAAGCCGTGAGAAAAGCTACCGACGGAGTCTAATAATTTCTTATAAAAGTACTAGACAATCTATTTTTGCCACAAGTTTCAGCTGCCAAATAAGACTTCAGTGGACACATCAGACATGGCTACTTTATACTAATGTAGCTTTAATTTTACGAAGGTTTTCATGGCAGTAAGTTAAAGAACTTACCAAAGATGGCCTTCGAGTTATAGCAAGGTGGCTACAGAGTAATTTACTAACGCTAAAAACGGATAAAACTAAATACATGGCCTTCAGAATATCCCAAAAAACTGCACCAGAAATCCCACTTAATATTGCTACCCATATACTATTGTGATAGTAACCGTAAAAGTAACCAAACTTTCTTGTATACAGCTTTCCCTGCCTGATGTGATTTCCTCGTTCGTGATCTCGTAGCTTGTCGAGGGTGTTTGTAGTCTGCATCCCAGTTTGAAAAAACACTCATCAGTTAAATTTCATAGCTGCGTAGATACATATATATGCAATCATAGGGTTGATTGAATTTCTATGTAGCACTTTATTATAATTTTGATACACATGAAGTGCGAAAACATGAAATCGTTTCCATTCGTTCCATTGAGTTTTCCCTACTTCGGAATTAATCTACCGGTCCTCCAGGATTGGCATTGGATTTGAGATGAAAATTCATAAATTTTATTTTGAAAATTAATATTCCGAAATTTGGGCAAAATTATTATTTTTATAGAAAAAGAAACGGATGTGTAATTATAATAATGAAAAGCGTTTTATCATTTCTTTCTTAATACCGTTTTTCATTGTTACGGTTCGATTTCTGTTAAACTGTTGTATTCCCTAAATTGTAATTTGTAACGCTTCTTGAAATTAATTATACGAAATTTGGGCACAACATTTTTCCAAAAAAGGAAACCAAACCGATATGAAAAATAATAAAACGCGTATTTTCATTCCTTGATATTGTTTTTCATTGCTTCGGTGCGATTTCTGTATAATTTCTGTTGTCTAAAAATGTCAATCGTAGCTCCTTCAAATTAGTGTAAGCTGTGTATTCCCCAAATTTGTAACGCTTCCCGTTATTCTGGCAGGTAATCTCCGTGCACTCCCTATCAACGAGTACAAGAGGGTACGGTGGGCGCAGAAGTAGCGCAGCCTCTTGCCTCGGACCCATGGACCGTGCGCGTGTCTCTGCGTGGCCTACCAACGCGCACGTACATGTCGCCACTCCGAGTACTGGCGATGTTAAAGCTACGACGTTAGCTAAAGATTGAAAAACTCTTAGGCTAGTTTCAATATTGAATACAAAACTAGCCGTCAATATACCTACAAATATTTTGGAATGAATTTCTGATGAAATTTTTGTTTTCTGTAGGTACCTATTCTTATTTTTTTTCCGAGATGTTAATAATTACAGTGCCAGTTTGTTATTTATAGAGATATTTAAGATAGTGACAAGTGTATCTATGTAGTTTGTAATAGGTACCTACATAGTAAAAGTTAATAAAATATGAATCTAAAAGTTTCTTTTATTTAGCCGATTCGTGTAAAGTAAAATTCTGTTTATAATAATTTTACTAGCTGACCACGCAAACGTTGTTTTGCCATATAAGATATCGAGCAGGATGAAAAATCATTAAATTACAGGATGAAAATTTAGAGTTGTAGGTATGTTGTATTTTTAATGCCACATTATTAAAAAATTAAAAAAAAATGTTTGTTTACTTTTATTACAACTTATTTTTATTACAGGCATCCCCTTACCAAGTGATAAGAGGAGACTTTTTACTAAATACTAAGTTGCACTTACGCTTCGTAGAGAAGTTCTATTAATATGTGATTCTATTGTTAATTACGAAATATGCACGAATTCACTTTCCTTCCCACAGGCCTTTGTTACGGCGTCGCAACGGGGGTCAGTAGCTGTCATCCCCACCACGCCACTGAGCTCCAACATGGCTCCAACGGCATACCTACGAAATCTTTTATACCTTTTACCGGTCCCCGGCCCGGGCACACCCGATGACGTCCGCACGTCACCCGAAGATACCCGAACGCCTCGGTAGGAAATCTGGTATAGGGAAAATTGAATTTATTTTGGAAAATTATATTCTTGTTATATTTTTGTAAAGAATATATTATTTTAGTGATTTTTTTATGCTTATTTACATGGCAAAAAATATTAAATAACACTCTCGCAGTATTTATGTTCTAATATTTGAGTGAATATATTTTTAAGAAAATTAAAACGCCTGGACCGTAGTTTATATATTATTGCTATACACAATGGTCCAGGCGTTTATATACCACTGATCTTTGAAGCGACTGCTAAGCAAATCAAAAATTATTATGTGTTATTTTTTATGTTTATTCACACGGCACAAAAAAAATTTAATACAACTCTTGCAGAATTTATATTTTAATATTTGAGTGAAAATGTTTTTAAGAAAATTAAAACGCCTGGACCGTAGTTTATAGCAATAGTTTATATATTATTGCTATAAACAATGATTCAGGCGTTTATATACCACTGATCTTTGAAGCGACTTTTAAGCAAATCAAAAATTGTTATGTGTTATTTTATGCTTATTCTAACACGGCACAAAAGAAAATTAAATAAAACTCTTGCAATATTTATATTTAAATGTTTGAATGAAAATATTTTTAAGAAAAATAAAATGTCAAATGTCACCCGTTATTGTTGATAATAAAATTATGTCCATCGGATGTGCTACTAGGAAAATATCATAATAAAATTGAACAACAAGTGTATTTGCTTTGCAGAAAGTGAACGGGATGTCCGGTTAAGTAATTTTCGATGTGTAAATGTGAGCCGCCGACTCGCCAAGGATTGCGGCGACTCGGCCATATATTCTGCTGCAGACTTTGTGGAGTGCCGATGCGGTGCGAATAAAATATTGCAAAAATTGTATCCTGCTGCGCCTCGTCCCAGAAGAGTATTATAACAGGTCTTCATCGAGCTTGGTGATGTACAGACAAAATTTAAGAATTAAACGTTTTCGCCTTGTAATGTTTTTCAATGCCGTGTGACCGCAGTTCACATCTCTTGGAGGAATAATGTATTCCGAGGAGTTCCCTAGGGGTAGAAGAAAAATTAAAAAAATTTTAGGCCAAATTAAATAACATTTGCGAAAATTTTTCTACCTACATATACCTACAGTACTATTTTAACCTACTTCTTCTGCCTATGTCTCTAATTCTACCGCTACTATTACTCTTACAAACTATTTTTACTTACATTCTACACGCCTGCGACCTATTTCCATAGGAAATTTGCCCCAGGCGGGAACTCAGTGGTATGGGTATCGCGGGAATCGAACCCTGACCACCCGGCGTCGCGCGCCCGCAACGGGGGTCAGTAGCTGTCATCCCCACCACGCCACTGAGCTCCAACGGCATACCTACGAAATCTTCTATACCTTTTACCGGTCCCCGGCCCGGGCACACCCGATGACGTCCGCACGTCACCCGAAGATACCCGAACGCCTCGGTAGGAAATCTGGTATAGGGAAAATTGAATTTATTTTGGAAAATTATATTCTTGTTATATTTTTGTAAAGAATATATTATTTTAGTGATTTTTTTATGCTTATTTACATGGCAAAAAAATATTAAATAACACTCTCGCAGTATTTATGTTCTAATATTTGAGTGAATATATTTTTAAGAAAATTAAAACGCCTGGACCGTAGTTTATATATTATTGCTATACACAATGGTCCAGGCGTTTATATACCACTGATCTTTGAAGCGACTGCTAAGCAAATCAAAAATTATTATGTGTTATTTTTTATGCTTATTCACACGGCACAAAAAAAATGTAATACAACTCTTGCAGAATTTATATTTTAATATTTGAGTGAAAATGTTTTTAAGAAAATTAAAACGCCTGGACCGTAGTTTATAGCAATAGTTTATATATTATTGCTATAAACAATGATTCAGGCGTTTATATACCACTGATCTTTGAAGCGACTTTTAAGCAAATCAAAAAATGTTATGTGTTATTTTATGCTTATTCTAACACGGCACAAAAGAAAATTAAATAAAACTCTTGCAATATTTATATTTAAATGTTTGAGTGAAAATATTTTTAAGAAAAATAAAATGTCAAATGTCACCCGTTATTGTTGATAATAAAATTATGTCCATCGGATGTGCTACTAGGAAAATATCATAATAAAATTGAACAACAAGTGTATTTGCTTTGCAGAAAGTGAACGGGATGTCCGGTTAAGTAATTTTCGATGTGTAAATGTGAGCCGCCGACTCGCCAAGGATTGCGGCGACTCGGCCATATATTCTGCTGCAGACTTTGTGGAGTGCCGATGCGGCGCGAATAAAATATTGCAAAAATTGTATCCTGCTGCGCCTCGTCCCAGAAGAGTATTATAACAGGTCTTCATCGAGCTTGGTGATGTACAGACAAAATTTAAGAATTAAACGTTTTCGCCTTGTAATGTTTTTCAATGCCGTGTGACCGCAGTTCACATCACTTGGAGGAATAATGTATTCCGAGGAGTTCCCTAGGGGTAGAAGAAAAATTAAAAAAATTTTAGGCCAAATTAAATAACATTTGCGAAAATTTTTCTACCTACATATACCTACAGTACTATTTTAACCTACTTCTTCTGCCTATGTCTCTAATTCTACCGCTACTATTACTCTTACAAACTATTTTTACTTACATTCTACACGCCTGCGACCTATTTCCATAGGAAATTTGCCCCAGGCGGGAACTCAGTGGTATGGGTATCGCGGGAATCGAACCCTGACCACCCGGCGTCGCGCGCCCGCAACGGGGGTCAGTAGCTGTCATCCCCACCACGCCACTGAGCTCCAACGGCATACCTACGAAATCTTCTATACCTTTTACCGGTCCCCGGCCCGGGCACACCCGATGACGTCCGCACGTCACCCGAAGATACCCGAACGCCTCGGTAGGAAATCTGGTATAGGGAAAATTGAATTTATTTTGGAAAATTATATTCTTATTTACATGGCAAAAAAATATTAAATAACACTCTCGCAGTATTTATGTTCTAATATTTGAGTGAATATATTTTTAAGAAAATTAAAACGCCTGGACCGTAGTTTATATATTATTGCTATACACAATGGTCCAGGCGTTTATATACCACTGATCTTTGAAGCGACTGCTAAGCAAATCAAAAATTATTATGTGTTATTTTTTATGCTTATTCACACGGCACAAAAAAAATTTAATACAACTCCTGCAGAATTTATATTTTAATATTTGAGTGAAAATGTTTTTAAGAAAATTAAAACGCCTGGACCGTAGTTTATAGCAATAGTTTATATATTATTGCTATAAACAATGATTCAGGCGTTTATATACCACTGATCTTTGAAGCGACTTTTAAGCAAATCAAAAATTGTTATGTGTTATTTTATGCTTATTCTAACACGGCACAAAAGAAAATTAAATAAAACTCTTGCAATATTTATATTTAAATGTTTGAGTGAAAATATTTTTAAGAAAAATAAAATGTCAAATGTCACCCGTTATTGTTGATAGTAAAATTATGTCCATCGGATGTGCTACTAGGAAAATATCATAATAAAATTGAACAACAAGTGTATTTGCTTTGCAGAAAGTGAACGGGATGTCCGGTTAAGTAATTTTCGATGTGTAAATGTGAGCCGCCGACTCGCCAAGGATTGCGGCGACTCGGCCATATATTCTGCTGCAGACTTTGTGGAGTGCCGATGCGGCGCGAATAAAATATTGCAAAAATTGTATCCTGCTGCGCCTCGTCCCAGAAGAGTATTATAACAGGTCTTCATCGAGCTTGGTGATGTACAGACAAAATTTAAGAATTAAACGTTTTCGCCTTGTAATGTTTTTCAATGCCGTGTGACCGCAGTTCACATCTCTTGGAGGAATAATGTATTCCGAGGAGTTCCCTAGGGGTAGAAGAAAAATTAAAAAAATTTTAGGCCAAATTAAATAACATTTGCGAAAATTTTTCTACCTACATATACCTACAGTACTATTTTAACCTACTTCTTCTGCCTATGTCTCTAATTCTACCGCTACTATTACTCTTACAAACTATTTTTACTTACATTCTACACGCCTGCGACCTATTTCCATAGGAAATTTGCCCCAGGCGGGAACTCAGTGGTATGGGTATCGCGGGAATCGAACCCTGACCACCCGGCGTCGCGCGCCCGCAACTGGGGTCAGTAGCTGTCATCCCCACCACGCCACTGAGCTCCAACGGCATACCTACGAAATCTTCTATACCTTTTACCGGTCCCCGGCCCGGGCACACCCGATGACGTCCGCACGTCACCCGAAGATACCCGAACGCCTCGGTAGGAAATCTGGTATAGGGAAAATTGAATTTATTTTGGAAAATTATATTCTTGTTATACTTTTGTAAAGAATATATTATTTTAGTGATTTTTTATGCTTATTTACATGGCAAAAAAATATTAAATAACACTCTCGCAGTATTTATGTTCTAATATTTGAGTGAATATATTTTTAAGAAAATTAAAACGCCTGGACCGTAGTTTATATATTATTGCTATACACAATGGTCCAGGCGTTTATATACTACTGATCTTTGAAGCGACTGCTAAGCAAATCAAAAATTATTATGTGTTATTTTTTATGCTTATTCACACGGCACAAAAAAAAATTAATACAACTCTTGCAGAATTTATATTTTAATATTTGAGTGAAAATGTTTTTAAGAAAATTAAAACGCCTGGACCGTAGTTTATAGCAATAGTTTATATATTATTGCTATAAACAATGATTCAGGCGTTTATATACCACTGATCTTTGAAGCGACTTTTAAGCAAATCAAAAATTGTTATGTGTTATTTTATGCTTATTCTAACACGGCACAAAAGAAAATTAAATAAAACTCTTGCAATATTTATATTTAAATGTTTGAGTGAAAATATTTTTAAGAAAAATAAAATGTCAAATGTCACCCGTTATTGTTGATAATAAAATTATGTCCATCGGATGTGCTACTAGGAAAATATCATAATAAAATTGAACAACAAGTGTATTTGCTTTGCAGAAAGTGAACGGGATGTCCGGTTAAGTAATTTTCGATGTGTAAATGTGAGCCGCCGACTCGCCAAGGATTGCGGCGACTCGGCCATATATTCTGCTGCAGACTTTGTGGAGTGCCGATGCGGCGCGAATAAAATATTGCAAAAATTGTATCCTGCTGCGCCTCGTCCCAGAAGAGTATTATAACAGGTCTTCATCGAGCTTGGTGATGTACAGACAAAATTTAAGAATTAAACGTTTTCGCCTTGTAATGTTTTTCAATGCCGTGTGACCGCAGTTCACATCTCTTGGAGGAATAATGTATTCCGAGGAGTTCCCTAGGGGTAGAAGAAAAATTAAAAAAATTTTAGGCCAAATTAAATAACATTTGCGAAAATTTTTCTACCTACATATACCTACAGTACTATTTTAACCTACTTCTTCTGCCTATGTCTCTAATTCTACCGCTACTATTACTCTTACAAACTATTTTTACTTACATTCTACACGCCTGCGACCTATTTCCATAGGAAATTTGCCCCAGGCGGGAACTCAGTGGTATGGGTATCGCGGGAATCGAACCCTGACCACCCGGCGTCGCGCGCCCGCAACGGGGGTCAGTAGCTGTCATCCCCACCACGCCACTGAGCTCCAACGGCATACCTACGAAATCTTCTATACCTTTTACCGGTCCCCGGCCCGGGCACACCCGATGACGTCCGCACGTCACCCGAAGATACCCGAACGCCTCGGTAGGAAATCTGGTATAGGGAAAATTGAATTTATTTTGGAAAATTATATTCTTATTTACATGGCAAAAAAATATTAAATAACACTCTCGCAGTATTTATGTTCTAATATTTGAGTGAATATATTTTTAAGAAAATTAAAACGCCTGGACCGTAGTTTATATATTATTGCTATACACAATGGTCCAGGCGTTTATATACCACTGATCTTTAAAGCGACTGCTAAGCAAATCAAAAATTATTATGTGTTATTTTTTATGCTTATTCACACGGCACAAAAAAAATTTAATACAACTCTTGCAGAATTTATATTTTAATATTTGAGTGAAAATGTTTTTAAGAAAATTAAAACGCCTGGACCGTAGTTTATAGCAATAGTTTATATATTATTGCTATAAACAATGATTCAGGCGTTTATATACCACTGATCTTTGAAGCGACTTTTAAGCAAATCAAAAAATGTTATGTGTTATTTTATGCTTATTCTAACACGGCACAAAAGAAAATTAAATAAAACTCTTGCAATATTTATATTTAAATGTTTGAGTGAAAATATTTTTAAGAAAAATAAAATGTCAAATGTCACCCGTTATTGTTGATAATAAAATTATGTCCATCGGATGTGCTACTAGGAAAATATCATAATAAAATTGAACAACAAGTGTATTTGCTTTGCAGAAAGTGAACGGGATGTCCGGTTAAGTAATTTTCGATGTGTAAATGTGAGCCGCCGACTCGCCAAGGATTGCGGCGACTCGGCCATATATTCTGCTGCAGACTTTGTGGAGTGCCGATGCGGCGCGAATAAAATATTGCAAAAATTGTATCCTGCTGCGCCTCGTCCCAGAAGAGTATTATAACAGGTCTTCATCGAGCTTGGTGATGTACAGACAAAATTTAAGAATTAAACGTTTTCGCCTTGTAATGTTTTTCAATGCCGTGTGACCGCAGTTCACATCTCTTGGAGGAATAATGTATTCCGAGGAGTTCCCTAGGGGTAGAAGAAAAATTAAAAAAATTTTAGGCCAAATTAAATAACATTTGCGAAAATTTTTCTACCTACATATACCTACAGTACTATTTTAACCTACTTCTTCTGCCTATGTCTCTAATTCTACCGCTACTATTACTCTTACAAACTATTTTTACTTACATTCTACACGCCTGCGACCTATTTCCATAGGAAATTTGCCCCAGGCGGGAACTCAGTGGTATGGGTATCGCGGGAATCGAACCCTGACCACCCGGCGTCGCGCGCCCGCAACGGGGGTCAGTAGCTGTCATCCCCACCACGCCACTGAGCTCCAACGGCATACCTACGAAATCTTCTATACCTTTTACCGGTCCCCGGCCCGGGCACACCCGATGACGTCCGCAGGTCACCCGAAGATACCCGAACGCCTCGGTAGGAAATCTGGTATAGGGAAAATTGAATTTATTTTGGAAAATTATATTCTTGTTATATTTTTGTAAAGAATATATTATTTTAGTGATTTTTTTATGCTTATTTACATGGCAAAAAAATATTCAATAACACTCTCGCAGTATTTATGTTCTAATATTTGAGTGAATATATTTTTAAGAAAATTAAAACGCCTGGACCGTAGTTTATATATTATTGCTATACACAATGGTCCAGGCGTTTATATACCACTGATCTTTGAAGCGACTGCTAAGCAAATCAAAAATTATTATGTGTTATTTTTTATGCTTATTCACACGGCACAAAAAAAATTTAATACAACTCCTGCAGAATTTATATTTTAATATTTGAGTGAAAATGTTTTTAAGAAAATTAAAACGCCTGGACCGTAGTTTATAGCAATAGTTTATATATTATTGCTATAAACAATGATTCAGGCGTTTATATACCACTGATCTTTGAAGCGACTTTTAAGCAAATCAAAAATTGTTATGTGTTATTTTATGCTTATTCTAACACGGCACAAAAGAAAATTAAATAAAACTCTTGCAATATTTATATTTAAATGTTTGAGTGAAAATATTTTTAAGAAAAATAAAATGTCAAATGTCACCCGTTATTGTTGATAATAAAATTATGTCCATCGGATGTGCTACTAGGAAAATATCATAATAAAATTGAACAACAAGTGTATTTGCTTTGCAGAAAGTGAACGGGATGTCCGGTTAAGTAATTTTCGATGTGTAAATGTGAGCCGCCGACTCGCCAAGGATTGCGGCGACTCGGCCATATATTCTGCTGCAGACTTTGTGGAGTGCCGATGCGGCGCGAATAAAATATTGCAAAAATTGTATCCTGCTGCGCCTCGTCCCAGAAGAGTATTATAACAGGTCTTCATCGAGCTTGGTGATGTACAGACAAAATTTAAGAATTAAACGTTTTCGCCTTGTAATGTTTTTCAATGCCGTGTGACCGCAGTTCACATCTCTTGGAGGAATAATGTATTCCGAGGAGTTCCCTAGGGGTAGAAGAAAAATTAAAAAAATTTTAGGCCAAATTAAATAACATTTGCGAAAATTTTTCTACCTACATATACCTACAGTACTATTTTAACCTACTTCTTCTGCCTATGTCTCTAATTCTACCGCTACTATTACTCTTACAAACTATTTTTACTTACATTCTACACGCCTGCGACCTATTTCCATAGGAAATTTGCCCCAGGCGGGAACTCAGTGGTATGGGTATCGCGGGAATCGAACCCTGACCACCCGGCGTCGCGCGCCCGCAACGGGGGTCAGTAGCTGTCATCCCCACCACGCCACTGAGCTCCAACGGCATACCTACGAAATCTTCTATACCTTTTACCGGTCCCCGGCCCGGGCACACCCGATGACGTCCGCACGTCACCCGAAGATACCCGAACGCCTCGGTAGGAAATCTGGTATAGGGAAAATTGAATTTATTTTGGAAAATTATATTCTTGTTATATTTTTGTAAAGAATATATTATTTTAGTGATTTTTTTATGCTTATTAACATGGCAAAAAAATATTAAATAACACTCTCGCAGTATTTATGTTCTAATATTTGAGTGAATATATTTTTAAGAAAATTAAAACGCCTGGACCGTAGTTTATATATTATTGCTATACACAATGGTCCAGGCGTTTATATACCACTGATCTTTGAAGCGACTGCTAAGCAAATCAAAAATTATTATGTGTTATTTTTTATGCTTATTCACACGGCACAAAAAAAATTTAATACAACTCCTGCAGAATTTATATTTTAATATTTGAGTGAAAATGTTTTTAAGAAAATTAAAACGCCTGGACCGTAGTTTATAGCAATAGTTTATATATTATTGCTATAAACAATGATTCAGGCGTTTATATACCACTGATCTTTGAAGCGACTTTTAAGCAAATCAAAAATTGTTATGTGTTATTTTATGCTTATTCTAACACGGCACAAAAGAAAATTAAATAAAACTCTTGCAATATTTATATTTAAATGTTTGAGTGAAAATATTTTTAAGAAAAATAAAATGTCAAATGTCACCCGTTATTGTTGATAATAAAATTATGTCCATCGGATGTGCTACTAGGAAAATATCATAATAAAATTGAACAACAAGTGTATTTGCTTTGCAGAAAGTGAACGGGATGTCCGGTTAAGTAATTTTCGATGTGTAAATGTGAGCCGCCGACTCGCCAAGGATTGCGGCGACTCGGCCATATATTCTGCTGCAGACTTTGTGGAGTGCCGATGCGGCGCGAATAAAATATTGCAAAAATTGTATCCTGCTGCGCCTCGTCCCAGAAGAGTATTATAACAGGTCTTCATCGAGCTTGGTGATGTACAGACAAAATTTAAGAATTAAACGTTTTCGCCTTGTAATGTTTTTCAATGCCGTGTGACCGCAGTTCACATCTCTTGGAGGAATAATGTATTCCGAGGAGTTCCCTAGGGGTAGAAGAAAAATTAAAAAAATTTTAGGCCAAATTAAATAACATTTGCGAAAATTTTTCTACCTACATATACCTACAGTACTATTTTAACCTACTTCTTCTGCCTATGTCTCTAATTCTACCGCTACTATTACTCTTACAAACTATTTTTACTTACATTCTACACGCCTGCGACCTATTTCCATAGGAAATTTGCCCCAGGCGGGAACTCAGTGGTATGGGTATCGCGGGAATCGAACCCTGACCACCCGGCGTCGCGCGCCCGCAACGGGGGTCAGTAGCTGTCATCCCCACCACGCCACTGAGCTCCAACGGCATACCTACGAAATCTTCTATACCTTTTACCGGTCCCCGGCCCGGGCACACCCGATGACGTCCGCACGTCACCCGAAGATACCCGAACGCCTCGGTAGGAAATCTGGTATAGGGAAAATTGAATTTATTTTGGAAAATTATATTCTTATTTACATGGCAAAAAAATATTAAATAACACTCTCGCAGTATTTATGTTCTAATATTTGAGTGAATATATTTTTAAGAAAATTAAAACGCCTGGACCGTAGTTAATATATTATTGCTATACACAATGGTCCAGGCGTTTATATACTACTGATCTTTGAAGCGACTGCTAAGCAAATCAAAAATTATTATGTGTTATTTTTTATGCTTATTCACACGGCACAAAAAAAAATTAATACAACTCTTGCAGAATTTATATTTTAATATTTGAGTGAAAATGTTTTTAAGAAAATTAAAACGCCTGGACCGTAGTTTATAGCAATAGTTTATATATTATTGCTATAAACAATGATTCAGGCGTTTATATACCACTGATCTTTGAAGCGACTTTTAAGCAAATCAAAAATTGTTATGTGTTATTTTATGCTTATTCTAACACGGCACAAAAGAAAATTAAATAAAACTCTTGCAATATTTATATTTAAATGTTTGAGTGAAAATATTTTTAAGAAAAATAAAATGTCAAATGTCACCCGTTATTGTTGATAATAAAATTATGTCCATCGGATGTGCTACTAGGAAAATATCATAATAAAATTGAACAACAAGTGTATTTGCTTTGCAGAAAGTGAACGGGATGTCCGGTTAAGTAATTTTCGATGTGTAAATGTGAGCCGCCGACTCGCCAAGGATTGCGGCGACTCGGCCATATATTCTGCTGCAGACTTTGTGGAGTGCCGATGCGGTGCGAATAAAATATTGCAAAAATTGTATCCTGCTGCGCCTCGTCCCAGAAGAGTATTATAACAGGTCTTCATCGAGCTTGGTGATGTACAGACAAAATTTAAGAATTAAACGTTTTCGCCTTGTAATGTTTTTCAATGCCGTGTGACCGCAGTTCACATCTCTTGGAGGAATAATGTATTCCGAGGAGTTCCCTAGGGGTAGAAGAAAAATTAAAAAAATTTTAGGCCAAATTAAATAACATTTGCGAAAATTTTTCTACCTACATATACCTACAGTACTATTTTAACCTACTTCTTCTGCCTATGTCTCTAATTCTACCGCTACTATTACTCTTACAAACTATTTTTACTTACATTCTACACGCCTGCGACCTATTTCCATAGGAAATTTGCCCCAGGCGGGAACTCAGTGGTATGGGTATCGCGGGAATCGAACCCTGACCACCCGGCGTCGCGCGCCCGCAACGGGGGTCAGTAGCTGTCATCCCCACCACGCCACTGAGCTCCAACGGCATACCTACGAAATCTTCTATACCTTTTACCGGTCCCCGGCCCGGGCACACCCGATGACGTCCGCACGTCACCCGAAGATACCCGAACGCCTCGGTAGGAAATCTGGTATAGGGAAAATTGAATTTATTTTGGAAAATTATATTCTTATTTACATGGCAAAAAAATATTAAATAACACTCTCGCAGTATTTATGTTCTAATATTTGAGTGAATATATTTTTAAGAAAATTAAAACGCCTGGACCGTAGTTTATATATTATTGCTATACACAATGGTCCAGGCGTTTATATACCACTGATCTTTAAAGCGACTGCTAAGCAAATCAAAAATTATTATGTGTTATTTTTTATGCTTATTCACACGGCACAAAAAAAATTTAATACAACTCTTGCAGAATTTATATTTTAATATTTGAGTGAAAATGTTTTTAAGAAAATTAAAACGCCTGGACCGTAGTTTATAGCAATAGTTTATATATTATTGCTATAAACAATGATTCAGGCGTTTATATACCACTGATCTTTGAAGCGACTTTTAAGCAAATCAAAAAATGTTATGTGTTATTTTATGCTTATTCTAACACGGCACAAAAGAAAATTAAATAAAACTCTTGCAATATTTATATTTAAATGTTTGAGTGAAAATATTTTTAAGAAAAATAAAATGTCAAATGTCACCCGTTATTGTTGATAATAAAATTATGTCCATCGGATGTGCTACTAGGAAAATATCATAATAAAATTGAACAACAAGTGTATTTGCTTTGCAGAAAGTGAACGGGATGTCCGGTTAAGTAATTTTCGATGTGTAAATGTGAGCCGCCGACTCGCCAAGGATTGCGGCGACTCGGCCATATATTCTGCTGCAGACTTTGTGGAGTGCCGATGCGGCGCGAATAAAATATTGCAAAAATTGTATCCTGCTGCGCCTCGTCCCAGAAGAGTATTATAACAGGTCTTCATCGAGCTTGGTGATGTACAGACAAAATTTAAGAATTAAACGTTTTCGCCTTGTAATGTTTTTCAATGCCGTGTGACCGCAGTTCACATCTCTTGGAGGAATAATGTATTCCGAGGAGTTCCCTAGGGGTAGAAGAAAAATTAAAAAAATTTTAGGCCAAATTAAATAACATTTGCGAAAATTTTTCTACCTACATATACCTACAGTACTATTTTAACCTACTTCTGCCTATGTCTCTAATTCTACCGCTACTATTACTCTTACAAACTATTTTTACTTACATTCTACACGCCTGCGACCTATTTCCATAGGAAATTTGCCCCAGGCGGGAACTCAGTGGTATGGGTATCGCGGGAATCGAACCCTGACCACCCGGCGTCGCGCGCCCGCAACGGGGGTCAGTAGCTGTCATCCCCACCACGCCACTGAGCTCCAACGGCATACCTACGAAATCTTCTATACCTTTTACCGGTCCCCGGCCCGGGCACACCCGATGACGTCCGCACGTCACCCGAAGATACCCGAACGCCTCGGTAGGAAATCTGGTATAGGGAAAATTGAATTTATTTTGGAAAATTATATTCTTGTTATATTTTTGTAAAGAATATATTATTTTAGTGATTTTTTTATGCTTATTTACATGGCAAAAAAATATTAAATAACACTCTCGCAGTATTTATGTTCTAATATTTGAGTGAATATATTTTTAAGAAAATTAAAACGCCTGGACCGTAGTTTATATATTATTGCTATACACAATGGTCCAGGCGTTTATATACCACTGATCTTTGAAGCGACTGCTAAGCAAATCAAAAATTATTATGTGTTATTTTTTATGCTTATTCACACGGCACAAAAAAAATGTAATACAACTCTTGCAGAATTTATATTTTAATATTTGAGTGAAAATGTTTTTAAGAAAATTAAAACGCCTGGACCGTAGTTTATAGCAATAGTTTATATATTATTGCTATAAACAATGATTCAGGCGTTTATATACCACTGATCTTTGAAGCGACTTTTAAGCAAATCAAAAAATGTTATGTGTTATTTTATGCTTATTCTAACACGGCACAAAAGAAAATTAAATAAAACTCTTGCAATATTTATATTTAAATGTTTGAGTGAAAATATTTTTAAGAAAAATAAAATGTCAAATGTCACCCGTTATTGTTGATAATAAAATTATGTCCATCGGATGTGCTACTAGGAAAATATCATAATAAAATTGAACAACAAGTGTATTTGCTTTGCAGAAAGTGAACGGGATGTCCGGTTAAGTAATTTTCGATGTGTAAATGTGAGCCGCCGACTCGCCAAGGATTGCGGCGACTCGGCCATATATTCTGCTGCAGACTTTGTGGAGTGCCGATGCGGCGCGAATAAAATATTGCAAAAATTGTATCCTGCTGCGCCTCGTCCCAGAAGAGTATTATAACAGGTCTTCATCGAGCTTGGTGATGTACAGACAAAATTTAAGAATTAAACGTTTTCGCCTTGTAATGTTTTTCAATGCCGTGTGACCGCAGTTCACATCTCTTGGAGGAATAATGTATTCCGAGGAGTTCCCTAGGGGTAGAAGAAAAATTAAAAAAATTTTAGGCCAAATTAAATAACATTTGCGAAAATTTTTCTACCTACATATACCTACAGTACTATTTTAACCTACTTCTTCTGCCTATGTCTCTAATTCTACCGCTACTATTACTCTTACAAACTATTTTTACTTACATTCTACACGCCTGCGACCTATTTCCATAGGAAATTTGCCCCAGGCGGGAACTCAGTGGTATGGGTATCGCGGGAATCGAACCCTGACCACCCGGCGTCGCGCGCCCGCAACGGGGGTCAGTAGCTGTCATCCCCACCACGCCACTGAGCTCCAACGGCATACCTACGAAATCTTCTATACCTTTTACCGGTCCCCGGCCCGGGCACACCCGATGACGTCCGCACGTCACCCGAAGATACCCGAACGCCTCGGTAGGAAATCTGGTATAGGGAAAATTGAATTTATTTTGGAAAATTATATTCTTGTTATATTTTTGTAAAGAATATATTATTTTAGTGATTTTTTATGCTTATTTACATGGCAAAAAAATATTAAATAACACTCTCGCAGTATTTATGTTCTAATATTTGAGTGAATATATTTTTAAGAAAATTAAAACGCCTGGACCGTAGTTTATATATTATTGCTATACACAATGGTCCAGGCGTTTATATACCACTGATCTTTAAAGCGACTGCTAAGCAAATCAAAAATTATTATGTGTTATTTTTTATGCTTATTCACACGGCACAAAAAAAATTTAATACAACTCTTGCAGAATTTATATTTTAATATTTGAGTGAAAATGTTTTTAAGAAAATTAAAACGCCTGGACCGTAGTTTATAGCAATAGTTTATATATTATTGCTATAAACAATGATTCAGGCGTTTATATACCACTGATCTTTGAAGCGACTTTTAAGCAAATCAAAAAATGTTATGTGTTATTTTATGCTTATTCTAACACGGCACAAAAGAAAATTAAATAAAACTCTTGCAATATTTATATTTAAATGTTTGAGTGAAAATATTTTTAAGAAAAATAAAATGTCAAATGTCACCCGTTATTGTTGATAATAAAATTATGTCCATCGGATGTGCTACTAGGAAAATATCATAATAAAATTGAACAACAAGTGTATTTGCTTTGCAGAAAGTGAACGGGATGTCCGGTTAAGTAATTTTCGATGTGTAAATGTGAGCCGCCGACTCGCCAAGGATTGCGGCGACTCGGCCATATATTCTGCTGCAGACTTTGTGGAGTGCCGATGCGGCGCGAATAAAATATTGCAAAAATTGTATCCTGCTGCGCCTCGTCCCAGAAGAGTATTATAACAGGTCTTCATCGAGCTTGGTGATGTACAGACAAAATTTAAGAATTAAACGTTTTCGCCTTGTAATGTTTTTCAATGCCGTGTGACCGCAGTTCACATCTCTTGGAGGAATAATGTATTCCGAGGAGTTCCCTAGGGGTAGAAGAAAAATTAAAAAAATTTTAGGCCAAATTAAATAACATTTGCGAAAATTTTTCTACCTACATATACCTACAGTACTATTTTAACCTACTTCTTCTGCCTATGTCTCTAATTCTACCGCTACTATTACTCTTACAAACTATTTTTACTTACATTCTACACGCCTGCGACCTATTTCCATAGGAAATTTGCCCCAGGCGGGAACTCAGTGGTATGGGTATCGCGGGAATCGAACCCTGACCACCCGGCGTCGCGCGCCCGCAACGGGGGTCAGTAGCTGTCATCCCCACCACGCCACTGAGCTCCAACGGCATACCTACGAAATCTTCTATACCTTTTACCGGTCCCCGGCCCGGGCACACCCGATGACGTCCGCACGTCACCCGAAGATACCCGAACGCCTCGGTAGGAAATCTGGTATAGGGAAAATTGAATTTATTTTGGAAAATTATATTCTTGTTATATTTTTGTAAAGAATATATTATTTTAGTGATTTTTTATGCTTATTTACATGGCAAAAAAATATTAAATAACACTCTCGCAGTATTTATGTTCTAATATTTGAGTGAATATATTTTTAAGAAAATTAAAACGCCTGGACCGTAGTTTATATATTATTGCTATACACAATGGTCCAGGCGTTTATATACCACTGATCTTTAAAGCGACTGCTAAGCAAATCAAAAATTATTATGTGTTATTTTTTATGCTTATTCACACGGCACAAAAAAAATTTAATACAACTCTTGCAGAATTTATATTTTAATATTTGAGTGAAAATGTTTTTAAGAAAATTAAAACGCCTGGACCGTAGTTTATAGCAATAGTTTATATATTATTGCTATAAACAATGATTCAGGCGTTTATATACCACTGATCTTTGAAGCGACTTTTAAGCAAATCAAAAAATGTTATGTGTTATTTTATGCTTATTCTAACACGGCACAAAAGAAAATTAAATAAAACTCTTGCAATATTTATATTTAAATGTTTGAGTGAAAATATTTTTAAGAAAAATAAAATGTCAAATGTCACCCGTTATTGTTGATAATAAAATTATGTCCATCGGATGTGCTACTAGGAAAATATCATAATAAAATTGAACAACAAGTGTATTTGCTTTGCAGAAAGTGAACGGGATGTCCGGTTAAGTAATTTTCGATGTGTAAATGTGAGCCGCCGACTCGCCAAGGATTGCGGCGACTCGGCCATATATTCTGCTGCAGACTTTGTGGAGTGCCGATGCGGCGCGAATAAAATATTGCAAAAATTGTATCCTGCTGCGCCTCGTCCCAGAAGAGTATTATAACAGGTCTTCATCGAGCTTGGTGATGTACAGACAAAATTTAAGAATTAAACGTTTTCGCCTTGTAATGTTTTTCAATGCCGTGTGACCGCAGTTCACATCTCTTGGAGGAATAATGTATTCCGAGGAGTTCCCTAGGGGTAGAAGAAAAATTAAAAAAATTTTAGGCCAAATTAAATAACATTTGCGAAAATTTTTCTACCTACATATACCTACAGTACTATTTTAACCTACTTCTTCTGCCTATGTCTCTAATTCTACCGCTACTATTACTCTTACAAACTATTTTTACTTACATTCTACACGCCTGCGACCTATTTCCATAGGAAATTTGCCCCAGGCGGGAACTCAGTGGTATGGGTATCGCGGGAATCGAACCCTGACCACCCGGCGTCGCGCGCCCGCAACGGGGGTCAGTAGCTGTCATCCCCACCACGCCACTGAGCTCCAACGGCATACCTACGAAATCTTCTATACCTTTTACCGGTCCCCGGCCCGGGCACACCCGATGACGTCCGCAGGTCACCCGAAGATACCCGAACGCCTCGGTAGGAAATCTGGTATAGGGAAAATTGAATTTATTTTGGAAAATTATATTCTTGTTATATTTTTGTAAAGAATATATTATTTTAGTGATTTTTTTATGCTTATTTACATGGCAAAAAAATATTCAATAACACTCTCGCAGTATTTATGTTCTAATATTTGAGTGAATATATTTTTAAGAAAATTAAAACGCCTGGACCGTAGTTTATATATTATTGCTATACACAATGGTCCAGGCGTTTATATACCACTGATCTTTGAAGCGACTGCTAAGCAAATCAAAAATTATTATGTGTTATTTTTTATGCTTATTCACACGGCACAAAAAAAATTTAATACAACTCCTGCAGAATTTATATTTTAATATTTGAGTGAAAATGTTTTTAAGAAAATTAAAACGCCTGGACCGTAGTTTATAGCAATAGTTTATATATTATTGCTATAAACAATGATTCAGGCGTTTATATACCACTGATCTTTGAAGCGACTTTTAAGCAAATCAAAAATTGTTATGTGTTATTTTATGCTTATTCTAACACGGCACAAAAGAAAATTAAATAAAACTCTTGCAATATTTATATTTAAATGTTTGAGTGAAAATATTTTTAAGAAAAATAAAATGTCAAATGTCACCCGTTATTGTTGATAATAAAATTATGTCCATCGGATGTGCTACTAGGAAAATATCATAATAAAATTGAACAACAAGTGTATTTGCTTTGCAGAAAGTGAACGGGATGTCCGGTTAAGTAATTTTCGATGTGTAAATGTGAGCCGCCGACTCGCCAAGGATTGCGGCGACTCGGCCATATATTCTGCTGCAGACTTTGTGGAGTGCCGATGCGGTGCGAATAAAATATTGCAAAAATTGTATCCTGCTGCGCCTCGTCCCAGAAGAGTATTATAACAGGTCTTCATCGAGCTTGGTGATGTACAGACAAAATTTAAGAATTAAACGTTTTCGCCTTGTAATGTTTTTCAATGCCGTGTGACCGCAGTTCACATCTCTTGGAGGAATAATGTATTCCGAGGAGTTCCCTAGGGGTAGAAGAAAAATTAAAAAAATTTTAGGCCAAATTAAATAACATTTGCGAAAATTTTTCTACCTACATATACCTACAGTACTATTTTAACCTACTTCTTCTGCCTATGTCTCTAATTCTACCGCTACTATTACTCTTACAAACTATTTTTACTTACATTCTACACGCCTGCGACCTATTTCCATAGGAAATTTGCCCCAGGCGGGAACTCAGTGGTATGGGTATCGCGGGAATCGAACCCTGACCACCCGGCGTCGCGCGCCTTCAACAGAGCTTCAACGGCATACCTACGAAATCTTCTATACCTTTTACCGGACCACGGCACAAAAAACATTAAATAAATGTTTTTCCTATACTTATTGTTTATTTTAAACCAAAATTTTCACTTGCCAGTAACCCATTAATGACCCACTACAGGGTCGGGTCTCCTTCTCGTAATGAGAGGGATGTAGGCCTTAGTCCACCCCGCTGGCCTACTGCGGGTTGGTGGACTTCACATACCTTTGAGAACATTTTTTTTTTGTTGAACTCTCAGGCATGCAGGTTTCCTCGCGATGTTTTCCTTCACCGTAACAGCAGGTGATATTTAATTTTATAAAGCGCACATAACTTTTTTACAAAGTCATTGGTGCGTGCCACTGGGATTCGAACGCGCGCGCAAATAGAACTTTTGGAATAAAATTCGCGTTTCCAAATAGTTCGATCCGTCAGTATAACAACTTGGAATAAAAAAATCCAAACAGTTCGACTATCGAACTACTGGTAGGACTAGATGGAATAAACGCTCGATTCGGGGTCGAATTCTAAGCCACTGGGCTATCGCCGCCGTTCAATCAAAAAGTGCACCTTTTTCAAAATCATTGTTGGTAATAAAAATAAAAGTTTATAGATGAAGTCCAGGTATTTTTATAAAGTACTTATTATGCAGTTTTCGTTGGCGTAAAGAAATAAAGCATATTTCGTTATATTTGCTGAAAGTAATCCTATGTAACCGCGCCACATACGTCTCTAGCGTTGGATGCATGTGCCGTAAAACCATAAACATCATTGCAACAGCATTGTTTTTGTTTTGGCCTCCACATGTGTCTGAGTAAAACGTTACTTCTTTGATTGTTGGAGGCAAATTCATAAGAAAATGCCACAAACATGACGCGATTTGATTAGTTGTACCAATGAAGCTTGATGATTTTCTAAATTTTTCGGAATTAAGTTCGAAAAAAGGACCATTCACATTTAAAAAAAAGGATACCTCTGGTGATAAATTCTTATGGCAACCTGTAAAATGGCTGCAATATAAAGATCCCATAGGAGAAATTTGTTTCAAGACAGATTTGGACAATGAAAGCTCTTTTAAAGTAATAACTTACAGAAAAAGGGGAAAACAAAATTTGGACAACATACAGCTGGAAGTTGTATCCAAAGACACTTTACCGATAAGTAAAGAAACAAAGAAGGATTTGATGAATCTATTACCATTAATTGATCCCGCATTTCATGAATTTTATAAAAATATAAAGACCGATAATAGCGCTCCCGACAGAGATCCAGATTTAGATACGGAAGACCCCGATGTACAAGAAAATGGAGAAAACTGTGAATAATTACTATTTCCGCTTTGATTTTATTTGGTTATTTAAAAATTTATAATTTGATTTGTTTTTTTTTTAATAAATAAATAGTATTTCCTTTATATTTTTTTATACTTACCTTACCTACATACCTATATACTTACCTAATAATATACCTTACCTATATACCTATATACTTACCTAAGTACCTACTATTTCTAATATTCATTTTTAATTACATATTGTGATAACATACATACTTATTAATGTTAATATATTTATTTTTATGCTTATTTTAATTAAATTTTGAATTCGGGTCTAAATTCATTAGGTGAATACATTGACAAGTCGTCGGTGAACGACTTGTTATGTCTGTTTTTGTTATGATAATAATCAAAATAATTAAATTCTATGTAATAATTTGAAAAGTCGATTCTTATAAAATATAATGCAATAAAAAAAACAAAAAAAAAATGGATTTACCAATAAAAAAGTAAACTTTAAAAGGCTGCCCTGAAAAGTTTGCATTTTCGACTTGTCAACCTATTCACGCCATGTACGGAAATCTACATCTTTCACTTTCTAACGTATCGCTTTGTCTCATTACACACATAACGGTCAATAAGAAAAATAATGGATAGGTTTACTTGTCACATAATATATCGCTGTATGATGCGGTAATAAGTTGACAACTCGATTTGTACTACTGAACACGCAAATTTGGGTAGCGTGATTAATTGAATATCTCGAGTTATTTTGTTAGTTTCATTATATAAATGGCAGGCTTAACTTTACACATTAAGTTATTCAATTATTCATCAAATAAATTTTTGATATCTTCAGATGTCATATTATTACTCATTAGTAGAGAGTTGTTCAAAAATTTACAAGTTGGGTGTGAGTGTTAAAAGCGGACCTGTCGACTTAGTCATTTATTCACCATATAAAGCAAGTGATCCAGATGCCACTTTTCAATTAAAAAATAATTCATACAAGTCGAGTTATCAACCTATTCACGCCTTGTACGGAAATATTGCAAAATTGACTTGCTGCAGAGTATACCTTCCAGCCGGACCACACCCTAGGACCAATAACTCCTTAACTAAAGGGGTTTATTGGACCATATTTGCCGTATGCAAGGTACTCTTTAGGTAGTTTTTTTCGGGATATTGATTTATTAATAGTTTATTACACTCTATTTAATTTGAGGTGGCGCGGCCAGAGAGCGCTGCCTGGCGGCCGGACCATATAAATTGTTAATTAAAAAGATATCTCTTGAGGTACTAAATATATCTATATATTCCGATGAAAGTAGACTTTAGGTAGGTATTGTTTAGAACTATAGTATATGAGTACTAAATTGCCGACTACCTATCAAATTGAGATTAATTAATCTATACCTATATGTATATATACCTACCTCTCAAATGTTCAGATGGTTTATATTGCCTTAACAGTAAATGTGGCTTTCAGAGTAAACGCAAATAGCTGAAAATCAGCCGAAAATCATAATTATATAGATTATTTAAGAGTAAATTATTATGTTTAAAACATTAATTAACATAAAAATGAAAGATTAAAAACAATTTTAGTTTATACTGCTATAACGAATGTAAATATATCGAGACTAACGACGATGAAGGAGAAAGATTAATGAGGTAATGAGCTTCTATTAAAATCAATATTTTATGCTGTTTATGATAATATAATATACCTACCATGTTTATTCTGAAGCATAGTGTGTTCTTGTCTTGTGTGTGTTTCACAGGGAATCCTAGTGTGGTGGGGCTATGAGTGTGAAGCTTTATTTATTCTGTTTTTTTATAAAACTTGTTGAATATGTTGCAAAAACAGATCTATGTATATTGCAGAGATGTAGCTAGCATTAAAATTTGCTCGGAGCCAATATTATCTGCATCTTGATTGGCGAGTGCGCAGGCAGCGTAGCCATGTAGAGTTTGGATTGACAATTTAATATCCGTTTCACTGCGATTTTGTCGGAAAAGAAAATGATGAATATAGCTCAAACCACGTTAGTATTCTGTAAGTAGGTATGTATGTAGCATTCCACAATAAGTTATTGATTAGGATGACGTGTGTGCTATAAAATTAATAGGTGGTGAAGCAGTTAAGAAAGTAATAAAAATGTAATGGATGGCTTGATAACATTGAAAGAAAGCAACAAAAAATAATTTTATTGTGTAATCACTTATAAGTTATAACACATACTTCGTCCTATGAAAATAGATTCATGTAATTTACTTTTTAATAGACAGGAAAGTCGGGAGTCAAAACACGACCGAAACTTATCATTACTGTCGCGTTTAGAGAAATTAATTTCCCAACTGAAACATTAATTTACTTACTCGTTAGTACACGTCTCAGTGAATTACGGTATCTAATTAACGTCTCTTAATATTTTTTTTATTTAAAACAGTTTACTGTGTATTTTGTTTTGAACGAACGGCGGAAACGGAGACGGAGGGACCCGTGCCGAGAGGTCCGGAGGAGGCATACGGGGCTTTGTTCCAGGCGACCGGGTACCCGCGCACTGGTGACATACCCACACTCAATCGTAAGGTAACAGTTGTATTTAGCTTTCTATGATGAAATATTGGAACTTTCTTATTTATAGAAATATTATTAGGGTTGCTCTTAAGTAAACTAAATTTTTTCACAAAACTTTTGTAGCGGGAATCTTTTGTAATACGAATACCGCACTGTATTTGTGGCTGTATTGTATTTTTATAACGTTTGTTCTTTCCGGCATATTGGTATAACTCGATCTTTGTTCTTTTTTTTGTACCTACTGTATTCCGGTGCAGAGGGACGTATTCGGCAGTCTTTTGGGACTTTAGAAAAAAAAAACACTTATACATAATATCTTGTAAAAAATGCTTTATTGTTAATGACGAGGGTAAGAATAAACTGAAATTACAATTGAAAGTCACAGAATATTTACTTGAATTTCTTGGAAATTAAACAGTTTAATATCAATAATGAAGTCTGGAATTTCTAACTTTAGTTAGAAGAAAAAAGAAAATTGCAGGTATTTTTTACGCAAGGCAATGTCGACGAGTTCTTAAGTATGCATATAGCTTAATAGCTTAATGACCATGGTTTAACAATTGGGCTAAGATCGCTTTTCCATGGTAGCAAACTGTCTGCTACGAACTGTTTTGTTACAGTCCCGTCTAATGATCTGGTTCATGAATTATGACGTAGGACTTTGTAGATGTAGTTAATTAGTAATTGCTTCAAACATGTAAATTATGATGTATAAAGCCAGAAGGATCGATGAAATTATGTGTGTTTCTATATCTAGACATGTAATTAATTAAGAACCATAGATATTATTTTTCTAATGAAATGGAAAACCAATGGAGCGAAAAGAAATTTAACAGGAATCCCAAAAGGGAAAAATTTGCAGTTGAGTATTAGGTATTTTCATTAAGGCACATAATTAAAGCTGGTTTTGAATTTCCAACTCTTTACAGATATTCAAAGGAACTCGCGTAGCTATAAGTGAACATCCTTACATAGTGAGTATTCGACGGCAGCTGGCTCATTTTCTCACTGGGACTCTGATATCGAAATGCCTTGTGCTCTCCGTCGCCCATCCATTACACCTGTTAGTTCGCTTGAAGTTCCTTTTACAAACCGACTACAACGCAAATTTGACGAAAGGGCGCTGAAACTGGCTTCCTAAAATAGCGATACACACTTTGCATTCCAAATTATTTTCAGTTCGAGAGGTTCTCTCGCCCTCCTAATCCGTCGCGAAGGAGGCAAATTCTTTTGGCTTAGTTGTATAAGTACCACTTTTGTTTTTTAGGTCTTGATAGCCATTTGCATATAAAACACAATCTGTACCTATGAAATCTTAATACCCAACGATTTTATTAAAAATGAACAATATTTTTCTCATACAGATGTATAATTAATTAATGTAGGAAATATGGTTCTGAATTCACACACAAATGGTATACATATACTTTTATAATGGTAAACAATACATGGTGTATGTATTATTTTATTATGTTAAAAACTGTCCGTTCAGTAATTAAATACAGAAACAGCTGATATCGCGTAAGTTGTTAATTATTAAAGGTTATATTCGCAGTAGATTCAGAATCAATCATACGTTATTAAGGTTTAAGTTTATAACGTTATTGATAAAGCTGTTGGAAAACGTGGCATTCAATTATTTTCCCATGTACTTACAGATATATTATGAATATTAAAATAGTAGCTGGTATTATGATTCCAATATTTGACTCGCCTCTTTTTGAGCGTTGAAAGAAAATAAAATTAGCGTATCATTTTCTTTACTATGTTTTTGTTCATATAAATATGTTTCCGTAGCTCCTCTTTGCCTTATACAATGTTTGGGTATCTAGATATGTTATGGAAAGTAAGTCTTTGAAAACTTACTTTCTTTAAACGGGACCAAAGCTTCGTTGAGGAATAAGATTATGATGTATAAGTGAATTTCACCTCTCCAACTAAAACACAAGCAAATTTATTAGACTGGTTCTAAATACCTACGTGCAAACATTTTATTAGAGATGTTTAAAAACTCATTTTGGCACGCTGCTCTATGTGTGTGCTTGTAAGTATGTAGTTTTTGCTGTGACGTCCGTAAACCAAGTTTCCGTAAATTTAGGTGCACGCACACAGCCTCCACCTATGAACGCACACCACGCCACTCGCTAATATGAGTCAAAGTACCTGACGACTACAGGTACCTTTTCATTTCTTTCGTGCTCCCAGAGTATTGGATCTTGTAAATCAAGAAAAAAATGTTTGCGATCAATCTCATTTTACAAGATTCTCCCTCCCGCCTTTTTGTAGCGTACCAATACACGAGTTGGGGGTTGTTGTGGGAGAAAACTACGCAGACCGCGGCACAGCGCTGATGACTGTGATCCTAGTCGTGGAACATGAACACTTCGATCCCTTCACCCTGCAGAACGATATCGCAATCTTGAAGATCTTTGAAAACATCTTGCTTAGGTAAAGTACAACAGTTTTAATTTACATGCTGCAGTATTTATATCAAAATGAGTTTTTAACAATATCTAAAAGCAACCTACCATATCTCTCAAAGTTCTTAGCATTGGTAATAAATTGACCTGAGTGTGTTGAGAGAGTTGCAACTGAGTGTGAAGGCAGATGCATTGATTTCAATTTTCAGATGCTTACATATCTTAAGTAGGTACCTAAATGAAAACGAAACGTTTTAAATATTTGCAACAATGAAGGCATAAATTTTTATATTTATTCTTTCGACGCCATGAATCGAAACGTATCATTCGAAATAATGTTTTATATGTATAAATGAACACATTTTTATTAGTTTTATAAAAGTATAAGAATATCAAAAAAATAATAATATGTTATTATTAATTGCATAAAGTATTTTTAGGGATATGATTATTTACCTAAGTATATGTAGGTATATGATATATTCATGTTCGTCTTCAATAAAAAGTGCTTTAAGCTCCCCTTTCAAGAAGCAAGTCTTAAAGGGTGAGAAAATCTGTTGCAGTTACTAACAATGAAACTGTACCGATAAGACTTAATTAATCTAGTTTTCCGTTAGGGTTAACGACAGGCGCAGTCTTCAAGCTTATCTACTCCCTAACGACATCATTATAAGGATGAGCTATACTATCTATAGATTCTAGCGACTCTAGGTATTAAGGGCCCGAGCCAGGCGAAGATAGAGTTTCATGATTCGTGTTGATCGGGAATTTAACTAATTTTCCTTGACTTCATAGGTATGTCCTAGAATGACAGGATAATGATATTCGGGCAGTCAGCATAAATCGTTGAAGACATAAGTGTAGGTGTGAGGCAATGCACTGGGGTTCAGTAACGTCAATTAATTCGTCCGTTTATGTTATTTTCATTTTATTAATTTCCTGTTCCATGTATTCCCTCCTACAATTTCCGCTATCGCAGGTCCTCTTAGGTGCTCTGCGCCTCCAATTTAAATTAGGATCCAGCAGTGGACTGAGAAGGACTGAAAAGAGTAAGAATAATTTGAATAGTAGAAAAGGCATAATAATAAATTTACCTAAATGTATGTATATGACAGTTTTGCCTTTTAATTGAAATATTTTACAAACAGATATTATTTCATTACGTTATGAAACGTGCGAGTACCTATCACTACTTATGTTAAATTTTAAAACTCTTGCTACGTTTTAACGCCAATAGCAATAGGGTATTACGGCCCATGTCAAAAAGCTTTTTATATGAATTCGTAAGTCATAAAAACCCATAAAAAATTTGAAAAAATTTTTTTGCAAACAAATATTATGTAAAAAAAGACTTTTCAATTTTAATTTCAAAAATCCCCGCGAAAACACGGTCTCCTCGCTGCCGCCATGCTAGTGACGTCACTCGCAGTGTAAACAATACATCTCATATGACATCTCAGTAAAGGAAGAAAGTTATTTTTGCAAAAACAAAATGAGTTACAGTCCTTGTCGTTGGTGTCTCGTGGCGGTGTTCAAGAAAACTGAGAAAACGCAAATTAACAATAAAAAATACTGGTCAACAAAGACTCCATTGTTTATTTACACTGCTAATGACGTCACGACGATAGATTTCATGGCGCATAGCGTTTTTGACATTTGAAAAACAGATTAACAAACCTGAATTTTAAAATTGAAATAATAAATGTATACTACATTTTTCAGAACAGAAATCACCATTTTTCACTTGCTTTTAACAAATTCTATCAATATTACATATATCTATATTTCCAGCAATTCGGTGAAACCTATTGGATTGGTTGCAGAAACGAGGTCATTAGTTGATAACAATGCCTTCGTCACGGGCTGGGGGAGATGCGATACTACGGTACAATAAGTCCAACTGTTCATTTTGTTTCTTAAAATCTGACGTGCCTATCAGTCATATTAATGTGGCCTGCTGTTATCAATATATTGAGTCACGTTGATAGCGATGTTTGCATGGCCTGTAATTTCGAAATACATGTTAGAAGTAATTATGGCCGCAATTAAACCGATACATGTTTGAAAGCAGCAATTAGGGAATATTTGAATGAATTTTCACACAAATAGGTATTTTAATTATCATATCCGTATTATGTTACCTATCCCATCGAAACCATATCATATCTCCATTTGCTCAACACTGAATAGCATGGAGAATGCTACAAATCAATATGTTACAATAATTACAATCCAATGTAGCGATGACACGCGAACATGTCCATTTTGTAAAATAAATAAAAAGCAAAAATATATCAAGACAATCGATCGGGCTCGGGCCTATTGATTGCCTTGATATGTTTTTGCAAGTTTTAATCCATATAAGCATAACTACTAGCTGACCGGCAGGCTTCACCCTGCCAATTCCTCCTTCCTTCCTTTCGGCCCTTAGTAGTCCACTGCTGGCCCTCAGGCCGAATGTAGCTTTAAAATGGTGAAAGAATTTTTGAAATCGGCACAGTAGGTTTTGAGTTTATTCATTACAAACATACACACACACAAAAATACAAAGCTTTCCTCTTTATAATATTAGTGTAGATGTAGATAGCGTAGATAAGTACCACCTAGAGTGTCGTCCATGACATCTGACAGATTAAAAAATTAAAATTTATTCTTATCTTTCTACAACGGTGAAAGAAATCATCGCGAGGTCAACTGCGTGCCTGAGAGGTCACAAAATATGTTCTCAAAGGGATGTGAAGTCTACCAACCCGCAACAGGCCAGCGTGGTGAACTAAGGCCTACATCCTTCTCATTGCGAGAGGCGACCCGACCCTGCAGTGGGTCATTAATGGGTAACAGACAATAGTAGTATCATTCCGTCTCGTCATATACAAGTCTTTGGGCTATTACTTCACTCTGTGTTGTAGGTACATACATAGGTAGTTCGGAATAACAGAGTTAGTAGCGGGTAACGAATTCAATGAAGTTTAACGTCTATGTCAAAGAGTCAACTAAAGTGTATTTAGGTATTGTTCTGTATTGCTTGCAGGCCGTTACCGGAGATATATATTTTTAATACTAATTGCTACTATGATTGTAAGGCTAATAAGAGGAAATTTATAAAATATAAACCATCATACTTTATATGCGCAAGGCAGGCAAATCAATCAAATAAGTAACAGTTACAGGTTGCGTTGGTTAGATGTGCTTGTCAACCATCTGCGGTGACCACTTCATGTGACCTACACGCGCTCGTTCGCTGCACCCGTAACATAAAACACGAAAACAAAATTTTGGTTCGTAAACCCGTATCAAAACAAAGTCGGGGAATCGTTACGAGTTTTACTATCCATCCACAGTGCAATTTAGTTCATTTCATATTTTGTGAATAACATTGCAGGGCAGGGAGCTATGTTTGCCCCGTGGATCCATCTACTATCCTGGTGAAACATTCGATCCTATGCTGAGGTCAATTATGTTCCGGATCACTTTACCCAACTACTACTGCGATGGATACAATCGAGTAAGAAAATTGTGTACCTTGTTTATTTTTCTAGTAGCTGAGTCTTTTACATATAGTAAACCAAACAAATTTGGATGCCATTTTGGTAGGCTCATAGTTTATAGCCTGTATTTACACATAGGATACTTTTTCATCCTCACGGAATCAAGTTCTAAAATTCACGTGGACGAAGCCGCGGGCAAAGACTAGTAACTAAAAAGTACTACTACTAATAAGTACCTTACTAGTAGTAGTTAAAGAACTAAAGTTGCTGCATTAGCAGGAACCGAATAATTGATAGATACCTCAAACTTCAAAGGCAAGAAATGCATTTTTATAAACGTTATAATCGTTTTATTACTCAATTTAGGTACAGCTGGGTCAAACCATTTCTGGCAATTCGCCAAAATAGTTCCATAACAACTCAAATGACCTACAAATCCTCTATGAGTGTTTCACATAAGCACCTACTTTATATTTTTCTCTTAAAAATATCATTTTTGTTGCGGAAACCACACACCAAAATAAACACCACCAAAATGCCTAACATCGGGTAATACATTTTGGTAACCATATAGTATGCATCTATCCCAAAATCAGTTGGTAATGAAATGAATAGTAAAGGAAGAAAATAATAGAGCAAAATGTTTCTGTAGTCGGGGATACCAAACGTGTCAAAGCCAAGCTGCTCGTACATCCTTAGCTACATATCCTTGATACATCAGGCGTAGAGATGATAATATCAGAAAAAATGAATAGATAAACACCTCCACTCATAAGCTATCTATTCATTATTTGCAACTGGCTGAATAATCTCGTTCCCGGGCAATCGAGGACTTTACAACGTTGTATCACTTTTATTTTATTGAAGTTTTTGATTCGTCGGAGTAGAAATGCAACTTTGGATTGCACTTCTATCATATTTCAAATATTGAGGTAAGTACGGTTACGGTTATGGGTGTTGGAGAGGTTTATTGTGCAGTTAAGTAGGTACATATAGAACCCACATATTATAAGTATAATAGAACATGTAGCTACAGTCCGTATGGTTGTTCTGTCGTCACGGATGGCATAATTTATTGATCTGCTACAATCGTATCGTCCTAACATAATAATAGAGGCTTGCACTTTGATCACCTACAGTAAAAAATAATAGTATTTTTATAACAGGCTATGTTCTCTGAATGTTCATTATTTGAAATAGGAAAAATGTGTATTATAATAATTTTGGATTCAATTCAACACAAGGACATGGAACTTTTTTGTTTATAAGTGTCTAAAGGTCTGAAATTTTTGGCAATTTCTGTGTTTCCAGCACGTGTTGACAAGACAAAAGTTGGCAATTTTTTTGACTCGTAATTAGTACGCTCACGTATCTTAGCAATTTTTGTAACGAAGTTATTTAATGTTCTGTTTGGTGTTAATTTTCTAGTTTTTTCCGAAGTAATTGATAAAATTATAGATTTATTATGAACTTAGGTACGTTGTTAAATTAGCTGGAAGCTTCACTCCTGTTTATTGACGAAACGGATGCAATAGATTTGCTCGAGCTTGTGTCGAAAATAAAATATATCACAAGTTCATTCGTGAATTGCCTTGCTGCCTGATCCTACCTCAACTATTATTAGGTATTCTTTCATTTTGATGGCAAAATATATAATACATACAAATACATTAAACATATTTTTCTGAAAAAAAAATTCTGAATAATTCCGGCTTTTTAAACAAATAAATTAACATTTTATTGTTTCAGTAAATTCAGTAGATTGCTCAATTTGTCGCATTTTGTTTCTTTTGTTGTTCCGTTGTTTTTGTTGTCAATATCACGGGTAGCGATGGTCCATTCCTGGTCTAAAACAATAGTGGCGATACGTGTACGATACGCTACAACGCTACAGCATGACAATGCTTTTCACTGGTTTCCCTGCCCAGAAATGGGTAGTGAAATAAAAAAGGAAATTGTGAAGTTCAAACCTACATTCCAACGGCATTTTTCAACTATTTTGTACCTTTTTTAAAGTTATAGAGTATGAAGAGGGCATGCATTAAGTTGTCACTGCAGCTTATAGACGCCGCGTCCAACCTTAATCAGAAAAAGAAATCCTATCTGAGGTTGTATGCTGATGCTTTGCTACTCTTAAGGACTAAGATGTTCGCCTCAAATAAAGTTTTCCCGGCAACTATACCTCCGCGAATGAGCTTACTATTACTCTACCACCTAAGCCTGTAAGTGTAAAAAAAGTATTCTTGCCTCTAAAACCTTTTATTTCATGTGGCAGTTAGTTATATTACGGAGAGTAAATTAAATATTTTATAATAATTTCATTATGTTTCTAGGCAAAAAGAAATAGACAAGGTCAAGTACCACATGCGACCCACGCGAATGTTTCCTTTAGACGTACTCGTACATTCATCATAAATATATTTGATTTCAACGTGGGCAAATCAAATTGCCATTTGGAAGTGTATACTACTAAACTCTGGATACCAAAATCCAAATTCTGTATTTAGTTGAGGAGAATTTTAAAAGATAGACCTTGATCTTTAATTTATGCCTCCTCTAGGAAACTTATATTTCCGCGCAGTAAGAGAGAACGGTGTTTGATATTTGACTAAAGTATTGAATTTTCCTGCTACCGGAAATGCGACAAGCTCTCTCTCTAATATAGCATTCTGGTACCTGGCGTTGGAAATGAACTTTATCGACGATCGAATAATTTTATATAGTTAGTAATAAAACGTTGGTCCCTACTTTCTGGAAACGAAGTACAATTCATGGAAGTCTTAGGAGTCCATTGTTAGTCTTAAAAGATGTTGATGCACTAGTTAATCTAAACTTTCTTTCTTACAGCAAGATGTCATTTTATATCCAGGGATGCTGTGTGTGGGAGTAGCTAGGGAGGAAAACCCCGTGGCACCCTGCCTGGCGGTCCCCGGGGCCCCGCTGGTGATCAAAGGATATCTCGCTGGGATCCTGTCGTGGGGGTTCGGATGCGGGTACAGTCATGACCTCCCGCTCGTCTACACTTGCCTGCAACATCACAGACAGTGAGTACCGAGATGTTTTAAAGTCACTTTTGATACGTAAACCGTAATTTTCAAAAACATGAAGGTGTTTAGTATAGAAAAGTTGCAAACGGATTAAAGCCCAATGACGACGAAGATGGAAGTTAGACACGTCCATAAGTAGGTAATTGATCAGTAAAGGGGGGAGATTTTGGCTCTATCGTGTTAGTCTTTCATTATATGTAGTAGAATAGTTACGTATATCTTCTATGGCTTTAAATTAAAACTACATCAACTAAAACTACGTCAAACAAGACACAATACGACAAAGATCTTATGTACTATAGAACTTCAAAACTTCAAAACAGATAATAAATAAAAAAGACTAAGGAAGTGTTTTCGGATAAAGGAACGCATAATATGTTTATAGTATAAAGATAATATAATTATGTATGTATATATAGATTAAATTACATTTGCATGTATTCAAGTATCTATTAGGTCGCAGTAATTGTAAAGGTTTTGTACTTAAAATTTTACATAAATGTAACAATATGTATACAAAATATTGAAAGCTTTCACCTAAATAGTTAAAAGTTCGAAAGCTCTGCGACAAACTTTGTTTACGCCTATTGTTTGTATGCAAATGAACTGTTCATTTTCACCTTTGAACGTAAAGCGAGTCTAAAGTTTTCACGCAGTGCACGTGCCAACCGGGCGTACAGACCGCTAAATTGTTATGTACATATATGGTGTATTTATTATACGAGTATGAAGGGTGTAACTGAAAATGCGAGGTTTATAGAATAATGCCATTGGTTTTCACTGTAATAAAAATCATAAATATTTACTTGCTTGTTTAATGTTTTCCCGCCGTTACCTACACTCGTGACTTCGTCCAAGTACCTATATGTAATTAGATTACTACTTGTATAAAATATATAATTGGTTTATCCTCTTAATCTAAGATAAAAACTATCTTTAAATCAAAAATGACTCAGCGATTTTTGTCTGTGAAAGAGTTTCGAAAAACCATCCTTAAAATCTTTCACATTTTTAGTAATATAAAAGTAAGATATTGAAGGTAAGTTTAGTATAGTTACCACAGATCCCGAATCGTTTTGTGAAGAAATGAAACTAAAGGTATGATTTTTTATGGCCAAAACAATTAAAATAAAACTTCAAATTGCGTTGATAAAAAAAATTAAATTTTTTGAATAAACCCACGACGGTTAAAATATTACAAATTGAAAAACAATTATACGACATTTTATTGCTGTAGATACTCATTTATATTTATTTTGACAACAATAAATCAAATATTTCCTCTTTATGTATAATATTAGTAAAGAATAAAGATGCACCAATCCTACTAGAACCCATCTTTAATGAAAACCGAATCCGATTTGAATAAACAAATGTTTACTGCAGCGCCCCCTGGTGAGTTGTCGTCGTAACACCTATCTAACAACATGCACCAATCAAATCCAAACTAATCACTGAAAACTGCATCAAAATTGGACTAGTACCTAATTTTGGAGATAAGTGGCAACATAGATTTTTGCACAAACGCATATACATACACATATCTCCGTACCGTCGCGGGTAAAAATAAATACGTTGGTTTTGTTTCTCCGAACGGGTACCGTACCTATCACGGACGTTTTTGTGTGCAATGCAATTTTCTGATGAATGTTTTGTGTTTTCACTCCATGTAGGTCAGAGCTTTTAAAAATTTGTCGACAGGCTGGCAGGTTTTGTTAAACATTGTGTCCCCGATACTAAATTAGGTAGTAGTTCGAACTTTCAATTTGGCCTTTTACTGAAAGCACTGGAATTGAACAATATAAATCGAGTGCATGTTTTTTTGATACTTGTCTTCAGCTTTCAAGCTGCTCAAAAGTGCTTGACATATTTGAACTAATAAAAGCTATATGCTACCAGATAAAATAACAATAAACAGAACATAAGTAAATATTATAACTCTTGCTCGTTCCAATGCAAATTACATTCATTTGAATTACTAAGGATATGTTACTAATCAATGGCTTCTCATAATCTTTTGAAGAAATATTTTTAGGCAGTTCACTAGATTCTAGACTATAAATAATACAATAACAACTTCTTGTGTCAGGTGGATAACGCACAACGCACAATTACTGTCAGAAATAGAGGCATCTAACTTCACAGAACTATTTCAAGCGACGAAGGCTTACATGTCGTGTGCATGGCTTAAGGAGACCAGGCTTCTAGAGCCGGCGTCGCGCGATTTCCCTGAGGACCTTCAACAAACAGTGTTAGATACTTGGCTAGGTAAATTAAAGGGATATTATTATGATATCAGAGACTTTGTATTTGAAGGTCGTTATCGTGAGAGTAAATTAAAAATAGTCAATGACATTAGAGATGTTGGGGACTACACTACAAAGGATTTTGACTTTAACGATACTTATACTCTAAAACCAATACCTTTCTTTCGCCATCATAATATATTTATGGATGATATGGACGAGGGTAAGGACGTTGAGGATAACTATGAAGATGTGTGATGCAAACTACTTTCACTGCTACGGTTAATTCACACTGTACTTTTACTGTAGAGAAACTAATAAAGTTTATTTAAATATTTAGGGGCAGTTTTATTCTACTTAAGTACGAGTACATTTATATATCGGATCTAAGATACTATCGATCGCGTTAAACTGATTTAGTAGAAAATACTTCGGAAAATCTTATATATAAAATTCTCATGCCACAGTTTTAGTTACCATACTCCTCCTCTGAGAATCGGCTCCTGTCTACTTTTCATATCCCTAAGTGATAAGGGTTGTCCATACCTAACATTTTTATTTAATTTTTGGAAAAAAAAATATTTTTATTTTTCAATAATGTGGCATCAAAAAATACATACTACCCTAAATTTTCACCCTTCTATCACCAACCCCTATTTTTAATAGTCTATTTTTAAGGCTCGATAGCATGTCGCCGCAAACCATTCCATAAATGGTTTTAAATCGAGGAATAAAAAGATGAAATAAAGATAAAATATAATACCTACATTGGCCATGTAGACCAGGTAACAGTCTCAGAGGTGGCAGAGCTGCATGGCAGAAGCTCGCCCGTTGTCTCGGTGCATCGTGAAGCCCGTGAAGCAGCGTGTTCTTCATGTCCTGTCATTTGGCTGGGGCGGCGGCGGCATGGCTGCCAGAAATCCCTTTTTTGAGGCGAAGAATATTTCAGCCCTCATTTATTTATTTATTTATTAAACTTATGCGTCAGATAAGTTGTCTGCAGTGACCACGTAACATTGGCATGCAGACTCGTTTGCTATTCATACACCAAAAAGTCTATTAGTTTCCTAAATAATAATTTTCTAGCTGGTGCCTAAATTCATTTACGTACATTTTATAATGATAGTTGATTGAGCGATAACTATCGGAAATGTAAAGGAAATTTTCTTGAATTAATATTGGAAATCGGAGCTCAGAGTTTGTAGTTGGGCTGCACCATTTATATCTATTATAGTCTACCTGAGAATAGCATAAAAGATATCTCTTAAAAAATAAAAGAATAAGGATTAATTTAATATTAAATCGGTAAGTATAATAGCGTCGCATTTAATCTAGCGTAAGGAGAATATACCGATCCAATGAACTTTTTAATTGGTTGCATTCGAGATTAAACATTTATTAAATACTAGTTGCAAGCCAGCACAAATGTAATGTCTTATTTTGTGAGCCCTGTTAGCACTTTATATTGAAATGACAGCTCCTCAGAATTGCGATTTGAAGGTACATACCTACTTGATACTTCTTAAAGTGGAAAAATAAACCAAATAAGCCGCTAAAGGGGCCTATTTCAATTATTACCAATTTGACTGAAAGAAATCTTTATGATAAATAATTTGTTTAACATAAAGATTTCTTTATGTTAAACAAAGAATACTTGTGAAAATACTTGTGAAATACTCGATTGTATTTCACAAGTATTCACATTGTGAAATACAATCGAGTTGCTGAACGAGTAGGCATTGATTGTTGCTGACGCAATTAGTGGCACTTTGTCGAGCTTCTGAGTAGGTACGGTAGGTACCTACCATAGATAAATACTAATGTATCTACATAATCTAAGCTGAAAATGGTGACAAATAGACGTACTGGTCTTAAAAATACGTGCGATTGCTCATTCTGTCCGAAATGATGTCTAGAAAAATGCGTCGGAAGCGTTTATTAGCACATAAAAAATTGCAAAAGTTATTAACAAATTAAGTTGCAAAAAAGGTATTCCTTTTTTGTTGACGTTGTCTGACTCCGAAACTATAAGTACCTATTTAAGAAATTTCAGGTTCGAGTACTTCACGCTCAATAATTGTTTTAAGGTATAAATTATTATTCGAACATTTAAAAAAAATATGGTATATTCGGGACACAGGAGAGATAATATATTTTTATATTGCTAGACTGGAAGTAAATGACGTGAAATGTATGTATACCCATTCAAACCCATTGTTACCTACTTATTTTACACCTATTTACATTATTTAATTTGCAAAGGAAGGAGTAATCGCTGTTTTCCGGCTTAGTGAATTTGCTGCTCGTTTGTTACTACGATTACAGCCATTTATTCATTTACAGATCATAATAATAATAATTATGTTTTATTTATCTATAGAAAAAAGGTAAGTTATATTAATTTGTTAGGCATTGTCAATTTTAAGAAACATGAAAGTTGCAAACATTAAAGGCAGAATATTGTTTTTGTTTAATATCAACGAATGAGAGTGTAATATGAAAGTAAGAACCCTTCTGCCTTAATTCTTTATTTTTCAGGTCCAGGTGTCTTTTATCTAGAACTTTTACATTTTGCGTAGAAACTTTAAGCTTTTCATAAGATGAGCTGAAGCTGAACAGTTACCAAAGTTGCAATAAATCCTTTTGTACACTTAATAATCTTTGAGACTATCGATCTTATTATTCTTTGTAGTAACAAAGTTCAAGTTACGGGAATAGATTGAAAAGAACCCGCTATTGAAGGATTCTATGACAAAAAGAAGGCTTCAAGCATTTTAAATTTTAAATTAAAGTCGAGAATTTCAGGATAAGCTTAAGCAGGTAGTTCAAGTAAGTAATAGCAGGTACAAACTAATAAAAGTTACAATTTATTTTCATAACTTTATTTGGTTTAAACGCATTGGTACATTTCTACAGATTTAAAACATTTTAAACAACATACACTAGTGAAAGATCGAAAATTGAATCTTTTTCATCTACTCATAATATAAGTGACATTTATCTTCTACTATTGATTAACTTTAAATTGCAGAGAAACGATGGATGAAGTTGAAGAATAATTTATATTGGCATTTTTTTGCACTATACTCACTGGTTATGGGAGATATAATAATCATAGCACAACAGGTGCTTCAAATGCAATTATATTATGTTAATTTAGCGTTACAATTGCGTTTATTAAGATATCTACCTCGAATGGAAATCCTTTTTTCTGCAATTAACAGCGAAAACAGTCTTAATTTTCATAAATATTAAAAACTAAGAAGAAATAATAATCTATGAATAATAAAATAATTATTTACAACCACTTACGGGCACATCGATGCCATTTATTTTGTTTAACTCGGAATGTAATTCGCCATAGCACTTCATCACTCAGTGCAGTGCCGGGTATAATATCATTAAGTAAGTACATAGATAGGTACTTACGAATACCGCGTTCCTTAAAACTTCTGCAAAGAATTGGCTTGCATTTAATGCATTCCATCAAGTTTCGTATTTCTTTCCCTATTAATACATAAATACCACATTCTCCTCTGGCATACCATCTCTTAGATCTTTTCACAAAATACGAATAAAACTACTTACTAGATATGAATGATGAATTGTCTGACCGACTCACTTTTAATGCGGTCTGAACGACATAACGAATGAGTCGGCCTCACACGATTTCTTCTTAGGTTTGTTAAGCGTGTAGCGGGGCATAGTATCTATAGTAGGTGAAAGGGGTGCTCTTACTGTCGATAATATTTCAAAATGAATTTACCTACGCCTATCGTCTTCCATTAATGCGTAATACATAGTCGATTAAAAGTATCATCGCTTACTAGGTTATCTTTGGTATGATTAACACAATCTTTTATAATCTACGCGCGCTCATCGGTGCGAACGATCTAAGAGCATCCGGGTCGACGGAACATTCGCATCTCGGTGGTGGCGACGGCGATCCACTCGTTGCGGGCGGAGTCGAACCACGTGAGCCCGAGGTTGTACTTGCCATTGATGTTCACGTGCTGGCAGTGGGAGAACCACCAGCCGCCCTCGTAGTTGCCGGCGCAGTGCGTGTTGGATATGTCGCGGTCGCGGTCGATCGCCGAGAACTCCATGTGGTTCTGGTACTCGAATGCGTCGCTGGCGTTGCCCTTGAATCCGCTCACTTCTAGCACGTAACCGTTGTCCGCCGAGCCGACGGAGAAGCGATCGTACTGAGCGAACCAGCCGCCGCCGTAGATGTCGGTCATGTCGATCCTCATGGAGGTGCAGTTGTCGGAGGTCAGCCGGTGCATGGTCTCGAGTCCGAGCCAGTATTCGGATGCGGGGTCGCCGAATCCCTGGACGTATTCGACAAATTTTCTGTTGAATTCGACGGAGCCGTTGTAGCGGCGCTGGAGAAGCGTGGTGCCGTTGTTGCACCAGGTGTCGACGGGGGCGTGGCCGGGGCTGCCGGGGTGGATCAGGTAGGTGCCGACGGGGCCGGAGATGCTCGAGCAGTCCCTGGGAAGCTGGTTGACCAGATCCTCGTATTCACGTTGAACGGGTTGCAGCTCCTTCACTTCACCCATGAGTTGGGGCAGCGGAATTCCCTCAGTTATGTTAGCGTCCAGGTTGCTTGCTTCGCTCTGTAAAGATATAACTACTTAGCAAAAAAAATAAGAGTCTTTGAAAAATAGTAGATATACATATATCTATGTTGAGCTTCTCAAGCTTTCACAACTGAACTGGAAAAAGAGACCATACCTACTGGCCTAGAGGTTGGAATAAGAAAAAAATTTAATATGTCTCTGATTTAATGTGCGGTACGCGGATCATAAACATAGCTCATATTCATCAGAACATGTTATTCATCCTCCTTTGCAGAGGATTCCAGCGTATTTTAATACGTGATTTATTTTTAAAACCGGGCGGAATCTTACCTCTAAACGAGTGTTTGTAAGATTTAAAATGTGAGAGAGAACTCATAATTCCAATTAAGTACATAAGAAAGTGCTTTTACGTACCTTTAGGATAGCATATATGTACATTAAAAAATACTACATGTTATTTTTCCATTATTATAAAGGTATTTCAATGCTCTGTCAGTGTATTTTGATATTGGCCATGTTAGCACAGGATATCTCCGAAACACAGTTAAATTGTGTTTAGATACAAATACATTAAATTTGATATTTGAATAATAAATTTATGTGTTATCTGCGAGGCATTAATCCGTGAACAACACAGCGAATTTACTGCCGCGGATAATACGTGACTTAAAATAGAGCTTGCTCCTCACTATGCCACCAACTGGCTGTGGCCTACAGTACTCGGGTCTAAGAGAATGTGGTATGCACAGTTGCACACGAAGGAGCGTAAAAAACGCGACGCGAAATTTAGGTATAACAGATGAAATAATTTAAAAATCGCAATTTAAAATCTTTGCCGTGAAGATGATTTTGATGATTTGCTTATCTTTACCATCCACTTGAAATAAATAAACTCACAATTATCTACTCATTTCATACACCTAAACAAGTAAAACATTTTAAAGTTTCGGTAATAAAATAAAAACGCGGATCAGGCAACGCTAAACATTACTTTGTCCTGACAAAAGCTTCAACTATCATCTGGCAACCTTACGAGTTACAAGGTGTAGCTCTCGTATAAACCTCAAATTGCAAAAGAGTTAATCCTGGGATTCGCGGATGAGTATTTTAACACTCAATTGTTCCAAGTTTAATTATGCAAGTAATTAACATGCAACAACTCCTCGTTAGGCCACCTATATACCTAACAAGTCGACATCATTATTTGCAAGAAGAAATAGATAAATTTTTTATGCAAATAATAAAGTAGCCTTAATAAGGACCTTAGACAACGAAGAAAGAGGAAAATTTACGGTAAATTTTGCTTCCATTATTACTTAAATGAACTGTTGCATAGAAAAATTACGGGATTTTTTAACGTTACGAGAAACTTTGCCTTTGACAGTCAATTTTCCTTTCATGAATTAATTCTGGTTATTATTTATGAACACATACCTTCAGGATATGGTCGTTGAGGCGGTAGTAGTGCTGCTTGGATCTGGTCTCCAGATCTGCAACGGAGTCGTTGATTCTCTTAATGGTGAGACGGTCCATCTCGGCGCGGTCTATGGCATTGCTGACGCTCACGGCGATGGCTTTCACGGACTGACGCAGGTTCTCTTGGTCTTCCTTCAGGTATGATGACTGAGCGTTTAACTGTACAGATAAAAAAAAACTACTTATAAACACCTTCTGAATGCAACCTAAACTTACAATTTATTAATCTTCACTTCATGTCACAGTTTTAGTTACCATACTCCTCCGAAACGGCTTGACCGATTTTTATGAAATTTTATATGCATATTCAGTAGGTCTGAGAATCGGCTAACGTCTATTTTTCATACCCCTAAGTGATGAGGGTTGTCCACATCTAACATTTTTATTTTATTTTTTATATAAATTTTTTATTTTTATTTTTCAATGATGTGGCATCAAAAATACATACAACCCTAAATTTTCACCCTTCTATCAATAACCCCTATTTTTTAATAGTAGATTTTTAACGCTCGACAACTTATATCGCAAAACAACGTTTGCGGGGTCAGCTAGTTTTTATCTAATATTTATATGAAGGAAATGAAAATAATTAGGTATTATGTTTAAACCTACCTACTGTCGAATGTCCATTAAGCACATAAAAATATTTTTCCTAATCTATTATATCTAAGTCCTACTAAAAACCTACTATGATACACGTTACAAAATTCTCTTTTGTAAAGGCTAGTGAAATACCAATTGCCTATGAAAATGGATACGATATTCGAAACAAACCTAACCAACCAAACAAACAAAAACAACCTATACAAATCGTTATCTGGCCGCAATTACTAAAATCACGTTGTTATTTTTTTAAACGTCTGCATTTTAACGCAAACTTTTAATGAATTTTTCATACGTAAACATGATTTAACTGACCGTAAAACACAAGGATTTAGTATCATACATAATGCTAATGCAAGTATAAGGTAAATAAGGAACATTTTATAAAACAAACCCCTATTTTAGTGTTATTTCGTAATTGACCCCAATTGCGTATAACAGACAAAAGAAAAACAGTTACGTCAAGTGCTTTAAATGCAGACTGCTTTAAAAGCAAAGTAAATACATATAAGTACCTACACGATTCAAAACTTACTTTAGCGAAACTGACATCCAGTTTGGAAATCTCCTTTCTGAACTCGGGAACGGTCTTGTCAGCTTTGTTCTCAATGCTCTCCAGATCCTCGCGCAGCTCAAGCATGGAAGCGTGGACCTTGTCCAGATCGGAGACTCTTTGAGAAGTGTTCCTCACTTCTTCGCGCAAGTTTTTGGTTTCCAGTTCAAGGAAGTCAACCTTGGCGGACAGCAAGTTCCAGTTGGGTTCTTCGAAGCGGTCGAGGCGGCGTTGAACGTCCAGGATCTGGGTTTGGAGGCTCTGTTGGTATTCGTCGAGCTGGTCTTGTGTCCGGGCGAGGCGCGAAATCTGGGTGTGGACCATCTTGTTGTGACGGATCTTGTGGGCGTGCTTCAGGTGGCCGTGGCGACCTTCGCGTCCATCCAACACCTCGTTGTAACTGTCCAAGTTCATTTCCGCCATTTGCTTGGTCTTCACCTACCACAATACAAAAATGTATTAGTCATAAAGAATCAAGTGGTTGTACTATTATTTTGGAACCAAAAATTTATCCTATCGGTTCTCCCCGTCACAATTTTAATAAACATATTGATCCCGCTCGTTTGTGGTAGTCAAATAAATACCTAGGTACTTTAGTTAATATGGATGTCGTGCCCGTAATGTTATGTTAATGATGTTAATATAACTAGCCTTAATTAATTTAGCAATGTTTGTTGTCCATCATACCGATTTAAGCTTACCACAGGTATAATATTAATTTATCAACTTCTAAATTTCGATGTTATTTTTAAAAATTAAACATTTAGACGTAATGTGGCTTGAAAATTGAAGCAAAACATCAAACAATAAAAAGTATGTTTAGACGGTGTACAAGTTTGTGGCGCGTTGAAGCAACACGGTACATGCCTCGGAGAGTGCTCGCATTCAGTATGCAAAGGGTTGACATTTTTTAAAAATCGTACACAAGCATGCAAAAAACTAAATCCGTATGTAACTACACTTGTAAGGCTCAAAAGTTTACGAAATATTTCATCTCATACTCGTAGATACCTACAATGGCCACTTTTGGAGATCTTCGATTATATTATTATCTATGTAGTCAATGTAGGTAAGTCCGTCTGGGGTTAAGTCCGTCTACTATGCTTTTCGCAAATTATAACAACATTACGACAATGTGCCGCACAGTAAATTAAACAGTAGATATAATAATAATAATTAATGCTTGTTGGAATAAACATAAATTTATGAGGTACGGGTTATGAGGTTTTTTGTCATGAAAATAGCCTACAAAATTTTTGATGTTTTAAGATTTCAGTTTGACCAAAACGACTTTTAGAAAAACAGTAATTTTGACGTGTTTTAAAAGTAATTTTATAAAAATGATACTAAAACGTCTTTATTAATAATTACTTTAGTGATTTACCTATTACATTATCAAATGAGATTATCAAATGAGAAATGGTTTAATTTTTGAAATATGTATACATGTGCATATTGATGCATTTTATTGATAGATTGATATTTTATTGAAGTCCGTCTGGGTGAAGGTCTGGGTGAAGTCAGTCATATGACACGGCGATCTTACCCTCAATCAGACATTATAAACCTTTTCTGTTCTCAGAGTCCTAAGTAGGTAATTCAATTGAGTTACTAAAAAATCTTACTATTCTATGAAACGGGCAACATTTTTATATTATACATGTACATACGTACGAGTATTTATAATGCCGTTCTATAAAATTTCACGACGGTGAAACTTGTACTACTTATAGGGGTTTTTGGAGGTGAAAAATCGATTTATCTAGGTAGAGCAAAACATTTCAAATAACAACCAGAGTTTATTTATAATTTTACGAATATATTGAATGAATTAATAAATAGTTATTAATACTACTTAATAAACAGCTAAATATTAATAGTAGAGTTAATAAATAAATTTTAATCGAAGGGGTAACGCAGCCCTAGCTCAAAATCGAATACAAAGGATTGCACAGGAAGCCACGCTGGTGTGCACGTAGAGACTTAGATGTTGTGGTTAAAAATACAAGATCAGATTCGTTTGATATTCCTTCACGTATGGAAGCTGTTCGATTTGGGGTATTGTGTATTGTGCACCGTAGTCAAGAAAGGAAACAAATAGAGCAATTGGAAAGGCAAACATGACATGTTCGATATGAAATACGAGTACGTCTTTCTGGTTTCCGACAATAGCGAAAATTCTAATCTATCCATTTATTTTGCGCGTATCGAATAGCTGAACGGTGTATTGTACGGTGTAGTGTACGTTGTACACTACCTATTGTATTATACCTATTCTATGCGTGTTGTAAAAGGCTACGTTATATTTAATTTAAGTTTGAAAAATGCTTTGCAAATATTTGAATCAAGACGAAAAAGGATGAAAGCGGGAGCCCGCTAATGAAGAAGCGACCACCGCCGATGGGTTAATAGTGAGCCACTTGCGAGTTTCGACGCTGGCAGCCGATACACTGAAGGGCGAGTAGGTGCGCGACCACATGAGAAATGAAAATTAAAAGAATTAATTTTTAATTATACTTAAAATTGGTTATAAACTGACAAAAATTCTTCCACAGAATGAATCTCTAAAAAAATAGCAAGAATTTGCGCCCCAATTCAACATTCACAATTACAACGTTCGATTTTATTATTATGCAAAACGAATATTTGCTCTCTTCGCAAATCATAAGAGTTTGATGATTAAGTTCGGAACTGAAATGACAATGCTTTTTTAACGAATGGTGGGTAAATATTAATAAAATTATCGCGGTTGGGTTATCCCATTAACGAGTTTATCATGCTTATCCACCGACGCGTTTTTGGTGATGTTAACCAAATACCGTCACGTCGCTCATTAAAATTGTTCGCAACCCCAGTGCACAAAGTAGGCGAGCAGTGGCTAAATAAACTCGGAATTTAAATTTCTTGTTACGAGCAACAATGGAATTTTTGAGAACGCGCGACGACAAAAAGGTGTGTTTTAATGCGCTTTAAGGAAGGAGTGCTGGTCCGTAAGCCAGCGACAGGTTTTCGAGATAAATTTCCTCCCCGCCAATTTTGTAGAATGCTTTACTGATAAGCCTGGTGATCGTCAGTTCCATGGGCTCCAAAGAGGATTGTCAGCATTGATTTCCTCCCAACTGAAAATTTGTCAGATTATAGTTACTATAATTAAATGAAAATGTCAGCTGGCTCTCCTAAAACATTATTTCTACATAGTTCGGAGGCTAGCCCTATGCTTCTTAGTCATAGTTCGGAGGCTAGCCCTATGCTTCTTAGTTCTACACGAGTTATCGGTCGGGAGGCTATTGAAATTCGCGCTTGGCTCAGGGGCCATGCGGGTTGGGGTGTGTGCGGGTAGATCGGCCGCTGGGTGGCTTCGGCCATCTGCTTCAAATCGTCGGCGCCATAATTAAGGTGCTCGCGGGAACAGGTTCCAGGAGGCTGTTGATATCCTGAGGCGGCTGTCCATTCGACTTACGTACCTACTTACTCGGATACTTTTCGCGTTGTTTTTTACGCGGTTCAATGCCTGTGCCACTTTCGTGTGTGTGTTAATTTTTTAAAGCTCACTTTATCTGTGAAATGTGAATATTTATTGAAATTTAAAGTAGTGTACAGGTTAATCCCTAGCTAAAGGAAAACTTTACCCGCTTCAGTGCTCTAGGTACATAAAATGTAATAAAATGTATTACATATTATCAAGAAAGCCAATTGTTGGCGATTGTTCCACCTGGCATAATAATGGATTATTGTAAATATTATAAGTATACCTAGGTAACTTGCAAATGTCTCGCTCCGTTCACGAGGAAGCGGGTAGTCGTCCGCCACCGCCCGTAGGCGACACCACGCGCGCTCGATACATTTTTGATTGTAACGTTTCTCGTGTATGTGTAGTTCCGAATAAAAGATACTTCCGAACTTAATTGTTTAAATACTTTTCACCCTATCATCAACACCAATGTAATTTTATCAAAAACTTTTACCAGTAAGTGCTGATATTTTTTTATAATACTAGTCATTACGAGTCTCTACTATATTTAAAGGTGCGCGATTTATTTCAAAATTATCGCCATTAAAACCGCCTATATAATTTTATCCTCATTGCAATAACATTATCAGCTAGATCGCTTCATGCAGAGTTATTTTATCGAACTTTTACAATATAGGCACCTAAAAGATGCAAAAAAACTATGTCATGTTGTCGACGCAGACACTCTGGCGTGACCATGTGGCCGGCCAGGTGAGGTCCGCGCTCCCAGCCATGAGATGTAGCCATTTACAGCTCTGTATGGCGCTATATGGCATACGCATATATTACCAAAGCAGGTGGTCACACTGTCTATGAAACAACAAAATTAATATCAATGCTCAGCCTGTATTATCTACGAGAACTCGGAATTTATGGCTGGTTACAAAAGGATAAACCGTATTACGTACACCGACTGACAATTACCTATCAGTGCGCAAAATATGATTATCTTTTCTTTAGCTGAATTACTTTCTTAACTTCGAAAGCGTGGAGTGATCAAAGCAGACGGGCCATTGCTCGCTTGCAGTGGATAGCTCTTGTGTTGTGTCAATTAACGAAGCATAATTTTTTTACAAAGCGAAATTCATAAGAGCTCTTGATAGCTTAGCGTGGGAGCAGCCCTAAAAAGCTTCTACTCATCGGTTCACGTTTCTCGATCTTCGGTGAGGTCGCATCCGTTCGTTCCCATTCTGTTCCCATTATTTAGGATTTCGAATGCGAAAACAAAAGTGGTGTTCTTCATAAGACATTTAATTTTTATTTTATTCATGCTGTATGTGACCGCGGAAGCCGGACCAGTTTGCACATAATATGTAGGTATCTCATTTTGTCTGCAGGAGCAGATGTAAGCTATTTTTAATATCACTTCTGCCATCGGCCGCTGCGTTTGTATTTATTGTAGTAAAATAAAACTTACTTTAATGACTTTAATGATTGCAGCTTCAAGGACAACGGAGACAGTATGGACTTATTAATTTTTGTGTCTTCAAAATTCGAGTGATTTGGTGAAGTTGTAGCGACACATTTAAAGTTACTAATTTAATTTATTTGGAATCTTTATTCCTTGATTTAAGCCTTTTTTGTTGGTGTTGTACTGCTGCAGGGTAAAACAGAATTTTCTTAGGGAGGTATGTATTACTTACCTAAAAAGTAAATTATGTCACTTTGAAACCTAAGTGAGAGTCCTAATAAGCTGGTTAATATATTTAATGTTGGACGTTTCTTCCGGACAGTGTGTAGTTTACAACAAAAAAAATTAAAACTATTGGGTAGTTGAAGTAGGTAGGTAATGTCAAGTAATGTGCATTTTTAATTATTATCAATTTAATTTTAATTAACTGATTGCTAGTGACATATTATAATAATAATAAATTATTTACCATAATAATTAACATTCCTCATGCAGGACACAGTGTCAGGTTTTTCAAATAAATTATAAGATTTAGTACAACTTTTTCGAATGCTTGCGATTTTCACAAGTAGCGAAGCGATGTTTCTTTAAAGGACTAAAAGTGCAAGATACGTATGTAAGTACCTACTTACGGACTTTTTTATGATATTCTCGATCTATATCTCTAACAGTTTAAAACTATTGTAAATACAAAAATGAATGTAACTGCATACATTTGAGTTTTGAGGAATCTAAATAGAAAAAAGTGTACAAAAACAACATTGACATCCATTTACATGAAAACCATTCAATATTTTATGTGATTTCTCGCGCAGAGTGATTGTACTGAGAATTTCATTGTTAAAAACGGCTTACGCGGTAAAAAAATGTAGGTACCAAATTCCGTTTCGGGTTGGGTATCATTTGGGTGTTCGAGGGATTCGCCTTATATGCGATCCGACGCCAAAAGGCGGACAATGTGAGATCCTATAATGTGAATGTGGCGCATTCACAATGCACGTTCCCAATTTTAATCATTTTAAGCCTCCACGAACTCTCGAAGCGTAATATCGCATTGGACAATGATGAACGCGTTTCGGCAACTCTGATAACGGATTTAAGTGTGTTATGCAAGTTATTTAGGTCTTTAATATTCATGTCTGAAATAACTTTTACTACCTATAACTTTGGTTACAGCGTTTATAAAAGTATGATGTGGATAATTTTGAAGCTACTTTGTCACATATGGGCTTTTTAATTGCCTACGGTTAAAATTGGTTAGATCCCACAAAACACTATAAACTAATTTTTAACTTTTAGAATTTATTCTTTACTGGCGGCCAGAGGACATAAACCTGATTTTGTTTCATCAATTTACATACTACATTTTTACAGAAACGGTTGAACTTCATAAACAGCATGTCTAAAGACATTGGCTGACATAAGAGACTTTAAAAAATAAATGCTATATTAAATTTTTTTCATCATTATACAAATGTAAAGGTTTTTCCGAACTATGTTTATTAGCCTAATTTGTCAGTAACCCATTAATGACCCACTACAGGGTCGGGTCTCTTCTCACAATGAGAGGGGTGTATGCTGGCCTACTGCATGTGAAGACATGCCTTTGAGAACATTTTTTTTGAACTCTCAGGCATGCAGGTTTCCCCACGATGTTTTCCTTCACTGTAACAGCAGGTGATATTTAATTTTATAAAGCGCACATAACTCTTTTACAAAGTCATTGGCGTGCCATTGGGATTCGAACCCGGACCCACGATTCGAGGTCGAATTCGAAGCCACTGGGCTATCACCGCTATGCCTAATTAGGAGCTCAAAATTAAGAAAGCAGCGCACATGGATAACCCACGTTATCCCTTCAGATACGAAATGAGTTCGTAAGCTTCAAAGGGCCGTATAAAAAGGTGGTCATCACCTTAGCTAATTACTGCCGGTGATCGGATTTCGTGTAAATTGTAGAGTTCAGTGTGAGGTCCACTTTTTGCCGGAATGGGCTCGATTGCGCACTGATCCATCGAGCAAGCCTCTCGTCCACGTTCCCACACTCTCTCAAACTTATTTTGCGAACGAAAGCTCTGCACACATTCATAAAGTATGGAGCTCTGTAAGTCGAGGTGCATATTAATAGTCGTATAAACTCACGACGCGTCATAAAATTCAAACGAAACGATATCATTATTTCGTAATCGTAATGCTTTTATTGTGTTAAACGGCGCCGAAGCTTCAGTTTGTTACTTATCGGGAATTGTTTTGTTAGTCGTATAATCGTAACTTTATATCTACGATTTTGCGTACGGCGATGATATTTTAGTGGCGGGACACGCCCTGTCTGTCGGCTCGCTTTGCGTTCACATGGGCCTATTGTGCGGCGGTTCAATGGAATTTCCGTATTGAGTCGCACTCTGCAGGTGGATTTGCCATTCATATTGAACTGCCGTTTTTGCGCTGCTCTCGGCCAATGAATATTCCCTGTCAAAGCTTGCATCGACTTGCAAGTTTTCAACAAAGGTTGACAAAACTACGATCTGCATCCTTGCCAGTTAAAGGCTGAGATTTTCAATCGCCTCGGACCTTTAGTTTCACAAAGTGATCAAGGATGGAAATTAAATGCATCAACCCTCTTTGAGTCTGCAACATAGATGTTAGAGTTTAAAAAGTCTACTTCTAGCGTTGGCGATACTCGAGTAGGTATTTAAAAGATTCTTAAAATTATTAATTTGTTAAAAAATCTCATCTAAAACCTAACCACAGGCACTCACTACACTACATTTTATCAGTAGAAGCGCTAGACTTTTTTAGCTGTTTTTAATTTGATTTCATCGCTTATAATTCAAACGATATTCAATCAAACGCATCGTGACCAGTGGGTAAGTAAGATGGCGGTTGGCGACGGTTATGACCATCGAGCGTGAAGGGCCGACTGGCACCTGTTGTTGCACAAATGCACGGGATACTGTATTTTATTACGTGGCACATAAGGAAGCTTTAGTTGTATACTGTTGCGAATTATTCATTAAATTTTTAACGAACCCTATTCTATTTAATATGCCTTCGCGCGGGGTGAGAACGAGGATCCTTCTTGTGATAATAAATTATGAGTCCGTAGTAAGAATTTTTTATCTAGCACAGACTTAACGCCCGCAATGTGAATGACACTTAGAGAAAAGGTAGTTTTATGTCCAAAACAGTAGGTAGGTATACAATTATACATACATAAACCTGAATGTTTTGAATATGTTAGTTTTTAATTCTGCTAGCCATGTCGTTTTCCATGTTACAAAATATTAAATGTCAAAAACATTTCCAATAGTTTATGTTTTAAACTGTTGCCTCGGAGCGGTTTGAAGCCGAAGAAATTGCAATAAACCGCTGCCGCGACTGGCGATGATGTCAAATTATGACTTTATGAGGCTTCGAGTGTGTATACGTAGGTAGCAACCGCGAACTTTCAAAATGCAAAATACCGAAAATGCCACCCGCATAGTTTCTCGTGTAACAATTTCTGAATTGTGCCCAAACGTTTAGGTATCTATCCCTGCCCGTTGGTATTTGTCTCCTGTCAATACTCGAATATCGAACATAGAGTAGGTACCTACGGTTAATTTAATTAGAATTGCATAGAGCATTGTTAAAAATTTATGAATATGTAGTTAAAGCAGTATTGGAATCTCCAAAATAAAACCTCTTTTTAACCGACTTCAAAAGAGGAGGTTCTCAATTCGTCTGTATGTATTTGTGTTTAAAGAAGTAATTATTAAAATTTTGAACCTCATGTCATAAAATAATATTTCTGTTGTTTTCACCTTTTTTAATTCATCGCCATTACCTTTCTTGTAGTTATTATAATATACCTAATTACCTATACTAGCTGACTCGGCAGGCTTCGTTGTGCCAATTAATTTGACTAATATCGCGAAGTTTCTTGTAGATATTGATGTGTTCTTAAATATTGTAGAACATACTTTTGTTATATTATCAATAGTTTCCGCAGCGCATGCGACGAAAGACGTTTTAGGGCACTTTTTTACACCTTGGGTTACGTTACTTAAGTTTTAGTAAGGATCCCTAATCTTTTTTAGCAATAAATATAGCCTATGTTACTCAGGCTGAATGAAGCTTTCCAATGGTTAAAGAATTTTTGAAATCGGCACAGTAGTTTTTGAGTTTATTCATTACAATACCCACACACAAAAATACAAATTTTTCCTCTTTATAATATTAGTGTAGATAAAATTGTCGAAGTGCATTCCTCGTTTCCTTGATCGCTTAACGCTCACACGACCAGCGTTAAAACTACAGTCCACTCGGGCCACCATCATCGGTCCCAACAAGCAGACGATCAGAAAATTAATTATGTTATTAAACTATGTACGTTGAATTTATTCATTACATTATTTTTGTTTATTAAAATAAATCTAAATAAAAATCCACCAAAGCTAAGTGAATGTCTGTCTTTCAAATTTTGAATACTTACTACGTTTAACATGTGCTACCTACCTATTTGTAGGTACATGAACTGAACACGTTGAAAGTTCATCCCAGTCAGCCAATAATCCGACATAAAACAAATATTTGTCTCGTACTGCATATGAAGCTAAAAATTATTTCATAAATGCGATGTACATATTTCAATATGCAGGCCGACTGCCACGATCTACGAATCTCTTTCATATACGGACAATATTTCAATAAGTCAGAAGAAAAATACAGGCCATTTAAATGATTTCAAGATAATATATCTTCATCATTATTATTATTTTTATCATTGGTCCTATAAAATGGCATTAATCTAATAAATTGAATAAAAAGGTAAGAAACCATAACCTCATGTCTATAATTCTACAGAAATACGAGTAGAGCTTTTGTGGACATCGTGGATAAAACTCAATAGAGTAATTGAAAGGGCAAGAAATCTTTCCAATGAGACAAAAGTAAGAAATATTACAAATTTTCCGAAAATTTTATGACAAAATTGTGTGCGAGTAATGTTATTAGCGTTGTTTCGTGTCGCGTATACAGGTTGCTACGTAAAATGATGTTAAAATAAATAGAGCTGAAGGTGATCGGGAAAACTGTGGCCGGGAGCGAGCCGTGCCTAGACAGCTGCGGCAATCCAATTGGGTTACTGGCAACCGGTTAACTTCGTCTGATTTTACCATACCTACCTACATGATACACGTGTACACTGCATTCTATTCGTACCTACATGTCCTGTCATTTCCTAACGATAACTTTACGATGTTAATATAATTCTTACATATGTACCTATGTATACAGGGTTACCCGTAAAACATGAGCAACCCCGCAGCACTTGGTAGCTAACACCATAAGCAACAACTTTTGTTCTATGTGTTCGAACATAACTCATAATACATAAAACTGTATGTTGAACTATCCTGTATAGTATGTATCCATAGCTTGACTTGACAATCGCAGTAAACAATCTAATAACTTCATATAATATATATTATGTATTATGTGTGAGATACATTGTGATTTTATGCGATGGTCAAGTCAATCTATGGATACATAGGTACATGGATCTCACAACTTTTTACGATGCAAGAACTGAGTTGCGAGACTTGTGTTTTTTTACAAGAATTGTTTTTGATGGTATGTACGTATACAGTGTATCTAGCCATTCTAAAAAAATTGCGTATAACGTATAGATGGCGTATTGCGTATAGCGAATCCCGGTGGCGAATATAGTCTTATAGATATTCCTATAGATTATAGATATTTTTTGGTTGTAGAATTTATACATTGAAGGTACTCGAACACTCACCTCCTTGGAGAGCTTAGCGTAGTTCGTGCGGAGTTCGGCAATCATGTTCCTCATCTGTTGCCCCTCGTACTTGAGGCGGCCCACCTCGCTGTCCAGCTTGTCCACGCGAGTCTCCTGCGTCCGCGCCAGGTGGGCCAGGTCTGAAGTCTCCGTGAGGGCTTGCTTCAGCTGCAAGAAACACCTTTGTTAATATCCATTCATACGTCCATTGATTAAAACAAAAATCGAATCGGAATCGGAACAAATATGTATCTACTTACATTATGTTATTTTTGTCGAACATTTTACTCTCTTATTCTATGTTCCAAACCTAAGTTTAAGGATTTCAAATTTTATTAAAAACCAAAAGTTGGGAATTTTTGTTTTCATATACTGAGGCATCATAAGCAATCCAATATTAACCTTGATATAAAAATTTTTGTAATGTATGGTATCGTATCAGGTAGTGGAAATCTAGTTTGTTCTTAAACATTTTGTATTATATTTAGCTCTTGTAGAATTAATAAGAACATTGAGCATTATTGGAAGTTGTACAGTAGTCACGTTAGCTACTTACATCGTTGCGGATAACGTGCAGTTGTCGCAGCAGGGCCGAGTTGTTCATACTCTCGCCGAGTTCCCTCATCTCTATGCGAAGCTCGTTCATCGATGTCTTGGCCCATTGCAGAGTGGTTTGCTCGTTGCGCTCATGGTTGTCAGTGGAGACCGAGGCGTGGCGCCTACACAAATTATACTTTTAACAAATATCCTACATTATAAGAATTAGGTTTTTGTAGAGCTTATATTGGATGGCAAAAGTGATGAAATAGATTAACACGTTTAGTGCTTTCGACACGACTTCATTAGCAGAACCGGCGACTCGTCAGGCGTGTCATAGCCAACATAGTTAATAATATATACAGCATTTCTTAAGCGCACACGAAAGAACGTGAATCGAATACGATCGATTTCCTTCGCTCTGAATAGAATGAGAATAACAGGAAGATACTGCAAAGTTAAGTTTGAATCCAAACTGGAGGTAGGTATAGCTGGATATAATAACCAGCCAAGGTTCAATGTGAAATTTCTAGCGACATACAGCTACGAAGTTATTTCGAGATATTATGTAGTCCTATCCCGAACCGGCGACCACAAAACAACTGTCTAAGTGTCCACTTAGCGGAAACTTATTGTCAAAGAGAAGCCGCATATAGAATACTCTTGAGACTCTTGAGAAACATTTTAACATACTTTGTTTCAAACAAAGTTACATAATTATTTTAAACAAATTAATGTAGCGTCACAGCGTGTTCTTTTTCAATTGCGATTGCAAAAATAATATTAATAAATTAAGTTGAGATAGTGCCTTCGTGAGTTAGCGTATTTAGGAGCAATTACAAAAGGCTAACTACACAAGCGGAATACAGGATATTAGGTTATGCAAGAGTGCGCAAGCAGGGGAACAGGGGAGCGCAGAGCACAGGGCGGGCGGCACCGTGTCTCCTGTGCCACCGGATAATAACGTTTTCTCTGCCTCGTCACACTATTAGGAAACTAACCACGCAGCGGTATGAGCGTAATCGTATTTACTTTTTAAACATTCTTCGTTATTAGCTCACCGATCTCGAATTTAAATTATCGTCTTCGGAACCGACTTCCTACTTGACGTAAATCGAAATTCGAATCGACGGAATCACTCGAGCTTGTGCTTCAGCGCGAGTAAAATTTCGTCGAAAGATGCGGCGATGCAGTTTGCACCGCGTGTAAATCGTAATAATGGAACATTTTAGCGATGCACCGAGTTGGCCGCATTCGCTTCATATCAAAGGGGACACGAAGGTTGACCACTAGCAAGTTGGATTACCTAAACTAACTCAAAGTCAAAACTAACTAACATATTATTATAAACCTGGGGTATTACCTAGAATGTCTGAGTTTCCAGTATGTGTTTTTGTCTAGACTGCGCTAGGATTAGAACTGCTGTGCCAATGTGCGGTACATATTCTGCCCGATGTACTTATAAACTAAATTCCGGGGACTTTTATCGAGATAAAGTTATTAAATCATGTTATGCAAAATTATTATCTGTAACAGAAATATAATTACATCATAGCCTTGGCATGTTTTAAAACTTTAATACCTTGGTACCTAAGGTATTAAAGTTTTAAAACACAGGATCGCAAATCCTGTTTTTCAAGTGTAGGTTTTGTATCCCAACATTAATTACACCGACAAGTATGAACGGAAGTTTTAATTGACTGAGAATTTTTCATGCAATTCCGCCTACCATAGTACGAAAATACATACATATTATTAAAATAAAATGTAAGGAAAATTGCGTCACACATTAGTACAGCATTACAAAATTTTTGAGCGTATTTGGTAGATATGAAGTGCTCACAAATATTTTTGTAATCGTCTCCTTATCACTTCGTTCTGGTGTACAGTTTATGAAGTGAAGATTTGAAGCCAATCTTATCGATCATTTTTTACGGAATAACTTTAAAGTTCAATATTTGTCCTGATACACACATGGTTATCGTGGTTTACCATTATCAAATAAAATTAGTTCCGAAAATGTGAGCTGTCGCTTCATTTCTTACTCCTTAACTTTTTCGAACGACAAGTGACAAAGATTAATCACCGCCACCGACTTTTTATTATTATTATATTTTAACACCCGTGGCAGGTTTGCGACTTTTGCCGAGATTCGCACGAGCCGCCTCAGGCATTAGAACAAAAAAATATTATATGCAAATCACATCTGCAGAAGCGAAGCAGGTCGCGCTGTGGTTATAAAGACCCTCTATTCAGCTAAAGGGGTACTAGAGGCTAGAGGTGAAAAAAACATCGCTAGTGCGCACAAGATGTAAAAGGAATTGTTAAGGAATTTTATTACAGCTATATTCGCTAAGAAGGCGGAGGCAGCATTTGTATACAATAATTACAAGAGGCGATTGCTTTTTCGCGTAGCTGCTTATCGTATGACTGTTAATAATTTTGAATGTAGCTGGTACTACAGATTATTTAGAGGCTACCTACAGGGGAGTGGTTATACACGTCGTATCGCATTAAATTGTAAAGAATAACATTTTGGCTATAGCTTTTGGTATTAAGTGGGTAAACTTTACTACAATAGTACTGTTTAGAACTGCTTAAATTAAAATACACATATTCGGTGTATTTTTAGCAGATTTATATACCTAATTCTACTTCTTCCAAAATATTTATTACTGATGTGTGACCAACGAGGCTTTGGTAAATTGATATTTTAGCTTTAGTAATATTATACGCTTACAACTAAGTCGGTAGTACATACAACTAAGCGCGCCGTTTGCTATATATTAGTGAATTATTCCGTATTCCACATAATATTAAATATATTTGCAGATATTGGGTATTTTCCCCACTTTTACCCCCAGAGTTTTTCAGGGCTCAACCGATTTTCATTGAACATATTATTTTGTAATGTGCACATGATGCGCTTTCATTTGAGACCCCACTCGATTATATTTGCAGACATTCGGTTATTCTTCCCCAACTCCCTGACTCAACCGATTTTCTTCAAACATGTCTAAGAACTCTGAACGCCCGTAACTCACCTTTCATACAAAAAAACTTAATTGAAATCGCTTCGTCTGTTCGCGAGCTACGGTGCCACGACCGACAGACGGACAGACAAACAGACACGTCAAACATAAAACACCCCTTCTTTTGCGTCGGGGGTTAAAACACTAATTGTTGTCATTACACCCTTGACGGATAAGTATCTACATTACATATAGCCACAGATCGGGTTAAGATGATATCACGGAATCCATACAATAAGGAAAATAATAATATTAAATAAATGCCTACGTAGGTAATAGTACTAATTACCTACGTAGGCATTTACACCGCAGAGAAATACAAAGGGCTCTAACGATGAAGAGACATTCTGGATTGTCAGTCCGGGAAATCGCCTGGAGCGTCAAAAGTGTAGAGAAACCATCAACAAAAAAAACTGGCACCAAATGGTCGGTACATATAGATCTTTCTCGGGGTGGCTAAATAGCTGGGTCGGCCCTGTAAATGGCTACGTCAGAGGATCTAGATTAGATGCTCACGTCATGTTTCTCCGTCAATCACACCTCCCGAGATGAAGAATGCTGTTTTACTGCTACTTATGGGGGTAGTAGCAGGAAGGGAACTAAGTACTACCCGGGCGAACTCTATGAAACGGATTCCATATTTTATTATTATAAATAATTCTTAATATAAACTGCAAACGGTCATCTTTCGTTTAATCTATTACCTACGCGCAATTGTGATCTAAATACAATACTCCTTATTGCATATTGTGTATTGGTGTAGGCGTATAATATCACGTTTTAAATACACCCGACGGGATGTAAAATTGTTATTTACCGACAGATGCAAGCGCCATATGCGCGTTGCGTATTAGAAAAAACCGGTCCCTCGTCTTCGCTTCGTCATAGCCGGCATTGTTCTGCTGATGAAAATAACCTATCTATTTCTAAATGGATGCTATTAGGAATCAAAACCATTCCCCAGTCATAATAGCTAATGTTTTAATGAAATAAAAATACATTTTTCCACATAGTTTAATTGTTATAACTTAAGGATGTCTTTTGTAGATATTAAATTTCTTTAATGTGTTGTGGTCAAATGAAATTTTACGTCGCTTTTGGCTTATAATTATTAGTTATAAATAAAATTAATAGAAATCGGTGTTAATTGCATCAACCTCTGGTTAGTCGAAATAGAATCGTTAATTTGTGGTGGACTGCGTAATGGGTGACGGGTGATCGGATCAACTTTCCTCAATAACTGACATAAGGCATTCGTATAAAAACTCTTTTCTCAATAGACCGTATGGTCAAATTATAGGGTCACTTTTCTAATGGCCACGCGCCTCTAAAAAAACTATCGCGTCGGCCAAATGTCGTCGAATAAATATGCGTCCGCACACCTGCCTTTTATATTAGACGTTAGAAAAAAGGCCGGCTGTGTATTTCGAGGAACTTCTAATTAAGGAGCACTCCGATTTTGATCATTATAACAAGGGCCACATAATGTAACCCGAGTAAATAACCCATGATTGAAAACGTTATTTAACCCAGGTTACCCAGGTCGACAATTGCATCGAAGTGAACAGAAATCCAATATTGGACACCATTTTCTGACGCACCGTCAATGTTTGAAACTTGATGTTGAGATCGGATTTAACCAGCGCTGAGTTGTTAGTGGAATTGGGCACATTGTACACCAGTCCGGATGCATAGATTTACCCGAATTACAGATTCGGGATTTACCTAATTGAAACACAAACAACAAATGAGCTGGTCCACCTGTTTTATGCTGCATTACTCGGCACGACTGCCAATAGTGGGATATCTAAAGCATACTCTACCACGCTGCTCCAATGGGATGATGTTTCATACTTATAATTTGGTTTCCGAAATAAAAAATTGCTACTTCGCGGCGGTATGAGGGCGGCGGTTGTTACCGCCACTACCGATAACCACCAGAACCTACAACCTAACATGCTTTCTGGATCACGAAGGCGTAATCGTAAAGAGGGCTCCGGTTTTTTGCCGACCAGGTGTAAGGTCGTATAATTGTTAGGGTTGTTGGCCGTAAAAATTAAGTTTAAGTACATTTTAATCATATTTAATACCTCAACTCGCTACGGGGCGATGCCCTTTCAATAACTCGTGAAAATTAAATAGGATTTTAAAATTTTCACTATGTATTTATATTAAATAATTAATATTAATTTGTAATTAATCATCAAAGTTAGTGAAGATCGAGATTTTTTAATTTTCAAAAATTTATAACTCAAAATTTCATAAGAGTACCTAACTTACCTGTCAAAACTGCTCAAAATATTTAAAATAAAAAAAAGATTTTTATTCTAAAAATATTATTGCATTCAAATGAATTAATAATATTTTAAGCCTCCGTATTTGAAGAGTGCCAACGGGACCTCATCATCATAATTATATTATGCAATCATGTCGTCAGACTGTCTGTCCGTCTGTCCACACGTGTGGTCAAATGGCTGTATTTTTTAATTTGTGGCAGACTTCAAATGTTTACTGAGTGTGCATACCTTTTATGGCTGTTATAGTAAGGAAGGATTAATAAAATAATATAGAGTTAAAAAAATTGTACGCGGTACGGAACACTTTGTGCGCGAGACCGATTCGCCCTAAGTCTTCTAATAAATGGATAACCGTTTTCCGGAACAAGACAACACTCAACTCCGTTTGGCGCAACGCGGAATGCTTCCATTTTTGAACTTTCAGTCTCGTTATTTTTAATAGCAGTTAAAGAATGAACATTTGGCAAAATTGTTTTCAGATTTTTCTATTATGTTTTAAACTGATAGCTATTTGTAAAACATAGTGGTTTCTTATCTATCCGGAATATTGCATGGCTGTCGCGAGGAGTGTGTATCGTGGTTTAGAACGAAATTTGCCCCAAAATAATGATGGTGTAACTATTTAAACATGATTTGAATTATGAATTTAAAACAAACCGTCTCTTAAAAATTGAGAATTTTGAAGTCGGTTAAAAAGTTGTATGCTCGAGCGTGTCTCTTGTGGTTTTATATAATTATTTTCGGTATAATGTAAGTTGACAGTAACCCATTAATGACCGACACTACATGTCGGGTCTCCTCTCACAGTGAGAAGGATGTAGGCCTTAATCGACCACACTGGCCTAATGCGGGTTGGTGGACTTCCACATGCCCTTGAGAACATTTTTTTGTGAACTCTCAGTCATTCAGGTTTCCTCACGACGTTTTCCTTCACCGTAACATCAGGTGATATTTAATTTTATGAAGCGCACATAACTTCTTTACAAAGTCATTGGTGCGTGCCCCTGGGATTTGTACCCGGACCCCTCGATTCGAGGTCGAATTCTAACCACTGGACTATCACCGCTGGCCTAAATGTAAGTTACGTACCTACTATTTAATATCTATATTAAGGCTGAGTTACTGTATATTTTTATTATAATATAAATAAGAAATATCGATACACCTGGCAGACGCGATACATAGGTATACGTAGAAGTTTGTCAAGGATGTGTCTTAAACATTTTTTATTACCGACTTCAAAAAAGGAGGTTATCAATTCGTATTTATTTGTAATATTCTAATAACTGCACAATTTTTACATATGTTGGTCTATTACGGATTCCAAACAAGAATACCAAATTTCATGGGTGTATGTATGTATGTTTGTATGTAGATATGTTTGTCCTCGCTTATCTCCGAAACTATTTGACGGATCGTGTTCGTTCTTTTTTTGTTTGTTTGTATTTTGTTCATTTTGGGAATGGTAAAAGTTTCATTAAAATCGGTATAGTAGTTTTCGTGATATGGACTTAAAACTAAAAGTTACGAAATAAAAATTAAAAAAAATTCAATCGACATCAAAAAAGTATAAAATAAAATTCCTTACATAGTTTAGGCCTTACATAGTTTATACTTTTTTGATGTCGGTTTAATTCGTAACTCTTCTGCGCTTATATTTTATTGGATATGATAAGCATTCGTACTGCCGTGCTCTATTTTTTGTCGATAAACAACTAACTCAAACGCTAATGTAATTTTTTTGAACTACGTTGCGCACGCGCGCCCTTTGTCAACTACCGGATGTGGGCCCGTAGCCCGTAGCTTAAAACTAAAAGTTACGAAATAAAAATTAAAAAAAAATTCAATCGACATCAAAAAAGTATAAAATAAAATTCCTTACATAGTTTAGTCCTTACATAGTTTATACATTTTTGATGTCGGTTTAATTCGTAACTCTTCTGCGCTTATATTTTATTGGATATGATAAACATTCGTACTGCCGTGCTCTATTTTTTGTCGATAAACAACTAACTCAAACGCTAATGTAATTTTTTTTGAACTACGTTGCGCACGCGCGCCCTTTGTCAACTACCGGATGTGGGCCCGTAGCACATTACTTCCGGTTGATATATAAATAAACATCCCATTAAGCCAGATGTTTCGCCCCTATAAGCACCAAGTAAACCCTTTTTGCTTTGATTCTGTAATTTTTTACTGATATTTTTATTCATATTGCGTATTTTCATGTAAAGTGCGCATATTATTTAAAAAAACATTTAAAAAAACAAATGCCCGAGATATGATTCGATAAAAAAACGATATTGTAGCTCCGTACGAAGCATTGAATAACTTCGTTTGCGAGGCATGTCAATTGATATGAATATTATCAATACATAAATATTACATTTTTTTTCTAGATGACGATAAAATACTTATATTTTAATGAGTAATAAAAATAAAAAAAGTATCACATTGCCTGCACTTTATTTATGTAATTAAAATGTTCGCAAGAGAAGCGAAGATGAGGTTCACTCGGAGCCCACTTCGCGTATGACAAAAATAAACGAGATAAAAATCGAGCAGCTAAACTACCGAACAGCTGGCGACATAGCATTTCAAGTATGCAAACTCATTTTATATACTCGAACCGCTTTAACGCAACAGTATCAAGCCACTAAACCGAAGGCCCACCTTCACGCTAACGCAAGGAGATAAGCATTAAAATCGAGAGATTTTTATTTCACCATTCACAATGTTATAGTGGTCGGCGCATTTACGTAGTTATGCGCAGTCAGGGCGAGTCGTTCTTACGTTCACTGCACGCGCAGGTGTTTTCAAAACTCTGATAAGGCTTTAATTTATGATCACTCTACCTAGTATCATTTTTATAATAATGTATATAATAAGATTATACGCCAACTACTCAAATCTGAGAGCTCAGAAAGTTCATTTAAATCAAATTACAGCCCGGAGTTACTCAAAGGAGGGTGCAATATATTACCTAAAGGAATATGACATTTTGAACTTCAGAACAGGGTTAGTGCATCAGCGAAAGCACTAAAAGAGTAAGATTACTGGCAGTATCTTCTGAGGACTCGGGCCACTGGTTGCACGCGCGGCCTTCTTTTAATTTAGGGACTTTATTGGACGCACCTACGCTCAGAGTTTCGGTCGGTCTATGACTAGGTGCTAAAGTGGTAGAACCTCACCACTGCATTTGTAGCCGAAGTGTGGATCGTTTCGGTAGACATGGTCTGTCCTGCACCAAAAGTGCTGGCCGCCTATATCGTCATGGCGCTATTAACGATGTGATCCGTAGATCTCTTGCCACTGTCTCTATACCATGCTCATTGTAACCCAATAGATTGTGTAGGGATGATGGCAAGAGACCTGATGGTGCGACGCTGGTGCCATGGCGATTGGGGCGCACTTTGGTGTGGGATGTCACGTGTGTTGACACACTGGCCCCTTCAGGCACAGCTCCTCAAGCGTCGCAAATATTCTACAATTACAAAAAGGAGAGAATTTGCGGCGTTTGCTGTCCTGTCTGCGAAGCTTATCCTCGCTTCGGGTGACCAGAGGGCTGGCAGCTTTTTAGCTCAAAAAATTGATATTTGTGTTCAAAGGGGCAACGCTGCCAGCGTTCTGGCCACCATGCCACAAAATGATATTTTAGATGATTTGTTTTTATTGTAAATAGTTTTTTTTAGTATTGTTTTTATGTTTTATTTAGTTGTAGGTATATTAGTTTTTAATATATTCAAAATTTAAGTTATTAAACAAAAGAAATGGGTTCGATTCCTGGGTAGGCATATTGGTTTTTCGAAAATACAATAATGCAGTTTTAGTTTCCATCAAAATCAGTCTCGAAACTCCTTTCAGAATTTTTCGCTATTCCACAGTTTCGGATTTCACTAAAGACATATTAATAGAGAAATTTATATGTTATAATTGGTCATGTATTTGCAGCACATCAGTATTCATTCAATATGACTGCATTATTCGAAAATAGTTTATCCACAAGACTTTACGATGTACCTACTATTGTATAAAATTTACGAGGCTCACGCTGATTACTTCGAATTTTCAAGAGGTTATATTTTTCAGTGACGATTTAAGAGAACAAATGTAAAAAGACGCCTTTTGTATTCCCCAGGGAGGTGATGTAGAAATCGCGTCGATCAGATGCCCTGGTTCGCGTCGAGAGGCCCTTGTTTCTCTGCAGTCTCGAAACACCACTTCCAACTTTTATATTATGACACGTCTTAAGGGACTTAAGGCGGGGTGTACCAAAGACTCAAACAGTCTTCGGAATGCTAAGTACTTCATAAAACAGTTTAATTCCGTGTAATGGTGCACTGAAATTTGTCGTTTATCGGATGCTCGCTTCTTTAAACTAAAGTAATGTGTTGAAATTTTTACGTGAAATTTTATTGATGATCAATGTCACGTAAAAATCTTAAATTAAAGTTATTTTTGAACCGTCACAATAGTATGAAATAAAATTTGTTAATTACATACTTTAGGCCTACTATTTTTTGAGGTTGGTGTCTTCAGTATAAAGAATTTTGTTTTTATTGTTAAAATTTGGCACCAACCTCAATAGTACCTAGTATTAATAATTTTTTTCGTAATTTTTAGTTTTAAATCCATATCACGGCACTACTGGACCGATTTTGATGAAACTTTTACCATTCACTAGCTTGAACAAAATGCGAACAAACAAAAAAAGCACGAACACGATCCTTAGTTTCGGAGATATGCGAGGACAAACATACATACACCCATGAAATTTTGTATTCTTGTTTGGAAGCCGTAATAGACATAGTAAAAATAGTGCAGTTCTGAGAATATTACATACTTAGGTACATACGTGTCGAATTGATAACCTCCCTTTTTGAAGTCGATAAAAATGCGTAGGTACCAAGTAGGTGTAAGTACTTAAACCGTTAATTTCAGAATATAAGCAAACTCTACACTTTTTCTAGCGTAAATATAAAATTATCATTTACTAATTTGATGATAAACGCTAACTAACTGAGGTCGCGGGTATCGAAGGGTAGAGCCCTTGATTTTGTATTAACTGTTTTTTTTGTATCTAGGCGTAAATTATCTGTAGATATAAGTAAGAAGTAGATACATAATTATGTACTACTTAGTTTCCTCCCGCGACCTCGTCCACGTGGACCTAAGAATTTGACCCAGTGAGGAAAATATGTTAATCCAAGTTATAATCTACCTGTATACTAAATTTTATTCAAATTTGTTCAGCCGTTTTTGCGTGAAAGAGTAACAAACATCAATCCATCTATCCATCCTCACAAACTTTCGCATTTATTAGTAGAAAAAAAAGAAGTACGATACGTATAGGTAACGATATTTTATTTCGGCAAGCTTTGAAAGGGTAGAGGCTGAAGGTTAAAATCATAATGATGCCGTTGTACTCGGTAATGGTTTATTGATGTCCTTGATGAGTTGATGAATTCTGCACTCCATGCATTTAATGGGAACTCGTCCCCCATGTAAAAGTAACCCGTTTCCTTTAAAAGTACCTACATATCACAAAAAACATTATCTATCAATAAGTTTTAAAGTAGCAATGCTTCCTTTTTTATTATTGGACAGTGCTTGGGCCGTTTTTAATTGATACATGGTTGTCTATGGGCTACATGCGCTTCCCAGTGCGATACTCGTTTTTTTAATTTCAAAATTCATTGAAGACGAATTGCACACAAGCCATTAAAACATTAAATAAAATACAAAAACAAAAAATATAAAAATAAAGCAAACTAAATAATCAAATAATTGATTTCTGAAGATGTGATAGACTTCTATGCAAGTAAAATCGGATCCGCTTTCGCATTAAAAAGTCATTCCCGCTTTCCCAATTCAGAGAACGCCCAGCAAACGTTAATCAATTCCATCAAGTACGTAAGTGTCTAAAACCAGATTAGAATTTTTAGAAAAAGATTATGTAAAGACTTCTTATATTAAAAAGGCTTCTTATATTATGGAAAATAAACCTTATTTATATCGATATTAGTCGGCAACATGAGTTTTATTTTGTAGTTAATTCAAGTTTGAATAAAGCTTTTTATCTAAGTAATTTTACTTTCAATTTATTTATCTGTTGTTCCATAATAACTTTATTTATTTATTAATTAAAAATAAAATAACAATGTATTAGCTACGATGCGGTGCTGCGGTTCCGAGTCTTGAACAAATTCAGCAAAGTTCACGAAATTATGAGCGCGCCGAGCTTTTACATCGACGGCAAAAACGTTACTCACATAAATTAAAACGAAACTTAAACTTAAAAAACTGAATTTTAAATTAATTCATAAACAAAATAAATTGATAACAATTTGTTAACTTACTTAAGATGTTCAATTTCCTTTTTCAGGCGGGTAATGTCGGTTATGTGAAGTGTTTTCAAAATCTCGATTTGTTCAGCCATGGCCTGCAGCTCCTCCTTGATCTTGAGTTCAGCCGCACTCACCGTATATATAAATAATAAAGTCAGGATAACACTTTTCTTTATGCACTGCATTTTCGAGTTGGACAATATTTCCGAATGCGTGCGGAGGCGCGAGGCTAGCCGGCGTGCGAGCGGCGCAACGTTCGGGAAAGGAATGGAGCGCGGACGGCCCGCTGCCTTATTATACACTGCGCCAGGGTGCCACAGAAGCGCAGATGCGCTCAACAGTTGTCCTGAAGCCAAAAACCAACGAGCCTCTCTCCAGTTGTCCATTGAATTATGCATTTTACACTCAAAAAATCCTCCTCGACTTACAATTTATTACAAATCTAAGACAGGGTCCTTAATTTAATCGACAATTAATCCTGATGGGACGTTAATTTTAGATGCATCGCCAATACTGAGGAAACACAGTAGGTTTCATGGAAATTGATTCGGTTTCAATTACGCCGTGGCCCGTTGTATTCCATAGTTTATTCTATATTTATTATTTAATGGCGGAAATAGGAGGCTAAAATAGTAACAGTAGAACGCCTATTTTAACATAACCCATATCGTACAACTATCTTTGCGACTCATCACAATGATGTGCAGAGCTTAGACAATTTAAGCAAAAGCTTGATTTTGCGCCTTTGGAATCATGATTTCTTCAAATCTTCTATTTATCCTACACTGCTGACCAGTCATCTTTCAGTTATATGCGATAAAGTGAGGCTTTCACACAGTGGACTATATTCAAAGAGCCTCTGAATGGATCTAAATCTTCATCTTACGGGATAATTATAATAATCTGGAAAACACTACATACTCTCCGAAGCACAGAAGACTGCACAGAACAGTGCATCCTGCACTGTCATCCTGCACTGTCATTCTGTGCCATATTCTAAGTATGTTCACTACTTGCGGTCTATGAAACGTGCTGCTACACTAACCGCTACATGCACCGTAGTGGATAGTAGTTGAGTCCGTAGAACCGTCGTAGCACGCGGACAGTTTCTTACCGCGTCCTTTATGACTCGACGAAAAGAAGTTAATAAATGGTCGAATTTTCGTAGACAGTATATGAAACGAAAGAGTAGGTAGTTTAAAAGACGTTCTAGGTTGGTTAATAGCTTCTCATTTAAATCAGAATAACACACGTCAGCATAATCTATTATTAGGAAGAATAAGCGTCTATACTAGATATTTTTTGGTGGATATAGGTAAGAAATTCCTAAGTCAATTGAGTGATCGCAAAGCCGCGAAACCCGACCGGCTTACTTCATTAACCTGCGTGATCTAACTTAAAGTGGAGTCGATATAAACAGTGGTGAAGAACGGGATTAATGTCTTATTAAGCATGACAGGTGAAAGTGTCTTCAAATCACCTTTGGATAATTCCAATGACAATAGCCTGGCATTTAGTCGGGTTATTGTCAATACCAAATTTTTGAGACCACCATGCTTTCTTATCCAGATTGATATTGATTGCCCGTATATATACCGGCGCCGATGTCAGTAACATCGATCTGGGTGTATACCTGCAAATCGTCGGCGTACAAGTGGTAAGAATAGTCAAGAGTAAGGGTGACAAAATTAATAAAGAGGGAGAATAACAACGGAGAGGGGATTCCTCCTTGTGGAACACCAGATTTCAGATTTGACCAATCAGATAAAGAGCGCTTGTACCTGACAGCCTGTTGACGACCCCGGAGGTAGGCGGAGAACCAGTCAACGGATAAGGCAGAGAATTTGTGGTGTTGAATATCCACCTTGTTAAAGACGTTGGAGAAATCAATTAGTACTAATATAGTGACCAGTCTTTTCTCCATGCCGTCCCGGATATCCTCAATAATTTTAAGCAGAGCAGTACTGGTACTTTGGCCAGGTCTAAAGCCAGACTGCAAAGCTGCAAAGGAGACAGTAATTTATGCTTATAAAGAAAAGAGGAGACCTGTTTATGGGCCGCGACTTCTAGTACTTTGTATAAAAAGGGTACGATAGAGATTAAACTTAAAAAGCACCTATCTTGCTAGTACATATAGCATTTGGCTATGTGTTGTGCTATAATTAATCAAAGTATTTCATAGGCTTTCTGCTGTTTTACCCACTAGTAAACATTGATCTAGAAAAGATCATAGCATACCTATATACATTTCACCAGGTAAGTATTCGTAGTTAGGTGGACTGTAAAAAAAGGTGGATTGTAAGAGACATTCTTAAGTTTAGCCAACCTTTGGTTAGTTTCCACTAATGTTAAGTAGTTAGTTTAGCTAGACGTTATGCAACTACTGTTCAACAGAAAATCCTTATTTGCATAAAACGCGGGTAAATTCTGCCGACTACACGTAGGCACTGGTAAATTCACAATCCGCTTAAGCCTTAACAAGTTAAGTGTTATATAATTACATGCAAGATGAGAAAATTACGGAAAATTTAGCTTTTTGATTGAAATTGAAGAACAACATAAATAGGCAAGTAGTCTTTCTTTACTTATTGTGTCTGTTCTGTGAGTTGTGTAGTATCTGATCTATGTAAGTAGCAAACGTCAATAATAAGATTATTACGTTCCGTACGAAAAACACCTATAAAAATTATTCATAGGTTCTTCTCGAGCATAAGACACTAAAGACGAATTACAAGCAGTCTACTTGACAAATATACATAACTTTTCTAAAATTCAACCGCATGCAGACATAGCTACAAAAATATTTTAATATCTAATAAAACACATGATTTTTAAATAAACTCCACAGCTACAGCTTCGTGGATACGGCTTTTGTAAATTAATAACAGGACCTTTAGGGTGACTGCGTGAGTAAGCAGAAACTCGCATTTGGCACGATTTTTATTTTACTTTTCCAGGGATCTGATCAATGATGCACGAGTTGTGCACGACCTATGTACATATATCGCATATCCAATTCAGCTCGGCTCCAGTATTTATTGAGTGTGTTTACTACAGAGCCACAGCCGTTAATAGAATACTAAATTTTTTTAAATCTTTATAAACACCGGTCTTTCAGGTTGGTTTTAACAGATGTTAAAAAAGGTGGTGCCCGAATGCCATTTAATGAATGATTTTGCAGTAGGTATTCAAGTCTTCATAAAAAAATATTTTGAAAATTTTATTTCAGTAAGTACCTACAACCACTTTCGTAGGCAAGAACCTATCTGAGTATTTAGGTAACCAACCAAAAAAAGTATATGTATAAAAGCGATAAAGGAATTGGCTATAATAAACTTCTCTGTCTTTTCCTGAAAGTCGTGAATTATTTCAGATAAAAATTAATAGCTACTCAAAGATAGATATTATTAATATATTATAAACGGATTGAATTTGAAGTCAACTAAAAACACATTATTTATTTAAAGGCTACTAATATATGTCACCAAAGCCTTTAATGTCACATGAAAAACATATCTGTAATTTTTGTATAATAACTAAGTAGTTATAATAATAGTAGCATCAATAGTGATTAATGCCCGATTTAGGCCTTAACGGGGCTCGTAAGACCATCGGTCAGTCGTTAAACTTTATCGGAACCCCTACGGCAATGTACCCCAATCCGCATTAGAACAGCATGATGCTCCAGACCTCCCCTTGTTTGGAAATAGACCTAGGCCGAGTTTAAACTGTAAAATAGGAAGCAGCCAAGTATTTAATACGTAAGAACGAGTACGAGATTTTTTCCCAATTTGAATTGAGATGATGCTAATTTCCTTTGGTAAAAACATAATTACCTACCCTGTCATCAGTTAAAATGACAGTTTATCAGTAGTAGGTGAGTAGAATACTACTATGGTCGAGGTGGATTGAAACCTTTAATGAAATCTTTAGCAATTAATACTGTTTGTTCATAGGCTACTTTGCATTTATGCGTTATACATTACGAGTATGATTTGATTTACTATTACGTCACGTTGCTACAAACCCGTGAACTATCCAACCGCAAACGTACGTTAAATTATTCCCTTTTCGGAATCGTTGGATGGATTTACATGAAAATTGTGCGGAAAATTGTTTGGTGGGTATTCCTGGTCACGGTTCTTGGTGACAGTTCAAACGTTTCATCGCATCTTAAGCTTCAGCAGTGATAAAACACGTATTTGCACTAGGATTTTCCCGAAATCCTTTAAGTGCAAGCTTCTGATCTTATGTAAACAGTATCTATGAATATTAAAAATGTCACTAATATTAATTTAATGTTATAATAACAATATAAATTAATTAATTTATTGAGCTTAGTTCGTGAAACATGAAAACAATGCAAAAAGTAAGTACTTAACAAATTAAATTGAAACGGCATTTTTTTACTAACTTTGGAACTTCATAATTATATCTAAAATATAGTTATATAAATAATAGGGAAAATTCAAAAAATCTAAAAATCAAGGATACTTTTAAAGTCTCAGCTCCAGAAGCTCCTTCCCCATTAAGTATCACAGGTAAGGGATACCGAGTCAACCTAGGTAAGCGTAAGGATTTCAATGTTTAAACATAATTTTTGTTACAAAATTTGATCAACGATCTCAGGACTCAAATGCATAATGCTGGGAAATTTTAAAACATGGATTTTTAAGAAAAATCTTATCTTGCCTCCTAGTGAAAACCATCGCAACCATAAGAATGCGTTCTGGCGCAGTCACGCAACCTGTCGTGGGATTAAATCTTTAACAAGTCTGCCACCTGTTCCTAGATAGAACAAAAAATTCCTTGATTTTGCTAACATTTATTACTAGTCAAATTATAATGTCAACCTGGTATAGAATAAATTAATGGTCCCTGATTATAACTATAACACCAACGTGATAGCTGAAGAATATAATAAATAATAAAATAAATCAATAATAAAACTGTTTATTTCGTAAACAAATATCGTCTTTGATCATCCGAATTCTGGTTGCGTGTGCGTCTTCTGAATTAAAAATGAACCTTATTTGAATAACATACTCGTATCATCAATAATAATTACACACATTTTCCATACACTAGTGGGTCTGAACAAGTATCAGTTCATAAAGATAATTATGCTAATATAATAATTTTGCTACGAAGCTTTCTGTAATCCTAGAAATGTATTTCAAACTAATGATAACTACATCCATTAAGCGCAGCTTTTAACTAAGTTATTCCATTTTAAAGTTACCTTCAGACATAGGTACATAAAATTGTATATCTTTATTATATACCTACTTTACAATTTTATGCTTGTCATATAAGTTAATTTTACCCAATATTAGAAATAATAAAAACACGAACACTCTTAAAAAGGAAGATCAATCTTGAAACAAACATTTTATATTTGGCACTCTGTGGCAAAGTCGAGTCGAGCACAGGGCTGTGTTTTAAATAAAATAAATAAATAAATAACGCTTCACACTCACAGCCCCACACTAGGATTCCCTGTGTCGTGGGCGCCATGGACACACACAAGACAGGAACACAACACACCCAGACCAGAAACAGAAATTCAAATTCATCATTCAAATCTCTGCTCTGCTGGGAATCGAACCCAGCACCCTCCGCGCAGCGCACCGGTGTCTTAACCACTGCTTGAGTAAGTATATAATATAAATCGCAAGCGAAACTCGAAATCGAATAACTGAGTACCGCCAGGCGCCACAATTATTGGTTGGCTGGCTGCAACCCACGTCCCACTGCTGGGCACGGGACTCCACCTCCTGGAGCATGCTCTCATTTGAATTGATGGAGAAAATACAATAATTATACGGATGGAACCACGATTGGAACAATAATAATTATGTTATCCAATAAATAATAAATAAATGAATATCGGTCCCTGTCACTGTATTCATAAATATATTTAACAAAAAATCATAAAACAAATTAATTACAAGCTTCAAATAAGCATGAAAAATATTTTAGTATGAAATGTGAACGAATGCTAAAAAATATGAACATCTCTTTGAGCTTTGTAACTAAACAAAGTAAAGAGAAAAAAATCTAAATCCATGTTGCTGCAGCTTTTTGCTCGTGAGTAGTAGCCTGCTCAAACTTTTGCAGTTTATATTTAATTTTTTGTGGTTAATATCACTGTTTTACTTCTCTCTTCTAAAATGCTTGTATTCTTCTTTGAAAAAGTACTTAGGGTTTTACGAAACGTAGAGATACTTAAGTTAGGATTACCTACCTTGGCAAAGTTATAATGTTACCGGTAAACGATGAACGATGTTTTTCAAAATTAAAAATGCTCACAAAAACGTAAAGTTGAATATTAAATACGAGTACAAAGGAAAACCAATAACTACAACAGAGACCACTAAATTTCTAGGTAAATTTATAGATAAAATAAATCAGTTAAAATGGGACACTTAAATTGAATATGTTTGTAAAAACTTGAACATCTTTTGCTTTGTATAATATATCAGTAAATAAGACAGCGATTTTATGTGCTTATTATGCGTACGTTGGCTCAATGCTTAGGTATGGCCTCGGATTATATTCTAGAGTAATGCAACAGGAGTGGACAGGACAGGGTATTTAGAGCACAAAAAATATATTAGAGCTATTTGTCGAAGATGACAAAATCTAATACATGCAAACCACACTTTCAAAACTTAAAGCTGTTAACACGTTCCTCGCTTTTTATTTATGAAGTTTCTATAATGGTAAAAAAAGAAATAGCAAACTATAAAACATTAAATTCAAAACTCATTAAATTCAAATTGTTATGCGCAATCTCTTCTATAACAAAATTATATTATTATAAACGAAGTGTTTATTGCATGGGACCTAAAATATAATTATAATAAATTGCCGTCTTCAATTAAAAATAAGGATAACGTGGTAGATTTTAAAAAGGAACTAAAAACATATCTACCTAACAGAAAAAGCGTATTACTCTGTAGCCGAATTTCATTATATTATTATAATACAACAAAATACTAATTGATTTAAATTAACTTTAATAAATAAAAATAATAATGAGGCTAAATTTACAATATAAAAGCCCCCACACAATGCTTCCTCATAGTCCAAGATCCCAAAGCGATCTGACATAACTTATTTTCACATATATGAAACCTTAGAGTTCTCAATGGCGTCTCATGTTCTCTGAATACCTGCGTCCTTGTGGAGCGCGCCCTGTGACACCTGGGCAAGTACCAGGTAAGAAAGGTAACTAAAAATAATAGTTACTTAACTTAAATTTACATGGCTGATTCGTATATATGTTTTGTAGAATATTATTCTAAAATAGCACCTATCATAACTTTTGTCAGACACTTTCCATGGACCAAAACTTTTGTAAGATGCTTTAAAGCTCCACAAAAAATATGTTTAGTTGCCTTGAGGGTTCTGTCAGGCACTTGTTTATTTAATTTATAATTTCATATTTGAAAATAATAATGCCTAGCATAATTATGAGGGTAGACTAAGATAACGCGCCGATCCGAGCTAACGCTGCCATCTTGTGTGAGACAGACGTCCACAGTTACAAAGTTATATTTTATTCGTCGGACAAATTGTAGTGACCAAACATCCCCTTAACACAAAAAATATTCAGCCGAGAGTAATGAGCGTGAGAGCGCTATACGCATGCGTCTCAGAGAGTGAAAGTCTGTGAAATTTATAGTAATAGTACAATTTTTTTTATACTAAGTGTATGAATTTTTATTATGTGAAATATGCACCTATTCTAAATTAAATAGACCTATACACTCTTCATAGTACCTAGGTAAGTGATAAATTATATCCTGTAGTAAAATTCACAAACATATTCACATTGGTTTTCTCTAGTAGTTCCCAGTTAGACGCGTATATAATTGCTACGAAGTTTGAAGATAAAATAATCGGATTAGTACGTTTCATTTGGTCCATATTAACACCGCCGCCCGCGAGCTTACACAAAGACATTCTCCGCCCGCTAAAACCAGTGCGGTCCTTTGTAAACAAATTTCATTTAGCAATTTCGTTAGCTTTGCACATTTTTTCGTATTTCATCCGTTCGCTAGCTCTGGGAGCACTCTCGTGATGAGTGCCACGTATAACTTTGTAGACGTGTCTTTAGGTTATTCCTAAGCCTGCTGGGGACATCCGTTTCCACGCACTCGAAAACTAATGACTGAGTATTCTGGTTTCTGTTTATAAACCAGATATATCCTACAGACAGTGATATAGCTGCGCGACCCGTACCCCTTTAAAATCAATGAATTCGGTAGGCGCAATCTGGAAATTGCCCTGTTAATGGAAATGAATTTAAATACTTACTATGTAAACATCGTTCATAGGCCAAACATTCACAGTGTTGACTTGATACGGATTTTTTTTGCCGTTTTAAGGCCAGACATTTTAAGGGGTTAAGTGTACTAAAAAGTTAAAAGTTCTTAATCGCTTAGAAAGCTACATAGGTTAGGTTAGGTAAGCGGCTGTTAAAAAATTACCGTTTTTTTGTCCTTAGGTCAAAATGTGGCTGGCTCGAGGGAATTGAATAATTTGGATTTTGTTATTCATGTTTGAAGTCTGAAGTCATCGAGATTATTCTATAATTTATAAATAACTTATTTTAGATAATGGAAGCTCGTAGAGCTTCTGATCTACCCAGCAATTAGGTAGCTAGGTAGATCAGAAGTTGTACGACTTCTAAGTCTGCAGAATACAGTCATGCAGAATACTTACAAAGTAATAGCAAGGCATGTATCTTACAGATTGTCAGACGGCCCAATAAAAGAAAAATATCTTCACCAATTGGCTCTATTAATTAGCCTCATAGTTAAGAAGCTTAGTTTTCAGTAAACGACAGTTCCTTTCAAAATTTTTTCTTCGTGGGGAGACATTTTTAATTAGAAAGTTACTTTGTCTTTGTCGAAATCACAGATTTATAAACTAAATGTCGTATAACGTGGTCGAAATGGAGTTTTTTCTGATGTTGCATTCAACAGCCGACGGAAAAGCATCAGAGTCCATTGTCTTATAGACGAACCTAGAACTTTTAATCAGCCTCAGCCTTTGACGTCGGAATTGGCTTTAGTTTTGAATATAACACAGAATATTTTGTTTCCTTTAGGTTCTTGTAATTTTAAGAAAGGAATTCTGACGTGCCTTGCTTAGAGATGGAAAATAAAATTGGAAAATATATCTATAGGTAGGTAAAATAACTTAATTTGCATATAATATGTAGGTATATTGTTCTAAATTAATCACCTGGCCTGACTCCAATACTCACAATAGGTACCCATAATATTGCACAAGCCTACCCTTAGGGCAACAAATATCTACTGGTTTGTTTCATACAAAATGCCCGCTAGCTGCCCGTTGGTGACATTAATGAATTGAACTTTACTGATACAATCACTGTGATATTGATGATGATTCAAATTTTAATGCAAAATGTTACACCTAATGATAATTTTAATTAAAATAATAATTTATTTTAGTATAAACCATTGCATGTAGGTATTCTAGAGTAGGTAGGTAAGTACATATGTTTTAATGTTAGTCGGATAGTTAAGTATATAGGTAAATTGAATATGTATTTAATCATCACATTGTTTTCTTTTGCCGTCTAAGCTTGAACGAAAATCTACCTCTATAAAAATGTATTTAATATGATGATGAGAGCTACACATAAGTGTTTCACGCAGCATAACTTATCTAATGATAGTAGGAACCCGCGTGGCCACCATTGTTTTAAAACCGCTGGGCCCGTTTTAAGAACGCACAGGCCGTATATGTGTCATTCTGAGCCACAAGTCATGCTCTACTCCAGCCTATATTCATACCTACTGCACATCTGTGCGTTTGTTAATTACTAAGATAGATACTTAGTCACTAAGTTATTTTCTTAGATTTATTTTGCAGTTATGAGTAACTAATAGAAAGTTATAAAAATAATAAAATCCCACTCTCCCTCTTTTTCTCTTCAGCCCACGGTAGTGTACAGTACCTACAGCAGTCCACTGATTCCAAGGCGCGCTACTGAGCGCAATCTTCGGCTGGACTTATCCAGTAACTTCCCGCCGCCTGGCGCAGGTCATGGTGCCATTGAGCAGGAGGATATGTCACGCTACGTTTGACGTGCTCCAGAAACCTTTTGCTCCAACGGTTGCACCGTCTGCGGCAGATATGTCCAGCCCATTGCTACTTCAGCTTGCTAGACTATTTTCTTATTATCTTTTGTCTACTATTGAGCTTATTGAGCAAAGGCGAATACGAGAGATAAATTAAAGACAAGGTTATAAGTATGTGTATCTATTATACTACATAAATTTTAGTTGACAAGTTCCTTCTTTAAAAATATTAGGGACCGTACAACAGTAGGTACAGCTAGAAGTATTAACTTCATCGAAAGTAATCACGGCCGAAATCCATAGCAATTTATTTGGTTACGCAAACATTCTCAATGATCAAAGCTTCATCAGAATGCTAATGACGATTTCCAGTCCTTGGCGTGCAGATGCGGTGGCCAGGTGGAGTTTCTCAATTAAATACTGGTCATTTATGCAACCGGCTACTTATCGATTAGCTCGACACCTTATATGGGCAAGTCCAGCTTCGTTGTCGAGTGATTTGCTTATATTGTCTTTTTTATAAGACAACTTTAACTGAACCGGCATTTAGCAACCTTTTTATTTCTAGGATTAGGAAACCTGGACGATTATTTTCAGTCACTAAAATTACATTTTCTTGTTTATGTTTTCAATCAAAATTAGTACTTATATGCTTATTAGGATCAAATCTATTTACGTAGATACGTACTAACTACTTAGGGTAAAAGGGTCACGAGGTCAAAAATTCAAGAAGCCGGTTAGGTATACCAATCTGCGTCAATAGTAGAATAGGTACCTACAGTCGGTTTTTCTCTTGTCCTATTTGGTATCTTTGCACTACTTTTTACTAAAAAAGTTTAAAATTTCGAGTCCGCCTTCTTGGATTTCAAAATTAATATATTTTTCATAATCCTCATTCAAAATAACCCAAAAACGATACTAACGACCTAGTGTTCAAAAATATTGTCTCCAAATAAAAAAAAAGTCAAATATCTTGGATATATAGACGGTATTTTCATAAATTTCATACGAACAAATTCTCATAGAAATGAGAGCCGTGCTATAAGATAGCTTACTTATAGATATTCGTAAAGTAAATAAAAAAACTTTGGTTGTAATTTGCAAAGTTGTACTTTGTCTAAAATGTGATTCGAGATCTTGGTACAAAAGCAAAACATAGGTCTTGTTTAAAAAAAGAAACCTAGATAAATCGATTTTTCACTTCCAAAAACCCCTATTGTACAAGTTTCATCGAAATCCATGACATTATATAAAACGGCATTATAAAGATAGATAGGTATGATTATGAGCATATTCGTATAAACATAATAATTATACAAATATTTCTCGTCACATAGAATAGTAACATTTTTAGTACCTCAACTAAAATACTAGACTCTCAGAACAGAAAAGGTTTATAATGTCTGACTGAGGGTAAGTCCATCTTATGGCGGTCTTACCCCCTTTACCCAGACGGACTTCCCCAACACAAGCTTTAAGAGTATCAAAAGAAATGCAGATATTTCAAAAATTTAACCAGTTTTTTATAACTGTTATAAATAAATTAAAGTAGCCTATTAATAATGACGTTTTAGTATAAATTTTTATCAAAAATACTTTTAAAACACGCCAAAAAGTCAAAATTAACTCGAACACCATACATTTTTGAAGGCCATTTTCATTACAAAAACCGTCTCATAATCCGATCAATTTATCTTTATTCGGTCGAGCATAGATAACAGAAATCCAATTTATAAGATATTATAACTCTAATTCTCAATCTAATTAATTAAAGAATCAGCTATAAAGTCTGGCTGATCCTTTGAAATAGCATTGGAGTTTCGTGATGCGCAATGCACAAAAGTTGCATTCGAACAATATTTCCTGTCCTTGAGGCAGAGGTGTGAGCCACTTTAATTTTTTGAATATTGATAGACGTGCAGCTGTTCTTAATTCAAAAGCAGAAAGATTAGTTGCCGCGTGCCGCGTGCTCTTTCTCTCTCTTCGATACTTTTAGGCCGAAACACATTGTTATTAAAGACAGCTGCATTACACGCTCCTATTAAAAAATGAGCACAGCCCCGAACTCCTCTACCTGCGAGGCAGTTTTTTGGTTTCTTCAAGCCTACGCTTACCAATAAAACAAGTATAATAAGTAATATCGATTTATGTAGATACCTACCTATCTTTACAATATTTGTTAGAGTATTTTGTCATAAAGACCCTTTGCGATTTATATTACAGGCTGGATGATATTTATTTATTTTTCCACGGTGTTCTACCTATGTGTCTATGAGCCAGTTTTTAACTCGTGTCGGAACTGGGAAGTTTGCTAACTATCCTATGAAGCTCATACCAGCAAAATCAACCACCTACTCAGATGCATATTGAGTGGTGGTTTAGCAAAACTCAATTACCTACAAAGAGACAATAATGTGATAATGATGATTAAATTACTTCTGATGTTAGACTGATGCCTAGATCTATGCTTTTCGTATTTGGTAAAATTGATTTTTTTTTACGTAAAATGACGTTGAATGTCTTGATGTGTGAGGTAACAATTAACATAATAAAATCAGTAGATACTTATGCCAGCATCTACTTTCATATGAGGGCACCAGAGTTTCCCTTGCACTGCAAAAAATAATACAAGGGTGATTATTTTGTGTGTTATTCATCTATCCATCCATCCTCACAAACTTTCACATTTTATGTAATCTAATAGATAGTACCTAGTAGGATGTTGGTGTATAAAGGTGATTATAGACAGATTTCATAGGCTATACTGCCGCTGCACCGGTGCGCGGTGCCGCGGTAGCGTTGCAAAGGTAAATCGTGGCGTCCTAGCTAGCATATGCCGCGCACAGCCGCACATCTGTCCTACCTATCTGGCGCTAAGTAGCGCACGGGCCGCGCGCTCCTACAGGCTGCTCCCGGTTTTCATTTAGGTAGTTCTGAATATTATTATATTTATTACACTTTAAAAACATATTATTATTATATCAGTTCAAGACTGAACGAAGGTTAAAAAATCGCGTTTCAAATTCAACTGAAAGAAATATAAATCTATTTATATTATTACCAAATTATAAAGGTTATCATAATATCTAATAGTTACCTACTAACTACTATCTGATATTATCATCGAAAGAATTTACTCTCAAACATAGTTCTTCATGGTTTCACTTACCTCCAGCTCGTAATCTGCTGAGAATCAACTCGTAATAATTGATGTCTTACCTATGTTTTGGTTGGAAATGTGTGGTTGTTCGAGAGTTCTTACTTTCTTCAGGCGGCCATCGACTAACAAAACCACTTACCCACAACCTCGGATACGGTTTATATGGGTAGGTATATATTTTTAGAAAACAATAAGTATACTTAGGTATATTATCTGAACTGTAGTCTATTATTCTCAGACGATGAACTATAGTATTACTATATTAGGGAAGTGTTTGCCTCAAGGACCGTAATTAGACTAACCGAACGTTTAAACCCAATTAAGTGGCACAGAAGCTCACATATCTACATATGTGGGTCAGTGTAATACGAGGCAGTATCCAGAGTTGAAGGCAGCTAAGTAAAATATAGTACGTAGGTATAAATTGTAGTAGGTAGTATAGTGTGTAGTCATCGATATTAAAATGTTTTTAATCTATTAGTGACTATGAAACACATTAAAGAAACCACAGCTATAGTAAATTATGCCTAAAAACAAATAAATTATAAATATTTTGATTTTAATTAATAGGGAAAATAAACTTTGTGAAAGATTCTTCCCCAAGATGTTGGTATATTTTTAAATCATTAGACGCACTATCTTGGTTCCTCGATATGGCCCTACCGATCGTCATCAACCTGTATATCGATATCGGCCGAGATCGCGGCGACACCTGCGCCCGTGCACCTGCCCTCCTCTGATTCGCCAAAAACGAACAGTCGGACACATCACCTGCCGCACATCGATACTCTTGTTTATCGAATATCGACTATCGGTCTTGTTTTACAATAGTTTACCACTCAAGTACATTCAGTTCATTTAAACCAGGACTGCTAGGCTACAATAGACCATTTCTTTCAATTAACTTGTAACTTACATTAAGTTTTAAGTACGTTACGATCACAAATGATCCCATTATGAATCGGGCTGACCTATTTCTCTGAATCCTTATAGGAAACGAAGCGAAGAAACTGTGTCAAATAACGGGAGATAAAATGCAATGATATTTATTTTTTGTCTTTCACTCTCACTCTTTCACCATGTCTCAATGACACGTGCATTCTTTTGAGATTATTGTTAAAAACATTTTACCGCCAAGGCTGAATTACCTACGTGCAACAGTTAGTTCAATTTGCAACAAAGTGAGGAGCATGACTGGTACCGACTGTTGCTCCAATTAGTGGTAAAATTACGTAACACCTAACAACAATTTAATACATTTCAAGTGATAGTAGAGTTTATGTCATCTGTTAAAATAAATTAATAAAAAATGATTTATTAGCTATAGTTGTATCAATACTATCTGTTTTCAATTAATGTGACAGTTGCCAAACTGGATAGTAGGTAATTGAGGGAAGCGGTGTGGACCAGGTGCCGGGCCTTCAATTTGTAACGCTATCTTAAAAAGATATAAATTAAACACATATACTTTTTTAAACACTTGTTTATTTAAATGGACGGTGGCATTTATCACATTTTTGTGTACAAAAACATTGAAAAGATCTTATATACCTAGGTATATTACCATATAACAATCATTATAATTACATTTAGATATCTATTTTATCTTTGTGCACATGGTTATCTTTCAATAGGGAAACACATAATTGAAACAATTGACTTATTTTATCTAATTTTTTTAAATTTAAGTAGACGTCTTGATAATATTTGACTTTAATTACTTTTAATTAAATTTTATCCAATGACATATTATATTGAACGAATGATTTAAAAAAAATAAACGATATTAGAAACAAGGATTTTTCAAAAATATGGTAGATACTAAGTAGGTACTTTATAAGTATTATGTAGATAGTGAGCGGTGATAGCCCAGTGGCTTAGAATTCGTCTTCGAATCGAGGGGTCCGGGTTCGAATCCCAGTGGCACGCACCAATGACTTTGTAAGTTACGGTGAAGGAAAACATCGTGAGGAAACCTGCATGCCTGAGAGTTCAGAAAAAAAAAGTCCTCAAACGCATGTGAAGTCCACCAACCCGCACTAGGCCTAGTGGTGGACTAAGGCCTACATCCCTCTCATTGTGAGAGGAGACCCGACCCAGTAGTGGGTCATTAATGGGTTACTGACATGTAGATAGTTATACCTAGGGATAGACGAACAATTCACTGTTTTTTAATAGTGTTACCTTATGGTCTATTCACATGTATACTAACACGTAACAAACAGATATTCTTTAATACAATGTACCTATATGGGCGTATTTACAAGTACCTACTGTACTGGAACGGAGTGTTTCCGCAGCAGTCAGTGCCTGACAGGGTCGGCCACTGAACACGCTACTTACGAGTACGTGCTGGTAGATGTGAGAGCTATATTCGTGCGTCGTGTGCATGTGTCAATTTGGTAAAAAGACAGCAAACATGAAGGCATTCACTAACATAGTAATTATGCAAAATTTCATATTTTGTGGTATTTCAATAATGAAGGCAGGTGTAAGCCGAAGTCTCACAATTAAACGGTTGACGGCACAATACGCGCCTACGTGGTGCGCTCAGCGGACAACTGTCGCGCGTGAAACACCACAAAATATTCCCTACTCAAATTACAGCATATGGAATTTAAAAAAAATTAAGTGTGAGAAAATTTTGTAAGTATCCAGCCTTGGGCTCCAACTTGAAAAATAAGTAAAAAACACTGAGGTTTTAGCCTTGAGACGTTGGTGGCTCCCACTTAATAAGATCACAAAATATTGGCTTTTAAATCCAAAAGTGTATATATAACATGAATGTATATTAACAGTTTGGTTTGATTGTTTACATATGCTGTAAATGATTTTGAAAAAATCATTTCATAACAAACTTATATTCCGATAGACACACTACTTAAATTTGGGGCACAATGCAAACATTCTTCAAACATCCTATGTTGTTGCAATTTTGAAAAAGGTGTCAACATTTCTCCCAACTCCACTAAAAACGAGGGCGCCACAAAATCGATATTTTTAATCTGTATGAAGTGCAGTGTTGTTCTGTACACCACAAGGACAGTCAGTCAGCCTTTGGATAAAAAATTGGGGAATATCTACTATTACAACGCTATTTAAATGCAATACGAGTACAATTTATAATATTTCAAATCTTAAATTTTTCTTATTAGTAAGTATTTAATTATTGGTAAAAAATTGCAGAAACTAATCTTTATACTTAAAAATAAATAATAATAATGAAAAAACGGGTTCAATTAAAATTTATAATACACGTACGGTTTTCACAACTTTAACTCTAATATTGTCAAGTTGCCATTCTATAAGAGAAGTGATAATTTATTTAGAATGTGAGTGTAAATAGATCAGTTTCATTTCTATTCGTGCCCTATTTTCTGTCTGCGAAATTTTCTGCGTAGATATGGATTATAGATTTGGGTCCAAAGGACGATAATAATTGCCAGAAACGTAAATACAGAAAACAAGCTGTCAGTGTACCAGATAAGTAAATAAGATCATTCTTTCCACAATCCTTTCAGCTGTTTTTGTATAAAAGCGGTACCTAACTAACTCTTTTGCATTCATTATTTTAGTAAGAATTCCAATAAGTAGGAAATGAACTTGTAGCTAGTTCTTTTTCACGGGAATTACAATCCATAACTTTAGCAAGATTAGTATTATTTTTTGTGTCGGTCTGTTGTATAGGTCCTACAAATACATACAAGTCGTACTTGTCTACGACACCCTCGTCTGCTCGACGAGGGAATAAGTGTAAAGGGTTATTAATTTATTCTGGATAGTATCAACATCCCTTCTGTATTACTAACGCCAAGATAGCTGTCCATTGGTGGGGCTGTCCGGCGTGGTGACAAGAGAACCGTTGTACAACGAGTCGTCCGCGTCGTCCTCATCTCTCGAGTCTTCAGGCGGCTGCCGGCAAAACGGACAGTGGCCCTTCGTGACAAGCTGTATTTCGTAATCTTCCATGTAGAACAGCTGAAACGACGTACCGTCATTAAAAATCGCCAAAATTTTAACATTGACACGCAATGCAAAAATCGATTAGTTAAAGATGAAGTAGGTAGCGCTTGAATTCTTCGACGTTAAATGCGATGTAACCGATAAGGAGGCATATTTACAACGCAAAAAGCTGAAAGAAATTATTAACTGGTTATCGACAGTGAAGTTTTAGTTAATGAAAGTAATTTATAATGATTATGATATCTGACGGTCACGAGGTGCTGAATTATTTTGGAAATTTTGCTGCCAGTAATATAGTGAATAAACGACACTTCCTATTTACTTTCGAAAGTCTCAAGCTTTTTACCTTTTAATCGTCCCGATAAACTTCTTCAGACTTCATCTCGCTCGGTCGACACTTTACATTTTACATAGACAAAAAGTAGCCTTCCTTATGAATGGGGCTATTATATACAAAATTATTGTTTCAAACCTAAGACTAAAATTGATCGTGTAAAATCATAGCAATAAACGTACAATCTAACAGCATATTTAACAACATAATAGCCAGTGGCGTAACTATACCCACAAAGGCACCAGTTATTTTTTTAAATGTCTGTCTTTCTAGTGTGAGTTAGTTTAAATTAGACGTAACTTAACTTCAAATTAGACATAACTAAATACCTCTCCGCGATGCATTTCGTATTGATGGTCCCGGTATTACGATGCAGTTGCATGCATCATGTTCGCGGGAAGGCATTACTTATTTATATTGGTACGTTTACTATAATTTTAATTTAAAAAAAATCTGGATTTCTTTTGGGCACGCGATCTCTCGGGCCGGTCCCCCTTAGGCTCCGAACCTGCCACCCTATAGTTAGGCGCTGATAGTACGTAGTGTCAGGTCAGTGCACTTACGGTCTGGCAAGTGGGGCAGGGCGCGACGGGCAGCTCGGGCAGCATGTTGCGGTAGAGCAGCGGCGGCAGCGGCGCGCGCCGGGAGCACACCACGCTGGCCGGGCTCAGCCGCAGCAGCGCGCCGCGCCCGCACACCACCACGCCGCGACTGTCCTCCTGGTACATACAATACGAACCATCAACGGTGCGTTCCACTAAGCGCCCACAACTATCAAAATGCTCCTTTAGTCGTTCCACATAACGACCGCGGTTGTCGTGGTCGCGGCGAACACGTCACTTATGACGTCATGACTTACGCTCACGCAAAGGTCACGACGACCCATATAAAAAGGTGGGTCGAAGTGATCGTTGAGAACATTTTCAAACCGTAAAACTTACGTTATTTCATGCGGAAAGAGACATTTTAGTAGAAGTGAATGTTTCTGCAGTGGATGCTCAACGTGTTTCCGCAGGTAAATATTGCAGTTTTTTTGTGTTCAAATTTTTCTTTGATTGCCAATAATATAAACTAACTTTAGAAATGAAAATAAAGTTAGCTTTCTTTAAGTTAGTTTTCTTATTAATGTTTTTTAATTTCAAATCAATTTAAGTAAACAATCATTAATTAAGTTATTTTCAAGGCTTACAGATTATAACCTAACCTCTTAAAAATTTTGCTTTCTTATTACTAACTCGAAGTTTGTATTATTTACCTCCACGCTCAAAACGCTCTATAATCCATTTGACTTAAGTTTACGACAGTAACGCTCCCAAGCAAGTGGGACGAGAAAAACTGCGATCGTGAGCGTGATCGTTGTGAACGCTTAGAGGAAACGCACCCCAATAGGGTATTACGGCTCATGTCAAAAAAACACGGTCTCGGCCGTCTCGGCGCTGCCGCCATGCTTGTGACGTCACTCGCAGTGTAAACAATACATTTCAGTAAAGGAAGAAAGTTAATTTTGCAAAAACAAAATGAGTTACAGTCCTTGTTGTTGGTGTCTCGTGCCTGAATACAAGAGTACAAGCATTAAAACGCCAGGAAAGTACTTACATACTTAACGTTCCTCAATTCAGATGAACAGAATTATTTCTGCTCATCTGAATTGATTGCATGGATTGCATGCGAAAAATTTCGCCATTCACACAAATCACACACTTTCACAAATTTCTTCCATGATAAAATTATATTATTATTTCGAATTGTCTGTGGCGGTGTTCAAGAAAACTGAGAAAACGCAAATTATCAATAAAAAATATAGGTCAACAAAGACTCCATTGTTTATTTACACTGCTAATGACGTCACTCCGATAGCTTTCATGGCGTATAGCGTGTTTGACATTTGAGAAACAGATTAACAAACCTGAATTTTAAAATTGAAATACATTTTTCAGAACAGAAATCACCATTTTTCACTTGCTTTTAACAAAATCTATCTTACAAAATCTATATTACATAATTTTGGATTTTTCACTGCAAAAGGCATTATAAAATCATCGCTCGTTACTGTCATTGATACAAAACGAATTACTTTAAACATTTTTTTTAAATAACAACTGTCTTTACGTTGAGTACATAAGGCAGCAAAAAATTCGTTAGTTTCCAAAATGGCACGATGGTCACCATTACATCATCATCTCAAAGTCAACTATGTATGTACAACTAACTATAAGAACCGTACCTCATCGGGATGCTATGGCTCTAATAGCTCTGGAATGAAGACAGTGCAAAAATATAGAGGTAATATTATTTTTTATAAATAAAGTATATACCTCATCGATTTTATCTAAAAATGGATCATTGGCATCTACGTCGTCGGGGTCAATTCTCAGTATGTCAGCATTTTCGGTGCCTTCTTCTTTGTCCGTTCCCTTCGGCAGCGGCATCCTCTCGATCAGTTCAAATGCCTCTTCGTACGTTATTCCTTCCGATGGTTCAAACTGCACCAATGGTAGCACTTCTGTAAAGAAAACATTAGGTCCAACTGTAAAATTAACCAGTCGATAAAAACTATGATACACTCTCTCTTTCTCTCTCTCTTCACCCGAAAGTGATCCACTGCTGGACATAGGCCTGTCCCGAGGCGCGCCACAGAGCCCGATCTTCGGCTCTCCTCATCCAGTTGCTTCCCGCCGCCCGACGCAGATCGTCGCGCCACCGAGCAGGAGGCGTCCCACACTACGTAAAAAACCTTCCATGGAAAGCGCCCATGATACACGTCAGTTATCAAAGAAATATTGTAATTACTAGTAACTCGGGCAAATGGCGCTAATAGTCGCCACCAACGTACAATCTAGGTAAATCCTGCTTAGCGATAAAGAATTATGCGGTAATAGTAAAAAAGGTAAATAATTAATTATTAAGTTGTCCTAGTACGAAGGTAGCACAAGCTGGGAAACCACCGACCTATTAGAAAAGCCTGCGGTTGTATGACTATGTTGCTCCCACAACACTAACTGCTATGAACGAATGAAACGCAATGATAGTTAGGTACAGATGATTAAAATAATAAATATCGTGAGAAGCGAGGTCTTTTTTTGATGTTTAAACTCTGAAGTGTTCAAATCTGAAACAGTAAAAATTTGAATATTATGTTTTTATGATAATGATAATAACTAATATTTTTAATGTTATTCTTATCTACACTATGTGTCCTTTTCCTAGGAACACATGAAAACATGCATAGGTTTTCTCGCGATGCATTCCTTTGCCGTTAGAGCAGCTGGTATTTAATTTTGTTAAACGTATATAAGTTTGAAAATCCATTGGTGCGAGCCGCTGGGAGTCGAATACTTAGCGACTGTGCTTTGTGTTACATTATGTTGATTCAAATACAAATGTAAATTAAATTCATATATTCATTTGTATGTATAAAACCATCAACTGTTACATAGCGAAACATAAATGAGCGATAATGTTGCACCGATTTCTCGCTGCCGATAGGACTCGCACGTAATAATTACCCGTGCACAATGGCATTCAAGCGAAGTAGGTTAAGCAGGAATCCTGGGTCTCATTCAGGTACAATTGCTATTCACACAATTGTTAACAACCGGACGGATTTTCTAGGGATCAAACCTGGTAAAATATGACCAATTAAAACTAAATACACCAGTCTACTACTTTGTCGTGTTTACCTAATTAAATAGAGGCAATTAGTCAATTAGGGTAAGGTTGCTCAAGTCGTACCCCCTAAGGAAATTATGCTATAATATTCACGGCAATTGAAATAATACAAAATATTGTACATTTACTGAATCTTTATTTAGTTGAGTAATCATCAAAAATCACAGAAACTTAAAATATTGTTGTTAAAATATGTATTTTAACGTTTTTAAAAAACATACCTTCGGTACGATTAAGGCGCCTAGTTGCCTAATTCGTACCACATATATCCTTAGTCGTACTTAGAAAATAAACTTTAGTGGAGATATAATAAACTATATAGAAAAATGCTTTATAACAAGAGATCAATCAATTCAACGAAGTTAAAATTAGAAACAACTCAGTTTGAGATTAACTTAAACATTTTTTTTGGAATATATTTTGGTCAGTAACAAAATCTTTGACAAACAAAACTAAAACAATTAAAAGTAACTATAACACGTTGAAATTGGCACAACCACGATTCTTTAGCTTTCATTTTTTTGTTCTTCTTGAATTTCTCATCTGAACTTCTTTTTATATTTTTGTTTATTACTTTTTCTGTTTTTACTTTTTTCATATGTACCTAGTATAGGCTTCTTCTTTTCATTCATGGTTTCCTTGGCTTCCATTTCATTTTTGTAAACACTTGAAGTTAATTCCATTGTTAATTACCTAAGTTAATAACTTTCTTCATTTTTTAATCACTGTTTTTATGTAAAGCACTGGAGATAAAACATTCAAGTGATACTTTATTTGTTCATTATTGGAAATTTTATCAACTGTGGACGGTTCAGGTTGAACGATGAGCAATGTTGAATCTCTCAGTATTGTTTATTATATCTCCACTCCGATGCTTCTGTCATATCTTCTTGCTTCTAAGTGTTGTACTTTCTCTTCTCCATATTTATTGCCTGATAAAGACTTATGCAAATTATCATAACAATTTTCTTAATACCTAAGTCGTACCGGTACGAGTAAAGAATTTTGAACAGGTACGACATAAGCAGAGGGGTCTTCCAAGTTGAAAAATAAAATTACTGACATAACCTAAAAATGTTCTACTTTTTGAGTATGCCCAAACAATTGACAGATAAGTAATAAAAATGGATGCAAACAAAGAAGAAAGGTAAGGATCACATTCCTGCCAAAAAAAGCTTACGAATGAGTCATTCATTTTACATGAAAGTGATAAAAAACATACTTTTAAAATTATTTTCGCTTCACGATGCCGGCCGCCTAACCACTTGTTTACGTTTGCTCGCACGACTAAATAGTTCACATTAACGACACTAGATGGCCCAATTTAAAGGTATCAGACGAGATATTGGTGGGGTACGACTATGGCCGTGGTACGACTTGAGCAACCTTACCCTATGCAACATTGTAACGCCATTGAGTAGGACAGGATTCCCATCAATAAATGTTTCATCATTAATTATTAGTTATCTTGATAGCTTGATAATCCAGGATTTGTTTTACGAGAAACACAATTCCAATTTTCCACCGATTAATTTTGTATATTCATAATCTATACATCTATACATATTATAAAGAGGAAACATTTGTATTTTTGTATGTTTGCAACGAATAAACTCAAAAACTACTGGGCCGATTTCAAAAATTCTTTCACCATTAGAAAGCTACATTCAGCCTGAGTAACATAGGCTATATGAAAAAAATGAAAATCCAAGATGGCCGCCGCCACAAAATGGCGGATGACATATTTATTCCGCAACTTCCTCAATATGGGTATCAAATGAAAGGGTTTGTTTAGTAGAATAGAGCTCACTATAAAAAAATGAAAATCCAAGATGGCCGCCGCCATAAAATGGCGGATTGCATGTTTTTTTCCGCAACTACCTCAAAATGGGTATCAAATGAAAGGGCTTGATTGGTAGAATAGAGCTCACTATGAAAAAAATTAAAATCCAAGATGGTCGCCGTAACAAAGTGGAGTATTAAATATTTTCCACAACTTCCTCAATATGGATATCAAATGAAAGGGCTTCATAGGTTGAATAGAGCTCACTATGAAAAAAATGAAAATCCAAGATGGCCGCCGCCACAAAATCGCGGATTACATATTTATTCCACAACTACCTCAATATGGGTATCAAATGAAAGGGCTTGATTAGTAGAAGAGCTAACAATAACAAATGAAAATCCAAGATGGCCGCCGTCACAAAATGGCGGGTTGCATATTTTTTTCATGCCTACCTCAATATGGGTATCAAATGAAAGTGCTTGATTAGTAGAATAGAGCTCACTATAAAAAATGAAAATCGAAGATGGCCGCCGCCACAAAATGGCGGGTTACAATTTTTTTCCGCGCCTACCTCAATATGGGTTTCAGATGAAAGGGCTTGGTTGGTAGAATAGATCTCACTATAAATAATGAAAATTCAAGATGGCCGCCGCAACAAAGTGGCGCATTACATATTTTCTACAACTGCTTCAATATGGGTATCAAATGAAAGGGCTTGATTAGTAGAATAGAGCTCATTCTCAAAATTAAAAATAAAGTCAATAGAATGAGAAGTATCAACTAACAACAAAACTAAAAACTTGAAAATAAAAATTAAATTAATAAAAATGATGTGGTGTTATGGGACACCAAGTCGAACGAATAAGTCATAGAAATAGAAATGTGCATGTTATTCATAACTTTTTATTAATCCTTATCCAAATAAATTATTTTGTATTCAAAATTGTTTCGATACCCGTAGATTACTTTTTGCATTTTTCAAATCGTATATTCCTTTCAAAAGATATTTGGAGAGGAGAGGGGAGGATAGAGCTAAGGAGGATCATCTGTATACATGAAAAAGTGTCCGTCGAAATGCATTAAACTAGGGTGGCGCCACTTTATTGTTGTGCCACTGTATATTTGTGTGTGTGTGTATGTTTGTAACATAGGCTATATTATTGCTAGAAAAGATTAGGGACCCTTGCTAAAACTTAAGTAACGTAACCCAAGGTGTAAAAAAGTGCCCTAAAACGTCTTTTGTCGCAAGCGCTGCGGAAACTATTGATGATAGAACAAAAGTATGTGGTACAATATTAAAGAACATAATTATTTCTACTGCAATACCGACCAAAATTAAAAAAAAAAAATTAAAAAAATTAGACCATGATATCCATGTCATGTCATGCAGCGGTGATAGCCCAGTGGCTTAGAATTCGACCTTGAATCGAGGGATACGGGTTCGAATCCCAGTGGCATACACCAATGACGTTGTAAAAAAAGTTATGTAAGCTTTATAAAAAATTAAATATCACCTGCTGTTACGGTGAAGGAAAACATCGTGAGGAAACCTGCATGCCTGAGAGTACACAAAAAAAATGTTCTCAAAGGCATGCGAAGTCCACCAACCCGCAGTAGGCCAGCGTGGTGGACTAAGGCCTACATCCTTCTCATTGTAGATTGATCCGACTCTGTAGTGGGTCATTAATGGGTTACTGACATGGATGTCAGTACCCATTAAACAACTCCTCTCACAATGAGAAGGATGTAGGTCTTTGTCCACCTCGCTGGCCTGCTGCGGGTTGGTGGACTTCACATACCTTTGAGAACATTTGTTTTTATGAAATCTCAGGCATGCAGGTTTCCTCACGATGTTTTCTTTCACTGTAACAGCAGGTGATATTTGATTTTTTATAAAGCTTACATAACTTTTTTTACAACGTCATTGGTGTATGCCACTGGGATTCGAACCCGTATCCCTCGATTCAAGGTCGAATTCTAAGCCACTGGGCTATCTGTTACTTCTGTTATTCATACTTTTGCTTAAATCCTTATCCAAATATTTTTCGTTGTAACTAACGTGTTAAAGTTGTTTGGTTTTCGCAATGGACTTGGTGGTGGAAAGTTGACTGTGTTTCAAAAGCTTTTGATATTAGTCAAATTAATAATTGGCAGAGCAAAGCCTGCCGGGTCAGCTAGTCTATAATATACAAAAAAAAGTTAAACGATATTGTCGTTCAGCAGTTTAGTACGGATTAAGTACGAGAAAGGATATTTTGAAATGTGAAAATAAAACTGAAAAGAATTGAAGTGACAATAAATAAAGAAAAAGGTCGCGCCTTTTACTTGCTCAAAAACATACCTATAACTACGTTTTTCTACTTTACGCTTGCTTTAATTGCACTTCTCAAAAATGTCATTATGAATAGGTACCAAAGAAAAATTCCGTTGGATTTAAAAATTTGGGACCAGAAATAGAAGCCAAGCTATTCTAAAGAAGTAAAATCAAAAATATTGTTTTGACATAATTTTGGATTTAATCCGAAACCCCATTTTTAAATACCGATTTTGAAATATATTTTGGTATTGCGATCCTAAATGAAAACAATTTCACGAGGAGGCTGTTGGCAATCAATTATATGAAATTATATTATATGAAAAGCCGCTACAAGTGGCCCGGATACAGTGGATCGAGGTGAAACTCGAATGCGCGCCGACTGTATTTTTGGTTCCAACCGCAAATGAATTTCTTAAGCCAACCCAATGTGAATATAAATTTTGAATTAAATCCTGAAATGCCAAACTTTTCCAAGCTCTTTTTCATATATTTTATATAACAAAGAGTAGTTATTTATAAAAAAAAATACCAAGAAAACAAGCAAGGGGTTTTTTCCAAAACGGGCGGGCTGCAAAAATACATCAGACGAAACATTGTGCTCGCGGCGTGGGTTTCAATAACTGATCTTCGCATACGAATTGGATATTGTTTGGTTTTAAGATACTCGCTTTAATTGATATAAAATAACAGATTTTGCCTGGCAACCAAACATTATCATAAATTATTGAAATCGGCCTTAATAGTAGGCCAAGAGATTTCGGGATTTACCTTGGATTTACTAAAGCGCGGCAGAGTAATATACAGGGGGATACCATGGACCCGGTTAAGGACCGCCACCAAATATGAGCACCATATAATTGTATATGAGGTGTGAGGCCTTGTCCGTCCGATCGTGTTAGTGAGTGAGCAATTACTCGTCATAGCGACAACCACGAGTCCTTTTTTACATGCTTTATATTAGCTTCACCCGTATGTTTGTTTCTAACCGACTCCTTTGGGCGCGATTTTGACCCAGTTTAAACGGTAAGATTTCGTTCAATTTTGTACATTTATCGAGGACCGATGACAATACACTAATTTGATAAAATTATTCCATTTATCAAAGCAAAATATGAATTTTTCATATGATTTACTTAATTAATGAGAAGCCATTCTAATACTATAAATGAATACTGTAGATACAGGGTGACAAGGTACCGTGCGTGGCCAGTGAAACGGCGGGCGCATGTCCGCAACGCGGGCATTTCGGCGCCAGCGCGGGGCAGTGGCGGCGGCAGCGCCAGCACAGCGGCGACACGTCCTCCTCGCGGCCCGCGCCCTCCCGCCCGCCGCTCGCGCCGCCGCCGCCGCCGCCGCTCTTCAGCGCCAGCAGCTCCACGCTCTCCTGTCGATCCAAATCATTATTAGCTATGTCGCGGCAGTCGCGGTACCCAAGTGATATGTACGAGGGAGCGCCACACAGACATGTACGACCACGCGTGACGACAGAAACCGCCAATATCGTATAAAAAACGGTACACATGCATGACAACATAAGCTGCCAATAATGTAAACAATAAAATACACATAATATGCCTGTGCTTAGACAGAGAGCTCACGCATGCCTGGTAAGAGGTGCCGGCAGCCCAGGTAGTTAACAAAATCACATTTAGGATTATACAAATTTCGAAAATGTTCCTCATACTTTAATTTAAAATAATTATATATTTTCTGAATATCGAAAAAGGTGTCAAAAATATAATTGTACGTTTTTGAATTATTACCAATCACCATAATATTATGTTTCATTATCATTATTATACAGTTCTGGAACCAAAAAAGTGTGCAGCCTTCTTGTGCATATTCGTATAAGATATTTACCAAGAAACACTAATTTCATCATCAAAATGATGTGAAAAAATTATAATATGGACTGACCTGAAATTTTTGCGGTATTTGCAGCCCCATTATCTTGTCCAACATCTGTCGCGCCAACGACAACACGTTCAGGGTCTTTGCTTGTTTAGCGACGCATAGATATAAGCAGCTGTACGTCGAGTCAAGAATGATATTAATCCGAATAGTGAATGGAATTAAATAATATGTACATATATTTAGGACACATGGATTTCCGACTCCAAATAAGGCGGCGAGTACTAGGCTTTGGTAAATTGACAGCTGATAAACATACTGATACATATAATTTACACTTCTTTTAGCCTTTAGCCTTTCTTCCTGTTAGCCTTTCGTAGTTCACTGCTGGACATGGGCCTTCCCTAATAGACGTCACTTCGTCTGGACATCTGGCAGCAGTCTTATTCAAGCCGCGGGCGATCGACAGTCAACTGATGCTAAGTACGTTGTGTGTTACTTTTTGTACAATAAAGAGCTCCGTTATTGTAGTTACACCTATTTTATAAAGAACTAGCTGACCCGGCAGGCTTTGCTCTGCCAATTATTAATTTGACTAATATCAAAAGCTTTTGAAACACAGTCAACTTTCCACCACCAAGTCCATTGCGAAAACCAAACAACTTTAACACGTTAGTTACAACGAAAAATATTTGGATAAGGATTTAAGCAAAAGTATGAATAACAGAAGTAACAGATAGCCCAGTGGCTTAGAATTCGACCTTGAATCGAGGGATACGGGTTCGAATCCCAGTGGCATACACCAATGACGTTGTAAAAAAAGTTATGTAAGCTTTATAAAAAATCAAATATCACCTGCTGTTACAGTGAAAGAAAACATCGTGAGGAAACCTGCATGCCTGAGATTTCATAAAAACAAATGTTCTCAAAGGTATGTGAAGTCCACCAACCCGCAGCAGGCCAGCGTGGTGGACAAAGACCTACATCCTTCTCATTGTGAGAGGAGTTGTTTAATGGGTACTGACATCCATGTCAGTAACCCATTAATGACCCACTACAGAGTCGGATCAATCTACAATGAGAAGGATGTAGGCCTTAGTCCACCACGCTGGCCTACTGCGGGTTGGTGGACTTCGCATGCCTTTGAGAACATTTTTTTTGTGTACTCTCAGGCATGCAGGTTTCCTCACGATGTTTTCCTTCACCGTAACAGCAGGTGATATTTAATTTTTTATAAAGCTTACATAACTTTTTTTACAACGTCATTGGTGTATGCCACTGGGATTCGAACCCGTATCCCTCGATTCAAGGTCGAATTCTAAGCCACTGGGCTATCACCGCTGCATGACATGACATGGATATCATGGTCTAATTTTTTTATTTTTTTTTTTTAATTTTGGTCGGTATTGCAGTAGAAATAATTATGTTCTTTAATATTGTACCACATACTTTTGTTCTATCATCAATAGTTTCCGCAGCGCTTGCGACAAAAGACGTTTTAGGGCACTTTTTTACACCTTGGGTTACGTTACTTAAGTTTTAGCAAGGGTCCCTAATCTTTTCTAGCAATAATATAGCCTATGTTACTCAGGGTGAATGTAGCTTTCCATGATGAAAGAATTTTTGAAATCGGCACAGTAGTTTTTGAGATTATTCATTACAAACATACACACACACACAAATATACAGTGGCACAACAATAAAGTGGCGCCACCCTAGTTTAATGCATTTCGACGGACACTTTTTCATGTATACAGATGATCCTCCTTAGCTCTATCCTCCCCTCTCCTCTCCAAATATCTTTTGAAAGGAATATACGATTTGAAAAATGCAAAAAGTAATCTACGGGTATCGAAACAATTTTGAATACAAAATAATTTATTTGGATAAGGATTAATAAAAAGTTATGAATAACATGCACATTTCTATTTCTATGACTTATTCGTTCGACTTGGTGTCCCATAACACCACATCATTTTTATTAATTTAATTTTTATTTTCAAGTTTTTAGTTTTGTTGTTAGTTGATACTTCTCATTCTATTGACTTTATTTTTAATTTTGAGAATGAGCTCTATTCTACTAATCAAGCCCTTTCATTTGATACCCATATTGAAGCAGTTGTAGAAAATATGTAATGCGCCACTTTGTTGCGGCGGCCATCTTGAATTTTCATTATTTATAGTGAGATCTATTCTACCAACCAAGCCCTTTCATCTGAAACCCATATTGAGGTAGGCGCGGAAAAAAATTGTAACCCGCCATTTTGTGGCGGCGGCCATCTTCGATTTTCATTTTTTATAGTGAGCTCTATTCTACTAATCAAGCACTTTCATTTGATACCCATATTGAGGTAGGCATGAAAAAAATATGCAACCCGCCATTTTGTGACGGCGGCCATCTTGGATTTTCATTTGTTATTGTTAGCTCTTCTACTAATCAAGCCCTTTCATTTGATACCCATATTGAGGTAGTTGTGGAATAAATATGTAATCCGCGATTTTGTGGCGGCGGCCATCTTGGATTTTCATTTTTTTCATAGTGAGCTCTATTCAACCTATGAAGCCCTTTCATTTGATATCCATATTGAGGAAGTTGTGGAAAATATTTAATACTCCACTTTGTTACGGCGACCATCTTGGATTTTAATTTTTTTCATAGTGAGCTCTATTCTACCAATCAAGCCCTTTCATTTGATACCCATTTTGAGGTAGTTGCGGAAAAAAACATGCAATCCGCCATTTTATGGCGGCGGCCATCTTGGATTTTCATTTTTTTATAGTGAGCTCTATTCTACTAAACAAACCCTTTCATTTGATACCCATATTGAGGAAGTTGCGGAATAAATATGTCATCCGCCATTTTGTGGCGGCGGCCATCTTGGATTTTCATTTTTTTCATATAGCCTATGTTACTCAGGCTGAATGTAGCTTTCTAATGGTGAAAGAATTTTTGAAATCGGCCCAGTAGTTTTTGAGTTTATTCGTTGCAAACATACAAAAATACAAATGTTTCCTCTTTATAATATATAAAGAATTGTCAAAATTATATCTTTCCAAAGGATACAACAAAGAAACCCCCGGCGGTGGCTCGCCATCCAACATAGCGAGGACGTATCTAGCGGCGTGGAGCAGCGCGTCCGGCTGACTCAGCGAGAAGGGCTCGTGGATGCACCGGTGTACCGCGTCGTATGCGTGGTACATGCGCGCGAGACGACAGTTATGGTGGTACTTGGCTATGCTGGTGTCCCGCTCCCTGTAATGAAACATGTTTCTCAAACTCCTTTTTTCTTGGAATAATTTTATTACTTTTCAAAAATTTTCGTCGTTTCTTTTCTAAAATTAGATTAAGCGAGTCGTGTTCGTCGAGCCACAAAAATAAATACTTCCTAGTTCTATCATTACTTGCCAGTCGCGGTAGGGCCAGCATCCTGGCCATTCCAGACACTGCAAGTGGTTAACTGAGTCGAGTCTAATCTCTCAGAATCGATTCTGCAACCGTAACCCGACGAAGGATCGGTGATATCCCAGTGGCTCAGTCGGCCTTGTACTCGAGGGGTCCACGTTCACATCCCAGTGGCACGATCCAATGACTTATTATAACCAATTATAAACAATTAAAAATTGATGAAATTCAAAATAAAGATCGTCTGACTATAAACGCGCCATGATTGGTCACCATAGTTGTGACGTCATAATGTTATAGCTATTTAATAACAGTACAGCGTTTACGGCTATTACACGTGTAACACCCAATTACACTCCCGCGCTCACCTGCCAGTCTCAGCAGCGGCGCTATCCAGACACTGTGTAGCCAGCAAGTGGTGCAAGTAGCCCGCGTCCGCGAACCGCTCCTCGCTCACCGCAACGTTGACCAGCACGCTGAACACGCGGTTCGCGGTCTCTATCTCGCCAGCCATGTGATACGCTACGACACGATAGAGATTAGTTTATTTTACTACTATATTTTCGTGGTACTTTGGCTTGAATAATTTCGAATTGTTCAGTTTTTCGTTCACAGTTCGTTCGTTCACAGAAGCATATTGGATGAGAGATGATAATTCCTACGATATAGAATTAAAATTCACTAGGAATCAATGACATTATAGAAGTAGCAGCGACTAATTAATTCACATTTTGAACTAATATCGTTCTTTCAAAATTAAAACAAAACCAACCAAAACCAACCACTAAGTAGAAAGATTTCGGCTATAATTTTAAACTATCTCAATCTAACTATTTTAGAAGCAAAATAATGAAGTCTATCATAATCATTCGGAAGTAAGCTATAGGTGTTCTCTAAGCAAAATAAAAGCTTCACGTTTTACCTTTTTGCGCATCCACGAACTTGTTTTCATTGGCCATGCGGTGCGCATACGGCAGATACACCTCCCGCTTGCATTCGGTGTGTTCACGCGCCAGTGCGAGAGCCCGGGACCATTCGCCCGCACTCACAGCCATTTCAGCCACCTTCCTAGAAAAAATAGTCATTTCCCAAGCAGCAAATGGACGTGCTATAATGGTCGAGAGCACGTTCTGGTTTTCGCTTTAAGTTCTATAAAAGTTCTAAAAACAGTGGAGTAAAAGCGCTGTAAACGTTTACTCGACGCGAAAAAGGCACCGATTTATTCAGACTAAAGTCCTATTAGAGTGGAATAAGCGCTGAGTAAGCAGCAAAAACATGCTGTAAGATTTGAGTAAAAGTGGTAGAAAACACTAAGAGTGTTTTAAGAGCAACCAAAATGCGTATGTAGGATATTAAGTTCAATAAACGCAGTCGAGTTGCTATTATACAGATAAAGTGTGCTATACTAGCAGCCGAATAGCTTTTATTCGCCATTTTAGTTCTATAACAGCGGATAGAATGCTTTTACTCGACTAATAGGTGCTGTAAACGATCTTAGGGAGGCTTTTATACCACTAACTTAATGACAATTTTCAACTCAACGAGTGCGAAATTTGCTTTGTGTGTTTGCAATACAATATTTGTAAAGTAAACTACATGTCAAAGGTAATATTACTTTTATATCAAGTTTTTGAGCAATCAATGTGTTTATTTTTACTGTTCGTGTACTCCAAAACATCATGCGCAACAAGCTTTATTGATAAACCCAAAGGCATTTTTACATAAACATTCATGCGCTGCCTATTTTCTTAAGATTGACGACAAATTTATTAAATTAAATATATTTTAAATAATTATTTTTAATGATAATGTCCATATTGATAATCTAGTTGCAGTTATAGCTAACTTATTCCATTAAAAGTCGAGTAAGAGTGCTGGTCACCACATTTATAGCACAAGGTGTCGCCATGATAACAGGATTTAGGGTTCTCTTGGTACCGAAAAACCCAATTTAATTATGATTATTTTTCCTTAAAGGGACATCTTATATCTTAAAACAATGCCTGACTTCTTGGGTGTTGATACCTTTCTTAACAAAGATGATTTAAAACAACTTGACCAATTGAGATGGCCTTGGAAGGAAACGCATTTTATAATTATCAGATAAATGTAACGGATGTGGCCTTAGCACAAACGATAACTCAAACCGAAGAAGGTTTCACTTTGTTATACCTGACAATGAAATAAAGCATTTACTAAATACGGTTTTTTTTTTGGTGTCGAGGTTGTACTAACTTTGCTGTTTATGATCATTTTACGAATGATGAGTGTTATTATTGTAACTAAATATTTTCACAACCATTAGGTGAGTGTACGAACTTTACGCAGGGCGTTCGCAATGTCACGCATGACCATGGTGGCCAGCTCGGCTCATGTCAAGAGGTCAAGTTACGCTGGAAACTAGCTATAGCAGTCGGGTTCTTTTCAAATGGGTTCTATTTTATTTACATAAAGATTTAGATACGTAGACAACTACAACACTACGAGACTCGTATGACTTGTATGACTCGGCCCTGGTTCGAAATGTCGTCCGTCGTCGTTCACATTGTTAATTATTGTGTTACTTCAGTGTACGGAACCACTTAAAATACTCGGACTCGCGCTTGGAAATTCACTAGCGTTACTTGGCGAAACTAAGTTTGCCTGAATTAGTTCTGCAGAGTATTTCATCTGCTCCAACGTTTTTTTAACTTTTTTACGAAAATGGCCGCTTGTTTTCAATTTCTTTCACTTGTTCTTATCCAATTTGATAGCAAAATACTCGTGAAAACGTCTTCAATTGTGCTGTTACTGTTTCCCAGAACTCTACAATACTACTTTAAGCTGAGTAAATATCGTATAAAAGCTCTTAATTACACTACAGCTCCTATACAAACGTTTTTAATTCTATTATACGAGTTAGCCTATAAGCGTGCAGTAACAGCAGCAATGTTGCCTTAAGCAATTCGATTGCGTTTATAGAGCTTTTATAGAAACATAAAATAGAGCCGAGTAACAGCTGTATAAAGGCACCCAATTCAGCGAATCAGCTATTCTACAGCTATTATACGACTGTTATAGATCAAACGATCGAATAACGAGTATTTTAGCCACTTTAATTCAGCATCTGCTAAAAGGTGGAGTAAAAGTGCTAAAACATAGTGCTGTAAACGTTTATTCGACGTCCTTAAAGCACACATTAGCAAATATTGCCAAATAGTCGAGATAACCGCTATTACACGATAAATGGGTGTTTTAAGAACGGTTACTCGGCTCTTATACGATTAAAGGCTGAGTAATCTAATTACTATTCGACTATTTTGCTGCTTGGGTTAAAATGCGGAAAACTTCTTTTTACAGATAAACGTATGCAGCGCCGGTTTCAGGAGAGGAAAGGCTTAACCAGCGCTGCCACTAGGTCTTTAGATTGCAGGAGGCGCTAGCACGTGGTATTTGCTTAAACACTTACCAGTCATATTGCTTGCCTCGACGTTATGGAACGAAGCGTCAGAGGTAGTGCTCTATTAGGACATTACTCAAGAAATTCAAAATATATATCCAATAATAATAAGAATTTTTCAATTAAAACCAATAGAATAGTGGCATAAAAGTATGTTATGAAACACCATTATGTATTATGAAACATATAAAATCAAATGATTCACCAGAGCGCCAAGATTGCTAAGACAAGCCCTAGAGGGCTATGAATGCTTGAAAACGCTTACTTATAGTCGCCGAGTCGTTGATACACATCGGCCGCGGTGGCGTGCTCCCCGACCGTGACCAGCGCTTCTGCCAAGTGACGAAGCGAGTCGCTCGAGCCCTTGTCCAGTTTGCGAGCTAGCTCTATTAACCTGACGAAAATACCATTGCTGTAACTTGTAACATGTTAAGAAACAAATTATATGCTGTAAAGATAGACGGGGCGGTTGCGAGGTTTGTCGCATTTATTGAAACGATACTTACTCGTACATCTCATGAAAGGAATTCAATGAGCTGCTCAAGCTTTTTAGCTAAGATTTAGGACAGTAATCAGTAGTCACACTAACATGTCGCGCTTGCCGGTCTCCGCCATGAGCTGTGCGGCGCGACGCACGTCCCCGGCGGCGAGGTACATCTCTGCGGCGGCTCGCGGCTCGTTAACCCGCCGCGCCCACTCCGCGCGTCTCCGGGCCAGTGCTATCACACCTTCACCTTCACCAACGAACTCCTACGGAAAATAAAATATAATATGTTTAATCTACAAAAAAGTCGCATTGCAATGAAGACTTATTCTTCTAATATTAAAAAGGGACAGATGGAAATACACAGCGCCACGGTATTGAAAGACATTCAGTACACAGAGTTTATATTTGGAAAGTGTACTGAATAGTTTTTATTTCTATTTGGATAGAATGTTAGATTCCACTCACGCAGGTAACATATTTTACGCTAATGTAATTATATTAAAATATTACAAAGTTGCGAATTTCAACATAGATTATGAAATACAATTATGACAATTATACGAAGTATTATGAAGGTAATGAGTAAATATTCGGTCGCCGGAACAGTCTTCTTGTAAATAAAATAGGTTATCGTCAACTTATATGTAGTGAAATGCGTTAACATCAATAAATTAAATCTTTTTTTATTATTATCATTTATCTTTGGTGTACACCTCAAAAGGAAATGAGAGAGCGAGCTGAAGCCAACCCTTTCTACCCGCTAGGTCTTATCCGCTGAAGTAATTGTTGATTAAATAGAGGTAAGAATTTTTCTAATGCGTGTTATAACTTATAAGAAATTCTTGCAGTGTAAACCGAGCTTTAAACTAGATTTGAAATTTTCGATTATACTAGCTGACCCCGCAAACGTTGTTTTGCCATAAAAATTATCGAGCGGGATGTAAAATTGTTGAATTACTAAAATGATTATTAAAGAATAGGGGTTGGTGATAGAAGGGTGAAAATTTAGGGTTGTATGTATTTTTGACGCCACATTATTGAAAATAAAAATAAAAAAAAGCTAAAAAATATAATAAAAATGTTATGTGTGGACAACCCTTATCACTTAGGGGTATGAAAAATAGGCAGTAGCCGATTCTCAGACCTACTGAGTATGCATATAAAATTTCATAAAAATCGGTAAGCCGTTTTGGAAGAGTATGGTAACTAAAACTGTGACCTGAGAATTTTGTATATAAGAGATTTAGCTCAATAAATAATGTATAAAAATAACCATGACAATACCTGAGCCTTGTTGAACATCCGCAAGTCGACATACAAGTTGAGCGCGCGCTCGTCCCTACCGACGCTTTGGAAGGCGCGCGCCGCGTCCGCGTACCGGCCGCGGTAAGCGAGCACCTCCCCCTCGATGATCGCTCGCTTCTCGCCACTTTCGAAACGCTCCTGTAAATGAAATACATAACTAATTATACGTAACATAATGAATAATACGTGGCACCTTTGATATTTGATGATATTTAAGGGGAAGAAAGATCCTCGAATGGTCAACATGTATATGCAAAGGGAACGCGGGCTGCCCCCGACCAGGTGGACTGCCGACCCGAACAATACAGTGGCGTCGATTAGAGGAAATATGTACTAAAAAATCATTGACTCTACAGTAAAGCCAATCTTTTTAATTCGTCATGGATTTATAGTTTTGCTCGTATTATTTGTTTTAGAGTTTCGATAAAGATTTTTCCATAACATTACAGTAATAACGATTATATATATATATAACGCTTACGATTATACCTGAAGATGATCTATGAAGGTGAGAAACGTGATATTCTCGCTGCGTTGAAAAGCCTTCTTAGCCACTTCGAAAGACAACTCTTCCAAGGCCGCAGTACCGAGTCTCTCCCAGTCCAGTGCAGTCACTCCCAAACACGCTACCGCATACGCGTCACTGAAAATAGTTTGTCTATAACCACTTATTGACCAATTGCAGTGTCGGATCTCCTCTCACAAAGAGAAGGCAGTCTTAGTCCACTGGCATAATGCGGGTTGATGGATAACACAATTCTTTTAAAACATTATGGAGAACAGGCATGCAGGTTTCTTCACAATGTTTTCCTACAGCATTACATCATGGTGATATTTAAATTTATAAATTAACTCGATCTACTCGATAGCTGAGATTTAAAGTTATTAACAGAAATAAGTAACTCAAAGTGACTTACTTGAACATTTTTTGTTGAACATATTGATGCACAGCGTGCGACAGTGGGACATTTATAGTCTGCATCGAACTGGATTGTAGACAAAATACACGGCCACCCTGTAAACAAAACTCTGATTACACAACGTCCACAAATATTACAAAATATCGAATTACTTAACATGATATACACTTATAGTTAGCTTGCCCAGGGAGGTACCACCATGTTAAGAAAACCCACCTCTATTTTTTTTGGGAGGCGTGATTGCCGGTAATACTATATTTGAAGCCCAAATCTTAGTTCTCATGAGTAACAACACATCCACCATGGGCTGCACTGATCACTTAACATCATATTATTATACAATAAAGAAATAACGAGAACTAAGATAAACTGTAGCTACCATTATAAAGATTTAAGCTCTACAGTTTCTTAGACATTTGACAACAATGTCAACGATTAAAATTTTTGAAAAAACACTATTTTCAGATAATAAAAATTGTGAAACAGCCTAAATAACTTAATGAAAATCCACAAAATCCGAGAATATGCTATGATGCTGCTATGGTGCATTTTCTTTTCTCAAAGTGAGTCCGAGTATACCTGAAAGCCGACAACGGATCCGAGCACGGGTTGGGTCGCGGGCGGAAAGGTGCCCGCCTTGATGGAGAGCAGCCCGCCGCCCGAGAGACACAGCAAGTCGTCGCACCACGAGTTCCACGACACGGACGACACCTTCTCCTCCTGAACACATCGAACACTATCCTTTGTAAAATATAGATGTAAAATATCACGTTGACGCGAAGAGAGATATGGGATCTCTACGTTATGATGACGCTGCAATTGAAGTTTGTGTATTTTATTTTACTTGCATAATTGTAGCCCTAAAGGTGGTTTGTGGGCATTTGTCTTTAATATAACGTTATATTGAACGTGTCGCAAACACTTAAAGGCAAATGCTCATCAGTTGCAGTGAGGGGCCAGCTTTAGCTTTAGTTTAGTTTTAGCTTATAGTGGTATCTGCTTAAAAACTATCTGAGTTTCTAAACTCTTGTTTAAGGTTTTCATGAAGATAAAGATTTCAGATTTTTATGGTTTCAGATTTTATTTTCGCAGAATCAGGACCTCATTCCGTATTCATGGAATAAATAGACGACAAGAACACTGACCACAAACAGCAAGTCTCCATTCTGCAAGCTAAACACTCGACAGACTGACTCTTCGTCTACAACAGCCAGCCTGTTTCGCGAAGCATTCACGTCGAGACAACGGACGCCCGCGGACGTCTGCAGAATCATTTTCGACTGACCATTGTGTGGCTCCACTAGCCACACCTGAAATGGAAAAAATGACACCGAAAATAATAAAAAGTATGACAAATGTGTAAACATACTCAAATTATTACAAAATTTTATAAAGCGGTTACAGCACAGTAACATAGAATTCGGTCTCTTACCCCAGAGGTACCCTATCCATAAATGACTTCTCTGAGTTATGTGTGTTTGAGATATTTAAACATCATTTGCTGGAAGGTTGACAGTGAGGTGAGTTATTACTGTTACTGTTACTGTTACCATGTTCCACTGTTTAACTTACCTGTCCATTTAAAAGTCCCAGCAAAAGAACCTCTTCCAAATATATTACAGTGACTTTAACATATCGTATTGGTGCTGGCATGTCCCACGTTTTAGGGTTTAGCGTGGTGAGTATGATTAGTTTGGTATCCTAAAAATTAAGCAAATTTCTTTATTAATATTGGAAAACAATATCAATGTTAAATGTTTTCTATAATATACATATTGATAGTTCTTGAAAAATATTTTGAAACATAAAATCAAAGACAAAACAACACAATAGGCAAGAATCGTGTAGCACATACTTTAATTTAATTCTTTAGCCTTGTAAATTGAACCGTAGTCAGATATAGTATATGTAAAAAGGAAAAACCTCTAGTAAATTTTTAGAAAAAGAAATTTCGAGAATTAATACAATAATGATAGACACATTACCTGACATAGAAGTAAAGCATCACTAGTAGCGACCAGCAAAGAGCACTCCAACTTCTGCGTCAATTTATCTTTCACTCGGTAGACCATTCCGTCAGCATCTGTCTGTTCGTACACTGCCACCCTCTCTGGTAACTGGACCTGAAACATTCACAACAACATGATTAACAACGAAGATAGGAGTAGGATAGAATTCCATTAATAAACAAAGTTATGTAATATTTAGATTGTTGGTATATGTGAGACAGTGTTTAGAGCTTTTAAGTGGATTTTAAGGATTGTTGAAGCTATAGCCTTCACAGTCAGTGCGAGGGCTAATACTGGCTATGTAGAAGAAGAAAGGGGTAATAAAACTGTTATAGGAAAACTGCCAAACACATTAGTAGAAGAAAAAGAAAAAGCTGTATGTTTGATTTTTAAATGGACACTGGAGCCCATCGACAGAAAGGGAGATTTATGTTTTCAAGAACTAAACTTTGGATATGGATAAAGATTGCAGTGAAATAACCATTGCTGCCTGACAACCAAATGTTACTAGGGCTGTAACAATATAGGTTTATGAGGGGCTACAATTGATTATTGAAACCCTGAAATTGGCCTTAATAGAACAAATTTCTTTCACTTAACCTTCCCGTATCCGTAAATGACAGAAACTGGCACGAAGATAGAGATGGATTTTACCAGATAACTTCAATTTTCTTAGTTTCAATTAAAAGAACTCACAGCCAACCGATGCTTGTATATTGCAATCTTCTGTACTCTGTCGTGGCACTTGATTCTGACTTTATTTCCATTAATAAGGTGTTGTATGATTACGTCTGTCATGTTCTCCCTATATGCGTATCTCTCACGATACAGACCATGCACTGTGCTGAACACTAGCTGGTAGCACCATAACGTTCCATCCTGACAACCCATGGCCTGAAACAAAGTGTATGTAAAATTACATTAAAATTACATTAACCAAAACCGATAAGATACCATCAGTTTAACCTGGGCTGTTGCTGATATGAGTAACTGCAGGGTCGGGTTTCCACTCACACAATGTAAAGGATATAGTCCACTATGCCAGCCTAATGCAGGTGGTGGGACTCTACATGCTTTTGAGAACATTTTAGAGAATTCTTAGGATGCATGTTTCCTTGCAATGTTTCCCTTCATTGTTACAGCAGATGATATTCAATTAAGTGCACATAACTTTTAAGAAAGTAATTAGTAGTAGCCACTTGGATTCGAACCTGCACACCTTGAGAAAAAAGCCTAATTCTTAGTCACTTAACACTGTTAATAGACAAAAAAATGTTCCTCACAACGACTACATACCATAGCATTGATAGAAGATGATGGTACAATAGACCAAACCCAGTCTTGGTTTGTATGTGTGATGGGCACCCCTTCAGCTGTGAGCACTGCCCATCCACCTACACCACCAACCATCACTAATGAGTCCAAAACTGCCACAGATAGAGCTGCTATGCCTGAAAATTTCAAGTTATCGTAACTATTTCGTAAAGTCAAAAGTTAGTGGCCTAGCCAGATGTTTTGAATTTGCCATTGGGTCTTCAAAAAGCCACAGGACTATGTATGTTTCATTAAGTGTATTTACACAGAAAGAGAAAAATCAATACATATTAACATCTAAAAACATTACTTTTCATAATTTTTGTACACTTACCAATACTTCTCTCTTTATAAACCGGTTGAGCATATATATCATAGAACGAAATAATTTCATTCCAGTCAGTCACCAATAGAGATGTAGTAGAAAATGTAAGGGCCCACACAGCTGCATCACGTATTATTCTTTGTGTTTCCTCTCCAGTCTTGAATGCAAATAAAAGTCATATTTTATTAAGGAAATTGTATAAAGGATTGTATAAAAAAATAACAATCAAGTCAGTACAGAATTGGCTACAAAGTTTTAGGTAAATTTTTAAGTTATACAGTAAGCATGCATAGTACAGCATTTACGAGTTACAATCAAGAATGTCAAAGACTCTATAAGAAGGAAATTCATTGAAATGAATGATATGAAAATACATCTTTAAATATGCACATATATATAATATATATAATATACATGCATTAATTAATTTTATTTTTAATTAATAATTAGAAAAAATAGTAACACCATGCAGCCCATGCACCAGACATTTGGAGTCCTCCTTGAAGACTTGTCATTATGCTTGTATTATTCTCATGTCACACAAATATTCTGATTTCTTACTCAGAAGTTTTGCTCACCTTATCTCTTATAGAAACCATTCCGCTTGCCAAACCTATGGCCAAGTACTGTCCAGTTAGAGACCAGGCACAGCAGGTTATGCGTCCGGATATCCTGTATTTCTGCACTGCTTTAACATCAGTAGACCAAAATGCAAAGTCTGAGAGTGCACAAGACACTAAATGATATGTAACAGGGTTGTAGGCCAGGCATTGTATTGCTTCACTGTGTCTAAAAATAAAAGAATAAACTCGAATTGGTCATAAGAAACAACTTTGTACAGAAGATCATTATTATGAGTTATGACATTGGTAATCTTATATCTGATTAAACCAACTTGTAAAACTGCTCAGTTTCTATTTGCTATGTTTCCATTTTATTGCGAAATACTTACGAGTATTTAAGCACACCCTCCATCTTTGATGTCCATATGATGACATTTTTATCTGCACTTCCACTGGCAAACTTCTTGCCATCACCACAATAAGCCACAGTGTGCACAGTTCCCTTGTGTGCCTGAAGTAGTTGGACCAATGCTCCATCTCTTGGATCATATACCATAACCTTCTCCCCAGCGCCCACCACCAACTGGCTCCCATCGGGGCTGAAGCATACTGCGTGGACACTGTAATATGTATTGTAATAAAAGGAACACTAATGTTGATTATGTCTTGTGGATAAGAAAAGTGTAATCTATACATATTATAATAATAAAATATTGTATGTCTGATTCAGAACACAAAGATGTTGTCAACACTTATTTTCTTGTGATTCACAATTGGTTTAAGAGTAAAATCTACAAATATTCAAGTTAAGTTAAAATTTTTTGGCCATTGCCCAGTAAAGATTGTACTATTACAATAGTCTATTCAGATATGAAGTAACAATTTAATATTATTCAATATAATATTGATAAAAGTTACCTTGAACATTCGAGTTTATCAGCCTCGTGTATTTTATTCACCCACTTTGGTACAGTTCTCATTTTACTAAAGACACAGAGATTATGCGATAGATGTGAGAATACCGAACCAAACTAGCGTTATTTAAGACCGAGTGTATAATAATTATTTACGTTCATGTTCCTATTCCCATTGACAACGGACCGTTGCAAAAGTGTAAACAAAGTTACGCTCACAACTTTTAAAGGTCGCGCTATGTTTATATCATGTTTTAATATTTTTAATCTAATTATTAAATAACAGATAGATATCTGTTAGGTAGTAACAGATATTTTGAAAGTGTTTTAACCGGTTTTAGTTATATTTATTGTTAAAACAGTAAATAAACTTATCTCCGTTATTACAATTTAAGCTTATCAAAATGATGGATGTCATGGATGAGTTTTTTGAACTTAACTTGTAAAGCGACTGTGACACTGACAGACGGTTTTACACTGACATTGACATTTACGTGACATACGTTCAGTTCAGACACAGCCTAAAAATATGTAAGTTTTTCATTACCATTGCATTACCATTAGCATTGGATTCTACTAAAATTGTTTTAGAATTTACCAGGAAAATAAAAACATTTAGTGGGGCGATAAATCGACAACGACAAAAATTTATAAAAAAACTGAAGCGGACCTTCCGTATCTGAATAACTGAGTATTTCTTTGTTTTTGTTTTAGCTGTTGTTTAGCTTATTTTACAATTAGTATATTTTATACTAAGATTTTATAATAGATAAATAATGACACACATTATAATTATTCCGCATCTTATATTTTGCATTGAATTTTATTCATCTTTCCCTGGTGAAATAAATATAATTTGTTTTAGTTTTACGTAGCCCGGTGCTACTCTTAAGTCACAGCAGCATAACGGCAGTAACACACTTACGTCATGTCGTGGCGTGTCTTGTGGCGCCAGAAGCACATCGGCTTCATACAACATTATTAAGGTTAGAGACATATTTGTAAGCCGTGTCGTATCGCGACGCTTTCTGCGCTCTGACTGTGTATGACCATTCACACTCGTATGGTCGAAATCACATTTACGTGTAGTGGCGTGTCGTGACGCGTCAGAAGCACATCAGTTTCATACATTTATTATGGTTAGAGACATATTTGTGGTTCGTGTCGTGTCGCGTTCTAATAAATTTATGAAACCGAGTTAAAAGTCATATATCGTGACGATCTATTGTGTGCCTTATAAAATAGACATTAAAGTTCCTTGTCGTGCCGAGTTCATGAAATGACGTACGGTTTAATGTCACACGATAACGGCACGAAATCTTTTGGGTCACACAGAATCAGGCCTCTGACATGGCCCCGACTGCTTGCTACCGATTGCGCCAGAGTAGTGGTGGGGTTATAACGCGACACGACACAACATACAAATGTGTTTCTGTATACTTACCTCGTGGCAGTCAAAAGCCATGTCGTATAGAATAATAGGCATGATGACAGTAATCAAGTATCGCCCAAATATTTATCTGATCTAATGAAATAGGATTTAAAGATTTCGAAACATGTATTTATTCTCATATTAATGTCGAGATTAATAATTTATTTGTTAAAATAAATCTGCAAAATACAACAATCCGCCATGAAAGCTTAAACACCCATCAGATCGAATTACGTCAATTTACGTCACGTCTCAGCAAAAGTAATTTTGTTTCGTTTATGCGTATATGCGATCTCTGAATTTTTTTCTGAGCCGTAACGTAATGACAGACGCCATGACACTGGCGAGCGTTTTGGAATGAATTTGAAACTTAAAATTTAAATGTACTTTTATTGCACAAAAACCTTAATTTTCTACAAAAATATGATAATATATATTTTAGACATAATAAAGCTTCTGAATATCATAGAAGAGATTTTGAAAATTAATTATCTTTTTAATCGACTTCAAAAAAAGGAGGAGGTTTTCAATTCGTCTGTATGTTTTTTTATATTTGTTATTGCCGCATTCTGTCATTTGTTAACCGATTTGAATTTTTTCTTTTTGGTTCCCAAGATGTTACTTTGAATATGGTCCCATATTAATTTGTTGTTGATCTGATGAATAGTTTCGGAGATACAGAGTGGAACCCTTCATCGGATAAGAGTTAAGGAACCGGGTTAAAAAATTATTATTCTTGGTCACATTACCTTTGCAGAACAGAACTATATAGACATTGACCACCTTCGAGTCTGATGATGGAGTGGAACTCGTTTTTATTTTATATTTCTGACCACCGTATTCCGTCATTTGGTAACCAATTTGAATTGGTTTTTTTTGGTTTGGGAGCTGTTACTTTGAATTTTGTCCCATATTAAGTTGGTGATCATCTGATTAAGAGTTTCTGAGATACGGAGTGGAACTCCTCAACGGATAAAAGTTAAGGAACCGGGTTAAAAAAAAATATTATTTTTGGTCACAGTCATTACCTTTGCAGAACTATATAGGCATTAGGCATTGACCACCTTCGAGTCTGATGATGGAGTAGAACTCGTTATAAGATAGGAATGATTTAATCGTGCTTAAAGCAAGTTAACTTAAATAAACCGTATAAATTATATATTTAAGCTATAATAATAAGGTTACCATTAAGAAGCAACTAAAAAGCATGAAATAAAATATTTTTTAACTCGTAGATAACCTCATTTTTGCACGGACTCCAAACAAACCTTATTATTGAAGTCTGTTTGTAAAGTTATTTCTTACTTTTTAGTTTGAAGTCGGTTCAAATTTCTGTTAAAAAATATTTTATTTTTTCCCTTGAGAAGTTTCATAGCTAAGAACAATAATTAAAGATTTTCATCAAAATCATTCTCTCAATCAGAAGAAAACATTCATAATCATCATCAGCCCATATCCATCCACTAATGGAGATAGACCCACCCACGAAGAAAACATGCACGTTTGAACTCTGCAAAAGATTGATATCTACTGGCCAGAAAAACGCTAGTACGCGTGAGCGACACGACACACAAGTGTGCACACTCACCGTCACGACAGTAAGAACCACGACTCATAAATATGTTACCGCCTTAAGTCATGTGTCTTTAAAAACAGTTTCTAGTTCAACATGTCGTCAGTTTTGCTGAACTCACGTGACTTAGGTAGTCCCCTTTGTTTGGTTGGTCCAAGAGTTTAATAGATGCACACTGTACCTACGATTTCTTTATGATGACAATAAAATCATATCGTCAATTACACTTCAAGAGGAAAATGCATTTATTATGAATGATATCACAGGTGGCTTTATAAAAACGATAATATTTTATAAATGACCGGAACTATCCACAGTCTATAGGAACCAGATGACATTATAGTGGAAAGGAAATTGATTTCATAAGTGGACAATTTTAAGAATAAAATATATTGCCATAAGAGTCACAATCGCACGATAGCGTGTTGACCTAAAAGTGTCCTGCTGATGAGTTCTTATTAATGATGTGTGACATTCAAAGCGCTACCGTCCGCCCCTATTTGTGTATTCCATAAATTATCGCAGACAACTCTCAGAAGCTCTCTGTAGTCGCCGAATGTGTAGTTTAAAATAAGGTTCTTTTTTGAAGTTTCGCATCTCTTTGTTAATAAGTCGACTTGAAAGACATAAAAATCGTAGACTGTATGGTACCTTTAGCAGACACGTTGGTAACCTTTTTCTGGTCTCTTAGACAGCATGTCGCCAACACCGGAAATTTCTTCACTTTTTATGAGACGTGTGTATCTGTCTCCAATATCAATGTAATGATATTGGAGACAGATACCTAATAATAATAAAGCCTTTTATTTCCTTAATAAATATAAATCTTACAGTGACAAATGGTAATAAATTTTATGCATGCATTCTATTCAAATTAAAATTAAATTAAATTAAATTGAAAATTAAAAATTAAGATAATATTAGATAAATTTATAGTTAATTAATTATTTATCATTCATATGATCTTTTATTAATTTATTATATGTATACATTTCTTTATTTATTAAGGACCTCTCTATAGAGTAAAGGCCTCCTCCTCCTGTTGCTTTTTTGATCCAATCCTTGCCCGCTGTTTTTAAAATCTTGTCTAGCCACCTCTCTCCGCTGGTCTACCTCTGGTTCTCTTGCCAGCGGGTCCATTCCATGAGGTTATCTTTTTGGCCCATCTATCCTCGTTCATGCGTGCAATATGGCCGGCCCATTTCCCTATCTGCAGATATATCAGATATTAGACAGATAGGTATCAGGTAGATACCTATCTGCCTAAAAACTGTAAAGTTACTATTTAAATCTCAGATTCAGGAATTTCAACCTTAAGTTTTCAATTCAAGTTTTTCAAACATCAACAATCAATTACTGGATCGACCTACTTAGGTATACTCGATCGAGTCATATTATCTACTTTCAGACTATCTATAATAGATAGGTACTCGTAATAATAGCAATATTAACGAATTTAAATTCGTTGAGGAAACCCTATGAACATGAATTCTTAGATATAAGCGGAGGAGAAAGATATTGCGTAAGATAATTATTAGGGGCACTCAATTTTCAAATATCTTTAACCAGCGTTTAAAATCGCGGGTAACGGTTACTTTTTTGAGGTAGGTAATATTTAAGTAAGTCCATATCTCTGAAACTACCGACCGATTTTGATGATACTTTTACCATTCCCTAAGTTGAAAATAAGTACCTACATGGATCTCACTAGAGAACTTTTTACGGTGCAAGAAGGCCTGAGTTGCGATTTGCGAGGCTTGGTTTTTTACAAGTTATGTTTTTGATGGCATCTATTCTTTCACAAAGACTAAAATTTAAAAAATTGCTCGAACAACCGGCGAATTTCGACCACTGTTTGAAATCAGTTAAAACGTTGATTACCTTTAATGGAACGATCTAAACGATGACTTTTAATTGCCTCTTAATATAAGACTTATAAACATAACGTAGTCACTTTAAAATTAAATTAGGTAGGTACATTAATTAGGCAGGTACGGACAACCATATATTTTTGGTACGTTTGAATTACCTAATCAGTCGAACGCTCTAATTTTTAATTTAAACCCTCGACCACTACAAAAACAAATTTGGAACTTTAGTGATGAGCGTGATGAGGGGTGACAATATCCTCCAGCGTCGTTCTGTTAGCTTATTCCAACGCCCCCGTCACGTCCTCAGTCGGCGCAAAACACAATTAATCCATTTGAAAATTATCCGGTGCAATTTACCCTCCGGCTTTCATTAAAATGTAAATGTCGCCCGTTCACACAGATATCACACGAACACGCGCCGTTTACATTAAATTTGCTAACTGCTTGTTTTACGGAATTATAAGTGCCCACAGAATTTAAATACTTAATTAGCTTTATTTAACAGTAGGTTAACAGTAACAGTAGGTAACCTACATATCTAAATATTATGGAGTTTCAAACTTTATTTTGGGAAAATACTAAGTGGTGTTACTATTGTTAGTTAACTTATTTGAACTAAGCAAAATATCTGATATTTACAGCCCACTTATTTTCATTAATTTAATATGTAGACATGGAGCCCAGAGACAAACGAATGATCTAAATTTATACTTAACCTCATTATATACAATCTAAAATAAATCAAATTAATATAAAAATAAAAGTACCTAGTTAAAATAAAAATAAAACTAAAATTTTATTAATAAAATAATGAGTCCAAACCACCGTCCTGCGGGAGGGTACTCAAGATGCTGGCTGCATTCCCCTTTTGAATAGCCATACGTCTTATCCTTTGTCCAAAGAAGGATCCAGCTCTTGGTTACCAGTAACGTGATTAAACCGAAATGATAATTCTTTAAAAAAGATTCTAGCTTCCGGACCCCACGGACCCAGAGTTTCAATGTAGCAAATATAGCCCTCACTGCCCTTGGCGCGCTCAGCCGCCTCGGCCGCTGCTCCTGCCCGCGATGCGTTCGCCGGAATATGGGACGGAGCCAGGGTATCCACACAAGTGGCGTCCCACACCAGCGACCTGCCTTGTTTCCAGGGTACGAGTTTCATACCATCAGGCCTCTTGCTATCATCACGTACGATACCATTCGGCTCTAGACAAGCCGGCGGCGGCACGTTGATGGTGACAAGGGCGCTCCGGATGACGTCGTACAGGCAGGCGTGTCGCGATAAGCGACCAGCACTACGGCGGCACGAAAGTCCGTGATGTCCAAGAGCGTTTACGTAAGGGAAACAAATTAAATATTGTAAAAGAAACTATCTACAGACTGAATATGCCATCCAATAGCTCCGCTTGTGACATGGTGCCCAGAACGCTGGCAGCATTACCCCGTTGATTGGCAAGGGTTATTTTTTGGGCAAAGTAGCTGCCAGCCCTCCGGTCACCTGAAGTGAGGATAAGCCGGGCAGACATGTCCTTCATAAAATTCCTCATATCGGCCGACCACGGACCCACAGTTTCTACTGCAAGCGCCGCAAAAAGGTAATTATCAACCAGGGAAGAATATTTGCGGCGCTTGAGAAACTGCGCGTGGTCGGCTGCAGCCCCAGCCCTAGTACGAGTATCGTATAGAGGCTAGCGTATCAACACATGTGAAGTTCCACACCAAGGCACGACCCAGTCGCCATAGCACTAAAGTGGCACAATCAGGTCTCCTGCCATCATCCCTAGACAAACCACACGGTTCAAGTGAAGCCGGAATACAGACAGTGACAAGAGACCTGCGGACCAGGTCATTAACAGTGTCATGACGATAGAAACGGCCGACGCTCTTGGTGCAGGACAGGCCATGTCTACCGAGCTCATCCACGAATCGGCCACACGTACAGTGATGATTGATGAGGCTCACAAATTTTAGCATCTAAACTAAAATTAAAAATTGTTTGTTTTCCATCTACAATTGCAGAACTGGATTGTGGTCTCTTTAAACATCTCTGGCATTTTACCTTTTTAATAGAGTTTTTGAGAGACAGTAGAACTGTGGGTAAGTAGTAATACAGGTTCCCGTACGTATTTCTCGTGTTTGAGCAGAGATTTCAGGCGTTTCAGAATGTACTCTTTTATGAGAATTACATTTTGAAATTAATTGCGAATGATGTCAATAAAAGGTCTTATGTAGGTAATGTACACGACCCAGTAAGGGCACGGCTTACTTAATGTCTTGGAAATGTTTCATACGGGTATGCAAAGCTCGTGGATGTCAATTTTACATAATGAATTATCATGAAACACTCCATAAGTCCACTCCACTTTGGAAATGAGATATCTATTCCTATTGCAGTGAACTACTATATCTCTCTTCTAATTATGCCTTTAAATAATTATGTAAACAACTCTATCAATATTCAAATTTCAGCTACAGCGCTGTAGTTGTATTATCTAATAATAAAATCTAAGTCGAAAGTATCTATCTATGAAGAATATACTGAGAGAATTATATATAAGAGAAAACTTGCTCTACCATAACGAAGTTGCCCATAACTTCAATTGTTCATGTTATCTTTCGTCGGTAGATTCGAAGCCGTGCCGGAAGTTCAAAATCAATATCTGGCAAAAGAGCGAGACAGGGATGTTAAAGGGGCGTTTCATCCCGCCCTCCCATCCCTGCCGCCCCTAACAACCCCTCAACAATGCTTTTCCACAACGTAATTTAGGGGACATGATATTACTGTAGATACTTTATATGTAGATAAGTACAAAGGAATTAACTGCCGGTGGTTATAAATACTCGTAGATAGAGTAAAGAAGCAATGCTTCCTGATTTTATTAAATCAGAAAACAAAAGGTTAAAATCGATAGCTTATTTGCCTCTTAAATAGTTTTGTAGCCGAATAACAAGAATAAGAAAGAAAGGAATGATTGGAATACGAGTATTAAAATATAAAACTTCGATAACCTTCGCTATTTGATTATTAACTTATCTAATTGTTTTCCTCAGTGGAAGAATATAATTTCCCTAGGCTTTTCCTAATACGATCCCCCCCAATATGATCTAAATACCTACAAAATAATTATGTATGTAGGCAGGTACATAGGGTTATTTGCAATTCGATACCTACCTTTCGGAGGGTTTATTTACCTTATTTGCGGTTGATTTTGTCATTCTAACCGGGCCGAAATAACTAGTTTTTTATAACTCAGTATTTTTCCCAATAATCGTGTGTAACTTCTTTAATTTTTTTAATTTCTATTTTTTGTGCTGATTGATCTGACAGGTATTAGGATTGCAATTTTAAAAAACTTAAAAATAAAATATCTCAGATACTAGCGATTTCTATAAGTATGTAACAAGCTATACATTCAACAAATTCAATCGTAAACAAAGTCTACTTTCATCCCCTAAAAGGAATGTATTGAGTTAATAATAATTCTCTCTAAAGACAATATTAACATATAAAAGTTAGAAGACCCATTTTAGACCCAATTTAGACATAAAAATTAAGGGTAGGTAACTGAGGTAACAGAGAGACAAAGCTTATTTCGCTTTTAAAAAATATAATAGTTAAATAAGGACAACCTCGCTTGCAAAAAACTTTTTTTTTTCATTTCTAACAATCGTAGAATAAAAATAATAGACATAAGAAGATTATTGAGCTCGTGTCTTGCTAGGTCTGAGCACAACTTTTAATTGTTTGTATGAATGCACGCCTGACCTGCTAGACCGTGACTGAGTTGAATATAAAGTAATTATAAAATGTAATGTTGACAAATATAATAATGCAATGTGTGAACGCTGTAGGTGAACTATATCATCTTAGGTATTATCCACATATACACACTATGTATTTCATTTATTTTTATTTCACTGTCTGTCTGCTCTGGATTATAAAACACGCTAAACTTTCAGAAAGCGGCGATTTAAATGGCTCGCAGGATAAGCGATCGCTGAAAAACGATTAATTTAACACTACTTTTTCGTACATTTATTAATAATACTTAAGTAACATCTCGGGGCCCTGGGATCTCGAAATATGATTTTTTGCGAAATTAATCTATTATAATGTAAGATTAAGTTAGAATGCCATGTAGGTATGTAAAATTAATTTTGAATGTTAAAAGCAGTTTTCGATTTTCATAAGTTGCCAACTACTTAATTTTAAATTTTATAGTAAGAACGTGTCTATGTTTACAAATTACAATGAATTAAACTACCTATCCCAGATAAGAACACCGAAGTCGTAAAACTTATACCAAATGAGCCTTACCGCTCCAAAGTTAATTAGATGGGACGTTTAAAGAGCGATTTTATTTAATTAGTTCAACCCAATCTCTTCAAGCTCGAAGGAAATAAAAGCACACTTAAACAACTTTATGCCATTTTCGCCTGCGTACAGGCACACTCACTAAAAACGGAACGCGAGGATACATTGGTTTACTTTCGGTTAAGAATTTGTTATTGTAAGCCATATGGGCGCAGGGCGGCGCGGGATTTTTTTTGTTACGACGAATTTACAACCATCGTTAAACAATGGGACACATGCTTAGGTGTCCGTGCATCTGTGACTACATTAACATCGTCACAAACGCTTACCAATACGCTACAAATTCATAGAATAAATCTAACAGACAAGTGATTCGCAGTATTCAAGTCGGCATGAAAATTCGAAGTACAAATTACGATTAAAAGTTATTTTAACTGCTTAAAAGTACTCGTAGCACCAAAGCCATAACACTTTTGCGAAACAAAAATAAACGTTAAATTACATGAGTTTAAGAACCTATTATTGAAAAGGATCTAGATAATCTACTGTATAGCTTCCGTTTTCCTGTCAAGCTTTAAGGGAATATTATTTTTGTGAAAATCTACTTTCAGGGAGCTCGGTATAATCCTTACCAAGCTTTCGACAAGTTCATCGGACACCGGTGAATATCGCATTATCAATATAATATTCAAGGGGAGTCTGAAGCCTCGGGTCATCACAACGCTCAAACTTCTATACGCCTCAAGGAATCCACTTAGCGTTGAATCGATATTTAATTATTCCAACCGCCTCCGGTGGGATTAAATACGATTCGATGTGCCGTACGGCGGCGTAGCAAAAATTCAAACAGAACCTTTATGTATCATTTTATACGAGTGTGAAATTTTCTGTTTTCATTTCTATATTAGATATGAAAACTTGGAAATGTGTAATAGATATTTTATTAGGTAAATGTAGCACAGAATAAAGTAAAAAGAATTTATAATGCAACGAAAGAAACGTTTTCACCTAAACTATGCTGGTATACCCTAAACAAAATAACTTGGAACTTTTATAAAATTATTCAACCACTACACAATTTTCAAAGGCTGCGTGGGTTTAATTCAAGAGATAATACGGCAACGTATATATAGAAAAACAACTCTACGGCCTCGGAATATGAACGATATCGAGAGCATCGTCGACGAGCTCTACCTCGGGCACTCTACTACGAATGTCACGGATCAAATCGACGATAAACGTCGAGTATTTACTTTACATTTACTTTTTAATTGTACGTCGGGTAGTGACGAGCGGAGTGTTCGTTCGAATTCCGTCAATGACAATGCAAGTTCATCAGTAGGTAGTCTGTTATTTTATAACAATTTTTTTACTTACTTACTGGACGAGATGATGGATTTAAGATAGAAAAAGTTGTACCTATATTTGCTATAGAATTTCTAATCATCAGGAAGGCGTGACTTGAATATTCGGTGGACTGGCTACCTAAAGGGAACAGCCGGTTATCTTTGGATTGGGAAGGCTGGAGTGTTGGCGAATAGGAGAGGCCTGTCCAGCATTTGACCAATAGATAAAGAATAATATATGTATGAAGACTCATTGCTACGGTAAATTAAATCAATTTATATTATACGCTTTATGCCTTTTTCAACTGAATCTGTTAAATTGTGTAACCATAAGCACTGGCTTAAGGAGCCAGGGCAGGGAAGTGGGTCCTGTTCGATAACAGCGGAACCACGGCGCATGCGTTGCGACCTGGGCGGCGACCTAAAACAAAGCATTCCTTTAGGGCTGACTCCAATTTGACTTTAAGTAATATAAAAGGAAGAAAGACTGCATGCTATGATGCTATTCTTATTTTATAATTTTATAAAAACATATACATACATCATACTTCCTTAAAACTATTCCCTCCCCCAATAACCTCCTTGAAAAGCATTCAGGAAAAAGATAAATTTTGAAGCCCGCTTATCCCCCATCCTTAGCCGCCTTGTCTCGGTCTCTTAGCCTCTTCTCCCTTAGGTCTTACTCGATCTAAGTAGGTACACCAAAATCGCTTAATTCTTGACTACAAGTATGTGTAGGAAATTATCTAAGAGTATGTTGTTAGTGTTTTGGTGAGAGATATCGAACATCAAATGAATTCAAGTGATCGCCCAGATCTACGAGTATGTAGCAGCCCTAGTACGTGACCACGGTGACATGACCCTAATATTGTCTGCGTTTAGCTAATTTACTTGGCTGTATCTACGTATTTTAGATACATTCTAAAGTGTATATTAGTACAATAGGGAAATCTGTTGTATTTTAGCATAATATAATTTATAGTTATTTAATTTTTTCCCGATAGATAGACACTAGTTAATTTTAATAGTTTAGGCCATAGAAAACACAATAGTAATAGAACGGCCATGCGGGCGGGGTACGTGTACCCCAAGATGAGCATAACTATTCTTATCATGCCAAACGTGTGGTCAAACGTTCCACAGTCGCTTACGGACCTGCGCGCCCTAACTGTGGCTGAATAATATTAATTGAAAAATTTTAAAAAACCACCGACACTATAATATAAATATATTATAATTATATTGCAAAAAACCACCGACAAATGCAAATATTGGGTATTTTCCCCACTTTTACCCCCAGAGTTTTTTCAGGGCTCAACCGATTTTCAATGAACATATTATTTTGTAATATACACGTGATGCGCTTTCATTAGAGACCCCACTCGATTATATTTGCAGACATTCAGTTATTCTTCCCCACTTTCACCCCCCACGACTTTTAAACGACTCAACCGATTTTCATCAAACATGTCTAAGAACACTCGCCCGTAACTCACCTTTCATACAAAAAAAAATTAAATTATAATCGCTTCATCCATTCGCGAGCTACGGTGACAGACACGTCAAACTTATAATTATAGCACCCCTTCTTTTGCGTCGGGGGCTAAAAAAAGGCTACAATATGCCGGCTTGTGCGATTATTGGGTGCCGGGCAAGAAGCAATAAATGAAACGTCTCTAATGAAGGAATTTCCTATCACCAGTTAGTGTAAAAACTATTGAGAATACATAAATTTCATACAAAATTAATCAACCCATCGCGATACGTTACGATACGATCATAAGTATATTATGATTGATTGATTAATATGATTTTAGACGTAAGGTTGCAATGCACAATTTTTACTGTGACAATGGGTCCAATATATTGCACACTTGGCGGAATTAGCAATGCAGACAATGTAGTAACAGTCCTACTTTCTCTATATACCTACTTAGTGCTCTACAATGTAGAGTCGCCAGTCACGGCTGTCGTCGACTCGTCGTCGAATAGTAATATGTTATTTAATCCAAATTAAAAGATAAAAAAATAGATTTTATTTTTTATTATATAGCTCAACATAATGTATACCTACTTACTATGATGAGACTGGGTGTAACCTAGGAACATGGTGTTGCCGGACTCAATCGAGGGCCATGCGAGGACCCGAAGAAAATCTGTTGTATTGAATTTGAAGCCGGGCGGGGCTGTGAATTGGCATCAATAATATAATATTATAAAACTATCAGCCATCAGTGTAATGAATATTTACTCGTATCATATGTCAGATTAATGGTTATGCCCCTACAAAACTGGAACTATCCTATATATATAGGAAAATTAGTAGAGCTTTTACAACCCAGATTCTATAGATATATATATATATATATTTATTATTGTACGTCGGTAACGGTGTCGATAAACTAGTTAGATAACTATCCATTTTATAGTAAAGTAGCTACCAATAAAATGTCCTAGGGGCGTTGCCCGTGTGATGCCGCCCATGAAAGAAATTTCAGTAGATACTAGATATCTAGATACTTATTAAATTAGGTATCTAGTGAAATTAGTCATTAGTTCCTGTGGTCCGGCGCGATGATATGAAATTTAATATTAGGATCCAAAAGTTTGATTCATTAGTACTTAATTAAAATTATATCTGTAGAATGATTAATGAAAACGATTAATATTTAATATTTCCTCTCCTCATAAAATGTTAAAAATTAGACTGGAGTAAAAGTGAAAAGTCCAAAAGTATATTTTCGATTTAACTTACTGTGGGGTCTCACAGCGAATAAGCTTCAGTTCACGGCTATAATATAACTTATATTCGATTTATAAAATATACTGTACCCTAATCCGTCTTTGCGTACTCCAAACTGGTTCTTGCGACTTTGTAACACTGACTATTTTCGACCTTTGATCGACTACTCTATAACGAGGCAGAGGATACTTGAACAAACATTTTTTATTTTCATAAGGCACAACAATAGGACCTTTTATTGGCCGTTTTGTAAATCAGAAACTGTCACGAAACGTTTAGTCATCCCCCCATCGGCTGTGTAAACATTCCAAATTAAAATCTCAAGTAAGGGCATCGGAAATAGTCCTTTATAAGTACCTATGAAGAAAAATTCTCCTTTTTCTGGACACCTAGTATTACAAAGAAAAAGGTAATTAGTAATGCCAGGTAAGTTTTTATAAAGATCGAATTAAAAAAAATCACACTAAAATGTAGGTAACGAATATAATTTGAAGGGTTTGCAAGGAAATAGGAAACGAATAGTGCTCATTTAAATGATTATAAAACTCTATAGGCAAGTAGGTATTAGATACCTTAATAGCACATTTTGTTTTAATTGTTAATCATGGGTTATGAAATATCTAACTATTACCTTTGAAAATGAATCTAACAGATAAGACTAAAAGATAAGTCACCCTACGATTCATTCACTGAAACATTAAAAGGAATTAAAGTATCTAAGTATCCATAGGAAGCTTAAGAAAAAAAAATATTTAAGAAAAAAAAATATATCTAATACTTAGTCTTGGAATATTAGCTTACGACCAAGAGGAAGTCATGTTAGATAAGAAAAAAAAGTTCCCATCAGTACTAGTCATTTGAACAAATAAATCTTAATCCTCATTGTAAGGCGAGGCGCAATAACACTGACTCGTAAATTCGTAATCATCACAATGGGAATTAGAAGTAAGTCCTATTGTCGCAAATTGGGTAGTCCGCCGGCCGTGAAATCACCTTGGAACCATTGACAACGGGCGTTAATAAAAACATGACGACATGTCAAAACTGACCAGATTTGGTAGGCGACAAGTGACGAGCATTGTTAGGGGCCCATTGAAATCTGTGTGGGCCTCCTCGACACCTACGTGGCGATGTGAAGATGACAGAGAATGCGGGATGACAGTGTTTGCACATCGGATTCTTCCAATAGAGCATAATCGTCGAGTCTTAAAATCGAGCACGCCCGCCATTCATAAAATCTTCCAAGCCCGCCACAATAAGATACAATAAGGTGCCTAATTATTGTGTAATAAGGACCATTTATAAACTGCTGCATTTATGCACTGCTAATCAGAAGAATAATAGTATCCTAATTACAAATAGTAAAACTTGTGATAAATGAAAATAGTGAAGTAGTAAGCTTTTTTAATAGTAGTAGTAGCTTACCAGCACCCTTATATTTAATGGCTAATCTGATCGCCACCATAAATCTGTCTTTCATGTATCTATACTTACCCCAAACTGAAACTCAAAAATTAACTTGATTACATACATAATAAGTAGGTACCTCCTCATGTTTCTTGGACCAATGTAAGAGGACGACGGTACCACCACCAAGTCTAGGGACTTGTTGCGAGATTATACGCGGCGAATACTAGGGTATTCGTACGTACCTCATAGAAGGTACATTTTCAACAAGATAGTATTCGTAAGTTGACAGCACAATGACAAACATTCTCCAAAACACAAAAGCTACATGTCAATGGACTCAACGTAGTTACTTAAACCAGATAGGTAGGAAACTGTAGTAGGTAGGTACCTACCTCCCAATATTTTAATTATCAGAATAAAAATAAGTATAAAGCAAAGAAATCGGAAATTAATTTCTTCTCGTTATATGAAAAAACTTTTACATTAAAACTTGAGTCTACACTAAAGAAAACTTTCCTTTTAATAGATCCTGTTTTTCGAAACTCATAATTTTCCGATCAAGGTTCATTATGAAATATCGTTGTACAGCTTGACCGAGGTTTTTGAATACTTCGCCATGATGCGGAAAATAAATGAACTAATTCCTTTACTGGCTGTTCTGCTCGAATATGTTCATCGTGTTTTTGAGCAGTGCGCTTGCGACAAAATTGATATTGACAACGTTATATAATGCAGATATTGTGTGGCAATATTTTTATCAAAGGCGAATGTGGTACAGCCTAGGTGTATAAAAACCCTGGTCAGGCGATATATATATATATGTGTTTAATCCAACAATATTTCTTAAATAACTCAAATTGAGATACGACGTGTAAGGGTAAGTGCGGCGCCGACGCACGTGGCAATGTTTTTGCTGCAGTCTTAACTAATTAATTATTAATTTATACCGAGCTGCGGGACGCCAATGCCCGCGGTGATCGTGGTGCAAGGTGTGAAAAATAATACCGAAATAATAAGGAAATGTAACATAATTATTTATTTTATTGGTGGTAGAGTATTAAACTCTACTCACATTAGGATAATTTGATTTCTTGCTTCTGAATTGTCAGTAAATTTAATTTTAGAAACCTCAATCACCTAGATATTTATTTAATCAAATGATTTTAGGTGTACAAGCAATGAATTGAGTACCTACGTAGATGCGAGTTTAATTGCTTTTTGCTCGAAGTATAATGAGCGGGAAAACATGTAACTGTTCTACTAGCGTACGAAATAATCGCAACCCTCTCATGACTTGGAGCGTGACGTGGTCTGAGAGAGAGAAGGTCGCGGCGGCCGGGCGGCGTCACAGACGACTGCCTTAACCAAACACGCGGCACCGAGTTTAACAACGGCTTAAGCCCAACACTTCATGTTCGAATGACAAATTTTATTAAAGCTCACTTCTGCACTTAACTAAGCAATAAATTATAAATATTTCTAACCTTTTGGGACGTTACGTTATCTATAAAAGTATAAGAGCCCGCTTGTCTTCACTTGACGCTGACTTTTTACGTTACGTTTGCAATTCATGCTGTACACTTAAGTTTTTATAAGGCCGTTTAAAAATTCTCTGTGCAATACCCACTTGAGTAATTAGAGACAGCACAGACGACGACGGTTTGAACAAGTGTAGTGTAGCTGCTAGAAGTTAGCTGATAGATAGGAGTACCACTAAAGGGCTATTAGCTACTTATATTCTATTCATAGGTATATTTACTTTTCATTATGTTATGAATTAGTAATATAAGGAAAACATATAGGAGCTATCGTACCCAAAGATAGTTATATAGTCAACAAAATCAAAGGCAAATAAACATAATGACGTTTGATTATACAACATACTTATAACACGAGAAGTAAGTAGGTAATTAAATAAAACCCGGATCGGCATCACGTTAGTCACTAGTGCTTTTTTAAACAATGAAATTCAGAGTAGGTATATAACCAGATGAAGACACAAAAAGTTTGCATTTTCTTTATCCATATTATTTTAACGGCAAATCCTAGATAATTCAGTGGTGTTCAGTGGTGTTGAAGCAGGATTAAACAAATAAAAGTTATACACTGAAAATGATAAAAATAAATAAACAAGGTTCGAGACCTGCGTCGACACCACTCTGTTTGGCTTGTATTTTAACCGTGCACGAAATAACACACAAGTTATGATACTGCCATCAGTATGAAACTTTGATCGTTTATATTTGTGTGATGAATTATTTTTAGTTTGAAGAATCTTCAAAAATTTAATGTTTTAAATGTATGGTAACACTGAACATCATAAAGATGAAATGTATAAATAAATAAATAACGCTTCACACTCATAGCCCCACACTAAGATTCCTTCTGTCGTGGGTACCATCGACACACACAACACATGAACACAACACGCCTAGACCAGAAACAGAAATTTAAACTCATCATTCATATCTCTGCACCGCTGGGAATAGAACCCAGGACCCTTCGCGCAGCGTACCGGCTGCGTCTTAACCACTGCGCCACTCAGGTGGTCAGCTTCATGTATGCTAACATGTAACGTAACAGTAGTCTTTCTTATATCTGAAGGCCTTTTAAACCTTATCAAATGTTTTATATTTATTTTTACATGTATCCCCTCAACATAAATTTTATTATATAATTATATATATTGTATATAATTTTTAAATATGACTTAGATATTTTATATCCGTTTGTGGATACCTAATTAATTTATTTTCGTCAAATTATTTAAAAGGGACTTACCCGTAAGTCGTAGCTTAGTGATTGTTAGACATGTTGGATTAGGACCACGTGGTCACCACATTGTACCATCGACGTGGAGTCATGACAACCTCGCGATGAACGCCCATTCACCCACACTTGTTCTGCGAAAGGCACGGGCTAACCATTGTTACAACACCGTTGTCATTCGAAATAAAAAGTCTTTAAGCAAGATAAACAAACAAAATTAACCATCTGCTGTAATTAACGACCACAGAAAAGATCACAACAATATCCACTTTGTTTTCAAGGGACTGGATCCAGTCAGCTTATTCAATTTTGATTTACATAAGACTAAAGATAATCAATTGTTTTAAAAGTTTAAACAAATAAACACTAAGAAAACACCAGGATTTCGTGAGATTTATAAAAAACTAGGCACGTAGCCGGCCTGTAAAAATTCTGGGATATTGAGAAATATTTATGAAAATATTAAATTTATTGCAAACATTCGTTAAGCTAATATTTTTTGGAGAAATAAACAATTTTATAGCTTTCAGATACTTAGTACTATTTATCTGGTAGACTATAGTATAGAGTAAGGTCAGGAAAGATATAAAAGGTATTAAAAATAATTTTGTAACGTAGGTTTTAAAGTTGGATAAAAATATGATGTTTAGCTATGTTTTGAATTACTTATTATTTAATTTTCTTTGTATGCTTATCTTTGTGCCGCAATATTACACAACTGCCCTATCCGGACTGGAACCCTCTGATAATACTTAAGGAAAAGTAGTTTTAAAACCAATCGTGTCTAAGCAAAATAATACAAATCCCTCACTTCAACGCTTTACCTAATTAAATTGACCTTGTCTCTTGGTGGTAGAGCCGCGGTTGCAACGGCAGTCTACTCTAGTTAAGCCCTTCTTTTCACGGCTGCTATATTAGGGGCGATGTGTTTATACAAGGGATATTTGTGTGTGTGTATTTAATGTTAAAATAAGTCTACCGACCGAAATTAGGCGTGGAAGCTAAATCCAAATTGCAGCTGTTTGCTTTTCCATCGATGGCGCATCGATTCCATCGATAACTCTACATTCTCGCATTACTCCCTTTTCTACTTACTACAATGTATAATTACGAACAATAATTAATTTATCTTGTGTATAACTAGTTTGGCCATAAATACTGTTACATAAAAACTTTTCTTTTTTCAACTTTTTAATTATATTGAAATTGGAACACGTATATTATTTTAAAAACTTATTTAGATTTTGCGCCATTTCACATATTTTTTCGTGTTCATTATCAAATTAGATTATAATGATATAGAATGGGGTGTTAAAGAAAATAGGATTGCAGTGATCGCCTTGCACAAAGTGGGTATGGAGGCGTCGATCATATTCCAGACACTTCAAAGGATTGGTATCAGCCGTATGTTCGTATATCGTACTATCAACAGATACAGCAACACTTCGTCTGTCGAAGACCAGAAAAGATCGGGGCGGCCGCGTGTTATTAGAACTACAAAGGCTGTTAATGCTGGTAAAGCCAGAATTCGTCGAAACCCTATTAGGAAGCAAAAAATCTTATCGCGATAAATGAAGATTCCCGCTAGGACTCTGTCGCGTATTATAAAACAAGACCTGAAGCTCGGTGCTTATCGCCGATATACAGGACATGCCCTAAATCAATCTTTACAATTAAAGAGAGTGGATCGATCAAAACGCCTTCTGTCGCGATACGCAGGTGAAAGGCACAGAAATATCCTCTTTACCGTAGAAAAAATTTTCACGATTGAAGAACACTACAATAAGCAAAATGATAAAGTGTACGCACATAGTTCTAAAGAAGCTGCTCAAGTTGTCGGAAAGGTACAACGTGGTCATCATCCTGCGTCAGTGATGGTTTGGTGGGGCGTGTCTTATCAAGGAGTCACAAAACTACATTTATGTGAACAAGGAGTGAAAACTTCAGCCAAAGTACGCTTGATACATACAGTCTTGGATCATGTTGTGAAACCTCTCAGTAATACACTTTTTAAAAATATACCGTGGACTTTCCAGTAGGACTCTGCACCTGCTCACAAGGCACGAACTACCCAAGCCTGGCTTGAAACCAACGTTACGGACTTTATAAGAGTTGAAGACTGGCCCTCATCTAGCCCAGACCTCAACCATTTAGACTTCAAATTTTGGTCAGTTTTAGAAGACATGGCCTGCTCTAAGCGACACGGCGACATTGAGTTTCTTAAAAAATCTTTGGAGCAAGCAGTGGCGAAATTTCCCTTGGAAACAGTGCGTAAATCCATAGATTCGTAGCCAAACAGATTAAAGGCCTGTATAAAAGCTAGAGGTGGCAATTTCGAATAGAATATTTTTTTTATTTTTTGCTGAGTCGTTAATAAAATATGTAGGTATAAATTTAAAATAATATTACATTACTTCATTTAAAAAAAATGCATTTTCATTTGTAACAGATCTAGACAGGTATATATTTTATCATTATTTTTCTCATAGGTTAGAGTTATAGGTACTGATTAAATTAAAAATGTAATAATCGTCGCTAAACGCCTGATTGTTGTCTGGTCTGTTTGGCTGTCTGTCCTGTATGTCGAGATCAATTAAGTAAGTAGTTCAGCAAAGTATTATGTCGTAATTTAATCATTAGCTAAGTCTCTAGCTCCTTATAATCCTTCATTAGCAGAATCTCGGCGTTATAAGAGTAGTAGAGCAACTAAATAATACCTAATTTATAGTATTGTTTGTGTAATATTAGAGGTTTTTATAAGTGTAAACTTCTTTTAGCGCGGTAGGTACGCATAATTTTAGATGAGATAAAATATCTGGACTCGCGACACCGTAACGAGACGCAGCTATAGAAGCATACGTATTATAGAAAGTAAAAGTAAAGTTATGGAAACTGTCAAAAGGAAACATTCATAAATAATAAGTGTAATATTTTGTTATAGAAAAAGCTAAATAGGATAACAATTATTGACATTTTGGATTCGACATTGCGATTATTAAACTAATCGTCGATTATTAAATAACTGTCGTCCAAATCACCAAGAATATCATCATAATAATGATATATTATGATGATATCTTAAATCCAGGTAAATATCATCTTATCTATATCTAAATTTTCACTTCTTCCGGCACTCCCGGAATGCAACCCTTTTTTTCACCCTTTCTCTTTAAATGGATGAATATTGTGATCAGGGTCCACAAATATGGAGGTTTCCATTCGTTTCACTTTTGAACTATTACGCATTTGAATTCCAGCGGATGTTCGCACTGCATCGGGTGCCAAATTGACCAACACGTGAGACGGAAACGCGAGATAGATTTCAATGATTCCTGCCATCAATCTGTCCTCTCTTTGTTTTGATCAAAAGGTTATCGCAACCATCGGCTACGTACGCGGTACTATAAAGAGTTGACGACACCTGACACAATATGACGCATTGCACGTTCTCAAAGGATCATTACTGCGAATCTCTTGATGACTGAGGTGACGATAGCTACGTTGATATTAGTCCATATTAACTTTAATTGTTTGTGCAGAGTTTTTGAAATACCAGGTTTTTCGTAGAAATTAATTTTAAACGAATGTGACAAATTTGCGATGAGTCTTTTTAATTTTTATTTTACCGTCCAGATGTAGTGTTGAAATGTACAATTTCAGCTGTACTAGAATTGATGTATTTTTAAACTTTAAACTTTATGTATTCGACACCCGTTTGTTGTAGGTACCTATTTTTACTATTAGTCTACAACCACTACATCAGATAGCGATAATGTTTTGTCACATGTTTACTTTTCGCTCGTGTCCGTTATCAGGCAAATCCAATACCATAAGAGTATTAAAACAATAAAATTCTTCAATAGTGTAATTTTCAAAACCATACATTTATTCACGTTGCAATTCCGGCCAGGAAGTGTGAGCAGTTTGCTGCATCGCCGCTCATCCGCGGAGCGCTCAAAGCCGCCGGCAATCGGGCGTCGAGAGCTCGAGGTTCGAGTTTGACGACACACCCGCGTATTGTTCCTATTAATTCTCGGATATTTCATTTTATTTCCCATACTTATTGCTAATTTACATTATCATCTGACGCCATTGATATAACAATATGAATAATATGAGGTTGAAAACGATTAAGCAACTGTAATTTAGTAATTCACAAAACCATTACAAGCCATGCACGTAGGCATGACATCGCCGGCATTGCCGGTCATCCGCGGAGCGCTCAAAGCTGCCGGTAATCGAGCGTCGAGCGGCCGAGCGCGGTTCATTTCACGTCACACCCGCTTTTTGTTCCTATTACACTGCGGATATTTGTGCATGTAGCCGTGTATGTTCGCGTTCTTATTTACATTGTCATATTATGCGAACTGAACAATATAAGGTTAATTACAAAACAACTAGATTTATATCTATCTATATTAGGTATATTTGATTTTGTGAATCACCATATTATTATTAATATGGTAATTTACAAAATCCTTTTATAAATTACCATATTAATAATAATATATAAATATAAATTTACAAATTCCTAATCGGAATGCTTACGAGAATTCGCGATTCGTTCTAAGGTACCTTAGAACCAACCATCCGTGCAAGGTTGGATGCTATGAACTGCTGCCGGCAATGGAGTGTTGAACAGCCGAGCGCGCTTCCTTTCACCCGCGTTTTGTCCTAGTAGTTGGACGAGCATGTAAGTCCGCGTACCTACTTTCAGTTTGTCAACTTAACAAAAAGTTATTCCAACATACGCAGTATAATTTACATACTGTATTCACTCACTCACTCACGAAATCTCAAATCATTTACATACTGTATTCACTCACTCACTCTCAAATCAGCCATGTATTGCTTTTATTTTAATATTGCACTTTAAGGTAATGTAGGTAAGTTTACATAATTATGAAGAAGAATAGCTGTTTAATAATATTAGATAGGTACTCAGATAAACACTATTTTCTAAAAAATATAATAAAAAAGCGAGTTAACTTTTTTCCGTTGCGAATTACATTCGAGAAAAACTATTTACCCGAAATATAATATTGCACTATTTGCATCGTGTGATTGCACATCACACCCGAGTTTTGTTCCTAGGATACATTCTTTTATTTGTACTTTTGACACACTGGCACGGATAATAACTTTTCCGTTTGAAGTTAAGTCACCTATACAAAAAGTAGGTTCGACCATAATCTACCATCAAATAATATTATTACGGTTTGAAAAGAGGCGTTTTTTTCTTAATTTTAGGACCTTTAAATTATATGCTTACTTTTTTTCTTAAGTACTCTAATAATAACATCGATGAGACAAAAGGTAGTTTTCGTTTTTGTATAGATACATCTTATTTTTGGTATCGGCAAAATTTACAAATAAATTGGTTTGAACTTTAGCTAGATCAAGTCCCGCTATCGCTACACACTTTTGTTCGCACGCCTCAAATAAACCAGTTGCAAGTAAAAAAACTTTCAATTGAATAAGAAAACAGCGTTGGTCCGCTCATTATTTTGCCAGTGGCTAAATGAAACCAAAGAAATATAAATAAATAGAAATGTTTAAAAAAATATCATCATGTTCATATTAGCAAATAGGTAGCTAAGTTATTACGTGATTATCTATTAAGGTAGTTACGATAAGTATATACTTTATTTTTGTTAAGAAACGGGTTAAGCGAGTACTCGTAAGTATGATCATCACAACTGAATGTAAGCCGTCCTTTCCTAATAAAAGTTGAAATGAAGAATGAATGGCAAGTATCGGAGTACGGTTAGTAGAGTGAAGACCTCCTCCTGCTTTCTTGCAGAAAGGAATGTAATAGGTGTTTATGCGAAATCGAAATGCCGGAACGTGAAGGACCGGGATAACCATGAACCTTTAAAGAGAAGAGTGCAACAAAAATAATGTCCGTTAGAAGCTACCACAAAGAAGAAACGACGACGAAGAAAAAAGCCTAGAAATTGAGCAGATTAGGGAAAGTTTCAAACTTTTCTTGTTTTTGATGGAGTTGCAAGCCATTTCTGCGTGCACTCAGCTCTACGCTAACGATCCCCGCGTTGATATTGCTCAATCGAACGTCATTACAAAGGACCGTAAAATATGGAGATCCGCACACAGTTTCGAATTAAAAGCGCATCCAGGATAAAATTGGAAGGGTTGCGGCGCGGCTGTGGCGCTCGAGATAACGCCGCCGCGGCGCGCCAACGATGATCCCGTGTTGCATTTGATGAACCGATGGCTCTCAAACTTTTACAGCTAAATGATATGTATTTGCTGGCGACTGTAACGGCAAGATTTGGTTGGTCTTAATGGCAATGGCAATGGCAATATTAACGGTAGAATGGTTCTGTTGCATTTGATACGTGAACCCACGACTCAACCTTTAATTAATAATAGGTATTGGAGACGGAAAGATATTGCCATTTGACGCCAGGATTTGGTTGGTTGTTAGGTTATCTGAATCGACAGCGTCTTGAAATCTTTTATTCACTTTGGACAGTAGACAAATCTTGCAGCTGAATTTTTCAGCAATTCTCCTTAACCGATTGAGATTAAATATTACATAAACTAAATATGTACCTAACATATTTAGTTTGGATGACAATACATGATTATCTTATTTTCATATTAAATCCAATAGGTAAATCGGTCGGCTCAAGATCGCGCAATAACTCGCACTCCCTTAATATTATGGGTATGAAATGAATGGCTGATAACATTTCAGTATTTAGGACCTCGAATAATTAGTTCTTAATGAAAGTTATGAAGTAGGTGGAGTTACGAAGTTCTACTTTTACAGAGAAAAATCTTTCGAACAGGGTCTATATTATATAGATCTTGTCGCTTCCCGTTCAAGTTGAGTACCTACAGCTAGCTGAAATCGCGCACAATACGAACAAAAGCATAATCCCCGTATTGTAAACCACTCCGACCTACCGCTGTCTATCGCATGGGGGAAAGACAGTTTAAAAATACTTACTTATTAATTTAGTTTCATTCTGTGATTTGATGTGGTTTAATTGCAAAGCGACATAATTATGAATCAGAACCAGGAATCAAATTACTTTAGGCTTAGGCCAGCACATTTCAACATTTTTATACTTCACTTATTTCGGCTCGTTTATTTTAAAGTAGTCGTGCCAATATTAAGAATATTTAACCCAACAATATAAATTATCTATCCAAACATTGCATCATAAAATGTTGATGAAGGTTTTTGTTTACATTTCAAATGACATGAATGGTGTCCGGAGGAATTCATTAAGAAATACTGCTGAGAAAAAGCTTCGCGTCGCGTGAACCTGACCGAAAACGTTTAAAATTGTTTTATTTTAAGCTCTATCCTGAACATGTTAAAGTACATTTTTATTGTTTGTAAATCGATATCTAATACGTATGTGGGACAAAAAATCGGGTCCGGACGGACGGGATGAATGGTGTCAAAATGACATGTCAGTTTTAATTTTTTGCAATTTTTTCAGATATTTTACGTCTGGCGTAAATCAGCCGAGCATTTTGCTGATGAATTCACTGTTTTGTTTTTTTATTACAAGAGTTCGAACTTTAAAATATCTTTGCAATGGTTTTGACAATTTTGTTAGGTAAAATAGATTAATTTAATTAATAAATAACATAAAAAGTACTCAAAGAAGGGAAAAAGAAGAATGCATTAAAAGACGAAAAATCGGTATAAGTTGCAAATTATTAAACGGTTAAAGAAATATAGAGCAGATAGATATTATAATAATTATGTAAGTCATTAATTTACAGTCTGAAATAAGTATATTATATTATTAGGTATTAGGTATTTAATTAAATTAAGTATTCGTTGTATATACATAATATGTATCTCTACTTAATAAATAAATAATAATAATAATTTAATTAGAGATTTAAATCTACGTAGGTATATATACTGTTTATGTGAGATTAATTATTTATTAGTTTGTGAACATACCGTTAAAACCAAAAAGCACGGTACGTAATATGTCAAGATATTGCTAAGTTATTTGGAGCAAACTTGCTCTGATCTACATTCAACCGTCAAAATAATCCATCCCCAATAACAATACATGAACAAAAAACAGAACTATGTGTGTGATCATGGCTAAAAAAAGTCCAAAAATGAACAGATAGATATACTTGCTTTATAGTTACCAAATTGCATTAAAATAGCGTCTACGATTATCCCCACATTGTTGTTCGGGGGCGGATAAAAAAGTTTTGGTAGGAACGAAATTGTTCGGTGTACTTTTTAGATAAGAACCGTGTGTTTTATATTATAATGCACGATAAAGTAAGTAGTGAAGCGTCTGACAGTATTTGTGCGTAGATAATTGTGGCATTGTTAGTTTTTGCAGATTATATTGGGGTGTATGGGTGTATGTAGAATGGCCGCGGGCACGGTGGCGCGCGAGGTGGATTACTCGCCGCATTACCCCGGGCTGTAGAATCAATTCCAGTGCCCGCATCTACCAACCTGACAATTGTTGCGCATTTCGATCCCGGCTTATCTCTAAAAGCTTTAAGAAACTATGTAGCTACCTGATGTATTTTGGCCAAAATAATTACATTATTATCTAGTGTATAAAAGTTAAGTTAATCTCGTCTTTATAGACGTTACAGTACACTAACCCATGTAAAGAGCATTGATTTTAGTTTTTCTACACTTATCTGTGCAAATATTATAAACGGCTAATTAATGTACCTAAATTTCATGAAAGGTGGCAAACTTATCACTCGATTTTAAAAATCCCTTAGCAACATTCACATCATTGTTTATTACACAATACTTTATAATGTTTTTCCTATGGTTGGAACATAATAATTTGGATGACTTTTTATCCGCATAGACCATGACCTTACTTGATATCGCTATTGACGCAATTTACTTACACTCAGAATGAAGATGAAGAACAGAACAAGAACAAGAAGAAGAATAAGAACGAGAAGAAAAACAAGAAGATCAAGAAGAAGGACACGAAGTAGAATTTGAAAGTCATACGAATAAACTTCACTAAAGTACTATAAAAGTATCACGTTTCCACGCCACCTATGTATGAGGTATATAGTGTTACCACATAGGTGGCGTGGAAACGTGTGCATATTATGACGATTACCTACAACTTTATGATTCGTTATATCTCAGAAATGGTAGCTCGTAAAAAAGTATTGATTCCTTTTTATAGATAATTTTATGATCTACAATTTTTATTTGGAGTATTTTTTAACACTTCAAACAACACCGTTTAACGCCGTTTTGCTGAAAATCGCGAACAGCTCATTTTTTTCCTCTACCATATTTTTCACTCACCTTTGACCATTACCCAATTTTTTTCAAACACGGGAATGATGGGGAATTATCAGCTTGTTGTAAATTTATGTACCTTCACCCTCAATTTTTGGTCTAATTTGACCGGACTATTAGTGGTAAGGCACTTAATTCACGTGGCCGCTAGGCAACATGGAAGACATAAAATGAAGTTTGTTATTCGTAACGTGCCGCAAGTGACGTTCGTTCGTATGTAACCCGTCAATATTTTACGAGCTTCTCCACCGAAAGGGTTAATACGTGGCTTCCAATATAATCAAGAGGTTATGGTAGTATAATCATTATTCAGATTATACTATATTTATGAAATGAAATAACATATCTAACAGAAAAATCTCTGTATTACTCTGTAGCCAAATTTCTATCACAATAGACAATAATTGATCATAATGAGGCTAAATTTACAATACTGTAAAGCTGCCCACACCCAGTGCTTCCTTATGCCTATACGATGGTAGGTATACGAAGAGTAAATGTACTGACTACAATTGGTAATAAAATAAAATATTAAAATTTTAAAAAAAGGTCCGATTATGTAAAACAACTAAATAAATGAATTGTTAACACTACATGCCAAGTAGTGTTTAAGAAATAATCAAATTTAAATAAAAAGAAATGATCGTATTTAAAGTGTTTAATTTAATGTAATTAACTTATTTATGAATTTAATTTGTTAGTTTTATTTACTTTATATTTGCATACCTAAAATGGTAAATATAGATTGATCGAAATAATTTGTAACAACTTTATACCTATATTTGTGCAAATAAACGTTTTGTCTTTGTCTTTGTAATCTATATCTATGTTTTTAAATATAATACCTACATATGTTCTTCCTACGGAATTACTCTAAAAGATTGATGGCTTTCGTTACGTACCTCTATTTTTAAATGAGTCTACTTATGGTTAGGTGCCTTGTCGGGGAGACAGATTTAAAACATGGCATCTTACCTTACTTACCTCAGATAGTATTTTGGTCCTCTTTAACGTTGAATGTCTACGGATGCAATGCATTATATAGCCTACGCGATAGCACGCTACGGATAGGCCCTATGGTGGATCACTGTATCCAAGAGGGGCGCGCCGCGCGTGCGATCTCCGACCGGTGTTGAGATCTAGGCTACCCGTTCGTACGAAACTAAAGGTGTACAAAATGTACGTCCCTTCCCGGTTAACTTACGCGGCCCCAGCGTGGTACGCGTTGGTAGCAAAGTCGCAGCGCAGACGTCTCCAAGGGCAGCAGAATATCAGCCTGCGAATTATCGCGGGAGGATTTCGCTACGTAAGGAACGCTGTCCTGGCGCGTGACATGAAGATGCAGTTGGATGCGTCTGTGGCCCGGTTGGCAAGGCATATGTATGCTCGAGCTGACAACGGGCCGCACCTACGGGGCATCGCGCCGCTTCACGCGCGGCCCCCGGACGGCCGTCCAGTCCCTCGTAAACTAACCCGAATAACCCCCCGAATAACAGGGGGGACGACAGCATTTCTTCAAGTCCTCTGCGGGACCGCATTCTGGACACCCCGCCCATAAAGCGGGGTTAGACGCACCTAGGGTAGTACCCTCAGAGATCATGCTCAGGTAAAGAGGAAGCCCTCGAGACCTGTACCCCCTACCTCCATGCGGCAACAGCGCCGCGGAGTAGGACGACTGCTTTTCTTCCTTCCTTCCACGCGATCGTTTTCTACCCGCTCTGTATTATAAGAAATATAAGGTGGGGTTCGTTCATTAAACCAACCCAATCTAAACCAGTTACAAACCGATTTAGTAATCAGCAACCTGAACCTGAAATTCCTCCAACATTGATAATTTAATGTCTTATACCCGAAAGTTTGTTGGTTTTCACAGAACGATAAACGTATAAAGGTGTAGGTCCTGTATCTTCACTCTGGTAAACGACATAATTTGGTGCCCACGATTTACGACTTCCAGATTGCGTAAAAACACGTCTATAACAAACTAAACAAACAGAAGCGCGTGCGCAGCCGTCTATAAAGCCCAAGTTACTCGTATCTACATTTAATTACATTCCGGTATTTTTGTAGGTACGGCACGGACCGCCGGCGACGCACGGTGGTGGCCCACCACTGTAAAATCACATTTTTATTTTCAACAATTAAGCTGATTTCAGACGACGCTTTAATATAATAGTATATAGTATATAGCTCATAGCACAACAATATCGCGCTCCATACATTGTTATGGACACGTTCACATTGTACTGTACTTTATATTATTGGCTTACTATAGGTACGCTATAAATTGGTGCGATGCGCAGAGTTCATGCTATGCTATATAGCGCGCCGCCCTCTTCCTCCTCCCTCACCCCCGGCCGTCCGGCAAACTCTTCAAAGATCGCGGTCGACTGAGCTTGATATACTTATACTATACTAGCTGACCCAGCAGGCTTCGCTCTGCCAATGAATTTTTTTTTATTTTTTTATTTTTATTTAATAGCCTGTGTTACTCAGGCTGAATGTAGCTTTCCAATGGTGAAAGAATTTTTGAAATCGGCCCAGTAGTTTTTGAGTTTATTCGTTACAAACATACAAAAATACAAATGTTTCCTCTTTATAATATTAGTATAGAAACGCTTGCGATAATATCGCGTATGTGAACGTCACGCTATATAGTATAGCATTAGGTCCTTCTTTGCTTTACTTTATAGCACAATAGTATAGCGTCGCCAGAAATCAGATTTAATGTTACTTTATTTTGCTCACTATTAAAATCCTAGATCGAATGAACACTGTTCGGGTTTTGACGCGTTTCACGTGTCGTGTTCGACTCTAATGTAGTGTAGAGTTTGTAGAGCATTGTCGGATATCGTTTCACCGGAAACATTTTCACATTTTTGCCAATTTAACGTAAATAAATTAAATATCTACAAAAAAATATTGAAAAATGAAATAAAAAAATTGACCAAAAAATTAAATAAAAATGTTAGATAACCGTTATCACCTTAGGGGCGTGAAAAATAGACAGTAGCCGATTCTCAGACCTACTGAATATGCATATAAGATTTCATAAAAATCGGTCAAGCCGTTTTGGAGCAGTATGGTAACTGTGACATGAGAATTTTATATAATTATAAGAGAAGAATCACTCTAGAAAAATTATTAATGTCACCCCTCATGCTTGATAGTTCTTAAAATTGTGTGAAGTCCATCAAGTTTAGGCCGACAAGTGGTCTATTAAGCCCCACATTCTTCTTACTGTGAAAGGAGGATTTCTTGATTTCTTGCAGTGGGTCATATACGAGTTGCAGTCAAACGTAGTTTATTTCATTAGTAGTATAGTAATCAGCTGCAATTATTTTAGTCTAAATTTGCTGGGACTGAGTCCCAACTAGAGTAAAAGACCATGCCGTAAAACCACAATTGTTGTAATAATTTAATAGTACATAGGTAAAGTCAAAGTTCTCGAAATAATGTAGGTATGTGTAAATTTACATACCTATTGTAAACTTTATTCAATGTTGTTCTTAATAAAATCATAACATTGTCAGTCTGCTAATCTCTAATAATCCGGCCATAAAACGTGGACGCCTAGCACGAATCTCATTTAATCTCAAGAAGTCATAAAACACTGAGAAGTATCTGCTACGATTTAGTTATCGCGTGTTGTTATTGTTACCTTACCAAAAAATAGGTATTTAGGTACCTATTATCGAGACGCAGCGCGCGGCTTATAATATTATTTACCATGATAGTCGGAGAAGCAGTGAAATTTATTGCTTTTTAATTATTTTATTTTGTAACTAACATATTAAAACTTGAATTTGTTACAGCAATTACCTACGCAAAAGTGGTCTTTTCATTTGCTGTGGATGCAAAATGTCAAAATTATTTTTAACACTCCTTTTTACCTACTAGGTACCTACACAATTTGTATCAATTACGGTTTAAATATTTTATAACGCTTAATCTTTGCACTAAGTATCTAATACAGACCTGCAAACATACTTAAAGTTTACTTACATGTAAAAATTGGAATGGCATTCAAATTTAATTCAATTTAAGAAGATATGTCCACATTTTTAAAGTGTTAGAAATTTTGTAATATTGTTTCTTTAAATTCATTAACTCTGACACATTTGAAATAATAATTACTACCTATAACCCACCAAATAATCGTTACCATTGCAATATGTCTATAATACGAACGTCATCCACTACTTCGCTCCGATCGTTAATATAATTGCCGTGGCTTGACAGCAGGGGCAGTTCACATACTACGTATTATATATTGGGGTGAGTGGGCAAACATTTAGCTACAAACCATTTCCAACGAACGCCCAGGGCGGCGCGGCAATGGCCCAAAAGAGGGTTGGCGGGAATAGGCAAATATTTGCCTGAAGGGCTGGGAAGGAATCGACTAATTGTTCTTTAAATACCGCAGGCCCACCTAACAGCAAACAATTTCAAAATCAATTTATTGAGGTCAACTCCCTGTTTTTGCTCGCTTTTCTACCCACGAGGTAGACCTGTTGTAGGTAAGCACATATTAGTTCGCTCGCGACAGAATATAGGTTACCGAATAAACATCTTTCGAACTTAGACAAATATTTTTGTTCGTTAGTATTCTACACCGAAGATAAAAAAAGAACTTCATCTGTGTGTGCGTGTGTGTGTATCACACATTCACTACCTTCTTAGCATCATGGTAAGTATATATTACTAGCAGACCCCGCAAACGTTGTTTTGCCATATACCTAATAGGTACCTATATGGCAACTTAAAGTTATCGAGCGGGATGAAAAATTTTTAAATTACTAAAATAACTATTAAAAAATAGGGGTTGGGAAAGAAGGGTGAAAATTTAGGGTTGTATGTATTTTAGAAATTAAAAATAAAAAAATATTTTTAAATAAATTTAAATATAAAAATAAAAAATTGGTCTAAAAATAAAATAAAATGTTAGGGGTTATCACTTACGGGTATGAAAAATAGATAGATAGTAGCCGATTCTCAGACCTACTGAATATGCATATAAAATTTCATAAAAATCGGTCAAGCCGTTTCGGAGGAGTAGGTATGGTAACTAACTTTGTGACGCGAGAATTTTATATATAAGAATAAAATGATAATGTATATTGTCTGAAATGATTGTAAATTGGAAAGAAGAAGAGCATTACTTAATTATGTTAGTAAAAGTAAGAGATGTAACAAAGAACTACATTTAAATGAAAATCTTACTACTTAAAATTGTGGAAACACAGCTCCACGTTTTTTATTAGTTTATCGGGTGTATTGTGATTTACTTAATTTTACATATTAAGTAAAACCCAATCGTAGCTATGAAAAAATCTCATTTACAATTGACAGATATTTTTTATTAAGTAGGTAAGTACATAATAATATCTATTTCTGCCCTAAACTTTAAAACTACGTATAACGTTTCTAAAAGTCGGATAGCCCCAAGCGTAATTGTAGGTAGGTACTCGTTTATCGTACTAAAGTTGATGTACTATAAAACCGTGCTTCTAACACGTATTTTTAAACTAAAATGAAAAATGGAATGTGAGACCATTAGGTATGAACAGATCGACGTGTGTTTCAGTGTCAGCGCTACTATTTTGGGCGCACTATTTGTCAAGCGTGTCTTATTTGTGTTCATGTTGAAGTAAAGATTTATTGTTACAATTTGGGGTGATTTGGGTATTCGTTATTCAATCATATTGGGAATAGACCCGGTACTTAGTCGCGTATCAGTTGGAAATGCCGTAAGTAGGTACCGTAAGTTGCTGTAAGTACATATTTATTGCATAATTTATCGTTTAGTTAGAGGGTGGTTTAGGTATCCTAATCATACATAGGAATGATATTTAACAATATCCAGACAAAAATTCCCAAAAACCGTTGTCAAACTATACTATTAACTCTTCATTTTTGATAAATTACTTCTGTAGTTTCAGCTCTCGAAAATGAGATTAATAATACGGCGTTATACCCAACCGATCCGTATTCTACGACAGAGGAAAGAAATTAAAATAACAACGCGGCACTCGGGTCCATATGGGCCGTGTCTTGGTCTACCCTTTCTGGGGCCACTATTTTTGTAATGACAGTTCGCAGGCGGACGAGAACTCGGCGACCGCGACGGGCTTCAGGGAAAAACCTAATTGTGCCGCTCGCTGCAGTTCGATGAATGAATCGGTGGGTATTGAAATACGTTTGCGCAACGCAAGTTCCGAACGACGGTCGTGTTCTGTTTTAACCAACTGATATTTAAATTTATTGTACCGTTTATTTCCGGTATTACCTTGCGACTCTACAAATCTCTACAAAATTACTTTAAGTTGTCAAAAACGTTAATGTAATACAAAAGTACAGCAATCTTAAAATCTTTGCTTGATTTCTAATTAGTTCTTTATTGAATTTGCATAAATTAAATTTATACTAATACTAGCTGACCCCGCAAACGTTGTTTTGCGAAATAAGTTATCGAGCGTTAAAAATCGCCTATTAAAAAAAGGGGATTGGTGATAGAAGGGTGAAAATTTAGGGTTGTATGTATCTTTTGATGCCACAACATTGAAAAATAAAAATAAAAAAAATTGTCCAAAAAATAAAATAAAAATGTGTGGATAACCCTTATCACTTAGGAGTATCAAAAATCCGATTCTCAGACCTACTGAATATGCATATAAAATTTCATTAAAATCGGTCAAGCCGTTTCGGAGGAGTATGGTAACTAAAACTGTGACATGAGAATTTTATATAATTATAAGATTTATCTCGTATGACGTATTATTTTGCTGCACATCCCGTGTGCACCGGTTACGATATAAAATCATCAGCCGCGTCCAAAGATCTCACGGTTACGTAAACGATACTAACTCAAGGATTAATAGTGAAGTTTATTTTAAAGCCGGTGTATTTATTTACTTAACAAGTGCTTTGTAATGTAAACGTAAACTAAAACACAGCGATAACTCGCGCAAGAGCGAGCCCGGTGGCGGCGTGGCGTGTCATTACCGTGGCGGTGGTCTACGAACCAAACGTAACATGTCTCTTTTTCGTCTAGTTAATAACCAAAAGATTATACATATTTATTATTACACATTTTCCACTTTGAAATTTGAATTTCATTTTTGACGGATGTTAGTTTCTTTCATGCAACAATATTGATCGACTTTCACATAGGTAGGTAGTACCTACTTATAGCCTAGATTCTCTAATCACGAAAAAAGCTCGCTGACTGATTTGAATGAATCTTTTAAAATAACAAAGCTTCTGATTTTTTATTGTTAGATATGTAGGTACAATACTATCTACCAATACAAAAGTTCTGTACCAACTCGAAACTTTAATTTTATATTGTCAGTCAGTTTCGCAAATTTAAATATAAGTAGTAAGTAGCAAAAGTACTACGTAGGTATACCTATCTAAATACTTAGATTCTTCTTCATTCAATTCTATGAATGTCTCCTAAAGCTTCTTTCTTTGTTCTTTTCTTGAAAAACAGAATAGCTTTAATTTATATCCCAGTTATCGGAATCTATTATTCTCAATATCCGCGCTAAAAATTGGTATTTCACGTTTCGCTTTAAACTCATTGGATTTTCTGATTAAAAAGGGCCGTGTAGTGTAACATACGGTGGCCGGCTCCGTGCCAAATTAGACTCGATAAAGTAAATATTTATCTAAGTTTCAATATAAACGTTGGAGGTGAGATAACCGTCAAATCAAATAGCTTTTTCGTCTAGAGTGCGGGTGGTAGTTCTCGGGTTACTAAATTAGAGGGAGTTTAAAAAAGATTAGCACAGGAATTAGTACCTGGCTTTAAACTAACAACGAATAGTTTAAATTACCTAGTTAACGTTTCTAAGTTATCTTTTTAAGGCTATTTAATTTTGTTGTTGTTGTTTTGCTATAAGTAAAAGCTAAATATTATAATTATTGTGATTTTGGATTCGACATTGCGATTATTAAACGACATTTAAGCCGGCTTTTGACTATGGGATGTAATATAAATTACATCTTGAATGATCTTGAGCTATATATTACATCCCGCGATTGCTGTTCACAATTCACATTGTAAGATATATACGAGTATTTTGGCACAGTTTAGCTTCGGCCACTACCAATAAAGTCAATAAACTACCATTCAAACTGCGACTGCGGGCGACGAAGGGTCGCGGTGTCCGGGGACGTGAAGTAAAATATACTCATTCAAATATCGCTCAAAAAAATATTTATAGTTTGGGATGTAACATATAATTATTATAGCACAGTGTGAACGGTCACGTACAAAACGTATGACGAGCGATAAAATGTTAATAAATTGTTATATCTCAAGATGTAATTTAAATTATTTAACAGGGAAACTCAATTGTGTTTTAATTGAACTGTAGTCCAAATCACCAAGAAAACACATCTTATAAGTTTTCACTTCTGCCGGCACTCCCGGAGTGCAATGAGGTTTTTTTAGATATATTTAGGGCTTGAGAAATTTCTTGAAATGCATCGTTATTTTTGTTTCTATCCTTGTATTCTTTGATAGAAGAATCCCATAGAAACGCTTTAAAATTAAATAATTATATTAATTGCATAATTTTATCGTTGCTCCACTCTATCGCCATGTTTATAAACAGTTGCAAACACGTCCACTCTCTCACTCTGCAACATCGCGTGATCAATGTTTATCAACCATGTTGTTAAACAAATTTTTACCATGAATACAAGGCTTAAGGCTGTATGTTGATCCCTCAGTCATTCAGAACAAAGAATTATATATACATGTGTAGATTATCCACCCACGAGCCGGTTAATCTCCACAAAAAATCAACCGTCTCATAAGAATGTTGATTTCTAAGGTAATTTTCCGCGATGAAAAGTTACCCGTAGCTTTTCTCATATAATAAACACATCAGAATGATAGTTTCAGAAATGAGTATGTTCTAACAAACTGTAGATAATGTGTAATACATGTAGCTGTCCCGGCAGGCATCGTTGGGCATAACCCTAATTTTTTTGATTCTTCCATGACTCATTCCAACAACACGTCATAATATACAGCCGTCTTTTCAGTCCTTCCATCTTATTTTCAGGTTTCAGGCGTTTGTAGTCCATTGCTGGACATAGGCTTCCTCAGCGGGTGACATTTGATCGGATTAAGTTTTCAAACATGACTGTGTCAAAATCAAATGTTATTTACAAAAAAATCTTAGTATTTTTGTTGTAAATAACATTTGTATTGATATAAAAATAACCTTCTATCCCTTTTTAACTCCGTTAGGCGATGATTTTCAATAAAATATGAAATGCATCTTGCATTAATTCTCTTAAAGAATGGTTTTGCAAAATTTGAAGCAGATCGAACTAAGGAATCACGTAGCTCCATACAAACTTTGCCCCCATTTTTCACCTCTTTAGGGGTCGAATTTCTGAAAATCCCTTCTTATCTGACGCCTACGTGAGATACAAAGAACACATCCTCAAAGTTTCAGATTTTTAGGATCCGCGGTTTAGGCTGTGTGTTGATTCTCAGTCATTCAGGATAAAGGATTTTAATTAATGAGTGATATATTATGATGATGTGATAATACTGATAATTCCTTTCAAAGGAAATTTGTTTGTTAACTACTTTTTAATTTTAATTAATTTTTTTAATTTTAATTTTATCTATCACCTGTAGCTCTCATTTTAAAGCATTGTCCATCTTCTTTAATGGGGCCGTGGTGTCGTTATGCTCTATACTTATATATGTAGGTATTGAATGTAACTGTGTGTTACTATGTATGTTATTTTAATTACTTTCGAAAAACAATTGGACAACTTTATTAAAATCTTTTATTAAACTAGCAAACTGACTCAACCAAACCACAAATTGTTCACTTATTCTATCAACCAGTGGACGTCGTCGACAGAAAAGTAAATAATAGGGTAGATCTGTAAATAAGCAGAGTGATAGTTGTGACAGAAGGCAGGGGTGAAATAAAGCATGGGGTACCAATACCAAGACGCCATTTTATACTATGTATAATATTTTCCTCCATCAGCCTGAATAATAAATAAATAACGCTTCACAATCATAGCTAGCACACTAGGATTCCCTGTGTCGTGGGTGCCATGGACACACACAAGATAACAACACAAGACACCCAGACCAGAAACAGACATTCAAATTCATCATTCAAATCTCTGCTCTGCTGGGAATCGAACCCAGGACCTTCCACACAGCGCACAGGTGTCTTAACCACTGCGCCACTTGGGTCGTCACTGCGCCACTTGGGTCGTCAATAAACAAATAAACTGGTAGGTACATGTTCACGCAGAGTCGACGATAAACCTGTATCATATTATTACTTTGCTGATCGAACTTTGATGTCCTCTAGATACCTACCTCAAGTTTTTTTGGAGCTGGAAATTTGCACCCAATCTAGTTCATAAAAATAAAACATTGTTATTACATAAAGTTAACCATGTCAGGAGCTCGAACTTATCGGTGAATCTAGATTTTGGGTTTTTAAATAAGTCTGCTATAACTTATACTATACTTAGGGAATTTCATCCAAATCCTTACTGTAATTTATGCTTTTATCGCATACATACAGACAGACAAGACAACTCACCCACAGTAGTGGTGGTCAAAATGGTGTAGTATCTAAAGTAACATCTTAGGCACATGTTACTGTACATACTTTAACTTTAAGAAGTTGGACACTCCTTGAATTTACTTTCTGTATGATAGCTATAATTGTATTTTAATAATAGCACTGCCTTACGAGTATTAATGTGCTTAATTCTTAAACGCCAATTAAATTTAAGTGTAAAAAATCAAAGTTTATTACTTACCTACTTCATTATTTACCTTAGACATCGCAGCTCGTCACTGCGCCGGTCGTAACTCAAGCTGTGGATTATTTTCTTATGTGTATGATACATGACTTCGCTCAGATGCTTACCATTCCGGTGCGGCGAGACTATTAGAGGCATTGGATAAACAAAGGATTAAATTATCGCGTTAAGACAGAGATAATCCATACAGATGAGATGGTTGTTGACCTTCGATCCTCCAAGAAACGCCTCTGACTCATCCTGCAATATTGGCTGAAACTTCGTCATGGAACAGCAAAAGTTAGATAGTGTTTTTTATGGAGCCCAACTGCAACATCACCCAATCACAAATGATTATCTACTCGTATTATCATAGTCTCAATAAGGTTTACATCTCCCTCTCGTAATGACAAATTAATGAAGACTGTGACACACAGTAACAGTCACACAGACCCGTGCTAGTCCAGTGGGGCACTGCTGCAACTACTGATGTCAAAGTCCTGCAGGGGTTTAAGAATTAAGTAATCAAGTAAGTAATCAAAATTTATCGACATTGGAAATTCATTCAAAGTTGAATAAAGTAATCATGGAGTTAACATACAACTTTACAGTTAGGTAATTTAAATACCTACATAGATTTTTTGGATTTTAATGCTACCCATAACTTCATTAATACTTTAAATACCTACATAAACATAATCTGTATTTCTTTTTCTGTCAAACATATATTGGAGGTCATTAATTATGGAACAGATAAGTTCAAGTCAAACTTAAAGACGCGTGCGTCTACTCATCTCCGATCTTTCAGTCAGTGAGCTAATAACTGTATCTAATATTTGTTTGCAAATTTGTTTGGCCGCCGCTTATGTAGACTCACCTGCTTGTACAAGAGTTAACATTTAAAATAAATAGAATTTGTGCCAATATCAACATGAGTGTTGTAGAAAAACAATAAATAGTGAGCACTGGTTCAATGACCGATACCGAAGGCGCAGTCTGCCAAAATAAGCACTCCTTACCTTCCACAATGAACACTGCGATGTTGACGTGGGCATGTGTAAGGAAAATCTTTATTAATGATCCAAGTACCTACATGCCTTTGCCTCTTCCGACTTTCACTAGGTAACGAACAAGATCCGTCGGTGATTTACTGCCTCTGAATGCGGTTGGAATCAGCTTTTGGTCAATGCCAGCTAAATGATGTAACAAAGGACATCTTATACATATTTTTGGGAAAATTAAGTATCCTTCGGGTACTTAATTTCGCAAATGTCCTTAACGCCGCAAATGTCCGGGTTATGAAGCTCTTGACAAATCAAAATTTTCAATGTAAAAAGTTGCACTTAAAAATTTTGATCCTTTTTTAGTTCATGACTAAAAATTTGTATCTAATTGTATAATGGCGGTATAAATTTCAGAAGGATCATTTCAGCCAAATGATGGGAATTACTTTACTGTGTAGTTTTTATTTACGTAGTTGGGAGTGAATGGGTAATTTACTCAAGTATTTAATGTTAGTGTGGTTTTAACTACTACACTGTAGTCCACTATAATAGTGGACCGTCATAAAGAGTTGAATGTTATGTTAAAAATTCAGCTACTTTGAGACGTTTTATTATTAACCCCCGACGCAAAAGAAGGGGTGTTATAAGTTTGACGTGTCTGTCTGTCTGTCTGTCTGTGATTCGGTCGTAGCACCGTAGCTCGCGAACGGATGAAGCGATTTCAATTTAGTTTTTTTGTATGAAAGGTGAGTTACGGGCGAGTGTTCTTAGACATGTTTGATGAAAATCGGTTGAGTCGTTTAAAAATTGTGGGGGTAAAAGTGGGAAGAATATCCGCAAATATTAATCGAGTGGGGTCTCAATTGAAAGCGCATCACGTGCATCAAAATAATATGTTCAATAAAAATTGTCGTTATTGTGTCGGGGTTTTTTTTTAATTTTCAATTTTATTTACAAAATTTACTCACACGAAGGACTGACGAACATACAACCAACTGGAAGCGGAGGGTAGATAATGACTTCGGAATTGTTCAAGGCATCATAAATGGTGCTTCAACTTAATGTGCATAATAGATAGATAGATAGTAACAAACTTAGGATATAAGGACGGATGTAAACAAGGAAAGTTTTTTTGTTATTATCTTATCATTATCTTATTATATACCCTTATACAAGTACCTACTTACTAATTCTATCCTCACTGTTGTGAGTGATTGAATAATTGAAAAGTCTTGCCAAAAATGATCTAGCTACAAAAGATAAGTTACCTATATACTTACATAAATAAAAAAAGCATTACGAGTTATGTTTAGACAATTAAGACAAATTTATATCGAAAACTGCTACCTACAACAGAAAAAAATCATTTTTTTGTTCGTTTTTCTTATCCAGAAATGTTTTATTGTAATTCTGGTAGGTACTGGAATTGGTGGAATCATTCACGAATACATTCGCATCAAGCAAATGCATTTCTACACTAATATTATTATTATATTATACTAGCTGACCAATTAATTTGACTACTAGCTAAAGTGTTTTTGAGTCACAATCTTTCACCACCAAGTCCGTTGCGAAAATTCAAACAATGAAAAAGCTCCAACTACATAAAACCGGCACTCGATTCCAATATCATGATTATTTTTTTTTATTTAAAGAACATATTTACTAAAAACTTCGCGACACCATAATTATGTCCAACTATTATTATCGTTATGTCACAATAACCACTTTTTACACTTTAAAAGTTAATAGAAATACCGAACCAAATCAGACCATGTTATTCATACTTCTGTTTAAATCCTTATCCAAATAAATCATAATTATTGTTTTCAAGACTGTTTCAATTCATATTGATTTTGCAATATATAGGTTGGCATTCTAAATGTTAAATTAAAATACTGGAATCGAGTGCCGGTTTTTAATTTTTGGAGCTCTTTCATTGTAAAACTAACGTGTTAAAGTTGTTTGGATTTTCGCAACGGATTTGATGGTGGAAGTTTGTGACTCAAAAAAACTTTGGCATGTTAGTCAAAATTTATTAGCAGAGTGAAGCCTGCCGGATCAGCTAGTGCTAAATAAACGAAATAAAATAACAAAGTTATATTTACATAACGATTTTATTATCGTGGACAAATTTTTTACTTAAGGTAAGTATACATTTTTACATCACCATACCTATTATAACTACTGAGAACAAACTGAAGGAATAAATTATGGCTCTTTTGAGCTCTACTGTAATAATTAATATAATTAAATTACAATACATAATAATAATACTACATTATTCGGATAGTACTTACATTTTATTCTTACATGGGTTAAAATAACGTGATATGCGGACAAATTAATATCTACTCTCTGTTTAAGAAATTAAATTACTCATTTAAAGAGAAAAATTCTTGAGAAATTTTGGATCTAGCTAGGTATTTTGATAGAAGCCTTATATAAATGTTGGCCCGGTTCAGATTCAAGGCAATTGAACACGTGTGGTCTATCAGTAAGTTGGTAGATTCTACAGTTATCTATTCATAATTTTCACTAAGTAGATAAGTATTTTACTAAATTTCTGTAGTTGTTTTCATTTTAGATAATTACTTTCAAGGCTACACTGGACTATCCTAAATATATAATTTTCTTTAAAGTTTATGAAATAGTGATCATAATATGTAAAGACTTTTAAGTAAATTGATTTAACTTTATTCATTTAGTTAGTATAGTTATTAAGTAGATAACTGCTGAAAAACGTTGTCCTAATATTAAATAATTCGCAAATAGACATTTAAATTAGTAATTTAAGATCAAATTGTCAAAATAAAGGAACATAATAAGGATTAATGTTTAAGTTGTTAGGATGTTACAAAATATACATGGGTAAATCTTTAATTTGTCATAAAAGACAATATATTCTACTTCTTCACTTGACCGTATAAACATACTTTAATACATATTTGCAACCAAAGAATGGTAGACTCGCATAGGTATTTCGTTTATTTCCTAATTTCTTTCTACTCATGATCAAATGACGATGTCTTCAAATAAAAACGCCTATTCCTATTTCTACACGACTATTACTAAAATTTTATACTACCACTAATTATATTATTATTACCTATATACAGTAAAAAATCGTGATTGACTACATTTTAAGAGCGAAACATTTTTTTACTTAATTATAAGGTTCTCTAAAGCCAAATATAACCTTATTACAAGTCATCGGCGAACAGAATGGATGAACAAATGGATCATTAAATTCAGCCACTCTACAAGCAACATTTCCAACAAAATTCTACAACCATTGGCTAATTTATTAACCATCACAATCACTAAAATGACAGATTTAGGTATCAACCGAAAGACTAGAATAAAATGTTAAAAATAATAATCTGTTAACTTCTTAATCTAATTAATTTGTCTTAAATCAATATTATATTTCATTACTATGATTCTATTTTTTACGCCTTGTAAATAATAAATTTTACAATATAAAATTTATACAAACGTTTTGATTTAATGTATCGTAAGTATAAGGTTCGACGATAACGATTATTACTTATTCATATCTCTACTGCGATTTAGAGAAAAACTTGCATGTAAGTACCTATTTTTATATTCTTTAGAATGTTCTTTTTATCTACAAAACCATAAAGTAGGTTCAGCCATCAAACGGACTGTAAATCACACATACACCAATCCTATTAACAAGGTTTCTCACATAAAATCGAAACAAACCACTTCGGAAGTCGTTTTAACTCTACAAATAAGTCTACTAGTGAATGAACGGGAATACATGCTAAAATAAGTCTTCGATTTCTATGAATAAGATACATACATCTCCGGTTTCCTAGAAAAAAACTATAGCAGTAATTTATAAATAAAAGATGTATAACACGAACAGTGCGTTTTAGTGGCTATAAAGCTGATAATAGCTCATTTATCTATATGATAAATAAAAATAATATGACATTTTTCTCGTGGCACTTGTGCGCTTGATCCGCCATCTTCGTGTTTGTCTTACCTGCGACAATAAAGAAATGGATTAACGCCAAACGCCAACACACCCTTAATTTATAAAATATGATATGATAGAATATATACATACAGCGATAAAAGGAATGATGTGATGTGATGTGATGGGTACGGTATGGTACCATCTTCTACAAATACTTTTCAGAAATATTTAATTTAATCAACGTAGTATTTTGTAGTTGGTGTTATCATCATGTAATCAATCAGTATGGGTACCACAGACGTAATCGTTCTTTTAGACTTTATCTTATCGCTGAGGGTTACGTTGCTTTCGTAGCACTTCGTAGCAGCATAATTTATTAGTTTGTAAAAATCCAAAAGTCGTGTATTTTGTAAAAGATTCCAATATTTTCCTACTAATTATTATAAAGTTCTACAATATACTACATATAGGTACTGAATCTATAACCTGGGTTGACTGGGACACATAACGCACAGCCATCGCAGCAAGATCTCTATATTATGGCAAAATAGCTTCGTTTATATTTAAGACCAAAATTGGTTATTACAGCCCATTTGATTTCTTATAAAATGCATTATCAGCAGTGAAACCTGGTAAGTGGGACCGGGACTATTAAAAAAATAATTATAGTTTGGTACAAGAAGGTTACTTACTCATTGTACTCACTTATTGGAAAATATATCCTTTTTGTCTGTTTTTTTATTTTTGTCTTTTCATACAAGGAAGACATTAAAATTTATAAAAGTACTAGCTGACCCCGCAAACGTTGTTTTGCGATATAAGTTATCGAGCGTTAAAAATCGACTATTAAAAAATAGGGGTTGTTGATAGAAGAGTGAAAATTTAGGGTTGTATGTATTTTTTAATGCCACATTATTGAAAAATAAAAATAAAAATTTATCCAAAAAAGAAAATAAAAATGTTAGATGTGGCCAACCCTTATCACTTAGGGGTATGAAAAATAGACGTTAGCCGATTCTGAGACCTACTGAATATGCATATAAAATTTCATAAAAATCGGTCAAGCCGTTTCTGAGGAGTATGGTAACTAAAACTGTGGTATGAGAATTTTATTATATAAGATCTTCTGTCTAAAATAGTTTTATTTTCGACTAATTTTAGAGACAGCTTCAGTACCTATCGTACATGAAACTACCGTTGTTTCAAATCTCTCTTTAGATTATTGAAAAAATGTTTATACTAACATACTCGTATAATGCTAGATCTCAGATCCCAGTTAACAAGGTTTCATTGGATAGATACGCGTCTGAAACTCTAATGAATTAGTTTATCCTTATCAGGTAATCCTGGCGCCTGGCAATGGTGAAAGAAAGATGAAAATTTTTAATTTAAACATTTTAATTCATTTTCTAACCATTTAAGAGACCATTGCTTGGCTTGTGTTGTCCATGAGTCGCAATAAATGTTTTGCAGTACTCGTTGGCTACTTTTTGTTGTAAAAAATAAACAGTAAATAAGAGAGATACTGAGTGCAAAATAAGACTGAGTAGAGCAGGTTTCATATCACCAGATATTTTAAAAAACCCCTTAGAATTTTTTAATGTAAAATGCCGTCAATATGGCATGGCAATATGGCAATACCTAGTATTATGCAATGTTGTTAAAAATTGTTGCATTAATCCTAATAATTAAGTATTTCCTGTGTACTTTTTAAAAAATTATTTTTAACTATTTCTATTTTATTAATTAAAAAAGGCAATGTTATTGTTTCGCTTTGCGCTTTTTCCCAGCAAAATAAAATATACTTAATAAGATAAAATTGTAAGAACCCCATAGTGTTTTTTTATCATAGTTAGATTATTATCTTCAAACTACTGAGTTACAGATTGTTATCTCTATTTTCATTTGGAGATCCTAAGAAGCTGTACCCTAGTTAGTCTGAGTTTTAGCGATACCGAAACGAAACGTTTGTGCGTTTCGTTTCGGATAGATACGTAAATCATACACAGCTTAAATCATAAAAGCGTATTAGGTACTCTGTAGCCGAATTTCTATCAGAATAGACATTAAAATACTAATTGATTTTAATAAATTTTAATAATTAAAATCATAATGAGGCTAAATTTACAATACTGTAAAGCTGCCCACACCCAGTGCTTCCTTATGCCTATACGATGGTATAGGGAGAGTGAATGTACCGACTAAAATTGATAATAAAATAAATTATTAAAATTTATTTAAAAAAACTTAATAAAACCATACTGTCTCCGCGCGCTAATTTAAATGAATAAACATAAGGTGCTGAGAGTTTTTTTCTCAGGTTTTTTTACTCTCTCGACCCAATAGTGGGTGCCAATTGAACCGATGAGTCTGATTAGGTAAAACAACTAAATAAATGAATTGTTACACATGCCTTGAGAACATTTCTTTTTTGTGAACTCAGGCATGCAGGTTTCCTCACGATGTTTTCCTTGACCGTAACAGCAGGTGATATTTATTTTTTATAAAACGCACGTCATTGGTGCGTGCCACTGGGATTCGAACCCGGACCCCTCGATTCGAGGTCAAATTCTAAGCCACTGGGCTATCACCACTATTTGCAATAATTTTCCATACCTAAAAATGGTAAAATTTGTAACAACTTTATATTTGTGCAAATAAACGTTGTCTTTGTCTTAATTCTAACTAAATATTGGACTCGAGTGACGGTTAGAGCTTCTCAATCGTAGCTAAACAGTTTTAGCTGTTTGGATTTTCGCATTAATAGGGGAGGTGAATAGAATTGGTGGTGAAAGTTTCTGGCAAAAAGAAACTAAAAATAACATAATTTAGGTAAGGTAAGTAATAAGTTTGGACAGATATGCAAAATTATTTTAGGAGAGCGAAGCCTGCCGGGTAAGCTAGTCTCTACTATAATGACAATGAGTTTAATGAGTTTAAAACGTCTTATATTTTTGATTTAAAATGGAGATGAAAAATGCTATGCTAGTAAACTTACTAGCATACTTAGCTTATTTGTTCCCCTGCCAGTTGACAAGGGAACAAATAAAAACGTAAAGAATAGTTTACCTACATATAACAATTACCTACTTCATTAGTGAATGCTAATGTGGGACGATCCCGATTCATATTACTCACGATAATAAAAATAGAAAGTAATATTCTCCTCCTTTATCCATAGTATTACTAACAATTATCGTTAGGCTTGGAAAATTCCTATAAGTGTCGGCATAGGCTCACTCATTCACTAAGTTTTAGCTTATTTATTAGGTAATGGCTAGTACCTGTAGGTAACCTTTGATGATAATAAAATTATTTATTATTGTAAACTATTATGATATATTGTACTAGCTGACCCCGCAAACGTTGTTTTGCCATATAAGTTATCGAGCGTTAAAAATCGAATTGGTGATAGAAGGGTGAAAATTTAGGGTTGTATGTATTTTTGATGCCACATTATATAAAAATAAAAAAATGTCCAAAAACTATAATAAAAATGTTAGGTGTGGATAACCCTTATCACTTAGGGGTATGAAAAATAGACCGTAGCCGATTCTCAGACCTACTGAATATGCATATAAAATTTCATAAAAATCGGTCAAGCCGTTTTGGAGGAGTATGGTAGGTATCTAACTAAAACTGTGACATGAGAATTTTATATATAAGTAAGAAAAAATGTATATTATGTATGTAAACTCCACTGTGTTGCATGGTAACAACTAAGATTATTTACACTATAAAATTTACTACCTATCCCCTGCACGGTCCTCCGAGCCGTATATTTACTATTACTACGTACTATTACAACATTTTACTTAAGTTCTAATATCCTATAACTATACGTGGATCAGTTAGTTATTAAAATATTTTCTGTCCGTAAAATCTACCCTAGATGTTCGGTTTGGTGTAGACAGCAACGACAAGGCGCGCATGTATTGTACGCATACGCACGTATCTATGCGCGGCACTTGGTCACCAGATGGTCAGTTGATTTGCTTAACTTACATAAACCAGAAGCAACCGCCAACTGCATAGTTTTTATCTTCCAAGACTTCACATGTAAACAATAATATTTTATGTTCCACACACAACAATGTCCCTACTTATAGATCAAGATCCCAGGGCCGCCAGACCTCACGTATTTTCTGACGGACGAAATGTGGACGATTGAGTAGTTTTAGTATATGTACTAAGATCGCATGCCTACCAGCTAGCTTGCTTAGACGGCCAATTTCCAGGTATCAGGTATCTAATCAAAGTACATAGAACATTATTGACGTCACGTAATTTCCTAGCTGCTTTTCACTGCATCTAATGAACTCAACTTGTAGGCATATATGGATGAGTTGCTACTTTTGAATGCTAATGGTCGCTTTAAAAAAATTAGGTATTTAGTAGGTATAAAAATAGGTACCTACAATATGAGAATTCACTGGATATGGCGTACCTACTGGTTGCACGTATATAAATGTTGTGTAGGTACTCAACGTTCAAAGTGAATTGAAGACAGAGACAAAACTGGCCTTGCGTTCTTTGGATAATGTATGTCCAGATCTAATCAAAACAACCGTCTGTAGCGGCCGTATAACAGAAATCAGTCGGCTAGACGTTGAGCTGCCGACGAGCGTACTCACACGTATTTGCACACACACCCTTACACCGTCAGAATCCATTGTTACTGACGGTTTCTAACACATGTGGATTTTCGACATACCTATAGGTACCAACAGAGCGGGAGGCGGCAGGGTCGGCCGCCGATCTGTAAACAGTGGTTATCGACGCGCCGCCACTTGCCTCTACGGCATCTCCGGCTACTGCGCTATATTTATCCGCTCTGGAACTGACGCGGTCGGCTAAATCCGTTCGGCGCCGTGCGATACCGGCCTCCTGCAACCACAACACGTCACGGACCGCTCCGACGCCTACCCCTAGGCCGAAGGGGTGGAACTTGAGCGACAACAGTCATGCAAACAAACGCACGCACAGCGACAGTCGCGGTCGGGGCTAACACGCACCAAACACATCGCAACGCGCTAGCAGCTAAATGGTCATAAAGAAATCTCACCTGAAATTTTTCTCAGTAGGACTTGTGCGCGGGTGCCGGCGCGGCTGCTACGCACGCTTGATGGTGATAGTAGGAGGGTGCCGGAGTGCGGTAGTGGTGGTGTGGCGGAGGTGAGGAGCGGTAGGCGTCTGGGGCGGGCGACCCGCCACGGAAGCCAGCGAGCTGGCAGCTCGGGGGTTCGAAAAGATCTCTGAAAGCAGGCGGTAGCTGCTCAGCGGGAGGTTCGGGCGCAGCGTACCATCCCGAAGTGGCCGCTCGAAACTCCTCGGCGGCCAACGAATATGGCTGCGGTGTGCAGTATACGGCAGAAGGTGGAAGTCTAGGTTCACTAAATTCATCGAGAGCGTCTGAAGGTTTATCGTAACGAGCGCAGTCTGCGCCGGGTTCTCGCTTTGGTCTACATTCAAATATTCGGGGCTTGACATCGGGTTTGACGTCGCGCCCCTGTCCTAAAGCATCGGCAGCGCTGAGGGCTTCTTGTGCCGCCAGAGCCTCCTGCGCCTGCTGTAATTGCTGTTGACGTTTTAACGCCTCTTCTTTTTCCTTCAACGCATCTTTCTTCTTGAATCTACGCCTCCGTCGTAGATAAGATCCATTGTCGAACATGTTATAAGAATCAGGGTCGAGCGTCCAATAACTTCCTTTACCGGGTTTCTTATCATCCCTCGCAACTTTCACAAAGCACTCGTTTAAACTTAAATTATGTCTGATCGAATTCTGCCAACCCTGTTTATTTTCTCTATAATAAGGAAATCGTTCCATGATGAATTGATAAATCCCATTGAGAGTAATTCGGCGATCTGGTGCATTTTGAATAGCCATCGCGATGAGCGCTATATAGGAATATGGTGGTTTGACCATGTCCTTTGGAGTGCCGACGTGCTGCTGATGAGGATGCAGGTACGGGGCACCATAACCGTATCGATATTGTTCGTATGCGTAAGGAGTCACACCTGCCGAATAGCCAGCGGTAGCTCCACTCCGGTAAGCGTAAGGACTCTGTTCACCGAATAACGCGTGCATCTTGCCGATGTACGATCACTGCCACAACATGATAAAAACCCGAGCGCGGGATCCTCGACGCGCTGCTCCTACGGCAACAAAACTACGACTGACTGATTTTGTTTAGATTCACAACAAGAGCCGTTTACATAGCGGACGCTAAACGAAAGACGAATGAGCGGGACCGTGGGCGATACCGAGGATCATGCGACGCCCCGCCCTCTGTGCGCGGGCTCACGTCTCGCTCCGGTGGCGCGGCCGCCGATACGATCGTCTCTGTCTAGCAGCCGCGAATACCGCTTAGTGATCGCAATACGCCCAGAGCGCGGCCGAGGGCGGAGCCCGCACGGAGCTTACTTCCCTAATCAAATCTACCCTTCCGTCCTCGTACTCCTCGTCCGTCTGCACCCTTTGTCCTGCACGATCGACAATTTATTATTCTCACTGATACAGCTATCTACACAGCGAAGCTCTTCACAAAAGCTGCATAAGTAAGAGCTTTTTTAATTTTAATCGAACCACTGTTTAATTTTTAAAGCAAAAATATCTAACCGTAAACTTTAATAGGTAATATTTCCTACCTACTTTGTGAAACAGAATGTAGCTATAAATATTTTTTTAAAGAAGGTATTGAGTAGCGAATGTCTTACCTACTTTTGTAACGAGATTCTTTCTGTAACTAAGTACAGTACCTACATATGGTACGGTATAGGTAAAAGTAGGTACCTACCTAAATCGTTTTCTGTAATTTTTTTTAATAGAACACGCCAACAGTTGGACGTGGGTAGGTACCTAAATATTTTAGTTAGTAGATACCTATAGATAATACCGGTACCTATATAGACTACTGAAATTGAAATGTAGTTTCGGAATTAAGATTTACAAAAAATAAACACTTCCTAAGTACCTAGGAAGGTGCCTAAAAAAAAGACTAATTTAGTTTTTTTCTTATTAGCAGTTAGCACAACATTTGGCGTCGGAAGTCGTAGTGTTGACTCAAGCCGACGTGTGAGGCAAAATATGGCACTTTCATGTAAAAAAATATACAAAACTTGCCGGACGCAAGGATTAGGAAGTTTTTTTATATAACCCTAGCAGACACGACAGACTTCGGTCGGCCATTCGTTTCTTCTTTACTGCACTTATTCATTGATAAAATGACCGTATTTTCAGTTTTAACAAATTGCACACAATTGCATGCATACCTAATTTTTTAAAATTGTTTAGGTATGTACCTATTCCTTGTTCAAAATTCATCGCGAACCAACACCGTGGCGCGGGATTAATAATAAGATAGAATTATTGCAAGGTTCCTTACAGGACATCCAATGGTCGCTCCTCTTATTTTTTTCATGAAGAAATCCGTCAAGTAGGTAAATAGATATAGGTACTTACCCGGTGGCAAATCAGGGCCAACGGGTGGCATGACTAAAGATGCACTTAATGCTTTGCTGTTTCAGGAGACCAAGATCTACTAGGAAAACTGTCGCCTCATAAATGGCGACCACTCTTCCCTACAAGAAACTGTTGTAAGTAGAACCTCGCATAAAATTAAAATATTCAAAAATCTTGACTTAAGGGACACTAAGGTTATGAATAAGTACCTAGAAACATATAGGTAGGTTGTTCCAAATTTTAGCATTCCTAATCGAAATAGATAAATGGAAATACATACCTATATACATAAGTACATATAATTAAAAGTAATTAACTTTACACTTTATTCATTATTTAATCAGTACGTAGGACAAAAAAACCTCCTTTACGGATGATATTTCATCCCTTTAGAATTAAAATTAAGATTAGGTAAACTTGTTTCCTACTTCACTTCGTTGTCTGCCTACCTACGTAGATAGTACAATACCTACCTACTGGCTACGAAGCTGCTACGATATTATCTTCTACACTTCTACAGCCCAATTAATTAATTCCGGCTACGAAATGCAAGTAGGTATAGGTAGGTACCTATTTATTTTAATTACGCAAATTATTTTTTTATTCACTATTAGAAGATAATATAAAATCCTACATTATTCTGTCGATTTGAAGGTAGGTTCGCCATTTGTCGATTTGTCTCTAATTTATCATCATTTTAATTATCAAATAGGGAATTTCACACCATGCAAGGAAAAATCCAAAATTATGTAATGTTGATAGATTTTGTTCAAAGCAAGTGAAAAATGTTGATTTCTGTTCTGAAAAATGTAGTATACATTTATTATTTCAATTTTAAAATTCAGGTTTGTTAATCTGTTTTTCAAATGTCAAAAACGCTATACGCCATGAAAGCTATCGGCGTGACGTCATTACCAGTGTAAATAAAGTTTATTTAATAAACAATGGAGTCTTTGTTGACCTGTATTTTTTATTGACTGCGTTTTCTCAGTTTTCTTAAACACCGCCACGAGACACCAACGATAAGGACTGTAACTCATTTTGTTTTTGCAAAAATAACTTTCTTCCTTTACTGAGATGTCATATGAGATGTAGTGTTTACACTGCGAGTGACGTCACCAGCATGGCGGCAGCTCCGAGACCGCCGAGACCGTGTTTTCGCGGAGATTTTTGAAATTTAAATTGAAAAGTCTTTTTTCACATACCTAATATTTGTTTGCAAAAAAAATTTTTACATTTTTTATGGGTTTTTATGACTTACGAATTCATAATTATGAAAAGCTTTTGACATAGGCCGTAATACACTATTACAGGTTTAACAACAAGCAATTTAAATTTTTTAGACTAGGACTAGCTTAGACTTCGCTCTGCCAAAATAATTTTGCCTACCTATTCAAACTTATTATACCTACCTTAAATTATTATATTTTTAGTTTTTTTTTGTGTCATAAACTTTCAGCACAAATTCTGTTCACCTCTCCAATTAATGCGAAAATCTAAACACATTAAACTTATTAGCTACGATTGAGATGCCCTAACAATCAAAAACCGGCACTCGATTCCATTTTTTAGTAAGAACTAAGTTTATGTCAAATTTATGTTAAGTTTTAAGTCATAAATGCTGGCGAAGATGAAGTTACTCTTCCCCTTCCCGCCCTCCGTTACCTTCTATAGATTTGGTATTTTTTTTTTTTCAAAAATCCTATCTTGTCTTTATAAAATACACAGGTTGTGTTGTGATTCTCAGACCTACTGAATAAGCATATAAAATTTTATAAAAATCGGTCAAGCTGTTTTGGAGGAGTACCTATGGTAGGTAACTAAAACTGTGACATGAGAATTTTATAGATAAGAAGAAAGAAAAGATGATAAATAGGTAAGGATGAAAGGAAATTGAAACAATTAAATACCATGCACCATCAATAAACTGATTTATTCTTTTGTTATAATAATATACAACTAAACATCTACTGAATTTGTATTAAAGTGCTGCTGGTCAAGTTGAAAGGCCAAGTACTTAACAAAGTTTATGAGACAAAGTACAATAAGATGTATGTTAAGCTAATAAGAGTTCACACTTACGGAGAGTGATGATAACAGGTTGGTGGCATAAGATTCGGCCTTCGGGTCCAGAACCACATCGATCTTATAATATATACCTAGCCTTTTTTTTTCAGGCCAGGGTTCTTGAATATTAGTCAAATTAATTTAACTTGCACACTGCGACAGGTTATGTTATTTTATTCATCTACGTATTTCAATATAATAGATTGTGCCTTGTACACATATTACAACAACTACGCAAAATATAGCGTCCAAAATCTCAGCAAAACGCTGATAAGAGCTCACATGGGTTATATCTACGTCGGTACATACATACAATCAGTCTCAATTTTATTCACACTTAATTGAGAAACTGGCCTTTTTGTATTCTTACGTACATTTTTACATACCAAATATTAATTTTATTAATTTACAGTTATAAAGATGATATTGTCTCAAATATCGTATTATCCACATTTTTTCAAAGTTCATAGGTATAATTTTATGATAAAATCTACCTCACACCATACAACCTGCGCATACCTACCCGAGGAACTGATTATATTTTTAAATGTTTCATACATATTATACATGTGCATAGGTAAATAAACATTTTAATATACATTAATGTATATTAGATACAGTAAGGTTATTAATACTGAATATAAAATTAAGTATTCGTTCACGTTACACCTAATGTGTGATGTTTGTTTAACCATAATCTTAGGTAGGTAATACATTATGTAAATCGAATTTTACTTCGGTATATTACAACATGTCTAATGTCTATTTTATAAGATAAAGATATAAATATACTACAACTGTAAAAACGTAAACTTTATTACTGGATTAAGAGAAAGCTAACTAAAGAATATTAATTGTTAAATTAATTTGTTAAATTAATTACAAAGAAATTTGGATTGCTGGTAATTTATATATTTGAAAAATATTCAGGTATAATTAGGTCATCGAGCCCGGGTTTACCCGGACCGAAAAAACCCGGGTTTTCCCGGTTCTGAGGATTACAAAAAACCCGGGTTTGATTTTTAAAACTCGGGTTTTTCGGGTTTTTTTAATAAGTACTTTTGTTTTTGTTAAGTATTTATTAAGTTTAAGCCACTTCGAATGCTATAATAAGTAAATGGAATAAAACACACAAGCATAGTTATTTTGGTCTAAGCTCAGCTTTGCATTAGTGTGAGTGCTGGTCCCTGTGTCAGGCCGTACATATCGTCAATCAATTAGTCCCGGCCAATAACTCGTAGAATGCTTAATAGAGTAGAAATAAGAAGCGTAGTGATCGCCTCCATGGGTGGGTTGAGCAGTGGCAACATGATCTTACATATTTTCAGTTGGGAGAAAAGCCCCTGAATAAAAAAGTATTTTTATCATTTGCGTGTTTATAACACCAAACGCGTAAAAAACACGATCAAAAAGCAAAGTCAGTTGACGGGGTTGATGACCGACTCCGGCACCATAGTTACGTCTAAGCCCGGAGTTCTGAGAGAAATTGAGAGATACTATGGACAGCTGTATAACCTCCTCAAGAGCTCCCGTTCCCAAGGCGGCGAACGACAAGCGACCCAAATTAACCCGGCACTATACCTACCGTAGATATCCCGGACGTCAGTCTGTACGAAATTAGGGGGGCACTCAAACAGCTTAAGAACAACAAAGCTCCGGGGGATGACGGAATTACAACCGAGCTGCTAAAAGCGGGCAGCAAACCGTCCTAGTGGCGCTCCAGCAACTGTTTAATTCCGTCATCAGCACTGGAAGTATCCCGGAGGCGTGGAGCAGAAGCGTGGTGGCACTGTTCATCAAGAAGGGACCCAGCTGAAGAACTACAGGCCCATCGCGCTTCTGAGCCACGTCTATCAGCTGTTTTCGAGGGTCCTTACCTACTAATCGTCTAGCGCAGACTCGACGACTTCCAGCCTCCCGAACAAGCCGGTTTCCTAAAAGGCTATAGTACCATAGATCACATACGCTTCGGCAGGTTATACAAAATACCGTGCAACGCGGCGTACGACAGGGAGATGTCATCTCCCCAAAACTTTTTACCGCTGCACTGGAAGACGTGTTCAAGCTGATGGAGTGGAAAGGACGTGGTATTAACATCAACGACGAACACCTCTCACACCTCCGTCTGCCGATGACATAATGATCCTGGCGGAGTCGCTGGAGGAACTCAGCATCATGCTCAGCGACCTCAATAGTGCCTCACAACGGGTGGGTATTAAGATGAACATGGACAAGACGAAAATCATGCCTAACGTCCATGACACACCCGAGACGAGTACGTTTACCTAGGACAAACGATCCGAATGGGTAAGTCCAACTTCGAGAGAGAGGTCACTCGAAGTATCCAACTCGGCTGGGCAGCGTTCGGGAATCTACGACACGTCTTGACGTCCGATCCGATATACCTCAGTGCCTGAAGTTGAAAGTTTTCGAGCAATGTGTGTTGCCAGTTTGCGAGATATCGAATCGATTCTTGAAAATAGAAAAAAGAGCAATGCAAGTATGCAAATTATCCAATTTTTTTACATATATGTGTGTTGCCAGTTTGCGAGATATCGAATCGATTCTTGAAAATAGAAAAAAGAGCAATGCAATTTTTTTACATATACTTGCATGTCGTAAAGGACCGCTTTAGTATTCAATTGAAAAATAAAAAATAAATTTAATTTTTCCATTTTATTGAATCTTAGTGTTGATATCTCGTTAACCGTTCAAGAATTATCAAAAAAATTTATTCTTTATTTCCAATTTCTCATAAAAAAATCTATAAAAATATATCAAAATTTTTTTTTCACTTTTCGATTTTCAAGTATTGATTTTTTGATCGAAAATTTTTATTCTTTAACTTAATATTACTAAGTTGTTGTTTTGATGTTATTAGAATAATCTATTTTTAGATTTAGTTGGAGAATAAACATGAATTATTTTACAAATTCACTAGCTGACCCGGCAAACATTGTTTTGCCATAATAATATAAGTTATCGAGATGAAAAATTATTAGATTACTAAAATGACTATTAGAAAATAGCACTTTTATGCTAGTATTTTTATTGCCACATTATTAAAAAATAAAAATAAAAAATTGTCCAAAAAATAAAATAGAAATGTTAGGGTTGGACAACCCTTATTACTTAGGGGTATGAAAAATAAATAGTAGCCGATTCTGAGACCTACTGAATATGTGTATAAAATTTCATAAAAATCGGCCAAGCCATTTTGGAGGAGTATGGTAACTAACATTGTGACTCAAGAATTTAATATACATGTATTTATTATAAGCATAGCGACTTGTGTATAAAATAATAATAACAATAATTTCTTATCTGAGGATTTGACAATGATATAAAGCACCATATAAAATATACAGCATTGTTATTTAGTGATTTTTTTTTTGTAATTTAGAGGTAGCAAACACGTCATATGAAAAGAAGAAATATTAAATGAATTTTCAAAGTTATGTGTGTTTGTCAAATTTATACATCACTCACTATAAAGGTGAAGGAAAACCTGTATGCACAAGTGTCCTCTACATTAAATAAAAAATCCTTCTCATTGTGAGAAGAGGCTGAACCGTACAGTGGGTCACAATCAGCGCAAGCACTGAATGAGGTTGTTAACAGATACATTGCCTCTCTGAGTTACAAGTTTCAGTTTTTCCAATTCCTTACTTAAATTTTCATAATCTTCCTTTAACTTCATGGATTCATGTTGCAGATCTTCAAACTGGCTCTGAAAAAAAAATGGATTAAAATCCTAGCTGACACAGCCCAGTGGCTCTGAACTTGACCTTTTACTCAATATTTTGGGGTTCATATCCTACTTGATTGACTTTTCTAATTTTTGTGTGTTATCTAACAAATAAATGTCATCACCTTTATTGGTAAAAGGATGACATTGTGAGGATGGAACTAAAACAGCTGATCTTTAAAATAAGAAAATTCATTTTAACAAGGAGTTCAAGAGATTTCATTTTAACGAGGAGTTCAAGAGGAGATCTGGATCTACAATCTTATTTAAGGTACACCCAATTAATTTATAAGGTGTACTTCTATATTGTCAATTATTGGAAAAATTGTTGTTAACTTTATGTCTACAAACATACCTGACAAATAGATGACTGTAGCTTCATTGCAACACAACTCTCCATAATGTCCTTGAATTTTTCTTTATCAGACTCATGACGCTTTTGGGTGTCAGTAAGCAGTTTATCTATTCGTTCCTTATATTCAGTTACCACTGGAAAAAAGCAATACAGTTATGACCAGATACAGTCGAATCTCTATAACTGGAATCTCGGTAAGTTGAATTCCACTGACCCTTATTATTATGCAGTGTCTGGAATTATATAGACTTAGTAACTCGAATAAAAAAATATTTCACTGTGATTTATTAATAGTAGTTTTTAATACTCTATAACTCTTATTACAAAAAGTCGTAGTACACAAAATATAATGACTTCTTACTTGGGCTTTCCCGAACTAAGCAATTAAATTCAAAATGAACCTAAATCTATTGCACATGTGCAATGAATGAATACTTTCATTAAGCTTTCTAAAAAATACAGATGTTATGTTTTTTCATTGGGTCACTCAGGATTCCAAATTCACAAATGTTTTTCAATAAATTGCACCTTTTATTTCGAAATTTGATCAGTTAAGTACAATTCTTTATACCTCAAAATTCTTGTTAGGTCGAAAACTCATTATCTCGATTTTTTTAGCATTTCCATTGACATTCCAGTTATAGAGATTCCACTGTATATGGGAGCTTTTGCTGTATAGTAACCGTTATTGTCATGAGCACAGATTTATCAGTGGTAGGGATATTGTATACTTTCGGCCAATGTAGAGCAGCCGAAAAAACGTGCTGGACCAATAGACGACGCACACTAACGAACTGACGACGTCGAACCAATCGTGTGTACCGCAGCGCAGTCAATGTCAAACCGACCAATGAAAGTTGTGCTCACCACTCGTAACGGCAACTATAATTCTAAGCAATATTACAACAAATACCTATTCTGTATGTAAATTAATTATCAGTGTATCAGTAGGTAATGTAATCCCAAATTACTTATTATATCTATGCGTATGATACATTTTTTCCAACTAGTATGAAATTAAATGCCTTAAATTTTACCATTATAATTTACTATGCAGAAAAAATATTTATATCAATTACATATTACCATTTAACTGATATTTAATAGAAGTTAGTTCGGACAAGCACCGATCGCCAGCCCACTGAGCGTTTGAATAATTTTCGTGCAGATGATGTAAATAGTAATAAATCCCAAACCACGCAAATAAAAGTACAATCACTAAAAGAATGAACTTATCTCGTGATACTGTCCGCATTATTTCGCTTAAATACAACATTTATTTAAAGTATTTTTATGCATGCATGCAAATTAACTTTTAGTAAAGAAATACAGAGTCAGAAAGACGGCAATACCGCATTTCCGCAACCAAAATCCAAATCATTTTCACAATTTTTCGAGAGGGATACTGAGTGAGATGGCGATCTGAGATCGATTAATCGAAGAATTTTTTAAATCGATATGTAACACTGAATCGATTAAGTGAATCGATACTTCACCCTAGAGAATCGACATTCGATTTTTTCTATTCACGAATACAAAATATAGTAGGCCTAAAGTATGTTGTAACAAATTTTATTTCATACTTTTTTGATGTTGGTTTAATTATTTTAAACATTTTTTTACAATGAAATTCATTCTTCTTATTTAGGTACATAATTTATCTCTATTTTTTTAGTATGAATTTTATAAAAGCGTGTTTTTGTAGTTTTTTTAACTTTTATTTATTATACAATATGCTTTAGCCTAGCTGACAAGCATTGCCCTTAATTTGGATTATTTTTAATTACCTAAGCAAGAAGTACAAGAGATAATAATAAGATATCATTATGTGTAGAGTAGTTATCGAGTTAAACCTTCATACCATGATATTTTTTGACTCCTTGACCCTTAAAACTTAAAGTTATTTATTTTAATGTTAAATTAAATAGAACACGAATCGATGATAGTTTGTTCGACTAGTACACAAATAAAATAATAGTAAATCGTTTCTGGATTATCATTAAGTCATGCTTAAGACATTATAGATTAAACACTCGACAACAAGGTCCCAAGTTCATACTGTCGGGAGCCACTGTTTAGATCTGTGATCATCGTGAATGAGCGATTGACAGTTGTTGCCATGGAGAATCAGTGTTCACAACCGTACGATAATTATCGTACATGTACGATAATTTCATACCTACGTACGGTGTACGAAAAAAAAATCGATATTTTGGCTATATTTCAAAAATATCCTAAGTTTTCATATTATTTTTTAATGTATTCTGATGATTCTAGTCATTTTCCTAGTGGATACGATTTGATCCATATACGATACGATAATTTTACGGCCCTGGTACGATAGCTGCCTGGCTTCAGGTTGTGAACACTGTGGAGAATAGAGCTAAGGAGGAAGGGAACATCTGTCAGGTATCATGGAGAATAGATTATACATACATAATTATTATTCATTCATATATACATAATTACATACATAGTCGTTTCGTGTCGTACGACTCGGTATCTACCTACTTTACTTGTAGTACAAATCACACTGTCATTGTATGATTTGTAGGTAGCTGACAGCTGTAGCCGTAGACACGAGCAGGGCCATCACTACAGAGTACAGACATGAGACAGAGACAGACTACTACTACTAGTACTAGTCTACACAGCAGACTCAGAGTAGTTGGTTGGTTGGAGACTTGAGGCGGACATACTTACTTTGTCCTACAATGAAATAAACTAATTATTTATTTTAAATTTCGCTCGTTTTGTATGTGATTAAATATTTTATTTTGTAAGCCATATTTGTGCCTGTCATAAATAATTGATGAGTAGTAAACTATCGACATCACGATGGTAAAAGGTGGCGTATAAATAATAACCAACGAGGTACTGTTATACCATCAGTACCTACCTGCGTAACTTCTGCGGTTATTCAAAACATATTGGTGCTTTAAATTCAAACAGGTAAGTTAAAAAATTATTTTATTTTAACATAATAAATAGTTATTCATTTGTTTTTATTGATTAGAAATTTTGGAATCGCTAGATATCAAAATGTAAAGTGCCATTTTTTTGTAATAAAAGAAAGTTAATTATATTCCAATAAGCGTATGCTCTCTTATTAATTATTTTAAATAATTAAAATTGTTTCTATAATCAACAATGATAATAAAACAACTTTTATAGTGTGCCTAAAAGTAGAACGCTGTCGCGTTTCTCGGATTAGACTTTGACACCCGCTAAACAAGTGTGCGTGCGCCGCGCGGTAAATGCTGTACTATAGTGTACAACACGTGAAATGTGAATGTGTGTGTTGGCGCGGGCTAATTGAAACGATTTCACTAGTTTTGGGGCTTTTCCTTTATCTTTAGTTATTTTAATATTTGTAATTAACCTAAGCTACGTCTGGACGCTATTGTTTTCGCCATAGAATTATGTAGGTATTGAAGTTAAAAAAAATATCTTAATTCAGGTAGGTATTTTAATTTATTCAGAGAAAGCTTTGTAATAATAGTCAAGTTTAGGCATAGAACATTTATTATTATTGAAACATGTGAATTTTCAGATGTCATGTCATGTCAGTACCCATTAATGACCCACAACAGGGTCGGGTCTCCTCTCACAATGAGAAGGATGTAGGCCTTAGTCCACCACGCTGGCCTACTGCAGGTTGGTGGACTTCGCATGCCTTTGAGAACATTTTTTTTTTTGTGAACTCTCAGGCATGCAGGTTTCCTCACGATGTTTTCCTTCACCGTAACAGCAGGTGATATTTAATTTCATAAGTCGCACATAACTTTTATTACAAAGTCATTGGTGCGTGCCACTGGGATTCGAACCCGGATCCCTCGATTCGAGGTCGAATTCTAAGCCACTGGGCTATCACCGCTGCTTTCACCACTAATTTTCAGATACATTCACAATATTCTGAACTGTATACTAGGTAATATGAACATTGGTTTACTTTCAAGTTCAGTGACAAGCAGTCAGATTTCTCAATTCACATTATAGTAGTTTTAAGCCATAAATGGACTTCATGTAAAAAGCAGCCAAACTAATTGTATTTTTAGAAAGTCAGTAATGTATTAAATTCATTCTTCCAATTTATTAATTGACTCTTAAGACAGATAGGTATGCAACCTTCCAAATTTGGATTACAATTTTCATAAGCATAAGATGTAACTGGCCACTTATCAGCAGGTGGTTGGTGTATTTGCTGTTGAAACTAAAAAAGGAAGTTAATAAAGGAAAGTTAGCTAGTGAATACATTTATTTTAAGCAAAGATGAACATTTTTTGTTTTAATGTTTTTTTAATATAGTACTAATTATTGCTGGCAACTGAAGATTTTGTGGTTGAAATTGTTAAGAAGGTGTTTATAATTTACTAGCTGACCCCGCAAACATTTTGCCATATAAGTTACAGAGTGTTAAAAATCGACTATTAAAAAATAGGGGTTGGTGATAGACGGGTGAAAATTTAGGGTTGTATGTGTTTTTGTGTAAGTAACATTATTTAAAAATAACATAACATTAGCCAATTCTCAGACCTACTGAATATGCATATAAAATTTCATAAAAATTGATCAAGCTGTTTTGGAGGAGTATGGTAACTAAAACTGAGAAAACATGAAGTGACTGTGGAAATATGAGAATTTTATATATAAGTAATAGCTAATATAAGTTTCACCCAATAAAATAAATCTAGGACATAAGGGAATTAAAAGAGAATGTTTAAGTGCAGATTTATTTCAGTGTTATTGATAAAATGTCCACCTTATCAAAAATGCTAAATTTTTGTGATAAGATCAAGGCTTTATTAGTTTTCTTTGGTAACTTATGATTATTTATTTATAGGTAAACAAAGTTGATGAAAGTTGGTATGTAGTGAAACAAAAGATAAATATTTTCTTAGCTTTCTTTACCAACTAGTGATATTAGCAACTCGACAAACATAGTGTTATAATAATTCATTTAATATGTAGGTATGTCTGCAAGTCTTTGAATATGAATATATGCTTACTAATTTTTTAATACAATTTGAATAATTATGTTGGATCACATTAGGTGTATTGGGAAATGAATTACACTATTGACATGCTAGTGTTTAGTGAGATTTATGTTCCATCACAACACAATATAAAAATCAGCCATTTAAAGATAGAAGTTAAGGGCCAGGCATTAAGTTTAGTAAAGGCTGGTAAACTCTCAAACTAAAAGTGACATTATTAAGAACTTTGTCAATTGCATACAGAATTCCTGCTTGCTTCTGCCTTTTGATTATTTTTTCTATTTTTGCCACTGCTATTGTTGTTTTAAGCCAGCAACCATTGTTTTTAATGCATATTTCTTTGCGACTTTTTTTTATTGTGTATAATTTAAATGTATTTTACTTTGCTGTGCATCATAAATTATTATGTGAGAGCAGTTTAACTTTTGTAACAAACACATTGTCCTTCGTTTTTTAAGTTATGTCTCATCTATTATACACTATCAAAGAAGTAGGTACTCCTAAAGACTTAGATGGATTTATGAAATTGTCTCTTTTTAAAGAGACATTTACATAATCTATAAAATTATAAATATAAAGTAATCTTATTTAAGAACCATGATTTAGGTAGAGGATACATTAGGCTATCTAAACAATTGTCCAAATCATGCATAAATATAATAAGTTATAAGTAGGTATCAGCCCTATAAGTACCATTATCATATTTTATTATTCCTCTGATATTGTATACTTCACTAGTAGATCTTCGATTCTCTCATTAATTACCTCTTCGGTTAATCATTGTACATTTATTACCTGAACCTTTGCTCTTGACCTACAGTTAAATAATATTTTTTATTGTTTGCACCCAATTGTTGAGTTCTGAAGCTGCTCAATCAATTCTAATATTTAATAAAAAGATAGGTAGGACTGATTTGAAAGTTATTGGTTTTTCAAGATATTTGAGAAGAGCGTTTTATTTCAGCCTTGTAAGACAAGATGGCGGAAGCTCATTCTGCTGTTGCGTTTTCATTCGCGATCACCCATGACGGATGGGACGTCAACTTTGACAGAGAGGTGCTCTACTTGGTGTGGGAGTCAGGTCTCCGCTCCTGGAAGAAACGTCTTGCGAGGTTCAGGGTACGTATGTATATTTCTTCAATTGTCTGGTTTGTGTTCAACGCACATGTGTTTTTCAAAAGATTTGTATTTTATATTTAATAATTAATTAATGAAGGAATTAAGGAAAATTAATTATATTTAATGTCCAATGTTTAAAGTATATTTAAGGGGGCACCTTTTAAATTCCATCAAACATAACTGTTGTGGCTCTGCTGCATACCAGTCTATAACCCATATTGCTTATGATTCAAGGAAATTATTTAGAACTGTAATGTTCTAAATAATTTCGAGTAACAAAAACGTTAACAAGCCTTTTGAGCTAGTCTTGAGGTGAGATTTAGCAATCACAGTAAACAATCTAATAATTTCATATAATACATAATGTATTATGTGTGAGATACATTGTGCTTTTATGCGATGGTCAGATCAAGGATACATACATGGATCTCACAACTTTTTACGGTTCAAGAACAGTTGCGGGACTTGTGTTTTTTACAAGTATTGTTTTTGATGGTATACTACATTTTTCAGAACAGAAATTACCATTTTTCGCTTGCTTTTAACAAAATCTATCAATATTACATAATTTTGGATTTTTCCTTGCATGGTCCGAAATTCCCTAATCCCATACCCTTGTTTTCCTTGATAATAATAACAGTCAGTCATAACACCATCATAATACCAAGGAGGTTATGGTACCAATCAACAGCAAAACTCTTCTTAAGACAAATGAAACTTGCCACCTGGTTAAGCTACTCAGATTAGTTACGGAGTTCCATTATGTATCTTTCGTCTCCAACATTACGTCAACAGTATTGTTGTGTTTTGATTGATAAGAAATGTGTGCCTATCAACTTCATCTTATGAAGTTTGTAAAAATTATGTTCAAAAATTCCATTGAGGCACAGAAAAATGGATTGTGGCAAAGCCAATTAATATAAGGCGTGGATAAAAAGTATATGTAAGACATCTCAATATACAGTGATTATGTTGCCAACAAAATGTAATTGTACAGTATTGTGTAAAGCTAGTTGTAAACCGTTATTTTTAAATATTCATTGATAAATAAAGTTTGTTACACATTTCGAATTTTTAAAATTTAAGTTACTAAGAAGTTAATTATGTTCTTAGTGTATTTTACTTTTATTTTATTTTTTATAGCTATTATATAACATTTCTATTTGATAAGCTGCAATCAAATGCGGACCAGTATAGCATATACAACTAGACATAATTTATAAGTATTAATTTATGTGACACTTAATCTAAATATCAACATGCTGATAGTAGAACTGTATGACAATCGACCTTTTAATTGTTATCATTATACCTAATCATTTCTGTGTTATGACTGTTGGCACCAATGATTATCGAGTTAGATATTATAGGTAGGGCAAGATGATAGTTTTATAAATGTAAGTCTGGCTTCCATTTCCTTTAGGCAACTATCCATACTGAGCCATACTTATTAAATTTTTATATAGAACTATAGATCAGTCACGAAATTTCTAGTGAAATACCTAATATGAAAAATATAAAACATGAATCAATCTATTCAAATATTTTATGATTAGAATAATATATTTAATAACAAAACTAAGAATGTGTTCTTTTCTGTAAATAAATAAAATGATAAAAACCAGCCTACCATACAATACAAACGTCAAAATTAATAAAAAGTATGTGCAATAAAATAAACTGGTTAAAATATTATTTAAAAGTGGTATAAATAATTATTATCCGATTGGTTCCAGACTCATGAGTCTTTTTAACATAACATGTTAATAGAGTGAGTAAGCGAAGGTAATGAAGATATACTGCAGCAGATTAGTTAGTATTCACAGAATTCGATAATAATATTTATCTATGACATTAGACGCAAGTATTCTGGGATAAGTTCGCGGTCAGATAGGAGGAATTGATAGCTCCTGTGCCAGTGCCATTTGACCTTTGGTACACTTGAACCTGTACTATATTCTATGATTACACGGCCAGCGCATGCACGAGAAGATGAAATACTTACTCTCTTGAGAATTATGAGTCTCTTATAGTTTTGTTGTACTTATTAAACAAATCGAATGTCTAGTATTAAACTGGATTGGATCAAGTTATGTAAAAGTTATATATTTGAATATATATAAAAAAGAAATAACATCAGTAGGTATGCTTGTGAATACAAAGCATTAAACGGATCGTTCTTTTTTTTCTGAATTTTCATGACCATTGATATCGAAATACGCAACATTGAAACATGGCCATGTTGCTTTTTAATTTCTTTAGCAGGCCTATTATTTACCATTACCTACCCATTACCTAACTATACCAAACCATTTATTTCCAAGTAAGGTGTGGGCGTTTAACTATTGTCACTTAACCCCAGGTAGACAATACTAACGAAAATAATTTGAATTGCAAAACAGAGACTGATAAAAATGTATCAGACCTTAGACATCAGACATCTCTTAGACTAGGACGACAAACTTTGTTTAGAATTAAAATAGTAACATAATTGTAGGTATCTAATACAAGCTTTAGTGTATCGTTATTTGCAGATCAATACTTAGCACACATAACAAATGAGAATTTAACCTTTTAGAAGTCAGTCATGATCGTTACAACAGTACTCGACGATCTCGGTAGTCAGTGAAGTCGATACAATATGTTCTTTTCGGTGGTGAAGGCTAGTTAAAATGTTTTTATGCACAAATCAATATTTTGTTCGCATACTCGTATTGTAGATATATCTGTCTTGCAATTGAAATAATACATCAGTATTTAACGTTCTAAAATCTTTTAAAATTATTAGTAGACACGGTGATACTTTCACAATAACCACCAAGTTGTGTTTTAACAAAAAAATTGATAGATTTATGAGTTTTATAACACTGTTTTACAGCAGGATAAAAATAGCATACGTTGCGAGTATGCTTCCTGTATACAACTACTTATTACCTGTGAGGATGCTTGCGAAACCAAGTCCCAATGCCATCAAACTTATCCAATTAGGCCTGAGCTGCCGACTCGGCAAACCTACCCGTGTTTAATACGGAATAAAATCTGTCCGCTATTAATTATGAAATGATTTATGGTGTTTAACTGTTTTATCAAAAGTTAACTTAGTTAAATTCAAATAGAAAATGTAAGGAGAAAAAGGATCACCTGAAGTAGCTTAAATTTAATGCTTTAAGTGTAGACGCTCAGCTGCTTAGAAATTACAAACATCACTTAATCTTAACTTCTTCACAGTAGACTGATGAGACTCTTGCCATGTTTATCTTTGAAATGGTATAGTTAATACAGACCTCAACTCTTGGTCCTTGATACGATAGTGTGACAATTTTTCCCTTCCGTCATATAATTGTTGAGTGTTATTAATAAATTTAATCTTTGTTTCCACAGAATAGTGTCAACAATGGCGTTTACCCTGGGCATCTCCAGTCCCTGTACGTTCTTTGGACGCTGCTGGTCGCGGCACACTTCGGCGGATTCAACATACCCCTAGGATTAGTCCAAAAGGCATTATCTATATTACCTGGGTAAGTTTCTATTACTAAAAAGTTTTCAATATTTATTAAAAAAAATCATCTGTTTCTCTTTCAAAACACCAGCCACGACGGAAGTTTCGTCATTTGTAGGGATTTATGATAAAAATGTATTAGTTACATTCTTCGACAGATGACCTTCAATCGTGATTGAGGTGGGATGTTAAGCCTCCATGGACACGAATCAGCTTCCACTTAAAGTCACGTTGTCCGCTACTCTATTAAATCCGTATAATTTTTTGGCTTTTTACACTGTTAAAATAAATAAAATCATCCTTATTAGAGGATAAAAACACCGAGGTCCAGGTTCGAATCATAGTGGCACGCACCGATGACTTTGTAATAAGCTTATGTGCGCTATAAAGAATATAAAATTAAATATCATCTGTTGTTACGGTGAAGGCGAACATCGTGAGGAAACCTGCAAACCTGAGAGTTCTAAAAAAATGATCTCAAAGGTATGTAAAGTCCACTAATCCACAGTAGGCTAGCGTGGTGGACTAAGGCCTACATCCTTCTCACTGTGTCATTAAAGGGTTTCTGACAATAGGCTAGTTGACAAAATTTGGAAAAGAGTTTAAAAATATTGCTTGGTATCTATTTTACTCCAAAAATATATTATTTTAAGAAAAATAAGCCATTCTACCTAAGAATTTTGCGTTTTTAGAAATGAGCTCCAAATTGACATCGAAAAACGCCAAGACTATCACGGCGTCTTGAATGATGTCACGCCTCGCGAAACAAGCTGTTCACTGTCTACGAAAATGACAGCAACAACATGATGTTTCGCGAGGCGAATTCACATTAGTAAAAATTAATTAACAAAATGATAAAATAATTATAATTATTATTAATCAATACAAAACACATTATTTACATACACCTTGTATGTAAGTAGGTAGAGAGAGAGAGAGCGGAGAATACCCACTAATCCAGTGAATATGCTGTGTATGAAACGGCCGACATAGGAATTATATAATATAATTAATAATTTACATAAAAATACAACAAAGCCTCAACTTGTAAGTTTATTTTAAGCTATTTAGAGCTTATTTTAATATATTTATTCGCTAGGATTTACGATATTTACGTTCATTTGCAGGTAGTTTTAAACCCTTTTTTTCTTCATGTTTTAAACATTGTTTAAAACTTGTTTTAAACTGTTTTATAGCACGTGTTTTAAAACAACATGTTTTTTTCATGCTAACCCTGGCTCATACTCATGAGGACTAAGATGTTTGCCTCAAATGAAGTATTCCAGGCAAGTCAATGATACTTGACTTTCAACACACGGTGTTTTCTCGGTTCTTTGTATGAAATTAATTAAATATGACATCAAATTGTATTAGTTGATCGACATTATAATTATTGGTTTTAAACAATTCCTATCTACAATTTTTAAAATAATTTGTGTGATGTCATCGTCCCAATTTTAGCATTAAAATTTATGTGCCTTGGTGATTGTTATGTTAATAATAATGTTTTCTTAAGACATTAATTGTAGAACATAAACATGATATAATGAGCAGTAATGTGATGTTTAAAATTTAATTTTCTATTGCAGCACTTCAACTTTATGGCAAGTGATTGCTTGTCTATTGGCAGCTCTTACTATGTGGCTCTCAGTAATATTCTTCATGCGGTACTTATTAAAATTGCTGCTTATGTACAAGGTAAATAAATCAAGCGGTCACGTTTATAACGAACAAATTGATGGAATTTAGAAGCCTGCCTTATTGCAACAAGTTTATTTCCCTTTCTTGCTTTCCCTTTCTTGCTTTCCGTATTCACCTCAGTCAAGGCCCCATGCCTTGACAACACTTCATGAAACTGTTTCAATTATTATTCAGGTAAGGGTACAGCTTTATAATATGAGGTTTGAAATTTGAGTTTTTTTGAAATTAATGTCATAATGTGGCCTATAAAATAATCGATTTTGCATTGTTGCCACGAGTGACTGAAAATCACTATTGAAAGGCACAAGCCTTTCAATAGTGCTCATGTTAATTACACAATTAAAATTATATATTTAATTTATTTATATTATTTCCTTATGATCCAAACAACATGGTGTTGCGGGCACCTTAAATTTTATATGATAATATGGATAATTAATAAATATGTAAAGTTTATATTTATATTACAAAGTCGGATGTGGAAATTATATAATATGATCTTGTTGACAGTTGTTAGGTAACTGTTAACTTTAAGGTCGAAATAGAATCATACATTTTAAAATAACATTACAATCACATCCACACACATCAATGCTCATTAGCGAGCTTTGGAAATTATAATAGTAATAGTTGTTTATCTTCAATTATATTTTCGCAGGGCTGGATGTATGAAAGCCGTGCACCTGGCTCTCGCATATCATTGAAGACAATGCTTTGGGTCAGCGTGGTGAAGGTCCTGTCGGGATGGAACAAGCCCCGGCTGTACAGCTTCCAGGGGTCTCTGCCGAGGCTCCCTCTGCCTGCAGTTAAAGACACTATGAAACGGGTAAGGTATAGTTGCGATAGACACAGACGAAGTTTTTTACTTTACGGATCGATGGGGACTTTTCACAGTTTTATTAAAATTATTATCTACCCAATGTTCATGTAAATTTACTGTTCATGTAAATTTACATCTTTTGAAATTCATACAAAGGTGAATGAACATCTATCTCGTTCGAGCTACATTAATAACTTGCATCGAAATCGAAGCAAAAGGTGTCGAAAAATCGAAAAAAAACAACACAAGTGAAACTCCATTCTTTATTTGCCCACATAGTTTCCATATTGGAGCTCTATAGGTACTTATATTTGATGATAAGACTGTAATGTTACATGAAGTTATTTGAGAATTAGTATTTGTTATTGTTTTGAGTATAAGTGTTATAGGACTGAGGAGAGAAATCCCTTTCCTCTTGAGAAATTGCACTTGTATTAAAGTTTGAACGAATGTTGAGTTGATTTTATTAAAAATCTATTCGCGTTTTACAGTCTATTTATAGCTGTTGTTAGCTGATAAATGCCTAATGCTATATCAATTAACAAATCCTTAAGCGTCTCAGGTGGGGTAGCCTCTGCCGATATATTATGTTTAATATTATATTATTTTCAGGAACAAATTCAAAAATAAAATGTTAAGCGATCATGCTTATGTATCTGTTTATGTGATATTTCCAGTACCTGATAAGTGTTCGTCCTCTTTTGGACGATGAGAACTACAAGAGAGTGGAGAAATTAGCGAAGGAATTTGAAGAAACCATTGCCGTGAAACTGCAGAGATACCTTGTCTTGAAATCATGGTAATTCCTACTACTTCACGCTTAAAGACACCATTATTATACCTCTGTTAAAGGAACTTGCAACAGATTGCTTTAACTCAGTTTGTTGTTAACCAATTCCCAGTATGAACAAGGTTTTTAGATGTTCATTCTGCGAGATTATTATTATTATTATACAAAATTGCATGACTACAATACTACTCTGTTAATATTATAATATCACAAAATTAGTACGATTGCTTTTATCAACTGTACCATTAGACATAAATTTAGAAACTCTTATTCAAAGAGTAACTAGAAATTATTCAAAGAGTAACTCTACTTGCCATTGGCCTTGTTTTTGATAGCTGCTTATAATTATTTGTAATTATAAGCAGCTATTAATTATTATTAATTATTTGTAATTATAAGCAGCTATCTCTAGGCCGCAGTGTCCACTTTACATAAGTGACGTACGACTAAATTAAAAATAATACAGGTGGTCAAGTAACTACGTGTCCGATTGGTGGGAGGAGTACGTGTACCTGCGCGGTCGTTCCCCACTGATGGTCAACTCCAACTTCTACGGCACCGATATCCTGCTACGCCCCACCACCGTCCAGGCGGCACGCGCGGCCACCGTCATACACTTCTGCCTCAAATTCCGCAGGCTCATCGAGAGACAAGAACTTGAACCGGTGAGAATATCAATGTTTATTTGCCAGTTACCCATTAATGACCCACTACAGGATCGGGTCTCCTTCTCGTAATGAGAGGGATTTACGCCTTAGTCCACCACGCCGGCCTACTGCGGGTTGGTGGACTTCACATACCTTTGAGAACATTTTTTTTGTGAACTTTCAGGCATGCAGTTTTCCTCACGATGTTTTCCTTCACCGTAACAGCAGGTGATATTTAATTTTATAAAGCGCGCATAACTTTTTTACAAAGTCATTGGTGCGTGCCACTGGGATTCGAACTGGACCCCTCGATTCTAGGTCGAATTCTAAGCCACTGGGCTATCACCGCCGTTTGTTTATTTATTAATCAGTAATTCGAAGGAGAAATAGAAGCAAAGTGAAATTAAATGTGGAAACTTTGGAACGGTCTTCCAGTCCATGTATTTTCGCACATCAAAGCTGAAATGCACTGGCGATACTTTTTACGATTACTTACTCGTGTCATTGGGCGACGGTGACCATTTATTATCAGGTGGCTCATCTACCTGTTGGCCTACCAGTTTGTAATAAGAAAAACTAACGCCTTTTGGCCATTAAATTTAATGATTATTTATTACTCGTCATTCGTTTGAGGTGCTAAATGGCGTGATGGATTTTTTCGATTAAATTATGATTATTTTGTTTTAACGATGTCGCGAATGTGTCCAACACATATTTATTAATAAAATCTTCTTGAAACAGATAATGTTGCAAAACATGGTGCCGCTTTGTTCCTGGCAATACGAGCGTTTGTTCAACACTGTGCGAGTCGCGGGCGTGGAGACGGACAAGATCGTGCACTACCAAGACTCCACTCACGTGACCGTCTACCATAAGGGCAAATACTTCAAGGTGTTGGTTTACTCCCGCGGACGACTGCTCAACCCAGCTGAAATTCAAGTGTAAGAATTTTGTAGATTATTAAAATTATCCATAGAATTCCTTCATTGATACGAATCGTGATGTCATAATTGTTTATGTCGACTGAGTGTGAGTTATATTATGATTTTGAAACGAATTAAAACTTGCTAAGATGAAACTATGATGAATTATAATTTCGTTTAATTTTGTAATTATAGCAGTTTAGATCGCATAAAATTTGCAAACAAATTCCACAAATCCTCGGAAAAACACTACCCCCGATACAAAAATGAACAAGCATCTGGTTTGCAGTCAAATCCAGCAAATCCTCGATGACAAGTCGGAGCCGGCAGCAGGTGAGGAGAAGGTGGGCGCGCTGACGGCGGGCGAGCGCTCCCACTGGGCGCACGTGCGCCAGACGTGCTTTAACCGCGGCCACAACCGCACCTCGCTGCACTGCATCGAGCGCGCCGCCTTCAACGTCTGCCTCGGTAACTGTCTGCCATCTATTCGAGTTAAGAAAATAGTGACCGCGTCTAGACTTAAGGAGTATCTACAGCAGCCCCTCTCCGTCCAGGTTACTTGACGAACTGTAGGATACCGGCAGCTGTTGGACACCGATTAGGGGAGGCCCGTGAGACTGACTGACAACCTTCATTGCATCTTTTCAAACTACCCATAGGTCTGATAGGTTTAACAATTGTTATCTTATTACTTCGTAACCAAGTATAATATTTAAATAAAAGCACATATTGTACACAAATCAAGCTTTACATTTTGCATATTATCGACATATTATTTTATCATTGTTGCAGATGACATAGAATATGGTTTTGACGAGAACGATTCAGACAAGCTGGATCAGTACGGCAGAGTTTTACTGCATGGCAGAGGTTACGACCGCTGGTTTGACAAGTCCTTCAATCTTTGCTTCAGTACTAATGGTTTTGTAAGTATTTAATATATTGAATTATTGCGTTGAAAAGTTAAGGATTTATCCACCATCTTCTTAAATAACGACATATTTTGGATTGGGTTTTTTAAATAATATAATGATTTTAAAATTTTATCTAATATTAATTATTTCTTTTCTTCACTAGGTTGGCTTCAACACGGAACATACTTGGTGAGTATTTACTTTCGTACTTTTATTACAAAAACATTGTATTTACAACTATAAAGTCAACAGTCAACGCATTACTATGCGTTGAGAAAAACAGTTGATAGATACTGCAAAAGAAAACATTCATAGTATGCTCTTAAATCCCAATATATCGTATATGATTAATAGCAGCTATTTTTAATAAATTGAATTGGATTTTTGCTTACTACTCTCTACACAATCTTGATCCTGTTATTTTAAAGTGCTGTACTTACAATTATTTATTGTTTTTAGGGCGGACGCGCCGGTCATGGGTCATCTGTGGGAATACGTTATATGGTCAGAATTAGAGTATGGGTGAGTGATTTTTCAATTATTATTAGTGTGGGGCTATGAGTGAGTGCATTACGAGTTTTATTTATTTATTGTTTTTAATCAAACTTGTGTCATCGTTATTTCTTTTCCTCACAAATGTTTATTAGAATATAGCTTGTCTTCACTGACTAAACACAATGTTCTATAATATCTAATAGATACAATCCTGATGGCAATGCTCGCGGGCCGGTCGAGGCCCCTCCCCCGGCTCCCACCAGGTTGCAATGGGACCTCAACAAGGAAGAACTACTGAAGGCCATCGACATCTCCTACAACGTCGCCGAGAAACTACTCAATGACGTTGACTTAAGAATACTCATGTACACTAAATATGGGAAAGGTAATTCTTGATATTTTTAATTGGAGTACCAAACGGGCGTGCAAGCAATACCGTCTTTACCATAAAGGCACTCGGGGCTAGTGCCCAGGGCTCAGAGAGCCCCGAAGGACCTACAATTTTTCTAACATTTAATATCATAATATTATGGACGGGCGCATTGCACTTTTCTCGTTGCACGAACGTCGATCATTTTCTGGTCTATTCAAATCAATACATCTGAGTGTATGAATAATTTAAGTGATTCGAACACACAACAACGAAACACGAACAACTTATAATTATCGTTCGCTTTCTTTACATTCCAAAAGGACCCCAAATTCTTGTGTGCCCAAGGGCCCCAGCATAGTCTAAGACGGCCGGGCCTGCGTGCAGGCCACCTGATCTATCTGCTTTCTTCTTTGATAGCAAAACCTTTAACAAGGCAAATGCCTAGTTTGCATTTTGTATGTGTCTATCACTAAATAACCCCCTCTGTTCGTGTTATGTTTTAAATACATAATATAACTAGCCGATATTATAACTAGCCTATAACATGTCATTATCACTTCGGTTAAGAGAAGTTGGTGGTGTGTACAAATGTCCCCTGCATTTGCCAAAAGGAACACTGAGAACTTCAATCTGTAAATTTTAGCATGAAACATTTGTTTTACAATCCGTATTCTCTTATTTGGTGAACAATCTTGGCACTATTTTTATTGAAAAAGTTTTAAAATGCTTTAAAAATAAATTACAGACACTGGAAATCTGTTTCAGTATGAAATGACCATTTGTTTTTTAAATTTCAATAATGTTATGTCTAGTCTTTTGTGTTTAAAAATAACTTAAATCTTAAATTAAAATAAAAATATGCTAAGATTATAATTACCAAATCGGACAAGCATAATAAAATGGCCTATCAATTTGTTAATTCATCGTAATAAAGGGCTGTTACTATTATATTACGTGTCAGGTTTCATGAAGAGCTGCCGCGTGTCCCCGGACGCGTTCATCCAGCTGGTACTGCAGCTGACGTACTACCGCACGGCGGGCAGATTCTGCCTCACGTACGAGGCGTCCATGACGCGGCTATTCCGTGAAGGTCGCACTGAGACCGTGCGGTCATGCACCATCGAGAGCTCCGAATGGGTCAGGTCTATGGAGGACCCTAATGCCAGTGTGAGTTATCTATGCCTCTTGGATGTGTCATCAGACTTAACTTCGCTTACCCTAGGAACAAGTAAGTTTCACAACTTGACTGCGTGAACAGTGATTGAAAGGGGAAAACAGATAGAAACGAAGGAAGGATTTTATGTGGATCCGCTGAGGACTTAGCTGGGCGAATAAATAATGTCTTAAGAGCCCTTAAGAGCCTCACAGAGACTAGAATAGAACACTAATGGTTGTAGTCGTCACTGAAAACCAGTGGGCCCGAACGCTTATAGCATTTCTTTCTTTAATGAGACTGAAATGCTTTCCAGTGTATTATAATTAATCAGTTCGCGCGTGTCCTACGACCTAATACCTAACCTTTTCCAATTCTTTGGTTGTTGACTTAATTAAAATATAAAACAGGACAGTTTTAATATTGATCTTAATGATTATTATTTTCTTCTAGATTCAACAGCGCATGGAACTATTCGTGAAGGCCAGCAAGCGCCATCAGCTCGGCTACCAGGATGCCATGGCGGGCCGCGGCATCGATCGTCATCTGTTTTGCCTGTACGTCGTCTCCAAGTACCTCGAGCTGGAGTCTCCCTTCCTGCAGGAGGTCTTCAATGAACCCTGGCGACTTTCCACCAGTCAGACGCCACATGGTGAGAAACAAATTTCTTAATAGTGTCTCGGGAGCTTATTCAATTATTTGATTTAATTGACTGATTGAATTATTTAATTTAATTGACTAACCAAACAACATTTGCAACGTTTTTTGTTGGTTAAGTGAGACATTTTATTTTTTACATTAATTGACACCAAATCAACACAATTGTATAAACTGACACATGTTTAATTAAAACCGTGTACAGCGTGTAATACTACTGAACAACTTACCTACTACAGGGTAGGAGGCCCTCAGGCCTCATTCCACCATGCTGGCCTACTGCGTGCGGGCTGGTGGTTTTTATATTCATTTGAGAATATTATGGAGAATTCTTAATTGATACAGCAGGTGATATTTAATTTTGTTAAGAGCACATAAGTTTTAAGAAAGGCACTGGTGGTTGCCACTGGGTTTCCAAACTTTCCAAGGTTGAATTCTTAGTCACGGGGCTATCACCACATCCTCTTAATTAATGTAATAAAGGGCACAAATAAAGGATTGTAATATTTGTAATTGAATTGCTGCAATGCAGGTCAGACGAACCTGCTGGACCTGAAGAAGTACCCGAAGTGCGTGAGCGCGGGCGGCGGCTTCGGGCCCGTGGCGGACGACGGGTACGGCGTCTCCTACATCATCGTGGGCGAGGACATGCTCTTCTTCCACGTTTCCAGCAAAAAGAGCTGCCCCATCACCGTAAGCGTTGCACTTTTGTTCACTTTTATTATGTTATTGCATTTTATGCCACTCATGGAACAAAATAAATCTAAATGAGTGTCGCGACGCGACGCACGGATGGAGTTTTAACTCTGTGTTGTCAATTGATATAAAATAAACATGCGAAGTCATTAATTATTATTTCTCAGTCTTTAACTTTTGTAATGTGCTATTATTCTTGTAGTAGTTCAATAATTATAATGCTTAGAAATCCTTTCTTTACAGAGTTCAACCGCCTTCGTACAACAAATCGAAAGGTCCCTCAAGGATGTGCAGGATCTCTTTGTTGAATACAAGAAATTACATAATGGAGTTAAGTCTAACAAATAGTTTTGAATCCTATACGCTTCATATTGTTTTACATTGGTATTCTGCAATTTAATGTTGTTGTTTTATGTAGGTATTGTTTAATTATTTTCTCTTTTATCATTATAAGCTAGTAACTTGATAAATCTAAATATTTCTCTTTAAATGTTGTTGGTGGAAACTTTAGTATCAACAACAATTAACAATGAGTTATATAGTAAGTAAAACATATCACGCGAATTATTACGCATGTTGGTTCTGTAGTAAAGTATTGAGTAGAATATTGATCTGTAATACATAATACATATTCATGTGTTAGTTGCAAGTTCAGCAGTATTGAATGTATATTTAGTATTTTTTGAAGTGAAAACTTCTTTACCGGCGCTGAGCACTTTTTGGTATGGGTAAAAATTGTTAAACTCGCGACGGGACACGTGACACACCCTGGTCGTAAGAGAAAATGCGTAAGGGAAAATGCGTAAGATGGTAACTGTCAAAAGGAAACATTCATAAAAAAGTGCGTCTAATTAGATGGTAACTATAGAAACTCTCAAAAGGAAACATTAATAAATAATAAGTGTCTTTAAAAATAAAAGCAAAATATTATAATTGTTGTGATTTTGGGTTCGACATTGCAATTATTAGTATTAAATGTCGTTTCTTTTCTTACAGAGAAACTCCATTGTGTTTTAATTGAACTCTCGTCCAAATCACCAAGAGTACACATCTTATAAGTTTTCACTTCTGCTGGCACTCCCGGAGTGCAACCCATTGTTTTTATAGGATTTTTATATACAAAGATGGCTATTCTGTAAGCACTGCGAGCATGGTGTAATAAATAAATAAATATAAATATTGGAAAAGTGGCAAACAAGCGAGTGGCAAGCAAGTATCTATATATTGTTATAATGGATAAAAAATAAAATTATAGTGGAAAAGAATCAAACCAAATAACAGGTGCCTCCATTAAGTGCCTTAGTAATGCATTCCATGTCATGTCATTACTACCAGCAATATTTTAAGGAGATATACGGACGGCCCTTCCGTATGTATACAATATTTGATGACCGAGCTTTGTTCGGTATTACCTTTTTTGTCAGCTGCTAAGGGATGTAGTTATAACAGATTCCGTTAGATGGCGTTGCTCGGTATTACCTTTTTGTCAGCTGCTAGGGGTGTAGTTATAACAGATTCCGTTAGATGGCGTTGCTCGGTATTTCCTTTTTTTTTCAGCTGCGCGTAATCAGTTAAGGGTTGTATGGAAAAAACATATTTTGTTAAAAAGTTAAGTTTCCCGTATATAATTACTTTCCACAATTTGTTTCTTTATAATGACACTATCGAATGGTGTAATAATACAGGTGTGATATTTTTTTTCCTATGCCTAGCATATTGATTTTTCAAAAATCCAACAATGCAGTTTTAGTTTTCATCAATATCGGTCCTCAGACTCCTTTCAGCATTTTTCGATTTTTCTCATAGAATCGGATTTCCCCATCCACGCACATTTGAAAAATTCACCTGTATACAAGAATTGCCCGTTAAAAGTTATAAGATAACATATTCCGTATGTATCACATCTGGATAAGTAATTATATTAATTTTAACCATTTTCTAACTACAAATTGTTATTTGTCAGATACTACTTTTACTTTTAATACTACTTTTATCACAATCATTCAGTACATTTTATACATATCTGCGCTTTAAGGAGCATTATCTTATTCTATGACCAAATGTTGTATATACATATAAATAATTATCAGATATGGCTCCAATACTTTTTTATAAAAATTATACCTTATGACTTTTGGATCAAAATATCCATAAACAATTTTGTGGAAAAATCATTTTAACAATCATCATCAAAAGGATTTTAATCACTTCTTGAAGAAATGATTACCTTTTATTGAGACACAACCTGCAACGTCGAGAGCTGCACTCAATTATTAAAATATGTGCACACAATAAACACTGTGACTTTGATCTTGCACGTAGAGGACACAATAATGTCAGAAATTATGACAAACAGAGACATAAGACATGACTGTGGTGTCTGTGGTAACACAGGTCTCTGTTTTAAGCATTTTAAGTTGCTCTTAAAGTTGTTATCCTGAGTTTTCACTTTTTTCATCTAGCAAACAATAATCAAAATTTTTAAATTTCTCTAAGCAACATTATGACAATGACCTACTTCATGACCAAACTTTTATTGCAACTACTTTAAAGCTTAGACCTTGTAACTTCTCGCGGATATCAAAGATAGCCTTGCATAAAATAATGTGCCTTGGATACATACAGTAAATGACGCTTTTTCAAGAAATCTAAACCTTTACTCCATTATTTTGTTTTATGGCACCATTAATTCTTTGTCCATGTAGACTAGGTAATCATCGGATCTCTGGTAACATCGTTCTGGCGTTAAAAGAAATGTTTTTACGGGAAGTCTACTTAGCGCACGCGTTATTGTTTCAACATGGATACTAATAGTGTGTATTCGATTTATTTATGTTTCGGTAATAAATATACTATTAATGGTTTCTACTTACCATTAATTTATTTTCCTTAAATAAATCTATATCTATAGTCCAATTCATAATTAGGTGACTTATTTTCATAGAATTTAACAAAAATGCTATGAAAATAAGTAAACATTAGAGTTCAACCACTACTTCGAAGATGAACAACAGCTTCCTTCCTTCCTTCCTTCCTTTCAGCCCTTAGTAGTCCACTGCTGGACATGGGCCTCCCCTAATCGACGCCACTCCTCCCGGTCCTGGGCCCTCTGAATCCAACGGTTTCCCGCTGTCTTCTTCAGGTCGGGTTGGACTTACCCATTCGGATCGTCTGTCCTAGGTAATGTGATTTCATCTTTATAAATGTAGACTCTACACGATCCAGACCGACCACCGACAGAGGTCACCTGGGGCGTGCCGACCAAAATGTGTTCGTTTCCACATGGTTGTGTAGTCGGCCCGACATGTCAATTGAATTGTCAGTGAACACAGACTGCGGCCAGTTCATACGTCTAAATTATGGCACCTTGTTTATCAAAAACTCAAAAAATCGGAGTAGCATTAACTCTTTTAAACGCGTCTGACGAGGAAAAACAAAAAAAGAAAATGGATGAAAATGTGGCTAAAAAAGCGAAAAACATTGGGTCATTTAAACATAATGAAAATACTTGACGACGATGACTCGTAACTATCTGAGAATGGATCAGAACACTTTTGATGAATTATTAGAAATTGAACGACCATTAAATTTATTACTAAGAAAAATACATTGTAGGTACCTATTTAAAATAAATTGATTCCTATCTTTATAATTATAATTCAGAACTGATGTCCCATAACATGGAAAGTCACTATACAGTTCTATGAACTCGGTTAAAACTTCGCGTTCCCGCTTTTCCATATTGCGCGCGCGTGCTGTGTGATGTGTGCGCAAATGACGCAGTCACGTAGTCCCGTCGGCCAACAAACATCCGCACGGTCCAAACTCAACTGGATAACCTCTATTTGTCCTTGGTAGTGTGAGCCGCGCTAGCGACCAACGTCGTCCAAATGTCGTTTGGCCCCACCCATATGTGGTCGGCCGACCAACGTCTACAGCTCTAGATACACGGTGGTTTTTCACACCAACTGGACCAAGGTGGTCGGTTTGGATCGTGCAGAATGCTTTCATTATGAATTGGACTATTGCATGTTTAAATATTACATGAATTTATATTACACAATGAAGAAAACAACTTTAGAATGGAATATCTTTTAAAGCGCAAGATAGCCTAAACCTAAGAGAGGACACCGATTACATTTGGATATCAGGAAACAAAGAAATTAATAAATATACATCGTTTCCCCCTTTGTCAGGCCGCTACGTGTCAATTATTGCGTGTGTACTTTCACATTTTGACGACGACGCTTTCCGACATGTATTAATTATCCCTAGTTTTAAGTAGATTGTTTATTTCACGTGTCCAAGGTACTTATTAAGACCATATTATATTAGTATTTATCTATGTTAAGACCCATTTCTTAGTAGCTTAGTACGTGTCGTCTTTATGTACCTAATATAATTTATATCCTCTGTTCATGTGTAATCATTTTCAAATAAATGTTTTAATGATCCTAAACACCCCGGTGAAAGGAACAAATATAATATCCATTCTCAGTTATAGCTAAGTTGCTTAGGTACTACTTACTTATAATACAAGAGTTATTGATCATTGAAATATTGTTTTACGATATAGTTTCATTATTGTTGGTTCATATTTGATAAAAAGTGTTGAATTACTCGAATACACTAAGCATTTTAAGAATATAAAAAAAAAATATTCAACTTTTTCATAAAACACCTAAATGTAGTGCGTATAAATATAGGTAACATAATAATATCTTTCTGTGCAATATCTGTTCGGCCCTTTCTTTTTAATATTATTGGTGTTCGAATTGTAGGTTCAGAAATTTCAAAAAATAAAATGTCACAATTCCATACTGTTATGTTAAATCGATGCAGTGGCGTAGCGTGCCTTGGCGGGATAAAAATTTGGGGGCCCTTAGAAAGGTAAAAATTTCGCACAAAAGAAAAAAATGTTTGCATAAAATTAAAAGAAATAATTATTCATCATATTTATCTATCAGTCTCTTTTTCCAAAATTTTTACAAACAATTTAAATAAAGAAATTCAAATAAAATTGCTTTTTTTACTTTTGTAATTTCTGAAATAAATAAAAAATTGGGAAGATTGGGGGGCCCCGTGGCCCTGGGCCCCGATAATTGAAACCGCGGTAGCTACGCCCCTGAATCGATGTTTAATTGTAAAAAACAAATTACCTATGACTTAAGTATAATTATAATAAATATCGTAAACTTTTAATGCCTACATATTATTTTTATATACTTAATATAGATACAAGTACAACAAGCAGGAATATCACTTATTTAAGAAGGAATATTTCAAGTATAAATCTTAATATTAAGCTTCATAACTATTTTACGATTGCCTTTATACGCATTTTTTACAACGATAACATTTGTAATCGGAAATATAAGATTCCTAACTTGTTTCTGGTTAAAAATTTGCTATAGTAACATAGACAAGTGACAATTTACCCATATATTTTTGAAAATCGTTTTGATGTGTAAAGCAGTTAACTTGTGTTGATATTTTATTAATTTTATAGATTAGTTTTTAATGAATTACTTAGAGAAAATGTTTTTGTGTTGTGTTTTTAAATCACATATAATCAGGTACAAAAAGGGGAGCCGTCTCCTAAAGCCTAGCAAATTTTTGCATGAATGTTTATTCATCTGGTAGTTAAAAATCAATAATCCGGTTCCCTGACATATTATATTTCTGCCCTTGGAAATACATTACTCACTATTTTTAGAAAGACCAATTTAATGTATAATTTTTTGATGTTCAATAATAATTTTATAAAATATTAAAAGTTAATAGTTGCTGTAAATATAATATTATGGTATGGCAATGAAGTATATACATATTTGGAGATATATTAAAATTAAAATAACAATTATTATTTCCGTGTTTTATTTATTAGTAGCTGCCAGCACTGGCTGAAAAAATTATCAAACCGTCTCAATTTTTTTAAAGCTTTAATAGAAAACTAGTTAGTCCCACGTGCTAATTGTTTTATTAATTAATTAATCGACCATTAACGCTAAGGCCAGAACATATTTACATGTCGTGACGTGCCAGAAGCACTCGGTTTCATATGCTATGCCGCGTTTCCACGCTTGCCAAGCCTCGACAAGCGCAAGCGTGGAAAGAGGGCGTTTGGCTTGGCTTGCGTAAGCTTGTGGTCGCTTGTATCCGATCCGGTCTAGTGTCGGTTTTTGGACACAGATCAAAGGGCGCTTGCGGCAAGCGCTTGCGTCGCGTTCACACGTTGGCGCGCGCTTAGTAGCCGCTGTGATCTCGCGACGAAAGCACGTATGTCTAGTTCTATATCTTAAAAATGTTAGTTACGATACTCCTCCGAAGCGGCTAGACCTATTTTTATGAAATTTTACATGCATATTCAGTTGGTCTGAGAATCGGCTACTATCTATTTTTCATACCCTTAATGATAAGGATTGTCCACCCCTAACATTTTTATTTTATTTTTTGGACAATTTTTTTTATTTTTTAATAATGTGGCATTAAAAATACATACAACTCTAAATTTTCACCCTTAGTTATTTTAGTAATTTAATAATGTTTCATCCCGCTCGATAACTTATAATAATATGGCAAAACAACGTTTGCGGGGTCAGCTAGTTTGAAATAAAAGTAGGAACCAAACGTAATGGCGGCTACAAGTTCGGTGTCCGACATGCTTGGATGTACGCAGCACACTGACGCGTTCACAAGCGTGTAAACGGCTTCCAAATGCCAATCGAGATTGGTGGACGCTTGGGGCTTGTGGACACTTGGCGAGCCTTGGCAAGCGTGGAAACGCACCACATTGCAGCCGTTTCCACATTGGCCATGGCTTGCCAAGCGACCACAAGTCCCAAGCGTCCACAAATCTCGCTTGGCGTTTGGGAGCCGTTTACACGCTTGTATGTGATCGGGTCAGTGCGTGCGTACATCCAAGAATGTCGGACGCCGAAATTGTAGCGGCCACTACGTTTTATTTCTGACCCCGCAAACGTTGTTTTGCCATATAAGTTTTCGATCGGGATGAAACATTATTAAATTACTAAAATGACTATTAAAAAATAAGGATACCTACCAACCCTTATTTTGAAGGGTGAACATTTAGAGTTGTATGTATTTTCTATGCCACATTATTAAAAAATAAAAATGAAAAAAATGTCCAAAAATAAAATAAAAATGTTGGTCCAAAAATAAAAAATAAAATGGGGTGACAACCCTTATCACTTAGGGGTATGAAAAATAGATAGTAGCCGATTCTCAGACCAACTGAATATGCATATTATTATAAGATTTGATAAAAATCGGTCAAGCCGTTTCGGAGCATCCACTAAGGGCCGCGCCAACGTGTGTCGCAAGCGCCCTTTGATCTGTATCCAAAAACCGACACTAGACCCGGATCGGATACAAGCGTCCACAAGCTTACGCAAGCCAAGCCAAACGCCCTCTTTCCATGCTTGCGCTTGGGGTCGCTTGGCAAGCCATGACCAACGTGGAAACGCACTAATACATTTATTAGAACGCGACATTACACGACCTACAAATATGTCTCTAACCATAAATACCATAATAAATGAAACCGATTTGCTTCTGGCGCGTCACGACGTGACACGCCACGACACGTTAATGTGTTTCTGGCCTAACGATAACGGTACTCGACCCAGAAGCCACTGTGCATAAAACCTCTTACCCTGGGCAAATGGGGCAATTAAACAACACAAAACAATACTCTAGAAAGTCCGATACTCAATATTTTCCACGTGTCTCATACGTTGCAGATTGCATGGAATTAAATTTGTAAAAATTCGATATTCAAGTTTAATATAAAAGATAATTAAAAAAATTAATGTTCGAGATTACTCAAATGTATCGGATTGAATTGGCTCCAATCACATGGGTTTTTTGATGAATGAAAGTGTTAAAAAATTGGTACCTAACATACATAATAATATAGAGAAATTTGAGAATAAATTCGCTATGTACAGTACTGATAAGCTAAGCTTTTATATATTTTTTTATATAACTTTTGTATAACACTTCCCTTGCGATTGAGCAAATATAAATATCTCCTTTCGGGCTCTTCAGCTAGTCTATTTAAAATTGCAATGTTTTTCAGATTTTATACATGAAACAGAGACAGTCTGCTGCCACAGAGTATAATTGTATATATTTTGTATTTTTAATTTTATGGTATTTCACTGGTCTTGCCGTTTTGACATTGACAATGACACCGTGTAAACATGACAGTTAGGTATAGGTAGATTAGGTAGTCTAAACTCTAATTTAAAACACAAAAGCATGTGTACCTATTCAGACTAAATTTAGTCGCGTGGAAATTAAACAAATAATAGCTTCAAAATACTTAATCAAATGTAAATTTATTCAACCTAAATTGTTACAGCACATTATTATTCAGGGAAAGTAAACAGTGTCGCTATACAATATTTGTATGTTTTCAATAAAGTGGAGGGCTTATGTACGAAGATAAAGCTTGGATAAATAAATTTATTGGAACAGTCTAATGGGTTAATGAGGATACAAAGTTTGTTACAAATTAAAAAACAAGTTTTTAAAGGAATGTATCATATATTACGATTGATACTGTACAGATTGTGGGTCGTGTCTTCTGTAACTTTATTCTTTAGCATTGCAATTTTTTGGTTCTTTGGATTCATTCACTCTTTAGCCGCATTCACACTTGGTTTAGCTGGTAAGTTATAACTCACTAATATAGAGTCAGGATAAATAAGGATAGGGAAAGTTAATAATAGTACAAGCAATTATAGCAAACAATTGTAGCATCAAGTGTACCCTATGTACCGTTACAAAAAGTAACAGGAATAATCCTTGTTTTTAATGGAAATCTATTACTTTCCATTGAAAAATGCACATGTATATTTCGAGATAGCTTGACTATTTCTGAAAACAAAAAAAAATTCTTAAGCTAAGGGCAACAACCAGACACCTTTCTTTTAAAAAAAACAATATAAACTGCCCAAAAGGATTTAATTAAGACTAGCCATGACAAATGGTAATACCATTTGCACTAGGTGGAACTATGTTTTCAGAACTTAGAATTTAACTAAGCTAAAAATGTTATGATTGCTGTTTAGTATGGCTGGGAGCTGTTCAAACCCTGTTACATTACTTTATAAAAATATTAACATAAAAAATGTCTGGTTTGTCAATGTGTACCTATGTCATTGTGTGAAATCAAATAAAGATTTTTTTTTCTTAGGAGTCCTATATAGTGCCCAGGATTTGTTGCTGTACTATCCAAATGACCCTCCAGACTCAAGAGTGTTCATCCTACAACCAAGTAACTTTAAGTTGCCCTATGAAAGTTTTAAGATAAAAGGACAAGATGGAGTCAAAATTCATATTTATCTTGTAAAGCAAACAAACAGCAAAAATAAACCAACATTAATTTTTTTTCATGGAAATGCTGGAAATATGGGTCAGAGGTAAATTTATTAATATAACAACTGATAGGTAGCAATACTATTAACTTCTTGCATTCCACAGAGAATATCAAGATACAAAAAATCTATATTTATGTGTAGTTCTGAAGAAAATACAGGGTGATTTGTTATGTGATGTATTCCGGTTAAGGGCATGTAGATAAGCTCAAAAATAATCATTTAAGCCATGTGAAACTGTATCATAAATTCAATGGTTTTCGATATTTTGAGTTCGATTGAATTTGAAGAAAACTCATTTTTAGGCTAACTTAAGTTCCATAATAAAAAAAACACGATTGGGTTGGGATGTTTTATTATTTTTTAGTTTATGACATTTGTAGTTTCAATAATAAATCAAACAAATTCATAAAAACTACAACAGGTTTAGTATAGTGTTAGAAGTATATATTTTTAATGTCTGTTTATTTTACCACATAAAAGAAAACATATATATCCTTTGCATTGCACTTTGCTATTAATTCCAGAAGAAGGAACATTATTTAATTTACATATTTTTTAGGTTAATGAATGTGTCTGGATTTTACCACAAGCTCAATGTGAATGTCCTAATGGTTGAATATAGAGGGTATGGATTATCTGATGGATCCCCATCTGAGCATGGCCTTTATACTGATGCGCAAACTGCTTTTGACTTTGTAATGCAAAGGAGTGATATAGACCAAACAAAAATAATCCTATTTGGCAGATCTCTAGGTAAGACTGTATGTTTAAAATTTAAAATATAGAACTTTTAGTTTCTCATTATCTTTTAGTTTTCCAGTATACTAACTACTCCTGGCAGGTCTGTCAGTGTTGAAATACATTAAGAACACTCTCAAGTGCATTGAGGTTAGGGATGAGGTTAGATCTTTTTAATTCAATTTACTATTTAACCAAAAACAGTGCATCTTGCTAATACTAGTAAGACACATTGCTGTCTATTGATGCAAGGGTAAACTGTGAGTGAACTAGAGCCACTTTTCAAGGCAAAGATTGTGACACAAGCCAACTTGGAAGTGACAGATCCTTGACTTTTCTATGACTGGTATGATATCTGGTCCTTTAATTTATTACATCTTCAATACTAGAACTGTGGAGCTTGTTTTGCATAATATGTAATGTCATTTAATTATCTCTATTAACAACTCTACATTAAGTAAGTAAAAATTGATTTTATGTATAGGTAAAAGCGAACAGTCTAAATAGAGCTGCCTTTGTACTTGAATGTTAATCTTATCCTCTGTAGTATTTTTCATTTCAATTATTTAATGTTCTTGCTTATAAGTTTTTAAAAATCAATTTAACGATTAACAAGCTGGGGTCATGGGGACCAATTCCCTCAACCATGGGAATGGTGCCTTAGATGTTTAGACTACTAGAATCATAATTAATCAGCAATATTGGATGACAGAGCTTTGTTCAGTATTACCTTTTTTGTCAGCTGCTAGGGGATGTACTTATAACAGATTCCGTTAGAAGGTGCATGTAATAATTGTTCGAATGAATAAAAACATGAATAAAAACAGGTTTTCAAAGATTTTCTAAAAATGAAACCTAGCTAGATAGATTTATTGCCCCCGAAACTCCTTAAATACCAAATTTCATGGAAATCGTTGGAGCCCTTTCTGAGATCCTGATTATATATATACAAGAATTGCTTGTTTAAAGGTATAAGATAAATAACATAAGAGAACAAAATTTAATATTCTATTTTATTTCTTCATATTCATTCAGAAATTTCTTCAGATCCCCAGCCCTTTTATTCAGGACTACCTCTTAAACTTTCAAACTTTATTTAAAAAATGCCTGGAATTAATTTATTTGCCCAAATTCAAAAATAATTAAAACTATGTAGAGTATGTATATTGAACTGATCTTGTCACACTTGTCCAGTAAGTTGGTTATAATGTGAGCATAAAGGTACACTTCCTCCTCTGCTATTTGGACTGTTTGTCTTAATAAATTTATATTATCTCACAAAATCTAAAGCTGATACAAACAATCTGACTTTAGATTGGAAATCAGTTATTAAGTTTAATTAGTCATAATATTTCATAGAACAAAAATGCTGTTCCCTTGTGTAATCATTATTATGTTTCATATTATTGTAGTTACAATTGCTATGAAATCTAAGCACATTTTAATGTTAATTGTAATAAAATTCATCTTTTGACTCAGGTGGTGCTGTAGCTATTGATTTGGCCTCAAGATTGAAGTACAGAAACAGAGTGTGGGCAGTTGTAGTGGAAAATACTTTTACAAGCATACCAGATATGGCAAAGATTATATTGAGATGGAGGTGTTTGAAATGGCTCCCAATGTTCTGTCACAAGAACAAGGTAAGGTTTTAAAAAAAAAAAAAACATCAGGATGTGGTGTTTAAATTTTTCTTTTATGAAGCAGACTTGTTGATTCACTCTTTTTTTTCTTTAATGGAATTACGACATGGCACTAGGCCGTGGACGGCCATTTGACTTGTGATTGTATGTATTTCGAAAGTCATTTTGTGAAAAAGTTTCGGAACAGAAAATACATCAGGCTGCGGCTACTACAAGAGCGCGGAGCCACATACATTCGCAAACAATCGCTATGGCTGCCAATGGGCTGCTGTACAACAGGCGCGTTGAATGGCTGCCGTAGCCAGGAGTTCAGGGCTGTTTATGTGCGCGGGATCCAATACAATGTCATAATAATATGTTCATCTGGCTGCCTAGTAGTGCCTAGTTCGCTGGGGCGTAGTCGCGCGTAGTGTTAGCGCTCCCATAGCAACTCTAAGGTCGAATGTGTTCGAGCGTTTAATGCCTGTTTTTTTGCTCTTGTCCAATTAGGTAAACACTACTCTTTATTGAATAAAAGTTTGAAATTGCTTAAAAAATTATAGTTAGGTACTTACTAGAAATTTGTTTCAGCATTCAATGACAATTGTTTTTAAATCTTTATAGTTAGGTGTTTGCGTTTTTTTTAAATTAAGTTATATACATTACTTTTACATTTTAAGTTATATACCTATAACCTAAGAGCTACTGAACCATCTGATTAACCCGTTTCCCACAAAGCTAAAAAAATATGATTTAATCTTTTTTGTCAAATGTTCCAAAATCATAAAAAATCTTAATCTTATCAAGTGATTTTTATTATTACTTATCGCACTTTAGTTAGCCTTAAAGTGACTTTTCTTAAAGTTCAATCAAACTCAAATATGTTATGTATCTCGAAAACCGTTGTATTTTGGATAAAGCTTCACATGGTAAATGATTGCTATTGAGCTTATCTACACGCCCTTAGCGGGAATACGTCACATAACAAAATTAAATCATCTTGTAGTTTTCATGAGTCAAAAGTACCCAAATTTGATATTTTTCGAACCTTTAAATATTCATATCTCTAAAAATATTAACTTTATCGTGAAAAGTCATGACCTTTTTTAATTCGAATTTTAATAAAGAATATAAAAAAATGTCCGGTTGAAAAATTAGAAGAGAAGGGCAATTAGAAGAGAATCGCATAAAAAATTGAGGTAGAATAGTTGTCGGTACTCATGCGCCGATTCGTGCTGTAGGTACTATATAGAAGTATTGTTATGCAAATATCGCGCATGTACTCTTACTTTCTTTTATCATTGCTTGTGTGCGTATGTCAATAAGCGTTCTACCGTCTACGCTTTCACTGACGTCAACTGCATTGCATCATTCTCAAAAATATCTAATTTTGCCTATGTCACATACGTTGAGTATTATGAGCGTGACAAAGATACTTATAGTTTTTTTTTCCGATTTAAAAAAATGCAGCTTGAAGTTTATTTAAATTGAATGACAACATGTAGATTCAACATTATTCAAGAAAATATTTTGTAATAAAACAACAATTAATCTATGATTTACCCTCATATTAATTTGACGCTCTTCGAATTGATTTTAACGAAATAAAAAAGTTATGGAACATAATATCTATTTAATTCAAAACAATTTATCAAAAATACTGTAAATGGAAGTTGAACACACACGTAACTGACACAGTAGGCACAGTATTAATATGTATACAGATTTGTCTCGACCACATTAAAAGGTTGTTGCGGTCGGGCAGTGTAAGAGCCACGTAAGAGCTATACCAAATAGGACAAGTGTAAAAAAATGGACTTTACTTACTTAATAGTATGTAGGTACATATGTTGTGGACCAAGTGATTAATGCGGGCTTTATAATATATATAATGCCCGGGCATTATGAATAATGAATCTATCGGGCCAAGTGATAAATTACTATCTAAACTTCATTATTTATCATATTGACCGGTCATTATTATATTGCTACTGCTACGTGACAAACGGGCAATTTGATTATAGAGCTAAGTTTGACGCGATGCGGGAAGGGAAGTACGCGTGACATTTTGGGGTATACTTTCATAGAGGACACTAAACTTTATTCGCGGAGCGAGGGTCAGTGACAGAAGTCTAAATTTAACACAGAAATCCTTTCAATGGGTTAGGTTACGTTAATTTTTTTTCCCCGAGCGAGGGTCAGTGACAGAAGTCTAAATATAACATAAAAATCCCTTCAATGGTTAGGATATTAAATATGTTTGTATTACTCTGCCCAAAAGGTGATGGACATTATGTATAATGCCCAGTCAATTTGATTTTATTTGAGTAATTATTATTATAAAATTACCCTCTCTTATTGGGCATTTTTCATATTGCGCGGGAAATATGCATAATGCTCGATTTATCATTTGGTCCATGGCATGTATACGCACGAGTTAAATACGTACGAAAACGCGTTTAAACTGAGCGCGGCCTTAGTCTTGTTTTGCGCGTACCCAATGTTGCAACCAGAGGTTGTCATGAAATGATGGCGCTGCTTTTTGTGGTTGCTCTTTTTTTATTTATTGTTTTTTTATTTATTTGTATTTCAGTATATGTCTTTAAATAAAATGGCCCTTATATCATCACCTACATTGGTTATCTGTGGATCTAACGACTTGCTGGTACCTCCAGAGATGGCTAAGGAGCTGTACATGAAGTGCAATGCTACCATAAAAAAGATTGCCGTGATGCCTGGCGGCGGTCACGACGACACATGGACCTGCAGAGACTACTACTATTACATACAACAATTTCTAAGCAAAGTTCCGCCCTTGCCTGACCATATTAGCCCATTTTTCGATGAAGTGATCAAGGATCCCTCCAAAAGGCATTCAATTGTCCATATTGTGTAAATAGTAGTAAATTGTTGTATCTATTATTTAATGTATAGGTTTTAAATCGATAAAATTATTTAATTAAAACTTTAGTACAAATGACAGTGAAGGTAATAAGTACACAATTATATTTATCTGACAGTCCGAATATTTTTAGTAGATAATTAAATACATATAGGTATTATTATGTCAATTTTTGTTGGAAACATATTTAGCTTACTATCATAATAATATGATGACTATGACAAAATAACGAAAATAAGATCGGTTAATACCTGTTGTTTGCTTTTAATTAAAATAATAATAATAATAATATTTAAATGGCTATAGAGTATAGATATATGAATTTCGTTGCAAATTTATATTTTATATGAAAGAATTCTATTTGTTGATTGTAGCCTTTTCCTTGGTACATGGTTTTGAGATCACACTAGATTTTACATCAACAGATTTACAATTTTATACCACAGCAACACTATAAGTACAATGACGTAAATAAGTTTTTGAATAAACGAAATAGTTCCACTGTTTCATGTGAGGAAATTTTTGTCTCAATTATACTACTATAGTTTGTCAATTAAAAAAATAAGAGTTGTGAAATTTTTTTGTACCTACTACTTCTATTTGTAAGTATAAAGCCAGCTTTTGACTATGGGATATAATTTAAATTACATCTTGAGATATAACATTTTATCGCTCGTCATACATTTTGTATTTTTACATCCCATATATACACTTTAATCAGTAAAGTTTATTTTTAAAGGATTATAGATTTTTTCTTCCAAGACTTATGACCTACCTATCACCGTTTGCCCGCTTGATTTTTGAGATATCCTGTATATGTGGATAATATAATTAAATAATCATGAATATATTAGGATAATTTAACTATGTATATCAAACATTGTTGTAAAATTCAAATACGTATTATTAAATAATTCTGCAGTCCATTGTCTACATTTTTCTAACTAAATATTACAAAGTTATATTCCGTAAAGTCGTAGATGCATGTTATTATGTTTCAACCGCGTGTTCTGTTACTTTGTAATATCAACCACACAGCCCAACTGTGTGGTTGATGCTTTGTAATGTAGGTTATTACAATTTTAATGAATTTTATTGTAACAAAAGTTACATATCAGTTATTCTAAAGATTTAAGCTCTTTTATAATAAGAAGCATTCCATGTCGCTGGACTTTAGACAGCTATTTGTATTCTATATGGTGCCAAATATTATTTCAATGTTTATTTTACTCAGCACTGCTATGCAAAAAGGGTAAATGCGTGCTAAATTAAGTTTAGTTCTTTCTAAGAGATCTTGTCCAGAATGAGCATATTTTTATTTGGTTAAGTGCTCAGTACATTTTGTAAAGTTGCGACGCTGTGTATGTAATTTTAAATGCTGGCTAGCTGAATATTCTGAATGTATTTAACTTAACTGTCTATGAAAATTTGGCTGTAATTATTAAGAAAAAATAACTATTTTTTAATAGACATTGTATTATTTTTAGTGACCTTTGTTTCCATTTTATTGCTGTAGGTTTACCTACCTATTGTTTTCCTACATAATTCCTAAAATTTTATTTTTAACCAATTCACACCTCTTAAAAAGCAAGCAAGTCAAATCAGTAAGACAATATATAGCACCGAAATAATCTGGTTTTTACTAGGAAAAAATAAAGGAAAGAGAAGTAATTTATAATCTGACTAGCTGACCCGGCACACTTCGTTTTGCCACATATAAATATTATATCATTGCAGTTTGCATAATAGACAAAAGGCCGAAGAAGAATCAAAAAAGAAAAAACTCGACGTGTATTATATAAATGCATGGCATTGCCATATGAAGTATTCAATCTGAAATGATCTTTCATTGCATTTTATTGGTATACAATTTTGTTACATTTTTCTATTAATATTTTTATAATATAATTTCTTCCATACTTACGTGTCATTAAGGTACATAATCACATTGTTCTTTCTGATTAAATCATGGCAGTCGATTTGTTTTTGTTTGTCACTTTATTGATCACTTGATTTCTGAACGGCAGGACGAACATGTTTTGGCCGCATAGAGTAATAAACACTACGTTTGACAGATAGAATATGTCAACGGAAGATAACAAAGATCCGGAAGTTTATAAATCTCCTAGGAAAATACCTTAATAGAAATACTAATAGTAGGATTCTAAACGAGAGCTAAATTGCATTATTATACGACCATGTTTTCGCAAATTGATAAACTTACCGAACTCACGCTCACTCACTTTGATTGGTTGAATAAGTCACGTCACGTAAACGAGGGCCAGTGACAGAAGTCTAAATTTAACACAGAAATTCCTTCAATGGGTTAGGTACGTTAGAGGTAATCGAAACTGATAAGGACGTTATAGTTTGGCAACTCTGATTGTACCTGAGTCTATGAACACCATTGCCACTATCAAGTTGTCAACATTGATAAATCAGAACAGTGAGAAGCGTAAAATTAAAAGCTCTTTTGTGATTGGTCAAACCGTTTAGAATCTTACGGATTGATATCATCCGCATGGACGTATTCCGTCCGTGGGTTTATAAATTTACGAGTCCTCGCAAATTGATAAATTTGCGAAAATGTGGGCGTAAAATAATCTCTCGTTTAGAATCCTTCGAAGGTTTATAAATTTCCTAGGAACTTGAAATACTAGCTGACCCCGCAAACGTTGTTTTGCGATATACTTAAGTTATCGAGAGTTAAAAATCGGCTAGGGGTTGTTTACAGAAAGTTGAAAATTTAGGGTTGTATGTATTTTTTTAAGCCACATTATTGAAAAATAAAAAAATTCATTAGATGGGGCTCCAGAACTTTGTTAATTTCTTTTAGTTTTGTTTTAAGTTAAGACTACTTCTGAGCCCGCAGCCTCTCAGTCCGGGGCCCGTGGCATTTTGACAGCCCTCACCCTGCCACCTTTTAGTTACACCACTACACGTAGGTATATAAAACACACACAATCAAGGAACTAACGCATATGTCAAGCGAGCGTAAGAACTATAGAAATTTGTTGAAGTAGAAATAACTTAAAAAGCTATAATAAAAAAAATATGAAATGTACACCTACTTCTGTTTTGTATGGAAACATTGTGGAGATAATGCTCCCCGATGTTGATTGAATATGAATAACTTTTTTTATTAGGTACTTTAAAATCTAAGTACCTAAATGTTACCTTTCCCGAATCGGTGTGAATTCCAGATAATATTTTAAAATAAAGTTCCACAATTCCAGACTTCAAATTTTGTTGGAAAAGCTTCTTTCAAACATCCTATTATTGTAGTAAAATTCATACTTTTATGTAGTGTTTAAACTATTATATCTCTTAAACCAATAGGCCTAGGATAATAATATTTAGCAGATTACGGGACACCTGTATAAAAATTATTTTAACAATACTGGTGTTGTTTTGGCAGAGGAAAGTAATTAATAGACAATATATTGATTCCTAAAATATTTTTATTATAAGGTAAATAAACAATCCACGCACCGTGTGGTACTCTAAATGTGTTGACACAACGACAAATATTATGTATCTGATTATTTGTCAATGATATTGAAAATGGCAGATAAAATTTTCAATAGCATTATATTATTATTATAGTTTAAGATTAAATCATTTTGAGGAGAGGTAGACATCAAAACATTTAAAATATATTTTATAAGTACAGGTATTCTTTGCTTGTATGACATTATTAACAAGCATTCTACTCATATAAAAATCTTTCTAATACATTCAGACTCCTCATACTATAATTTAAAGAAAACTCACACTTAGCTTTTACACGCTACAGTTACAGAGCGAGCCCTACAATGATAAAGAACAAAATATACAGTTTATGTAGAGTTGTAGATGGAGTACATACACGATACTTAGTAGTATTTCTAAACGGGAAACAAAAAATTTATTATTATACAATTTTAGATAAAAAAGCATAGTCTTCATTAATACAATAAATTCATTATCAATATAACTCTGTTTATAGATGAATAAGAAAAAATATAAAAAATATGTAAATCGATTTAAACTTGATTATAAATTGTACAATTACATTTGTGAATTATATTGAATCACTAGTGTTGAGTGAAACAAGTAAATTTACGATTTATACACTATTGGGTTCATGGGAATGCGAATACCAACACGATTGCGTGTTTATTATGATAAATCGGCATCCACAGTAAACTCTTTAACTACTTCACTATGTTAAAAATATAATAGAAACATTCACGTCAAAATCTATAAATGTACGATGCGATGCGTACGAGGGAAAAACTAATAGCATTGATCGGGGATGCAGGGGGAGAACTTATGTTATGTAAACACCGAGAAATATTAATTTCAAGTTACGTAATGTTTATGAATAATCGCAATGATTATTATCAGCGCATTTCACTGCAAGAATAAGCTTGGTACGGATGCTCGCCCTCCCCGGACCATCGTTTAGAGACAGTCGTGGATAGCGCGATACACGACCCCCTCGGGCTGAGGCGACGTGCAGGTCGCGCAGCTCTGCGTGTGAGAGGGCAGCGCTGTCGCATCGTACCAGGCAAACTCCGGCTAGCGACGCGCCCCGAACTCCACCGCGTCGTCCTCGGTGATGTCTCCGTGCCGCCACAGGTTGAGACGCGAGCTCTTGGCGTGGTCCTGGGCAGCGCGGTACTCCGCCATCACACTCGCCAGGCGGTGGTCGCGGACAGTCTCCACCAGCACCAGACCCTCCTTGATCAGATTCTGTACAAAAAAAACAAATTGTCACATTTTCACTCAAAAATTTGATTATTACAAGGTAGGAAACTTAAATTATGTGAATGGCAGTGATTTTTTACATATAAAATGCATGCCCATGTAATATTAAGTAGTGATTGTACATAGCCGCTTACATCCAACCTATTAAAAATAAAATAATTCAAACAATAATACACACAATACAGCTGCTGTAGTGCTGGATCAATGTAATCTGCAAATATATACTGTACCTTAGCAATGTCAGCATTGTTGGCCGGATCGACTAATGTTACAGCAGGAGGGGATCCACGGTTCTCAATGTTCAAGAAAAGTTTCTTGTTGAGAGTATCCATAGAGAATGCTCGCACAGCCTCCATACGGTCATCAGAATCCGATGGGAATTTGACACCCATCAGGCAAAATTCGTGAGCATAACCAGATTCGAGGTCGGCGCCAGGTGGAAGCAATGCGAGCTTTGAAAGGTTGACAACCTGAAATATTTACACCAAAATTCAGATAAATATTTCTGAACTATTATATCGGAATCACTCCACTTATTAGTTGGTCATTGCAATCCACAGACCTAACTTCAAACAGGACCATTATAGTATAAGATATTATTATAAAGATGTTTTGCTCCAATCTTGGACAAAAAATAAGATAATATTGTTCTCAAAGCGATAGGACCTTAAAATTGCTAGGAGATGGAGCACCAATTTAATATAAACAATTTTGTTACTTATTATAATGGCAATGGATGGAATATTGCAATCATGACCCCAGTAAACTGCAGAAACATACTTTTTATGATCTAGCACATCACCTGCACATAATTATAACCTGTTAATTTGATTACATTTACCTCTCGGTTTCCATAGTCAATGTAGAAGATGTGCACCGTCTTGTCATCTGCGATTTTCTCAATTCTTGCTCTGTACCACATATTGTCTAATGAAAATTGAGCAGCGCATATTCCGCCTCTTCTTGGTACATACGATCCAGGCAATGGAGGGTTGGAGCTGAACTCCTGGCGAATCTTTTCCATTAAGGCCTCCAACATTACACCAGCTTCTATGTACTGAACATAGAAGGTGCCTTCATTTGTCACTTCAGTGACGATCACTTTTTCGTATCTGACAATACGATCATTAGTGGTAGCGTTTCTCTCCTTTTCAACCTCTTTTTCCGCTTCCACGAAGTCTCGCCAGATGCCCACTCGGTTCTTTTTCGCATTTTCTTCAGCAGTTTTAATGACGCGAGCATACTCTGATGTTTCTGCTGTGTGATGCATTGTTGCAAGTCCATGATCTACCAGTGAGACAGAGATATTTTCATTGTCATACCAAAGCCATCCAATAAAGTTTCCAGCTTTGTCCATTTCCTCAATAGAAACAATAACATCACGCTGTAAAATTTTTTCTTTAGTGAACTGTAATGCTTCTTCTCCAAAAGGTTCAGCCTCTTGCATTGCACCACCACCAACACCTGGCCGGGCTCCACGGGGGCAGTTAATCCCAGCTAGCAGGAATGTGACTAATACAGATTCCTTGGGGATGTACAACCTCATGCGTGAACCACTAGCCACAAACTCCACAGTTGCTTCAGTCTTTTGAGCTCTCTTCAAGAATGGGAAGAACTTCTTAGCCTTTGCAGAGTCACCGCTAGTGTCTTGAATGCGATGAGTTGGGATGTCTTTCTTAGCATAAACACCAATACCGGCTTTTTGTGCTTTTAATTCTGCTTCAAGCAATTTATCATAGTGAGAACTTCTCTGATCATTGTCATTACGGTATCTCACCACTGTAGCATACCCCTCGGCAACTAGAGCTTCAGCAATGTTTCTAGAAATATACGGTAATAATGATATTATAATACATATTTATAATAAAATTGAAATAACATTAAAAATAAGTGAAATGGGCTTACATTCCACCTGCTACAACAGTGCAGCAAGTTTTTTCAGGAAAGTTGTCTTTTGCAGGCTGAATATAATCAACAGTAACATTGATTTTTTTGCCAATTAATTTTTTCCTTAAGAATTCACGCGCTTCAAACATCCATGGTATTCCATAAAGAGGTTTGAATCCTTTAGGTCTGGGTGATTGTTTGCCTTCTTCATCTGCATTGTTCCTGGACAAAATCATTGTTAGTACAGTGGACCCCCGGTAATCAGACAATTGTTTTGCAGGGCAGTGTCGGATTATAGAGTACTGCCTAAGACCCCCTATAGTCCGGATTTTTTTCAAAACAACATACGAATACCTTGTTATCTGACAAATTACATATTCAATGATAGGATTCTCTTGTTATATATATGTACTCAGAAGTACAAATGATATTTCATTATGTATGTCAAATATTTTAGTAAATTAAACAACACAATAGAGAACTTACGTTTTATTATAAAATTAATGTCGTTAATGCTATAGAACTTACAAAAAATATGCAATAACTTTACATTAGGAAATAATTGTGTACAATGTCGATTCGATCGACCATGTCGGATCACAGGGGGTGCCGGATTACCGTGAGTCCACTGTATTTTTATATGACAATACATTTTTCTTGTTAAGTGTCTTTAAAATATCCAATTTAACTTACTTTTCGCGCGGCGGGCGGACACTAGCAAGGAATATTTTTTTCTGAGTGTTATTGGGCAATTTCACAACTAATGCATCTCCATTTACTACTTCCATGACAGTCGCTGTGTATTCCTTGTCTTTTGGCGCAATGATTGGAGCGTTGCTAGTATAATTTGTCCAAATGCGTAGACGGCCATCCTTCGCGTATCGTTCAGCCGCCCGCAATTGTGCTGCACCTGTACCCAAATCAATAATTATGTTATATTTTCTGTTTCATACATGTAACTTAATCCTATGGAAGTTTAAAATCAATAGAACTAACCTGATTTCATTACAGCTAGAGACCAGTCAACACACCTAGCAAAGCCTTGCTTAAGCAGAGCTTCTGCGATGTTGCCTTGTGGGTGTAAAATTGTTCCAACAAAATTATTATTGTTTACTGACTCCAAAATTACTTCCACCTCCTTTTGAAGTAATCTAGATTCTACGAAAAATCTTGCTTCTTCAGCATAGGGTTCCGAGTCACCATCTTGTTTTACTGCAGGGCACTATTGGACAAATTTTAGTTTATTTAATTAAGAATAGGTATTATATCTTATTAAAATTCTTATGTCACAGTTTTAATTACCATACTCCTCCAAAACGGCTTGACCGATTTTTATGAATGTTTATATACATATTCAGTAGGTTTGAGAATTGGCTACTGTCTATTTTTCATACCCCTATGTAATAAGGGTTGTCCACACCTAACATTTTTTATTTTTATTAATAATGTGGCATTAAAAATATACATACAACCCTAAATTTTCACCTTTCTATCACCAACCCCTATTTTTTTAATAGTCGATTTTTAATGCTTGGTAACTTATATTAAAACAACGTTTGCGGAGTCAGCTAGGTAGATAATACAAAAATACATACAACCCTACATTTTCACCCTTCTAACAACAACCCCTTTTTTTAATAGTCATTTTAGTAATTTAATAATTTTTCATCCCGCTCGATAACTTATGCAAATCAATGTTTGCGGGGTCAGCTAGTAATATACATAATAATATAATATGAGCAACAAATATAATTTAAATATTGTAATAGTCTTATCATAGTTTACTCACTCTTATTCCAGACAGCATTAGAATAACTTGGCAGAAATCTGGCAGCAGGCAGAGTCTTACAGTAGATCCGTCTCTGACATATTCAATGATAGCTTTGACCGGTTGTCCATTTAACTTGTTGACAAACTGTTTAGGGTTCTCCACAGACCACTTAATGTCTCGAACATGATCCTGTTTTCAATTGTTTCAAGTATTTGAAAAATTATTAACAGAAGAACATAATTTGAAGTAAAGTTACAATATTATTGAACATAAATGGTTCAAGTTCAATCAATAAAAGCTTGTGATTCTTCCTGTTATTTATAAAAACTTATAAATAAAAGAAAGAATATAAAAAGGTCTATCCTGAAGTTCTGTGCTATTTACCTGAAGATCTGTGCCCCAAATTCCTTTTCCTTGTGACTTGGCAACATCTTCAATCTCTACAAGTCTTTTCAGTTGTGGTATGTTCCGACCACCGTCTCTAACTTTCACAAGTCCTTCTGCAAGTAGGGCCTCTGTCATGTTCTCATCCTTTGTAGGATCCTTACCTGCCCATACTGTTCCATATTCTCTGGTAGCAGAATTTGGTGGCTTTTCTGCTTTGAAGATTACCTCTTTGCCAACGAGTTTCTTTCTTAAAAACTCACGGGCCTCCCACGCGTATGGTTCATCTTTTGTCTCAATGTCACTACAAAAAAATTAATTTATACTTTTCAAATTTGTTAACGTTGTTATGCACAGCTTTAAGTTTCAAATATTATGAAGTGTCTTGACAGTGAAATGAAATTAAAAAAAATTATAAAATATTTATTTTCATATTTTAGGAATTGCAGTTAAACTCCAATATTTTAGCAAAGATAAAAACATTATACAGATGATGAATGCAATTATGTCTTATGATTATGCTATTAAAATTATATCTATATCATAATGTAAACATTTTCACACTTGTTTTTTTTACAATATTGGACTAGCATAAATAGTTATGAAAGCATATTTAAAATATTATTGGGTCATATTGAGTAGCAACTCAAGTCCTAGGCAATTTAGTCGGCAGTTTGAGATCTCTGATAAAATATACTTAGTATAATAATGTTGAAGTTGAACAGCAATGTGTAAGTCTGTCGCCATGGTGATTATGGTGATATTATATGGATGTAATTATATCCAAAATAAATGTTTATTATTATTAACAAGTTCACCTCAAATTGAACCTCAGGCAACCAGACCTTATAATCAAAACATAAGAAACATAAGAAGTGAAAAACTTAGCATAGCATGTTATGATAGCAGTGGAACCTCCTTGGGCAAACTAACAGCAAAATTCCAAGACGTAAAGAATAACATTCGAATAGCAATAGTACATTGAAGTTACTTCGCAGTTGCATTACCTAAAATTGATAACCACAAAATTGAAGACGAATGAGGAATCTGTATAAATCCAAATACATTCCTGGCCTTGTTGGAATACTTTTTAATGTTGGTCTAATTAAACAGTGGTATTGAGGTCTACCAGAACTATTAACTGTTCTGGTAAATATGATAGATAATGTGATTTTAAATACCCTTTATAGGTCTAATCCAAACCTTACAAAGAGGTGGTTGATCACAGTACAAACTACATAAATCAATCTCTACCTCACGATATAACAAAAAAAAATCCCCCATGAGATGTTTGTCAGGAACACACATCATATCTAAATCATCTAATTAAAGAGTTGGTTTTAATAACATCAAAAGTAACTACTAGTTTTAATCAGTTCAATTATTGTTATAAACAAAAGAAAACTGTGCAGTCTAATCAAGTTATTTTTAAGTTCAATAAATTCAATTTTTAACAACTGCAGAGATCATTCCTTTTTCTTTCCCTTTTTTTTGAATCTCAAATTAGTAGAAGGGTTAAATTAGATTAAGACCACTGAACAAACCTTTTTGGTTAAATATAAAATAAACCTATACTACAGTGAGTGTTGATACATTTCATTATCATTACAGTTGTCATCATTTCATCTCAAACTCAATTTTAAACATCATTTTATAATTAATTCAGCAAGAAAGGAGTACACTTTTATTAATAAAAGCAATAAAATCTAAAAAGATTGGTGAATAAATGGTCAATTTTTATAAGTGAGCAATGTTATTACCCAATAGTGAATTTCAGGTTGACTTTCACTTTGAACCAAATAGTACTACATAATAACATAATACCTTTAGAAACTTGCTCTGTGGAGTCCCTTCACTAATTCTGATCGAAAGGAGAGCGTATTTTGTTCGCGGCGCGAGCAGCTTGTGTTATGATAACATAAAATGTACAGTTGGTGATGTTTAGCATCAACAGATGGATATTCGAATTAGCGTACCTGTTGGGGGTTCGCTGGCGCGCTAACTTCGGCGCGGTTATACCTGAAAGTGCGATTACTTTCTCGGGTGGAGGGCCGCCCTGTGGTTGTTTTCTTATGACGATCGTGTCGCCTGATAACACCTGTGAAATTAACATTCGTACATTTTCTGTCACATACAACTTTCACACAATTCTTAATCCAATATTGTAATTGAAAATTCTGATCAAAATATGGACGTGATCGGCCTAATTGGATCGATGTGTTAGCGCATCCATTTTTAATAAAATAAGAGTTGCTTTCTGCAAGTTAGGGATTTTTATTTTATAGGGTGACATTAAAACTTTATATAGATCTGAAAAAAATGTTAATGAAAATAGTAGATGCGGTGCCAACAAGGCAAGCTACATTTATGAAATTAGCACGAGGCATCGCTTTAGGTAAGCTATGGTAGATGAATGAAAAAAAATGTATTTGATGTATTACCTGCTTTACTATTCCCATTTTGTAAGTCGGGGCTTGGGCTGGGACACTCATTTTTAACAGCAGTCACTATAACTGTAGCGTTATGAAAGGCTTAGATGCTAAAAATTACTGACGAACGCATACGGCACAGCTATAAGAACTGGCGAAACGTGGCGGACAGCTAGTGTTTCCAGAACTAAAAATAAAATGCACAGCTTATTAATAAATCACAACATACTCCCACTTCATTTCTAAATTATAGTTTTTTATATCTGTGGCTACTATTTGTATAGTTTATTTTCGCCTTTTTTTTCAGAACAGATTACGTTTATGTAGAAAACTGATAATAAAATCGTTTAAAATATTCACAATAGTTTTCTCAGTCATTAAAAGGTTATTTTTGGTAATATTGCTGTATCAAAAAAATAAATTATCTTCTTTGCAATAAATAATATTTATGCCCAAATATTTATCAAATAAGCATACAAAGAAAACTAAAAATATATCTGTTTGATAAATTGTTCTTACGCTTATTAGCAACATATGTGAAAATTATTTTATTGATTATTACAAAAAAAATCAAAAAGTTCTTCCAACATGGTTTCTTGACATACAACGCGGACCACATCCACTCCACCACATCCACAACACAACAGATGCAAATCGATTTATCGTTCGGAAACTGCCAAAGAATTAACTTATTATTTTATTATTAAGAATTTACTATTATTTTCGTTAAAAAAACCTAGTTTATGGTGAAAAATCCTATTTAGTTACCTATTTTATCTAACTAGTTTGACTCTAAATTGTATAATTTAAATAACAATCTTAAATAAATTATAATTTGTTTAATATCAATTTCAAAATATTCTTTAGCTTTTTAAATCTTGATAGGCCCTAATAGTTTAGTGAACAAATTCAAAAACGTGTTATATTATAGAAAAAAGCTCCTAAAAATATGTGCGATAGCTCATTATTATATCTATATATCTGTGCCTGAATTCAAGAATATTAAATCGAAGGATTAATTATAATGACCGAAATAAAAAGAACTATGCCTACGAAAAAATGATAAATAAAATGAAAGAGATAAGAACATTAATATTTTAAGGGGTTGTTTCAGCGCCGACGGTTTCGAGAAGAATGATCAAGAATGTGGTTATGTGGCTTGCGCGTACTTAACTGTGGTGAAGCCTGCGCGTGTGGTAGGCCTATAATAATGTCAGTGACTGGCGCAAACTGGCACGCTTCAGATCTTGTTACGCGGCCTCCAGTCAATTAACCCTCCTGGATTTTTGGAGTCACCTAATGTCAGCAGCAAGAGCATAAGCGGTACATCATAATATATTTTTAAATGAATAAAATAAATTCCGTATTCTTGTTTGCACGTCACTTTTTAAATATTTAACACACAATTTTTTTTATTTTACAACTTTATTTTCACACTATTAAAATAAAAATACCTTAAATAACCTTAAACCTTAAGTAACTATTTACAGAATGTAATACAAAATAAAATAAAAAAGAAATACACTCACAATAAAAATAAATTCTTGTAAAGTGCCCATGTGAAGCATCGTTCCCAAGACGCTAGCAGCATTTCCACGCTGAACACACAGGCTCAGCCTTTGAGCGATATAGCCGCCAGCCCTCGGGTCACCAAAGGCAAGGAACAATCTGGTGGTCTGAAAAAGTTCATGTCGGAAGACCACGGACCCATTGTCTCTACAGCATGCGCCACAAATACATAATTTTCTGATAAATTACTATATTTGTCGCGGTCTAGACATTGGGCCTAGTCGGCAGCGGCCCCAGCACTCACAACAGTAATGATGATGTGTGATGGGGCCAGTGTATCGACACAAGTCGCGTCCCATACCAGAGAACGGCCTAGACACTACGGCACCAAAGTAGATACGGTCTCTTGCCATCGCTTCTGGATAAACCAGGAGGTTCTAATATACCAGGAATAGAAGCGGTGACAAGAGCCCGTCGGATCAAATCATTCAGCGTACCCTGGCGATATAGGCGGCCTGCGCTTCTGGTACAGGACAAGCCAAGTCGACTTAAATTATCCACCCCCTGCCCACATGGGCATCGATGAGGCTCGCACACCTTGGCCCACCTTGGCACCTACCGCAATTTTCAGCGTTACTGGATCCAGCTCAGTGCCTATATTGTCAGATGGAAGCGCATGCAACCAATGTCCCGACTCACTTTGGGCAAGTAAACGGTCACCTGTCAGTGTTGTCTGGGCATCGCTCGAGGAGACAGGCATAGGTAGATTTAATGGACGGCATATCCCAAGCAGCTTGACTTTTGAGATTAATGATACATTCAAATAGGCATTTGAATAAATCATAATTCTTTGATTTTTCGAAGTGGATATGTTTGTCAGTAATACGAGTAGAACTAATGCGTTGGGCAAGCGACTAAGTGCTCAGTGAGAACGAGGTGCCTGCCGGAAGACACATTTTGAATGAATTAACGGACTGGAGAGATTATCGCGTTCCACTCTCTTTAGGGCCTTCTTTATTCTCCTGAAGCGAATAATATTTGTTAGACTCATTAAAAATAGGTTTTTGCTGTAGGTAACCGGCAACCACCGAACTCATTTCATAGCCCCATAGAAACAGAAACAAATTCAATTTTGAATTTAGAATAATATAATTGACAATCGGTTACCTCACATTCATGTGAGAAGTGTAATTTATATTATGTAGAAAATATTTGCACCTATCGCTAATCATTGTTGTTCATGTATTTAATATAAAAAAGTGAAAAACCTCATCAATATTTTTATATTTTAGATATTCAATTCAATAAAACAATGGCCAACACAGATTTCAGAAAGGATGTGATGCCCGTGCGTCCAAGAAGCGTGTATACATCGCATTCTTACAATCAAGTTAGTATTGAGCATTGAATAACTGGTGCACGTTAAAAGTACTTACCTGCCTACATGATAGGAATGGGAAGAATGAAGATAGACTTCTTTAACATTTATTTCGCTCGTGAATTTGTTGTTCGTAGCCACAATATGAATCTGGCATAAGTTGAATCAACCCACCGATTTTTCCGTTTGATAATATATTTTACCTTCTTGACTACCTACTTATCTTCATACATTAGTTAATAAATAACTACCTACACCTCTCATACTTTTCGCTCCTCTCGGAGCGAAACCTCTTTCGTATCTTTTGCATATAAATCTGTTTCATCAGGATTTTCTTCAGAAGCCAGCATAAGTTTGCAATTTTAAAAGATACAATCTGTTCTTTGTAAGGAAAAATAGAGCATTTTGTTTGCTACAGAATATATTGTTCCACCACATTGTAGCACTAAGTTAAAATAGAATTTTCATTGAAATTAATATGAGCTACAGAATTTCCCAACGCAGACAACCATTCTGTAACAACAAAGTCCGAACTCATCCAACGAAGGCAACCATTTTTATGATTCACAGGAGGAGTCAAACTTGTCAGCCTTTCAAGACTACAGTAAGTTTTTAGAAGGGGGCCTCGGTCAAGCGGAGCTGGTAGGCGCGACCGGCTGGCAGCCGCCGTGGCGCTCGCCCCTGCAACGGAAGGCGCCCTTCTACCCGGGCGACGACATCTACCACGCGGACACCTGGAGGGATTTAGAGGTACCAAATTGCAGCAGTAACGTTTAACGGTTTTGTGGCTCGTCTGTTTTCAGTTTGCTATACTTTACCCCGACTCTTTTATAGCGCGTCGCTCTAAAGGCTCGTCACTGGTATGCTTGCAATACAGCGGTCTGAGCGGTTTCATATGTAGGTATGTCTCGGACTCGGTACTTCAGACAGGATTCTTTTGCTCGCTAGTCGATCAGCACCAATGAACCGCGAGTAAAACCGTCATTATTTAACACCGCGGTATATGCTCGTACGTCAACGTACGTCAATATTAGTGTCTTCAAAGTTCTCCATAATATTCCCAAGAGCATGTAAATCAGATGAAACCAGATAGGTACTCTTAAATAATATGTAGTAAAATAATAAATCTTAAATTGATACAATGTTGATTTTTTAAACTTTAATGAAGATCCTGATATCCTCACTGCTTCTATTTATAATACCGATTACCTATTAGAAAATTACGGGTGGGTGCTATGTTAGGTACTTACGTAATTAACTGCGAAGTGTATTCCTAGTAAATTCCTGCAGGTGACTGACGTGGTCGGAGGCGCCGGGTACAATGCTTCAGTGACACCTCACGGTACCGTTTGTCTCCGTCTGAGAGATCGCGTCAAGTAAGTGTGACTATTGTTATTATTTAAAAAAGTTCGTAGGAATTAGGAACTCTATATGAGGTAGGCACAATTTCGTAAGTTTAGCATTTTAGCGATATCTACTGATGACGAAGCATGGCTACTTACTTACTTTACGGCTACTTATGTAATTTAGAGCATAAAAGTCGATATATATACGTATATAATTATGGGCGGCATAAACAAAAGTTTACTTTTGAAGAGGGTGATTAGATACAACGAATTTTTTTGGGCGAATCAATGCTTTAGTATAGTTTGGTCTAGGGCCTAGACTGAGCTATTCAGCTTAGACTCTAGGCTAAATAGCTCAGAGTTCTCAATATACAGAGTCCAAAACCTGAGGTTATGTTGGAACAACATTTTACCTTTACTGTTCTTGTGATGTGGACCTATTCGGACCGCTGTTGCAGCTTCAGAAGTTAGGAGTCAAGTGAGTCAGCTGCCTATTTACCAGCTACGGCAGAATGTCATTCTACAACAGTACCTACTTTACATTCTAGAGCACTTTTTTGTAGCATTGTTGGATACTTGTATTTCCACAATTGGCGAATGCTTCAATCTGTGAAGAAATAGCTAACGCCCAACCCCCGTCTGATGTCCTTAAACACTTGTTAAATCGCGTCGGATTTAACAACAAGTGTTTGCTGTTTATCGATAACTACAGTGTCAGTTCCATTCGCCACTGGAAGACATTCAAGTACCGACTCTTTAACTTTTTAGATTACTAATTCAATATTTTTACCGACTTCAAAAAAGGAGGTTATCAATTCGACATGTTCGTAGGTATGTATAATATTATCAGAACTGCACAATTTTTACAATATGTTGGTCTGCTACGGCTTCCAAACAAGTTTACCAAATTTCATGAGTATGTATGACTGTATAATATATGACTATGTATGTACAGATAGCGCGCGAGTTGAATGCAGAGCTCAGGAATGTGATAGTGTTGTGACCTTATTAGAATTAATGATGACAATATGTCGATAAATTTTAAAATCGTTTTAAGTTTAACATTTTAAGTTTAGAAAAAAATAAGAAAAATAATTATTTAAAGTGAATGTCAAATTGTTGTTCTGCCTTTCTTCAATACATATGTCTAGAACATTTTTCGCCATTTCCCGTGCTTGGCGATGAATAAAAACTCGTTTTTTTGTAACAGAACTGTCATTATTGAAATCGGATCAGTCATTATTAAAAACGAAAATAACACGCGGCTGCAATTTGAATATTAACGCGATAACACAGTACAGTAAACGTATGAGCGCGGCGTGCGGACGGCGGGGGTAGATGCTCCCGCCCTTCGTCTCAGGCCTCGACTGCATTCAACTCGCGTGCTATCTGTATGTATGTAGATATGTTTGTCCTCGTATAAACTATGTAATTGACGAATTGTGATATTTTTTCAACTTAGGGAAGGTAAAAGTTAATTAAATCGACCGTTTAATTTAATCAACGGCCGAATCGTTTATTGTATTTGTTACATGACATACTTTAGGCTCAATATTTTTAAGGTTTCATGTTGTTCTGCGGTCGGTTTAATTTTTAAATTCTTTTTACGTCTCAGTTACCTAAATAATTTGTTTACAGTTCAGGACCAAACACAAATTGCAAAAACAAACATTCATATGGCTTCTACACAGAAACTCTAGCACATCTCTAATTATATTTTATTAGAACAAGGCTCTTATATAATATGTAGTTATGTACCATTAGCAATAAGCAAATATAAATAAACTAGACTGTGCCTGCGGCTTCGCCCGCCTGGATTTTAGAACTTAGTGCAGAGAAGGGTAAAAAAAAGTAACTATCCCGTATGTTAATCCAGGTTATGATCTATCTGTGTAAAAATTTCATCCAAATCTGTTCAGCCGTTTTTAAGTGAAATATTAACAAACATCCATCCATACTTAATTAAAACATCTTAGTCCATACTCACAAACATTTGCATTTATAATAATAGTAAGTTGGTACATAGTAGGATATTATGTTGATAAAACTCTTATTAGGTAGCAATTCTTTGCGTTTTTATACTCGTGATCATTTCTTGATAACATAATGCTTAATTTGGATAAGGATTAATATTACGATACACATTTAATACCTAGTTTCTTTCTTCAGACGATTTAATATTTTTTATGAATAAAAGCGGTTATTGTGACTATGATAGTTAGATACTCTTATGTGCTCTCGTGGACTTTTTTGTAGATATTAATAAGACCTACAAAACTGTAGTACCTACATCATTATGTTTTATTGTCAATAGTTTTTGCAGCACACGCATAAATAGGTTTTCGATTCAATCTTCTTACGGAACCCTAATTTTTTTGAAAATAAAATATAGTCTATAACCTTCCTCTATAAATTGACTATCAAACACTGAAAGAATTTTTGAAATCGAGCCAGTAGTTCCTGAGATTAGCGCGTTCAAACAAACAATAAGTATAGATAAATTAATTTTTTGATGGTTTTGTAGGGTAGACATGACGATCGACGGCGCGGTGCGTGTGACGAACGCCAAGAACAACATAATCCTGGCACTGTCTCGGTCGGGCGCCGCCGCGGCCCTCATCCACCCGAACGGCCGCGTCTACCACTATGGATCCCGCGTCGAGATACAAGCTCGCCACCAGCAAGGGAACAACAAGTTGGTTTCAGAATTTTGTTCTCGGGTTCTCCATTAGTTATAAGGTTCAGGGATCGAGCCACCAGCTATTTGGCCGCTCTGGGCAAAATCGATTTCTTTCGCCCTTTAAATTCAGTTGAAAGGCTGTGTATTAAGGATATTCATTGAAAAAAAAATTGCTAACTTCTGTGTTGTTAACGCGTGTTGTAAATACAAAAGTTGCCTTTAGAAGTGAAGACCTATTTTTGGGGGATCTTTACTTTCTTTTTCTTCAGCGCTATAAAGATTGCAACTATGTAAGACCACAAAGCGCCTTTAATTTTGATCCTGGCGCCTTGAATCCTTTCGTTGTCTCGGTCGAGCGCAGCTGCGGCCATCATCCAATGCCCGCACCACAAAGCTCGCCACGAGCGGGTGAACAACTATTTGGTTTTAGGATTTTGTTCGCCGATAGATTCATCAGGTCCCGAACTGAACCTTGCGGGATAGGCCCTAAAAGGTGTTTTTGGAATTGATGACCTGTTTGTGGGGAATCTTCCCACTTTAGCGTTATAAAGATTACGATCGCCTTTAATTTTGCCGTCCCTTATTGTTGGCATTCTGGGCAAATGCCTACCAAGATCGAGCCCTGACAAGGTAACGCCACCAGACTGTTGCGCACGAACTCGCTACGCACGAATTGACGCCACATTCGAGACAACCAAGCGTGGAAATTCAATACCTGTTTTTTCACAAATTTGAACAAACTATCAAATCAGTCCTGTGCCGAAAGGCCTATTATAAAACTATGGACTATTTAGAAGATAAGAAAGCGTGGGATTGAATAACTTCACTATAGGCTGTTTCTAAACACCATGTAACAATATTTATTTGTGAGCGGATGGCAATTGGAACGATATTGACACGAACGATATTAGCATTGAACGATATTAGCTGTAACGTGTTTTCCTTTATTGGACCTAGTCATACTGCACTATAGACTAAGTTTTATTTACTTTTAAAAGAGTGCTGGGAGTTTCTTTCCGCCCGCTTTTTTCTCCCAGTCTACGTTTTGCCTGAGGGGCGATCAAAGCGGATGAATGTAGAATGTATAATTTATCTGTATGACGTTCATTAAGTGTGCACAAATTGTACCTCATAATGAATAAAAGCGTTTGAGGTTGAGTTTGGTTGTCTCGAATGTGGCACCCACGCAGCTGAACACCGTCAACGAAGTGCGCTCTGAGTCTCTCACAACTACTCACCGCTACTGTTGGATATGAGTTAAATATTTGTGTAGTGTGTAGTAAGCTGGTAAACGTAAACCCATGCTCTCAAATAAATAGAGTAACAAATCTGAAGAGATATCTTAATTCCCATGAGTTACTCATCGGAGGCGTTACTCGCCATCCGCAAGTCCTATTTGAGGTCGTTGGCATCCCATTATGGATTTAAGTCATAAGACCACAAAGTCTGAGCAATGACTTCTCTCGACTCTCATGTCATTAAGAACTTCTGGGAAACTCGAAGTCACTTCACGACGTTTTCCGCTATCGCCAAAACAAGTTTAATGCGTTAATAATAATCTTGTAGGTAACTTTGAGAAATGAGAGTGCCTGCAAGTTGAAATTTTGCCCTTTGTAGAGATTTTTTTTCCCGACATTATTTAATAAAACCTAACGACAACGTGTAATGCTTTACGTGTGAGTAAAGTTTTATAGTAAAATTTTGCCACATCTCTGCAGCGCCGCCGCGTTGCTACTGCCGTGAGACAATCTATCAGGCATGCAGGTTTCAGCAGGTGATATTTAGTTAACTATAGAAAGTTACTGGTGCGTGTCACTGGGATTCGCACCCGGACCCCTCGAGTAAGGCCTGACTTTGGTAGGTACTACCTGAGAAAAACATTTTTACTACATACATATTTCAGATCCCCAAGACCCTACTATGTTAAGAGGTGCCAATATTATCCATTCTCTCTGGGACACCCGTACAATAGTATACAATATAATATTATAGATAATGAACATTGCAAGGTACGCGAAGATGTGGTACAAGGGCGTGTCGTTCACGGCGGAGCAGTGCGCGCTCGTGTACCTGGTGGACGCGGCCGGCACGCGCACCACCACCGACACCTTCCTCGACATGAGCCAGGACTTCACCCTCAACGTCTTCTACAAGTACGTTCAATATTTCATATAACACATATACACAGAAATGTACACCCCCATATTGATAACCGACACGGTTATACACGACACGACTCTGCACGATACACCACGACGCGATATAGCACAACGCGACACGCGACACTAACGCTGGTAGCACACCTCCGCCGCGAAAACGCGAAGCGCGAAACAGAACTGAATTAAATGCAGGCAGTTTCGCGAATGTTTCGCCCGTCTTACAACGGACAAACGCGAAACGGTGGCGAAACTTAGCGGCTAACGCGGAATGCATAACACACAACCACCCGACGAGACACGACGCGTCACGTCGCGTTCTCGCTTGTAACCATTGTAAACGTTAATTAATAAATTAGTACCTATAGAAATTAGCTGCACTGCGCCCAGCGATTTCATATAAAATACATACCATATACCTACACTAAGTTTTTGCCAAGTTTGTTTACAAATTTTTAATAGGATATTTTTAAGGTTTATTATTTATTATTATTTTAAACTAAGGCGCCTTTTAACCTGGCGCCTCTATAGGAACGTGCCTAGTTTGAATAAAATTTGTGATAATCTCTTCTGCCAAACTCAGACTTCAGTCAAACGAACAAACCTCTGGGAAGGTTTGTTCGTTCCCCAAATCCGAGAAACGGAAGATAATGAATACCTACGTTTCAGTGAGTCTCGTCACGGTCCGTCTTACGTGAACGAAGCCGTGTCGCTGCTGCAGGCGGCGCAGTACTGGCTCACGGATGACGGTATCGACAACTGGATCATCAACAACGTGCGTGTGAGCCAGACCGCCGATGGATTGGTCAGGTTTATCATGCTTAACTAATTGTCGGTAGTGTTTTTAGTCGGAAGTTTTTTTGACATCTCGCCAGAAATTATGGAGGTTGCTGGAGCCACCGCAACTGCAGACATCTTTCTTGTAAATGTGTTCGATTGCAGTTAAGAACGTGTTTCAATTTTGAAAGTAACCTTTTAGGTACACCCCACGGGTGTCCCTAAGATGTAGGTAAAAATGGCAAGCGAACCTTCGCTAACCTTTACTTCTGGCCCGAAATGGTAAGACTGGAAAAAAATCTCTAATTATTTTGAGATAGGTCACTTTCGTTCTTAGTGTGCGATAGATACCTGAATGACATGTTTTTTTTCTTCTGGTTACGACCACAGATTAAGAACAGATAAGCTAACAACGCATTCACGTTCAGCAAGTGAAAAGTGGGAGTTTATGTATATTTTAAAAAGTAAGAAAAGGATAACAATAAATAACGAAGGTTATAACGGCAAAATTGGAAAATTTAAGATAACGAAAGTATTGAAGATATAAATCAATAAAAGTGCACAATTAAAAATTTACGAGTATTGCTATGCCATTCAACGTTCTCTTTTTAAAAATATTTTTGTAGAAATTGTCGTTGGTTCCTGTGAATCCATTTTTATTACTGTAAATTTATTCAATAAGTACCATTTTAAATCTGAGAATACTATTTTAAGAAATGTAAATAATTATGTTAATTAAGTGTTTTTTGGAATTATTATAGGCTTAAGAGATGGAAGTGCGCGAAATTCACACAAATTAATATTTTAAAAAAACGAACGAGAGCCCGGCCCGTGAACTGGAATAGTAAAAGTCAATCAGCAAATACGGTTTCGCGTATTTTTATTTTCTTCTATAAAGGACATTTAAATGGTTAAAATTAGACTTTTACAGTAGTTTATTAATTTTAAATTCAAATATACATTTTACCAATAAGGCTAGGATATTCGAGCGTAGCAGGTATTTAGCGCTACCTCACTCCCCGCGTGGCGCCGCGCGGATTCGCATAGATCAAAATGAACTCTGACCCCGCGCCGCAGTCACCGGGATGCGCGAGCGTTCCAGTAAAATTCTAACAGTAGCTAGTGCAAGTGAAGTACAACTGTACTATGTTTTACGTTATTTTAGTTTATTTCACAATTACATAATCTATGAACATTTTTTGGTTGGTTTTTCGATACTGAACGCACAGTAATACTCGTATAAAACGCAAAATGTGATTTTGATTTCAGTGAGGTGAAATTGATTGGATTATTTTATTACATAGTTGGAAGCGTATTGGATTTCATGTGTTGTTAATTCTGAAAATTCAGGTCACACCTTCATAAAATGGCATTCCGGCAAAATAAAAAAGATGGTTTTGTTTCAATTGTGAAATAATCTAAGTATCGCAATGTCTGTTGGCAGGATTCACCGCTGCAGCCACAAGTACCAGCTGCGCACTAGTCCGAGCAACGGGTCCGCATCCATCACCAGCCCGTTCCTGCACTGCACTGCGTCCCTCGGTCAGACGCAGCATCTGTTTGTTCGGTGAGTCGTTGCCGCTGCAGTCACGAACACAGCAAAGGTTTCGCTTCCATTACTTGTCCCTTTCTGCACTGTACTGTGTCCTTCGCTCACGATTATCAGCTGCGGGCAGAATCGGGCCCCAGCCCCACTGAAATAGTGGCGTATTTTTTTTTTTTTTTAATAATTCCTAACAATTTACTGTTGCTACGTTGAATATTGTTTGAAATTAATGTTAACAACAACTCAAAATTTTCTGTTGTTATTCTTATTGCCAATCTATATTCAAAGACATCTTCTGATTTCAGCTGTTGTCAAAGCATTGTTGAACCTCCTTTTTCATTTTCTTCGCTTATCCAATTTCTCACCCAATTCTTTGCGTCTGCTGCTGCCTCTTACAGGCATAGTGCCTGTTAAAATGTTACGGTATTGAATATCCACAAGATATTTTTTTGCATTTTTAACTATATTCATTGTACAGTATTTTACTTGTGTTTCCTATTGCAGCCGCGGGGAACGGAGAATGCACTTCGACGGAAACTCCTTCATAGTCCGGAACGCGGGCCACTCTGCTGGTTTCGACGACAAAAACCAACTCAAAGTGTACTGATAACTCAACACCCGCCCATCTTGCAATGTCTGTCATAGTAATGTTAATCGACGATAGTCTCTTGATTGTAGTGCTATTAAGTATACATCTTGTCAAACATCTGAGCAATTATTGCTATATGAAAGCCTTAAACAGTTCTGCTGAAGCTCGGCTTCTAAGCTTCTAAGTAGTTTTTCGTAAAACTTTATTTTAATTTCATACGGTTAGTTACAACAGGCTTTTCTATGTTTCACTCATTTTCCTTAGTGTCCTTCCGTTATAACGATCGTACAGAAAGTTATACCCTATGTATTACGTACTCGTATAACCGTGCCAAACGATACAAGGGATGGTGGTATGCGATCGTCGATCTCTAGGCGATTGCGTTCTTAATAAGAAGACCACATAAGGTTATTTATCCATTGGTTTCATCTATCGCGCATCGGCAATAAATCTTTTGTACTACCACTTCCAAAATTGGGCATAAATTGGACCAAATAATATATCAAAAAAACCAAAAGTTATTCAAACTTCGTCACGAGACTTTCCGGAGGTGTTAACTGAGTTTTAAATCTCAGAGCAGTTGGTTTAACAAAAAGATTGGTAGTTTGGTGGTAACAGCTTGATCCCGCCATCTTGAGGCATCAAACTAGCGGGATCAGTATGAACCTATATTATCGTCTAAACTAAGAAGGTACCAAAATTATTTTTATAAACTAAGTACCAAAATAAGTATTATAAAATTATTGGAAAATCTGTTTAAAATAAAAAGTGACAAAAAGTAATTTTTCGACGTGAAATTCTAATTCGATTAGCATGGCTTAAACAATTTGCTTTGAGTGTATCTGATCTACACGCCCTTAGCGGGAATACGTCACGTAACAAATCAGCCTGTGTGTATATCCAATACAGTTTTCAGTTTTTTATTGACCCTTGACAGTTCGTATCATCATATGCTGACGTTTTAATGTTGCATGCACATCAATGTAAACGATATCCCAATAGCATAGTGAATTGTAACAAAATAGCCTAAGATATTCATTGTCTTCATAGTTCTACATCTGTAAGGAATTATTGGTGAATTCCATCTATCAATTCTTTATTTTCGGTTTCTGCTGATTGAAAGCAACATTTTTAATTCTACAAGCAGGCAGGAATGCTTCTAGAAGAAAATAGTTATATCGACATCAGCTCTTTCAAGAGACTTGTCCATGTGCATTATGAAAAGTAGTCTTATTATTCTCAAAAAAAAAATCTGTTCCGGTACCTATTATGGATCTTTCTATATATATGCCTTTCATATATTGTCATTTTATTACTTTATGTATTTAATATTGTATGTATAATTATGTTCTGTGAAGTTATCCATCGATATAATTTATAGGATAATCTCTAACTATTCATGGTTGTTATTGTTTCCGCAGAACATTCGTGATAGGTTTACATCTACTGCGATTTCCGGATGCAATAATTCTTTCAGTAAGTTTCAGTAATTTGATCAAAAAGTTCTTTACGTAGTTGCTATTTCAATTAATCATAATGTCGAGAAAATATTTTCATCAGATTGAGATAACTACAATAGAAATAGTGACATTTAACGCAATATTAGTGTACGTTACTCTGAATACGCTGTACAGGCCTCTATGTTTATGAAACTCAGATATATTTCTGTGCTCGTGAACTTTGCATTGAATCATTTTTTTGGGTTTATCAAAAATTTAGTGGACAAGTATCCAGCGACAAGCTGTGTAAAGTTTTTAGTGTTGTTAATGAAAACATAATTTTAACGAGACTGCCAAGCTTAACTTTATTCAATCAACGTACTCGTAGGTACGTTTCAGCGCCAATCCGCAGCATCATAGTATTAAGATTACAGTTTCTCGATATGTAAGTGTGTAGATTATAAATGAGTCAACGATGTTGTCGATGTATTTAATGATTTTTATTATTTTTTATAGTAATTTACTTTTACTACGTTAACAGCGGTCATCAGTGTTGGACGTATCTTTTCTAACTTGTAAATAGATACGTATCAAACAAACAATTATCTTATTTCTTATGCGTTGTTTAGAAAAAAAGTGTTAGGTATTAATTCGGTTCAGATTTACAAGCCGCTCTATCAGACTGAATGTCAAACTACGATTTAGCTATTCTACAACGCAACCGACAGTGAAAATTATCTCAAATTATGTTTATTGTAGATACGAGTAGACCTTACTAATGTGTTTTTCAATTAATAATAGCCTTGTTTTCGTTTAAATATAATTTCAAATGATGAAATATTCCTTCCAAAAGTTAATTGCTGTGGATCTAAGGTTCTACTTACATGTTGTTTTGCATCCACTACGCCTTCAACAGCCTTCTAAGCGTTATTCATGTTGGTTCATTACACAAGTATTTTTTTTCCATGGGTTTGTAGTCTAATAGACTCATATTACCTATGATTTTTTGTTTTCTAACTGTGCTAAAACTTTACAAGACCAGTTTCCACACATTTATATCCTATTTTTATTTTTGTCTTCTTCACTATTACAAAGCTTGGCAAAGTCATTTGTTTTAGTTTTATTTTATAGTTTGAATAGACTTGTCCATTTTTTCATGACGTGTAAAACTTCCTAGTGTATGTTGTTGCTTAATAAATGATTAAATTTTGTAACTCAATCTTTTATTTTATCTTCTAAAAATTTGTTAGCTATTTTAGTCCAAGATTTTTAGATTTTCGCTCGCATAAAATCCTACGTGATTTTTCGATTGGATTGTCAGAGGGTGCCCCCGTGCCCACTAAGTATAAAACCTAGTTTCTGTCGCCCAAAACCGCGAGCGTTAGCCGCCATCTTGGAAACCGTTTTTTTTGCATAAAGGTACATATCGGAAACGGTAAGTTTTACGTTAAAACAGCAGAAATATTTTTTGTAGAGGACAAAATTCTTTTTTACCAAACTTTCCGCGTGCTTCAAGCTGGAATCCTCACACTTGAAATCTCAATGAAAACTAATTTTGACACTGCTAAAAAATAGTCCTGTAATAATCGCATATCATTAGACATTATAATATCTACTAACAAATATTTAATAGGTACCTACGGAATAATATGCGTTCGAAATTTTACAGTGCATTACGGCCAATTCACGGTTTTTATGTTTCATTAATATTATAAAACATTAAGAGAGTGTAAATAAAAAATAAAGCAGTTTTTGTGATGATCTATCTAATGCTTTATTAACTCAACTCTTCTTAAAATCTTTTACCTCTATTGGTTTAATATTACACAGTGCATTTACGTCTGGTAAGCTGTGTTTGTGTGTGTCTCGTTGCGGTATTGCTAAAACTCAGACTAAGCCTAAGACTAAGGACGTCCCTTATTTTAAAACATAGGCTGATGAGCACTTGACTGATTATTCGGAATTTCATTATGTTGACCAACTCACCGGAAATACCATTGGCCACCTACGAGTACCTACGGTGACTCTACACTTACAAACTAAACTAAATAAATTATTTTTACTTTCAACATGAGCCCTCAAAGTTAAAACTTTTTAATTTAATTAAATCATATGTATGAGCAACAAAATGTAAAGTAAGTACCTACTCTTTATAAAAACATATTTTAAAAATTGGTTCTGAACATTCTCGTGTGTTAAATTCTTCAATAAATACCTAGTTATTATGCTATACGTTATAAATGCCAGTTCAAATTCTCTTATCAAATTCTAGATAGCCTCACTTGCCTATGTTTTAATTGCATTTATACATAGAATGTTTTATACTATGTACAGTAACCTAAACAACAAAACAATATCGATTTATCGAATTTTTATCTATGTTTCTCAGAGGATTTAAATATCCTTCTTCAAGCCTTTCTTTCAAGCCTTATGGAAGCATCCGCAGCCATACTTTTTGACCACGATGCTGGATGAAGGGCTGATAGAGTACGGGACTTTGCTCTACATTTTAGTTATAAAGTAAGTCTGGCATTACCCAGAAAAATTGTAATAATGAATGATTATTGAATGAATATATTGTATGTGAAGACTTAAAGGCAGTCATAGTTTTTGAACATCATACGGAATATAGAGTTCATAGAGTACGGGGCTTGGTGGCAAAGTAGCGGGATGGTGGATTTCACGTACATAAATAAATAACATTTTGAAACCTCTCAGGCATGCAGATTTTTCTTTTCTATTCCTGACGGGGTCTTGTCCATTTCCATTACATTAAAACTTTGTCATCATTAACTACAATTAAACCATTATTTATACTGCTTAATAAATTTCCATTACAGAGAATCTAATGAATAACAAAATGATTTTATAAACAAGGTGATGAGAGAGATAATTTCAGGGAATATTGACATAGGAGGTAATATTGTAGAGGAGAGGTAGCTCTGGGCAATTTAGCTTATGAGTGAGCGGAGCACCGAGCACTTGCGACGCTGCTCGTAGATCTCTAGAGAGAGGTGGTGGTTTCCGTCGTGATTTGCGCTAGGCCGCGTACCACGCCGCGTCGCCGCAATCGATCAGCGCGAGCGGTGCGGCGCGACGCGACGACGGACGGTGGCGCCCCGTTGCGGCTTCCGGCAGCGACGTAGTCCGCGTGCGCGCTCCGCTCGCTCTAGCTAGCTGTCAAAATGTGCGTGACGTAACCGTTAGGGCGGCGCACACAGTGCACACACGGCAAGCGCCAGCCGCGCGCTGAGTATGTCTCTGCTGCACGTTGCGCGGCACTGCACCGCCGCTTCTCGTCCGCGATCCAGTGCACTGTGTACCTAGGCCGCGAATCCCGGGCGGCAGGTGAGCTCGAGCTGGAGGCGTGTCTCCCGACGGAGCACCTCACGCGTTATCGATCGCATCCCGTCCCGGCCGACCATTCCAATGTTTATAAACAGCCGGCCGAATCCATTCGTTCCCTCTTGTTTTTGATACGTTTGCCTGACTGCGGACGATCCGGACGGCTGGTCCCGAATGCGTCGCCCGAAGCTGCACCGGCATCTCGGATAGTACTCAGTGCACGTATGTATGCAGCAAGATTGCTTAGGTACTACATTTTTATATTGTACCTGGCGAATTTCCATATAATATTGTACATGTCATTACTACATTTACTACTAACACGTTTTATTTGTTGAGGATTTGTTTACTGTTTTTACAATAAAATGGTGAAACGTTTGCATTCAAAACGGTTTAAGAGAGCAACCGAATGACCTTTGAATTTTTTAATTACTTATTGATTAATGTTATATCTCTAAGATGCAAAATTAAAGGTTTATGTAGCCGGCGACTGCATGTGCATTGTGCATGTCGCATTCCTCTAATCAAACAAATATTAGTTGCCTAGCCAAAGCCTGTGATGAATTGCGCAACTAATCACCTAGTTTCAGCCTAGTATCTAGTGAGTGATACATGAATATTATTACCTAATGTTCGATATCTGCGTGAGCCCGTAAGGTGCTTCAAGTGGAATGAAATGTTATAAAATAATGGTAGTACTTATATACGTATTATATCTAGAGTCCTATCGCTGATACAGACAAGTTTTTCAATGAATGTAAGCTGCAACTGTTGACAAATATTAAAAGATCTTTAGGCCGGGCCCGGGTTTAAATCCGGGTTCTAGTTTCTTAGGTGGATTTACTGAACCGCTCCGAACACCGGGCGACTGTATAACAGGAAGCGTTTTCTTACGTTTGAAACAGAAGATGAACCAGTTTAAACGGAGTCATCCTGTCGAGTAGATAATCATTATCTAGTGGCGGCCAACTAATTGATAAACTTCTATATTTCGAGGGTACCCAGATCAATCAGGCAAAAATACATGCAAGCTAATAATATATGCTTAAGTTCAAGGTTACGAGTTCTTATAGTGCAGCGACCTATCAGACATTAATTTTGTTTAAATGTATGAACTACGTAAGTAGCGAGATTAGTAGCAGATAAGCGGCAGGTAGTCATATCTGATGTCAGTAATTAAATACAATTTTACAGAGTTTCATACCAATATTAATTATGAACAAACACTGAACTGAATTAGCCGCTATCGGTCCAACACTATCAATTCAGGAATGAAGTATTAACGTCAAATCATATACAATTAAGTTTAGGTAGTCGTATTTGTAAGTACCTACCACAAAGAGACTACAAGCCCATGAACAAAATTTACCTGTGAAATGAACCAACGTGAATAACGCTCAGAAGACTGTTACTATATCAGGAATACTAAAAGGAACTACACAAATGCTGTAAGTACAGTAATAAATTACCTATAGTTCACAAATGCCGTACAGTAATAAATGACCTATAGGTCACAAATGCCGTACAATAAGTGCCGTATATTTGTGTAATTCCTTTTGTATACATAATTATACAGATACTTTATCCATGAACGCCGTACATATTTCCAAGACCGGGCTCGAAAGCCAAGGGTCGCAACCCTTATATCTGATCATGGTACCAGGTGTACCTACCGCTCAGAAATGACCGCATAGTGCTCAGAGTTATTTTCTGATATAGTAACAGCCTTCTAAGCGTTATTCACGTTGGTTCATTTCACAGGTAAATTTTGGTCATGGGCTTGTAGTCTATAACTAAGTAGGTACTACTTTAGGAACTTACTCGTAAAAACGTGACTAGATTTTAAATTGCAGTGAAAGATATCAGCATTCTTTTTAGCTCAGACTTATGTTATTATGATTATAACTTGTTATTTTTTAGTTTCGGTAAACTCTGAATCGTGACTCGTGAACCGCTTAGTATAGGACACAATACATTTTTTGCCCCTCCCCCATTTGGCCTCTCCATTTACCCAGGACAGCGATGCGATTCACCAGCTTTTAAAAATACCTACTTAACTTTTTAAGTCATTTCTAAAATAGCATACGTAGACTCTATGTAGAGACAGCGGTGTGCCGGTAGCGTCTCCTTTCGCAATACCTTGCGTCTTCTATAGGTTATCAATGTTATCATATTCGTCATGATGTCAAATTGATGATTGCCATGTTAGTGGTAATGTAAGATTAACTTATATCTCCCGACCGAATGTAGGTACCTAGATAATAAAAAGAAAAATCATTTCGTTAAAAAGAAGATCATTTCGTTAAGAAGAATTTTTTTAAGAAAAAATATTAAATATAGGTACTTCGTATACATCCTATAATTACTTACATGCCCTTTTACTTGATATCAGTTCATCATACTCGCATATTCGTTGTTCTACGATGAAGCAAATCGATAATAATAAATCTGACACCGCCGTTGGTCGTTGCTACTTTCATATTCTGTTCTGCATGAGAAGCCACCTAGGTTTTACTTTGTAAGGTGGATGTAGCCGCTACCATTCTATTTTGCATTGATATAATATTATTTATCATGAATATATTTGTTCGAACTACATATTTATCGATAATAATACGCGTTAAGTAAGTTTTTATAATCTTCACCAACACATATGTCAATTGTCCAGTAAACCCCGAAGATCCGTACGATAAGGTTAAGGACTATCCCAAGTATTTATTTATTTATTAGCTTCTGCCCGCGACATCGACGTCGAAAGGTAAATTCAGCTATTACAATTACATTATTACAGTATAAACAATTTAATCAATTATTTTTTAATGTGTATGTTTATAGTAGCAAACCGCATTCAGAAAGACTGCCGCCCCTTGGATTTGGAGATGCCACGACCAACCTCAAACACGACGAAATCTTATTTGATGTGGTGTGTTCCTATTCATGACATGAGGGCTATGTTGCCTGAAATGGAGTATCTCTGGCAACTACGTCTCCCCGACCGAAACAGGCAGGGTGGTGGTAAGGAACCTCTATGGACATAAAAGGATAAAAAATAAATACACACGATTCCACGGCAATAAGTGGCAAAATTACGTTAAATAAAATGCAACAGAGCTGTTCTGTTGGATTTTCTACGACAATTAACAAAAAGCGAATCATACTAAGTAGTATTGTAAACGCATCATTTTATATACAGAAAACAGAACAAAATTATGTAAGAGTCGTTTTATCTGGAAAAATACCAAACCGAGCTGAGTATATTATTGTAAGTAATGCTTTAGTTTACGGCTTAAAATATAGGAACAGTAGACAACGCCATGACAGACGGGGATAAATAATACGAAAGATTATCTACTAATAAAATTAGTTCCGTGGATATAGATTTGCCAGGTGTAGGAACACGTGGAAACGTGTATAAGTTTGTTATTAAGTAGGTATGATATAGTAATCTGATAACTAGACTAGATTTTTGTTCGATCTACGATTATCCAGACATATAGTAGAGGTATATAACTGACTTTATAATAATGGCAGTGCATCGCGCGTGTCCTTGTCGGTGATATCATACACGAAGAAACACAACAAACACTGGACATCCGACAATAGAGAGCCGAGCCACGTCACCTGGGCGTGCCAAATCCATCCACCTACGTTAAATTGCTTTACCGTTTTACACGAGGCAGTCTATAAAATGATGAGATTCCTCACCATTATAACTCTTATTGGTTTCCAATATTTTATCATTCAATGCTTTTCTGTCGCTCTTAAAGCGCAATAGGACAGATCAATGAGATAGGTACAAGTCCATTGAGATAGGTAGGTATATAGGAAGCCTGCTGGGTTAGCTAGCATACTCGTATGTAAATATAAGGCAACCACCTTACTTATCCTCCGGCTCACGTCGATAGTATTACTACCTACTTACTAAGTTCGTAAATGAAATAAAATGTTCATTATCAGAATAATACAGAATTAAGCCTACGCCATTCACACAGCATTTCACAGCGAGGAGTTTTTATAGTGGGTAAACATTGAAATTCAAAAATGATATCGATAAATTTTCAATTCAATGATTATTATCTTATCAATTTTAACAGTGAAACATTTTGTCAGGTGGATTGTAGGCCGAACCGTATTATAAAATTAAGAGAAAATACCTACAATATAATAACTAAATTAATCTATATATTTAAATGAAAATCTTAAGCATAAATATTTAAAGTAATAAGTAAACAGGTTTTTACTTTATTCATGAGTAATTTGATCATTTTCTATTCTATTCATCTTTTTAGTTATACTCGAATTACAATAATAATACAACATACGTTTTTAAAACTTTATCTATATTTATATACTTTTTATTTTTAACCCCCGACGCAAAAGAAGGGGTGTTATAAGTTTGACGTGTCTGTTTGTCTGTCTGTCTGTCGTGGATGGCACCGTAGCTCACGAACGGATGAAGCGATGTCAATTTAGTTTTTTTGTATGAAAGGTGAGTTACGGCGGAGTGTTCTTAGATATGTTTGATGAAAATCGGTTGAGTCGTTTAAAAGTTGTGGGGGATGAAAGTGGGGAAGAATAAGCGAATGTCTACAAATATAATCGAGTGGGGTCTCAAGTACCTATTTGAGTATCTTGGCAACCAATAGTGTAAATCTCAATCTATAATCTGTGCATCTGTTATTAATTTCCAGCGTTAAACTCTATACAACGATCAAAACTGCATTCAAATTCGTTCAGCCGTTCTTGGGATGTGCGCGAACAAACAAACAGACATACAGACTAACACACAAACAGATAAACAGACAAACATACAAAAATTGTAAAAAGTATATTTATGGGCTTAGAAGCGAGTCCTGACGTGGAAAAACTTAATTTCACTCAAAAATATGTAGATATATATATACATACATATATTATACAGGTTTACCCGTAAAACATGAGCAACCTCGCAGCACTAGGTAGCTAACACCATAAGCAACAACTTTTGGTCTATGAGTTCGAACATAACTCAATAGATAAAAAAAAATGTTTAAACAAGTTTTTGTTGCACTGTTGTGACATTTGTAAGTCTACGAAAGTATATTTTATTCATGAAATCTCGCATGACCAACAGTCGACTGGCGGGCGAATAGGTCAAGTTCAATAAAAGGTGGTAGCGCCCCCCCGCGAAGTTTTTACGCGGTTTGTTAACGTAATCTTTGCGATGCGCGTAGTTAGAAACATTCAAACGGAAAATTAAATTAATAAATATTTTTGTAAGAAATTAAAAATTAACAAATTACCAAAAGTCGTATAGTACACAAGTTGTTGCTTATGGTGTTAGCTACCTAGTGCTGCGAGTTTGCTCATGTTTTACGGGTAAGCCTGTATATATCTATAATATATTCTTATCTATATATGTTATAAAATAAATAAATAAATATGTAAGATAGACTCATAGCTATTCTGTTTTCTATTGATAGACTATAGGTACAAGTAAATAAGATTAATTAATTCCTTTTTAATAAAAAATAAAAAGATATAAAACATGGTATAAGTTATAACACGTTTCTTAGCTTAAAATAAATAAACCTTGAAATAAACGAACAAACTTAGAAACAGTATATCGCTCAAAAATATGAATATGAACAGAACATGAACAATAATAATATCTACAGAATTAGTAGCTCAACAAATTTTAAATGTATCATACTTATTACACGGAAGAATAGATATGAAGTAGTCCTTCACAAATTGTTTCAGTACCACGCGTTCAGCCTTTCCGGGGGTCGCTGACCAGACGGTGCAAGCCTCTCGCTGCCTGCAAGCTCAAAAGCGTCCTTTATGTCGCCCCTTAGTGCAGGCAAGAGATAACGTAGTTCAGTAGCTCAGATTCTGAATTTATTGTTCGCGCCCTTATGTAGAGAACTGAAGCAGGCTTACGAAAACCTGCCGAGCAACTAGTCGCGACAAACGCGACCGCAAACATTTAAGTCTTTCAGTTTATTAGGTATTTAATTTAAACAAACACTATTCTAATATGTACATTAATATGATAATAATATAAAAAGTTGGCTATAATTTTAAGTAAAAAAAACTAAAGCTAAACTTTGGCTAAGGTAAGAGTCAGCTCTTGGGTCGTTTTGTCTTTTAGAAGTAACTATTAAAAAATATTATAAATAGTGCGTATTTATATCAATACAATGCTTATGAAAACGCAAATACAGAATCTATTTATGTTGCTTAAGCAGAGCTGGCCACGAGCCACAACAACCGGGTTAGTAGTTAACATTACTTGGTGACACAATTTGGGGAGTCTTTCCCAAATTTGGCATTGTTTTGATAATACTAAAAGTAGGTATTCCAATGATACAGTGCAAAAAGTGAGACCCTATTCAAGCTTATTGTACTCGCTTAGGGCGGTTCAACGCTTTATTTGTTTAGATTTCATGTTCAAATACCTATCACATAATTTCTGATAGCGCTTTCTATAAAAAGCGCGCACATAACTTAGAAAAATACTGGTGCTACTAGGATTCGAAACCATTGAGCGAGCATTGAGCTATCACCTCTTGCACCTTGCATACCTAGCTGTATTTACCAAAGAGTATCTAGTTGGTAGTTTAGTTTAGAACTTCTATACCGTTATAGTTCCGAATGAAATTACTATCCTGGGGGGTTACTACATTCTCCTAAAACCATCATAAAGCAATGATGTTTTGTTTTAATTTAAAACATGATGTTTTATTTTAATTTAAAACAAAACAAAATTGCTTTACCTTTGATGGTTTTAAGAGTTTGTAGTAACCCCCCTGAACAGATTGAGAGGTGTCATTAGCATTTGGACTAGAGCTATCAATGTCAAGGCATCATGTAGCGAAGATTCTGGCTACGATCCAAACGATACAATTTATTCGGCAGTAGGCATTTCTCCACCACATAATGATGATCTAGAAGAGAATTTAGTTACTTGTGTGCATTTATTTCCTTAAGTAGACAATTAATCTGATAGTTATTTTTAAACTAGTGAAATTCGTTCATATCGTAATTGTGTAATATTACTTAGCAATTACTTATATATTTTTTTAAATATGACTTATTTAATTTCTTCGATGGTAGAGGCTTCGTACGCCCGGTGACACCTTACCGTTACCATAAACGACCTTGAAGCAACATGTTTGCATGACATGTGTTTTGTTGCGGTTAGGGACGTGTGGTTGCCAGAAATATTTCATTTAAAGCGATCATTTTAAAGTAACTTATTAAAAACATTGTTCCCATATAATCCATAGGATTTCTGATAAGAATTCTTTCAACATACGATACTATACACATTAGGTGGCTTCCCCACTCGTTTACTATAATAAAAAAGAATACTGTGGAATAAACCCCTTTCTGATATATGTATAGCATGTAGGAAGTTACAGGAAGCATAGGTGTAAGTAGATACTTTACATTGTAAGTTTATTGACAAGCCAATTCTGAAACCTCAGAATTAATACCGAGTTTGTCTTCTAATGGGTTTACACCAAACCGACATTTTATTGCCCAAGATCACTTACCATCATCATAACCGGTTTATATAGAAAGAAATGTCGCCTTACTGATTAAATCAGCATAAACTGTTATGATAATGCCGGACAAACTATTTAATTTAAAACATCATGTTTTAAATTAAAACAAAACATCAATAAAACATCATGTTTTAAATTAAAACAAAACATCATTGCTTTATGATGGTTTTAGGAGTTTGTAGTAACCCCCAGGTTCGTAAAATTCTGTCAAATTTTATTTACTTTTAATGAAGAGATTGAAGAGCGAGGATCTCATGTTTTGTAATCGACATCTTCATACATGACATGGTATATAGACATAAATGGTATCTGTTAATAGTACGAGAGCCCACGACCAAAATTTTTGCCTTATCGTTTTACGATGAAAACTGTATAAAATCGATAGATTTGGTGATTCTGAAGGCAAAAATACTAATTTTTGAAATTGTCTGCGTCACGTCTGACCTGACCGCATTTTCAGAATGTAGTTGAACGATAAATTTTAGTTACTGAAAAAACAATTTTCAGACAACACAAGCGTCGCATGTACCCAGGACACCATTTGAGAAAATTAAAAATGAGGCAAAAAAAACCTATAGCAAACCGTCTGGAAATCTTGTTTTCAAGTGAACATTGGTCAGTTGATGCGAATTAATCATTTTTCAGAAGAAATTTATATTAGGTATATTGTATGGACACTTTGTAGTTGCGTATTATGTAAGTAATTTAACCTTGGCAGAGGCAAGATGTGGAACAATCTTAAAGTCGAGATCGATGGCGCATATCCGTTGCATACCATCATTATTGAAACATCATGACTTGCGGTTTGCAACATGAAAAGGTCTGGGTACTGTTATGCAATAAATGTCTCATTTTATTAAGAAGGCCAAGTAAGAATATTTAATTAAACAGTACTGATGTAATTGCGATGATGACGCACAATTGAGTGTGCGAAGGCGACGAAAAGTAATAGTTTATTAATTAGATGAATTTTGTTTTTAAACGAGGCCAGGGTACGCAGTAAACTGGACACTGTTCTGGACAATTAGAGGCAGCCGCCGCGGCGGTACTCTGACCGCCCCAGTCCCAATTATCTAAATTGTAAAACTATAGACGCAGTTAACACTGCATGGAAGCACATTAATAGGTCACGTCTAGCTTCGACTGTGTTTATGACATTTTTTATGTTTAGTACAGTTTGTGTTTGAATATAGTCAATTGTTGTCTACCAAGTATGCCTAATCAGGTCATTTCAGAGCATATTAGATAGAAACGAACGATCTGGAGATTATATTATGTAAAAGCACTCCTTAAAGATGCAATTAAAGAATTGCATCTTTTAGGAGTTAAGTTTTTAAATTGCCATTCGATCTTATTAGGTAGGTGTGTATTTGTGTTTCGAAATCAGAATAAACAGGTTTTTTGATTTCTAGATGTGATGCATATAACTACGTGAATGTAAAACAACGTTACTCTAACGAAATACCTAAAAATTGTCAATAAATTAAGAACTGCGTATTTATGTATTGTCGCAACATAACTAGGTATATAAGTATTCATTGCAAATATTTACTGAAAATATTTTTATTTTAAATAGGTAGGTATTCTTATATTATGTGCCACGTTGTATCAGTAGGGGAAAAGTGGTATGAAGGAGCCAGGTTTTGAAGGAGCCACTTGCATTATTTCCGTAGTTTAGGGTCAAATCTGGTTGGAAATTATATTATTAAATGGCAACACTGATTTCCTGTCACCGACAAAGATTTGACAGCTTTCCGAAACCATTGGACGGCGGTACGTCGAATTTAAGTTTTTGGCACTAAGAAGTTGTTTTTGGTATTTTATTGGAAATACATATAGGTACACGGATTATTAATTAAGTTTGTGCATATATTTGGCCTTGTAGATAAGGAAAAACTGAGCTGAAAAAGTGTTAATATTGTTGTTATTGTTATTGTTATTTTGTTTTTTCTATGTTGTTTTTGCTAGAAGATGAAATTTGTTGTTTCGTTAAAATTTTTGATTGTTATTATAAAAAAAATATCCGCGTCTAATATTTTAAGATTATATAATAAAATAGGTATGACTGAATAATATGTTTTGTAATTTTATAATCATGATATCAAAAAAATCATGATATCTTTCATTTAAAGTAGGTATATTTTTTGCTTTGTTTAGTAAACTGGCTCTTTCATGCCACTTCTTCCACATACAGTAGTACATATATATAGGTAGGTACCTACTTACGCATAGGTGCTGAATATGGCTTCCTGGTAATTCTAATTACAGAACTTTATTCTTCGTGATTAAATAAGTATGTGTAATGTTATCTTTCAGATCTCTACAGAGATATAGCTCTGCAATTAGAGTGCTTATTCAGTGATATCGCCACACATATTTCGAATATCGGATACGAATATGGATTCCAAAGGCTTTCGTTTTCCTTACACATGATTGGGAAGATCGGAAAATATTTCATGTTATAAAAAGAAGCACAGGGGGCAGCCATGCTGTCGTACATGGTGCCAGTGGACGAGAAGCCTCCGCCCGCTCCGGGCAAGGGCCGCTTAGCCCTCGAGCTGGTGGGGAGCCCCGGAAGTCCTGATTCCACAGTTAGAAAAGCCAAAACCAATATATCCAAGGACTCATCTACGAGCTCGTTCGCGAGCGACCTAACCATTTCCTCGTCGACTCCTACAGGCGCTCACGACAAACCCAAACACAAACTTCTTAGTAATGGCAGTAAACACACGTCCCTTAAAAGGTTAGTAACGCCATTTTTACAAGCTTCGTTGCAACAGTCGATAAGAAAGCCTTCGTTAACAAGCGTTCCCTACAGATTTCTACCGATTTCTTATCGACTGTCGCTGAACTTATAACATAGGTAATGATAACATAGTGGTGATAACATAGGTAAAGCAATAATAAATTCAACCATGCTTCCGTATTTATTCTGTGCATTATAGGTAGTGCTGCTTTCACTTGTTTTCAGGGTTGAAATAGAGGAGAAAATCTTTAAAAAATATATTAATAAATATCTACATTGCGTTGCCAACTTATTACTTACATTGCTTTGCAACTAGTACTTAGGTCTCTGCCCGGTTGTACAATAGAATCCACGAGCTCGAAACGTTGCTCATATATAAAACAAAAAGGATATTTAACAGATCGTTAAAAGGAAACAATGCACATTAGCTAATTGTAAGTTGTGACACTCATTAGCTAGTAATGTCTCAGATCATCGATATACCAAAGCATAATGTAGCCCAAAAAAACTAAAATAAAATTTATTGTCAAAAATTACAATGGCATTGCTATTCATTTACGTAATTTTTATCATCCCAAGTGTCGGGCACTTTTACTGGAATCTTCGTCAACCATGAAGTGTAAACTTCTAACTGGCAATCGGGTCTGAAACAAAAATCAATATATTTCGTCAGTTAGTCAGTAAACCCATTAATGACCCACTACAGGGTCGGGTCTCCTCTCACAATGAGAGGGATGTAGGCCTTACCCTGCCTTATGAATTTTTAAAAAGACCGAATATATTCCGTAGTCTATACTGCCAATTAGTTACAAAATGGAATCGAGCGTGTGACTAGAATTCGTCTAGTTATAACGTAATTAGTAACAACCCTTATTAATAATTAATTGCTACAGATCTGAGAGAACTGTACAACTCTGCCCAAAGACAATTATTTTATGCGGCAACTCAATAGGTATCGTGGCGTGTATTGACTCTTTGTTGATACGAAGCACGACAACGTGCAACATTAGCTTCATTCATTAATCTCAAGAGATATATTTAGAAGGGAAGAAAACTTAATTCTTGATAATGAAAGAAAAAATTAAAACAGATACTGAAAAACAAGGTTGCTGGCTGTTACACAAACAATCTTTGCAAGAGATGTACATATCAAGCTTTAGTAACTTAAAGTATCCTCAAGGTTCAAAGCTATTAAGGAACGAAAAGAGACTAGAAAGCTCTGGAGGATTCTTAAAGGAACTTCTATCTCGCTATCATGCAGCGCAGTAATAAGGCTTCTTTAGGCATTTTATATTGCTTGGACAAGCTTGTAGACATTGAATATAGAACACTCATATCTATACTAATATCTCACTCATAATAGACCGAAAGTGGCCCTTTCAAATGCGTCAAAGTTGACAGGAATCCTTTTAGTACATTTTGAATGGTGAATAAATACCCAAACAAGCCTCGAGGAATTTGATTTACTTACGTACGTAGGTATACATATATCTGAAACAATATTGATAGAACAAAAAAGTGATCACAAACTTGGCAGCGAGCCATCCGATAACGCCTGTGGATGTAATGGGCACTGGCTTTAATGTTTTCGAAGTTTCCAATTTGCTTATCCCACGTGGAAGAGCGTCGGCGGCTTCTTGACGAATTGCGTCCGATTCGAGTAGTGCTTGTCTGAAAGTGAATACTTACAAATAAATTATGATACCCACTGTAATTGATAGGTATACCACAAACTGTTTTTATACAAAATATGGCAAATAAACAAATAGACTGGTATTTATTTATCAAAAATATTTTCAAAATGCCTTGAAAACAATACTTAGTTTGCTTAAAAATATTCACACGTGCTATAGACATACTTAGTAACATTTTACACAGCTACTGATGTATTTTAGACTATCTCTAATGCTATAAGGAAGTTTCGCCACACTAGCACCTTACAAACTACACAAAGCAGTCATGGATAATCCAGTATTAGAGACGGTAAGGATCGTACTCTGCAGACATTTTAATGTTATTTGTTCCCGATCAATATTATTGGTAGTCATTAGAATTTAATAGGAGAAGTTTTCTCATTTGCGCATTTTTGTACCTTTTACCCACCAGTGTGAGAATATAGCCTAAAACATTTTTATTAGCTAAACTGTATGTATGTTTGTTGGGAACCGTTTGGGGCGATTTTGACCCACTTTAAAATGCCACTTTAAATTTCGTTCAAAAATTTCGTTCACTTTGTAGATTTATCGAGGACCGATGACAATACAGTAATTTGATAAAATTATTCCATTTTCAATTTACAAAATAAGATTTTTTTTATTTATATAATTTTCATTAGTACCTACATAATTATTTTCATCTATAGTCGATAAGACAGGAATTGATGTTTATTTTAAATTCCAACCAATATTGACAATAAATCGAACTAAAAAGTGGAAAATAAATATAGTTTAAAAAAACTAAAAAACAGGTTTTAATAAAAATGTTTGGAGCGCTTTTCAAGAACTAATATAATATTATATAGCACCCCACGCTTTTTTCACGATTATACTCTTTATTGTTTATTAATACTAAAAATTATATTCTACTTTTTAGTTAATACTATCATTAAAGCGTGTTCTTTAGTTTTTCTTTAATTTGAGTAAAATTATAACTTAATGCAAATAAAACTAGACGAAGTAGGTACGAATAATATCTCTAATATATAAAATTCTCATGTCACATTTTTAGTTACCATACATACAGATTTTTATGAAATTTTATATTCAGTAGGTTTGAGAATCGGCTACTGTCTATTTTTCATACCCCTAAGGGTTGTCCACACCTCACTTTTTAATTTAATTTTTTGGACAATTATTTTTATTTTTATTTTCCAATAATGTAGCATCAAGAATACATACAACCCTAAATTTTCACTGTTATATCACCAACCCCTATTTATTAATAGTCGGTTTCTAACGCTCGATAACTTTTATCGCAAAACAACGTTTGCGGTCAGTTAGTCACTGAATAAATTAATTGCATTCATTTGGTCATGGTGTTCTCTTTTTTATTTTATTTTTTAATAATACGTCATTTTCGTTCTAACTTTTTATCCCTTTCATAATTTTCAATTTTCTTTACCTACTAACGTTGTTGTTTTTCGGGTTCACATCCTTGTCATACAATCCCATTCATCGTCACTGTCTAACATTCTTCTTATCAGGTTTTCATTCTAGATCTAGACAATTTGGACGTGGTTCGGAGGATTTAAAGATGTTAAAGTTCATTTTTTTTTATTGTATACCCGCATAGGGTAGACTGTTCTTAACTTATTATAATTTTTGTAACATCTTTCTCGTGTAACAGTCAACAATAAACGCATTCTTTTCTTTTCTTTTCTTTTCTTTTCAAATCAGTCCCTAAAGAAGTTACTTACCTACCAAAAAACGTAAAATAATGGGTGGAATAAAACGAAAGCACTCAAACAATACAAGAAACTTATGAGTAATAGGGAATATGTACCTCCTTTCTTCGAGCAGCCAACTCCATCTCTCGAACCACTGCTTCCGGCATATGTCAACTTTCTTCCATTGCGAACGCATTTGGAATGCCTCTGTATTGGGATCATATTTGGAAACAACTCCTCCTTCCTTTGCCATCGTTCGTCAGAAAGATAAAGCGATTGATTTGTTTATTGGAGATGTAGTTACCCTCAATCAAAATCTACGGTAGGTACCTATACGTTTCTGTAAATTTGAAATTAATTGGCCATAAAGATAACGCTCGATTGAGCTATTGAGCTAAAGTGTGTGGGATCGTTTTAACTACAGAGGAGGCATTCTTTAATTTAACTCTAGTAATAAGTTAAAGAACGCTTTACATATTCAATCTTGTTATTATTAATCTTCAAAGTGTGAACCTTGCCTAGGGAATTAAAGAATATTTCGTTATACCTAAACAACTACTTATTATCTTAGCCATAATGTTTAGCCTACGATTATTTAAGCCTTAATAAGGCCTTATGGATTATTATAATAATATAATGATATGTAAATCTAGGCACAGAGGAACCCATTGAAAGAATAGATAGAAGAATCCAGTCCGTTATGGTTAAAGTGGGACAGACATTACAAAGAATGCTAAGCAGCTTCTCGCCGATACGGAAGTATAATAAGTGTAAAAGTTTACGTTACTATTGCTTACCTTAAAAGGTTGCAAGCTGGCCGATTAGAAAGTCTAGTACCTACTCGTATATGCGAAGTATGCTTTGGTATGGAAGTAAGATTTGGTTGTAGTGTCAAAGAATGTATAATAATAGTATCCGAGGCACCACCACCACCGGCAGGCGCCGATACAGTAGGTCCACTTGAATTCAAAGCAATAAAGATGGAGAGAAAAAATATTCTCCGATTCGTAATAAAATGATCGTGGTTAAAAAATCTTTTTGTATTTTTGACATTTTTGTTTTTTAAACAGCTTTACGGCTTTGCTAATGACATGGCTGAAACATTAGTATTTATCTATGGGCTGCAACCTTTACATTTTTGTTTATAGCCTTCAACGACAGACATACATAGATAAAATATCCAAGTATCGGTATCAGTATGGGTATAGGTAGGTACGGTTCGTAGCTAGTTACTTAAATCAATAAAAAAACGATGACGTACACGAAAAATAGGGACATAGGGTTAACTCGTGGAGTTTCCTCATAGTGTAGTTTCGTCATTATAAAAATGGTGTATATCGTTTGGTCATTGCTATATTAAATTTAATTAACCTCGTGTAGTTTCGTCATGAACTCAAAGTACAGTCCGCTTCGCAGTTTAAAAAAAAAGTAAATGTAGCAAGGTGAAAATAAAATACAAGTCTTTTGGACTTATCGAGATTCCAAAACTCGAAAAATACCTAAAGAAAATAAACTGACTTGTTAAGACTTACCATATTATTTATTTTAAGAATATCTTGAAAGAATGTTTATTTATAATAGAGGTACATAAATAAAAATATGTTGGTTACCTCTGCAACTTGAATTTTTATTTATTTCACCTCTCTAACTCAAAATTAGTAAGAATAAATCTCAACCTCTTTCAACCTTTATCAAAATCCGCTTAAGTCAAAACCTCTATAGTATGTAATACACAGTATAGAGTCTATACTGTGTACTTCAATTTATAGAATCGCGGCATATAACTTTTTAGTATTGTTAAATAATGCAAGAAATATTTTTTAATCATTTGGACACCGTATTTTTCGTACTATCTTTTGTTATTCCATCTAATCACGGCTGCTATGAAATGTAAAAAACAACGCATCTCTGTATTGGGTAAACTGGACTTAGGTACCATCTCAAATAATTAAATTCATTTCGGTAGATAAACATTCATCTCTTTCTCAAAAGAATCGCGCTTTAATAAATTGATGCATTTATTTTCAAAATGTAACTTGTGTTATTAGCTCAAATACCCAATCAAACTTATTTCTTTAGTAAAATGATTGGCACCAAGGCGTAGTTACGAGTATGTGCACTACAAATTAATATAATTATTGACACCCCTGGAAATGTTATTTAAAGTCATTACTAACTTATGTATATTTCTAATCTCCTTCGTTTAAGTATCTCGAATCATATCATGCATGTGTCAGGTCCTTAAGATTTTACCTAACTAATCGTCTTCTGACGATCTAGAAGACGTGTTAAAGCTAATGAAGTGGCAAAATAACCTCTCACAACGCTGATTTGTTCATTAGCTCATTTTGTGAACTGTACATCATTGTAAGGTCCGATGCACTAATGACGAAACTACACCAAATTAAATAATTTTAATTGCCAATGACCAAACTACACTCAATGTTCCTATCGAAGTTAAAAACAATGACGTAACTACACTATTTCGAAACTCCACTAACCGGAAAAATAATAGAAGTGAGGTTCGATTAATCTCCCTCTTTAAATTTTAAATGACGGAAGGAAGCTAAATCTGCTAAATATCATATTATTAGGTTGTTATTATATTAGGTTAATAGTATGCATTTCTTGTTAGGTTACTTACTTATTACAAATCATTTCGATATTTTCATTTAGTTCATGCTCTACATAAATGTGATGTAGATTAATTTAGCATTGTCGTAATAGACTTATTTGCATGAATCTGTATCATTGTTGTAGGTACAACAATTAGAATTGACTACTGCCATTTAAAAAAAACTGTAACTACGAGTGTAACTAACTTGAACACTTTTTTGTATAGATTTTACCTATTCTTCTATACTAATAAGATTGCATATAGTTTAAGTGTAACTTGTGTAATCAATACTTATCATGTAATATTTATAACTTATCATATATTATATTTTTTTCTACAGGGTATCTTTTGGCAGTTCCAAAGGGTCTATGGTGGAGACTTTAATCTACGAGAGCCCTCTTCAAGAGGAACCTGAGACCAGTCCTCCCCCTGTCCAGGAGACCGCATTTCCGTATACGCCCGTGGAGAACGAGTACGTTAAACTCATTTAATGAGTATGTCTTTCATTTCATAATTAATTTATTGCTATGGCGCGAATTAATAATTGCGCCTTATTTTGTTTTTTACTAAATTTAGCGCTAAGATTAATTTTAATAATCATTGTAAATATTTTTTAATCATAATAAAATTAATTCAGATTCAAATGATTCAAAGAGTACGAAAAACCGACTTATTACAACTTACTTTTTATTAGTCGGGCAGGCTATTAGGTGCGTGACACGTACGGATACGCAAAAGTGACAGCCACGTGACAGCATTCATCAATCGATCAGTTGTTCGTATTCGTAACCGCAACTATGAGGGGAACAGGCTCCGGTTAATTGGGGTTGGGAAGGTCATGCCGATCGTTCTGCGAAAAATCCAATTTCCGGCAATTTTCGGAAATCTAGACACACGAAGCACAATGACGTTACGTTGCATCCGTTCAACGTTTAAATTTTATAATTTATTGTATCGTTCGTTTATATATTTCCGCAATAATTTTGCTCCCTAAGAATGCCAGATTATTATTTTACTGTGTTATTACCTATGCATTACTTCATTAGTTTACTTATAGATATTTGTTCATTTCATAGGGTACTAAAATCTAAAAAGTATGGGTTTATTCAGGCACCTTCTCATAGTGTCGCGCGCGAACAGCTGCACGACTCTGGTTTGGTTGGACTGATTTTTTAAGTGCGTAGGTACCTATATAAAGTTTAAAATTATTTGACACTGTATGTGCTCACCGCGTCGCTGCCCGCTGCCATTTCAGTTTAAAGTACTTTGAAGCGATCCTTAGGTTATATTACAACTAAAGCTATATTTATATATGTAGGTACATCAAATATGGAATACATAGGCCTTAATAGAAACGAGTTACTATATCTACTAGCTACAAGGTACATAATTATAATACCATACTGATATATACAAACATCGTACATAGAGGTGAAACTAACCTACCTCATGGAGATAGGACCGTCGATAGCCCGTAGTCCTTCAATTTTACATTCGAACTCGATTACGATCATCAGTCAGGCGGCGGCAGCACAACAACCGTTTTTTCTATCTAATGCGAAGCAGAAAACGTTCATCCAAAGTGAAAATTTATTTATTTGTATAAATTTATATATATATATATATATATATTATAGACTTATAGTAGATATTATATAAATTATTGTATATATGTAGTTTTATTATTTGTTACTCCAGTTTATACAACTGGAGCACGTTCGAATTGCAGGTATAGAATAGTCCCCTAACATCAATAAATAGAATGGAGAGCAGCAGCTCCCCTTCTCTATTTTCTTCGCCGTATCTAGTGGTGAATGATCCCCTAAGTATCGTAGAGGAGGGGAACGCTATTTCATTATAATATATTTTCTATCACTTTATCCAAAGTTAGCAATTTGATGCATAATATTTAAAAATACATTCCTTGCTTCTACGTTTAGTGATGTACCTTTTTAATGACCTATACCTAAGTTTATTAAAATAATACATATTTTGATGTAGGCAGACTGGCAGACCATGCCTTAGTCGTTTCATGGTATTAAAATGAGATAAATATATGAATAGAGATAGCTATCTCTATTCAGAATGTAAGCTTATAAGCTTACATTCTATAAAAATGTGCTCATCTCTTTAGGTAAGAATGTCAATATTGTCGAATGTTACATACGAAAATTGGAAAAATGAGATTAGATATCAATAGAGGATTATTTTATCATGAATGTACTCAGTGTAATCGTACCTATTATAAAGATGCTAAAATATTAGGTACCTATTTAGAAAAGAGAAATATAAAAAAATAGCATAGCGTTTGATATGATAGTAACCTAAAGCCGTGCTTTTGAAAATAATGTTATTTCGCTTCGGATACGAACGATAAGTACCTAGTCCGAATTTTACAGCGTACTACTGCGTAACCTTTACTAATCATCTACATAGTGTCCGACACCCGTACATTGTACGCAGTACGCACTCACTCCGCTGAAGTCCGCTGAGTCGCCTCGTCTGGTCTGAACATCAACACAAAAAAAATGATCTAATCGCCACGAACCGCGCGCCGCCGCGCCGCGACTTCCGAGATCGATGTTGTGAACTCCGTGGAAGGAAACATTGGGTTGCCCTAAATTGAACTAATGAACTAAAAGAACGAACTACTTCGTTCTTTTAGATCATTAGCTCAATTTAGTTCTTTATTTGAAGTAATTAATTTTAGTAAGAACAATAAATAAAGAATAAAATATAGTTATAATTAAATTTGCAAGTGGCGCAGTGGTTAAGACACCGGTGCGTTGGTTACTAGTTGTAGAATTACGTACTAAATGTCGTTATAAGTCGCTAGGTCAAGAAATAAATATTAATATTATTAATTTAAAAATATTTCAGCCAAAAAATCTCTCAGAATACGCCTAAAAATTTCAGAACCCTAAAAAAATCCCATCTTACTTATTTACCCCCTAAATCTGGGGGAAAGCCTCTAAGTTGGGAACGCCACTGTCTAGTAAAGTGGATGCTAAAAAAATATAAAAATAACTACAAAGAACTAAGAGCAGTACTATCAATGAACTAGTTCACATAGTTCACCTATAGGAGCGCTCTTTCCACCTAGTTCGTTCGCGAACTACCCAAGACTAGTTGATAGTCGCATTGTCGACTCGCGAAACTCGCGAAGCGTCAAACGGAACGGACCAAGCCCCAACAGCGCAACTCATGTTTTTGACTTGCATTCGCACTGTAATTACCTATTCTTCCAGTAAAATAGTGATAATTTATACGTGAATTATATAAAAATTGTGATTTCCTACCGGTTTTATTGGAGACACTTGTGAGGTATGTTATTTACACTGTTTACGTCATTCTTGTTGTGCTGCGCACTGGGTGTTGACTTGCCGATTGGTTACGGGTTTGTTTCTTTATTTTAACAATTTTTAGACCTTTCGGATTATAGTAGTATAAAGTATTTTTAAGTGGCACTGGCACTAGTAATTTATGTGACGTCTGAAAGTATTCGCGGATTTATTATCGAAAATTCGGCCAGCATGACGTCACGAGGACCGAATTATAAACATATAAAACGACTTTCAGTTCCATCCACAACTCGGGAGAACAAGGTCACTAGTCACCACGTACCTACATATAGTAAACATGCATTGGCAAACGTTTTTAATGGTCTATTAATAATGTCACTCAGTATCCATACACTTAATGGAAGACCCGCCCTGTGCCCTGTCACGGGGCCGCGGCGCCGTGCCGGCCGCTTCGCTTTGCCTGCTTTTCTTTTCCTGTGCCCCTTTTTATATCAATAAAATAGGAATAGTCCTATATTTATATTGTTTAATACAATTCTCATTGTTTAAACTATCCCAAAAATAAAAAATAAATTTTAATATTAATTTGAAAATTGCTCAAGCCCTCTTGCATTCACATATCCAATTTATTATGTTTTTTGCTAGCCTTGTATTTTATTTTATTATTTATTTATGTTATTTTCACATAAAACTTACATTACTGATATTAAAATCAATCAATTTTTACCTAAGATGTTTATTATTAATAGCCTGTATAAACACAGCTTGGCCTAAAGTAACCCAAATAGGTCATGTATGACCTTGGATTACATCAGATCTATAAGCTGTGCGATCATTTTTATGGTCAATTACAAGCAGATAGTTAGTTGACTTCAAAAATGCAACAATGTAACCATTTTATAGCATTTCAAATAATAAATGAGGGGGTGTCTCATTTGTCTGGTTTAATTCAGATGACATTAAGCAAATTATGTCAGCATTCATGTAATAACCTCTTATGGCAATGTGAAGGTGATTTCAAACGGCGCTATACTATTGCACTTTAAAGTATAGCAGAGAAGGACCTATACTTTATAGCATGACATTAACATACACAATATTATCGCAAGGGTTTATAGTATATATCAAGCTCAGTCGATCGCAATCTTTGAAGAGTTTGCCGGACAGCCGGGGGTGAAGGAGGAGGAAGAGGGCTGCGTGCGATATAGTATAGCATGAACTCTGCTCATCTCACCTATTTACAGTGTATAGTAAGCCAATAATATTTAGTACACTACAATGTGAACCTGGACATAACAATGTATGGAGCGCGATATTATGCTATGAGCTGTGTATATTATAATAATATGCTATCATATTATAGCGTCATCTGAAACCTACTTAACACAAATGAACCTCTAAAACAGAAGATTGCCTGCACAAGGTGACTTGATTTTTTTATTAGTGTTAATAAACATGTGGGTGGTGTATATGGTCATCTTCTAATAAAAGAACTGGAGATGATATTGAGTTACATAATTATACAGCTAATGTATAGCTGCTGCTGATGGTCAAGGGCAACATTCATAAAAGCAATGCGAAACATTTTTAAAACTTCCTTTTTTTGAGATGAAAAATTTTATCCTTTCTAGATAATAATTGTATGTTTTTTATTTCTTCTGCTTATTGCCATATTATGTTCTTGGTTTAGTTATTTTGCTTTGCATGCTAAGTGAATGTAAGAGAATATAAAAATATTGATGATTTTTGATTTGAATTTGATTTGATAAGGTGTCTTATTTGATTTGTGCTTTTGTATATTTTTTTAGATTGGAGCGTTCCAAAGTCCGCGTGTCTTTCTACCAAGGGGCAAGACCACAGTGTCTGTCGCCACCACCGTCAAGACCTTTGCCGGAGTCCCCGATACTGTACGCAGCCATCCTGACTGCAGCTGCAGAAGCTGACATGGCTGAACACATGTATAATAGACAAATCAGGTACATTTAGCAGTTCCAATATTGTTTCAGTATTGGTAGAAATATTGAAGGTGTCAAAAGAATAAATGAAATAAATTTTAACAATTTGGTATAATGTTATTTAACAAGTATTGTAAGTATTGTAATGCTCATGTAGGTCTTTCTGAAATAACCATTAACACTATAACCAACCTGTGCCAGTAGACATAAATAATGGATTTTGTCACAATACTACAATAATAGTACACCTTAAACAGGTTGGACTTCTCATATTGTGTTTGACTCATTTAATTGCAGGGTTATGCTCTGCTCACCTTTTCATGACAGCGGTGATGTCTATACTGTTATAAAAAAGAACTTTTTTGTTGGGGCCCATGTTAAATCAATATAAGTCATTCATATAAGAGACTAGCTGACTCAGAAGGCTTTACTTTTCCCACTAAAGGAGTATGGTTATAGCCACACAGCCTTAAATCTTATCAATTAAAATTTGGAACTAAATTCATTGTAGGCATCCACTAGAAAATATTTTTAAAGACAAGACCAAAAAAATTTTTGCACATTAAATGAAATATCTATTTTGGTCATTGTATATGTGTACAATTTTATGTAAACTATATTATATAAATTATTAATCTTTCCAGCTACAAACCAGGATCATTTCTATAACTAAAAATGTTTGCTTTTACTTAATTTCTAGTGGTGGCTCTTCACACAAAAATAAAACAATCACTCTAATGAAATTAGAGGCCAGGATATTTGAGCGTAGCAGTAGCAACGTAGCCCTGACCCCGCGCCGCAGACGCACCGGGATGCGCGAGCGTTCCAGTAAAATTCTAACAGTAGTGCAACTGTACTATGTTTTACGTTATTTTAGTTTATTTCACAATTACATAATCTATGAACATGTTCTGTGTACGTAATAAAACAATACGATCGCTAGAGGGGGGGAAACGCTCTATTATATAATATGATAAGAAAAAAAATGACATTTAATTGAAAAAGTAACCGTTGAATATACTTCTAAATGTCGTAAACTATTTTTCGACGTGATTTTTTTACCTAAAAAACTGATAATCTTCAAGTAAAACCAGAAAAATAATCAAAATCTTCGTATCTTCGTGATTTTTTACGATCGAGTGAAGTTACAAATATCGTGTTTTGAACCATAAAATAATCCATAAAGTTTATCTAACTATGACATATATTTTTTACAGCTAAAAAAAACAAAATTACTATGTTTAAAATTGAATAAAAAAACAGGCCGTTTCGAGAATCCTGCCCTTAAACACAACTATATCCGGATACTCCTTTGTCTTTCATAACCCACCATTAGACTATAATTATAGTGTCTACATAAAACAGTGTCTAATAACTTTGTGCCACTCTCCAGTCTGTCAAGTATATCCTCATAAAAAATCATAGCAATCTGCCATTTTCTTTCGATTTCACAGAAGAACAAACAAATGAGTTGCAGTTCCAACTAGTACATTCAAATAAACAAACAAAAATTTCTTCAGCTTTATTACTTACTAGACTGTGCGCGCGGCTTCGCTCGGGTGGATTTTAGAACTTGCGGTTATTGTGACTAAACTATGATAGTTACATATGTGCTCTCGCGGACTTTTTTGTAGATCTTAATAAGACCTACAAACCCGTAGTACATAATTTTGTTCTTTTGTCAATAGTTTTTGCAGCGCACGCATAAATAGGTTTTCGATTCAATTTTCTTAAGGATCCCTAATTTTTTTGAAAATAAAAAATAACCTACCTATAACCTTCCTCTATTAAATACAAAATGAAAACTCTCTAATTAAAATTTATTTCAGTCTGGGTTGGGGGACGTTCAAGTATTACGTAAGCACTAGAGGGGGGCTTTGCTTTGCTTATTTTTGATGATGACATGGGGCGTGGGAGGTCGAGATGGTGATTACGTCAGCAGTAGTTATGTTTTTTCCACAATGTCAATGTAACTTATAAGTAAAGTTTGTTACTTTAAATGAATATTATGTGTGTTAAAGTCCTCTATTCTAAGCTTATTTTGTAACTGCTGCTCATGAATCAATAAAAAACAGAATACATTAAAAGTAAAATGCAATATGTACGGTACTAATGTTTATGTAAGCATGGAAAGGAGGAGGTAAATACTTGTAATAAATCTGCTTACGTAATACTTGAACGGCCTACTGAAATAAATTTAAAATTTTAGTATAGTCCTAACATACGAGTATGTCCATATCCTGCCTTTGATTGGTTGCTATACACTGATAGCAGGCTGTGTGACTGTCAGTAGTCAGTATCAATGTATTAATTTAGCAAAATTATTTTTTCCAGCACTGAGAGTGGCTGGGACAATCCATTCCGTCCGGACGGTGACTTAAGCCGTGAAGCGGACGAAATTGTGTCACTGATCAAGGGTGGGAAGCCGATTACTCCGACGCCCACTGCTGCGCCGCAGCTCCCCCCCTGCGAAGAGAAGGAGGAAAAGACACATGCGAACAATGTTAACGTAAGACCATTTTTTAACATATTTGACAACATAATAATATAATTATGTTTAAGTCCATCAAAATATTAGTTCACAGCATCTTGTAGATTGCCACAAACGCTTAGCCCCTTAAATTCAGAATAGGTGCATCAACTCATGCTTTAGCAATAGTAATGCACCTACCTACACATTTTCAACATCAATTAGGGATGGCCACTTGAATGCCACTAAGTATATACTTACAATAGCTATAGAACACAGGATATCCTGTATTCTATAGCCTTAGGTGCATAAATTTTAAAACCATAATATCTTGTACTTTTATATCGCCTTTTTAACATTATAAGTGTAAACTTATTACAATATCAGCAAAGTATGATTTAAAATTAGGGTAGGGCCGACTTGTGGGATGTTATAAGCCTAGTGTATCTCCTAGCAGTTGCTTATGTTAATTACGGTATTTTAACCAGCTTGTGATTTAGCCACTTTAGTGATTAGACTTCTGCTTCCGACTGTCAAATCCATTCAGTGGTAAACTGCGGACACGATCCAGAAAGAATTTTAAGTTATTAAAAATATCTATCTCTCATCCAGGCAAGTGTTCCTTCTCCTCAAACAAAAGCTCCCCTGCAACAAAGTACTCCGAAAGCGATGAACGGCACCAAGAATGGAGCTGCCGTAGCAGACATGCGTCCAGGCCAAGTGGAGGTGCAGCGCGCCCCGCCGCAGGAGCCTCTCCAGCCTGAACATGTGACTATCAAGAAGAAGCCCAAGTGCAAATGCTGTGTCATTCAGTAACTTGGAGTATTACTTGACGCTGGTAACACGCTATGCTTCACACTTAGCATATTTCCGATTTCGGTGTTTACTAGGTGCTACTCATTTTCGGTTTGTTAAAGTGCAAGGTACTTTCTTACCTTAAATTTAAATCATAGATCATATTACACCTATCCAGAAAGCCTATGTGTTCATTATACTATAGCAAATTGTCTCATACCATGAAAATTTTCTCACTAGTTTCTACTACTAACAGTCATTTCTGTAATTTATTATAAAATCAATTAAATAATATTAATCTCATACTTTTTTAATATAATACGTATCTTGTCGATTTTTGGTATAGGTAGGACCGCAGAGTATTTTGTAACAAGCAAACAAAAAAAAGGAATGAGAATCTCACGTAATCATTTAAAATTCATTTGCATTAGTTGTATCAGAATAATAAATATGAATCCTAGACATGATAGAAAAATTATGAAAAGATAATAATAAAAAGTTTTATATAATATACCAAAATGGCTGAAGATGCCACTTTATTAGTCAGATGTGTCACCTACATAATACATCTTGACTAGTATATAGCTAGGAGTGTTTCATATAATTATTACAGCAGTTTTAGTAGTGTACCCATTGCTTCTTTAATGTAATTCACTGGCGTCCATTAGATGTTTATCCATGTGATCAAGAATGATTTTAAACCAAGCCAATCTTACAAGTTAGAATTGTTGTGCTTCACATGTAAAAGCATATTTTTGAAAATTTGCTATAGAAGTAATGCATTATAGACACAGGTGCTTCTTTCTATTACAACAATATGAGGTTAGAAGGAGAATAAAATTTAATATTATTATAAAGATGTTAATTTTATTAAACCTTGACCCTGATGAAGTCAGTTAACAAGTTGTATCCTTCACAAGCTATTATTTTATATATATTTTAATGCATAGTTTAATAAATTATTATGAAAATAATTAGTTATTTAGTATACATGACGGAAAATAAATCGATCAAGTATTTATTGGACATAAATTGGAAAATGCTCGAGATATGACTAAATATGTGTAAAACTTAGTTTTACATTACACATTGTGAGTCCTGGGGGAAAAGATAAACCGAGATTAATTAATTATGACCTTCTGATTGAAAATAGTCTTCTTAAGTAGTTAGGTAAATAGAAAGGTTAACGCTAAAATGTACAAGTTAGGATGACATTGTTTTGTTTTTTTACAATTGAATAATAGGTAGACAACAATAATATCAGATGTGCAAAAGAAGACTTATTTAATTTTATTGCTTGCTATATAATATCATATCTAAAAATATGTTTCATAGTTTATATTGAACAATATGTTTATGTAGTAGTTTATTTAAAATATTTGGTTAATTGTTACTTCTGAATTTAATTAATTTTCGTTTTATCTGTGTAGTTTTTGCTGTAGTGTATTCTCTTATTAAGAATGGTTAATGTAAGCACCATTTTATTTAACTATACTATGCAGTGTATGGTACCAATAAAATTCACACTAGAGTATAGAACATAGTGAATATTTGTGTGGCTGTTTAATTGAAATCATTTAAATTCATTAGATTTGCACTATAAGAAGTGCTATTAATTTGCATAATTATTATACTACATCATTCTGTTAACCCTTAAACAAGTTTTTTTAATCTCACGTTAAGTATTTCTAGGAATTATTTTAATATTATTATGCTTGTTAAAATGTTGTTATTTATTATTTCGATATTTTTACATCAAGATATTTTAAGTGCGTTTATTTGGGCACAAACATTTTGGTTATAATAATTCCTACACCTATTTATAGTGTTCATAATGGGAGCCATGACAATTTTTTTTATATTGTTGTATGGAAGGTGCTGATAAAAAAGGTTCGAGTCTATTTACCAATTATATTTATTCGATTTGAAGTGTTATATAGTGAAATGGTGAAATTGCAAAAATCCCCGTGTTATTAGCAGTGTAAAATATTTTTTATAAGTCTATACTTTAAAATGTGTTCATGCTAATCAGATGTTGTGGCTCTCATTATTTATGTGAAATATTGTAAATTACGTTAGTAATATATATAACTATTTCCAAAAATATTTCTGGTAATATCAAAGTTAACAAGTTCTCAAGAAAATAATTAAAATTATAACATATTCTTATATAGATAATGTAATTTGATCACTATGAGCATTTTACCGCTACATTAAAGTTTTATGCCTATTAAAAGTTATATTCATATAAAATACTCAGATTAAGAATTTATTGTAAAATGAAACTACGACAGTTACAATACCGAGGACTTGTATGATTTTATGAGTATAGAATGTGTTGACATATTGGTAAATAAAAATTTAATAGTAATAGTTGATGTATAGTCTCTGCGTTTTAATATGTTAATAGAAAATTAGAAATACATAGACCACAGTTGGCACAATTTGTAGCTATACTAGATATTTGTATATATATAATACTAGATGACCCCGCAAACGTTGTTTTGCCATATAAGTCATCGACCGTACAAAATCGACTATTAAAAAATAGGGGTTGGTGATAAGGGTGAAAATTTCGGGCTGTATGTATTTTTGATGCCACATTATTGAAAAATAAAAATTAAGAAATATTTACCAAAAAATCAAATAAATACTTATGTTAGGTGTGGACAACCCTTATCACTTAGAAGTATGAAAAATAGACGGTACCCGATTCTCAGACCTACTGAATATGCTTATAAAATTTCATAAAATATGGGAACTAAAACTGTGACATGAGAATTTTATATATTATAAAAATTTTATGTGTGGACAACCCTTATCACTTAGGGTTATGAAAAATAGACAGTAGCCGACTGAATATGCTTAAAAATTTCATAAAAATCGGTCAAGCTGTTTTGGAGGAGTATGGTAACTAATACTGTGACATTTTATATATAAGATTATGTTGTTGGTTGTCCTCAGCAATAATTTATTCAGGTATTCTTTAAATCAGACTGAAAGATGCATTAATGTCACTGCTATGCATTTAAACATTTATTACAGCACGGATACCTCAACTTTGAAATATAATTCAACCAGTTTAGTTAAAACTACTATAATTATTTATGTTAAAATATAAAGGCAACGTTTATTTCCCTCTCATATTGAACTTGCTTAGGATATGTACTATACGTCGTAAATTTACTGTTATGTGTGTGGGGCACTTTACGCATACATATTGCACTCATCACAAGGCGGCTCTAATCATTTGATAGTCTTAAGTATTGATAACCATATTAACGTAAGGGACTATATAACAGTATTCAATGCTATATATGATATTTTGTTATGTGTCTTAATAAAACCAGCTTGACTGAGATATTGAGTTCCGTTGAGTCAATACATTTAATATGCTTTTAATAAGTTCCTTAATAAAGTTTTTTATTTGCAAGTAAAATACTGTCATTAAGGTATCAACATTAAGATTTAGCATAATAACTGCTTTTAATTAGGCAAAGTTTTACATACCTACTGAATATATTATTATTAACTAAAAATATTAAGTATATTCTTGTTTCCAATATTTGTATGTATTAGTTGTATGTGAAATAGAAATTTAAATCTAAAATGACATTATATTTGTATAAAATATTTACTTTCTATTATTATCAATCAATGAATATGTACAAATCGATTACATTGTAATTATTATTTATATTAAATCTTTAAAGGAGGAATGGTTGTTTCATTAAAGCCGAAATTATACTAAAATTATTAAATAGGTACTCATAATCCCTATCTTCGTTAAATCCTTTAAGGCAGAAGTTACATGACCACGCGATACCGTGCGCGAACGGTCTCAGACCGCAACGGTTTTTCAAATTAAAATTATTTCATGTGTGAGTGGCGTGCGCCACAGCGTGTTTCATGTACCTTTTCTACACGCCTCATTGGTGCCTCATTGGTCTATCGCGCTTTTGTGCTCGACGAGTACATTTGCGCGTTTGGCCAGGGTAAAAATATTTCGACTGCGGTGTCCGTGACTGCATGTAGTGATTTTTTTGTGTTTATTGTTTTGGCGTCAAAATGAACAAAAATGACTAAAACATCGAAGGATGGCTTCAGCAAGAGATCTCGGATGAAGAAGATATTTCTGGCGAGGATTGCAGTGATGTCAAACTTAATGTAGGTACTCGTAACTGTCGATCAAGTGCACACAAGAGTGACGATGATCAAAATAACTTGTTGGAAGTAACAGCTTCTTTAAGGTCACAATCTCGATACAGTCTTTGAAAGCGCGTGCTTTAAGCCGGAGTCCTCACCGTTGAAATTTCAATGAAAACAAAATTTGACAATGCTAAAAAATAGTCCTGAAATAGTCGTAAATAGTACAAGTAAATAAAATAATTTTAAACAAAAATGTGAACCGACTTCAAACTAAAATGTAAGAAATAACTTTACAAACAGACTTCAATAATAAGGTATTTTTGGAGTCTGTGGCCAAGTTCATCCTCAGTTTAACCTCAAGTAACCTCATTTTTGCAGACGAGTTTTAAAGTCATGAAGAAATCATGATATGTTTGTCTGTATCTCTGACTCTCCATCTCTCTCTGACTCCACTCTGTATCTTCGAAACTCTTCATCAGATCATCACCTACTTAATGTCCGTTAAAGAGTTCCACTCTGTATCTCCAAAACTCTTCATCAGATCAACACCAACTTAATATGGGCCCAAATTGAAACTAACATCTTCCGAACTTAAAAGAAAAAATTAAAAAATTCTGGTAACAAATGACGGAATGCGGTGATAACAAATATAAAAGAAAAATAGGCAAGTATATTAAAATTCTGAGAAACCGGAGACCGGAGGTATGGCCGTTCGGAAGTAGGTAACTACTGCATTAGATTCGTTTTCGTAGGTACTTGGGAAAATCGTGGATACCCGTCGCTAGTAATTGTTACTATACATGGCAGAGCTATGCGAAACTTTTACAGTCTAAAAACGCCAGTGGCAACTGGCTTCTCAATGATAACCTTACGGACACCATAATTATAGTTAAAATGTAATTATAATTTGTATGGTTTATTTAAGTGAACTTTTAAACACGATTTAATTATTCCTATCTTATAACGAGTTCCACTCCATCATCAGATTCGAAGGTGGTCAATGTCTATATAGCTCTGCAAAGGTAATGTGACTAACAATAATATGTTTTTAACCCGGTTCCTTAACTCTTATCCGTTGAGGAGTTCTACTCTGTATCTCAGAAACTCTTCATCAGATCATCACCAACTTAATATGGGACCAAATCCAAAGTAACAGCTCCCAAACCAAAAAAAAAAACAATTCAAATTGGTTACCAAATGACGGAATACGGCGGTCAGAAATATAAAATAAAAACGAGTTCCACTCCATAATCAGACTCGAAGGTGGTCTATGTCTACATAGTTCTGCAAAGGTAATGTGACCAATAATAATATTTTTTTAACCCGGTTCCTTAACTCTTATCCGTTGAAGAGTTCCACTCTGTATCTCCGTAACTCTTCATCAGATCAACACTAACTTAATATGGGACCAAATTCAAAGTAATATCTTTCCAACCAAAAAGAAAAAAATCAAATCGGTTAACAAATGACGGAATGCGGCGATAACAAATATAAAAAAAAAAAAAAAAAAACATACAGACGAATTGAGAACCTCCTCCTTTTTTTGAAGTCGGTTAAAAATCGTCTCATTTTAGTTTCGGCGTAATAGCTGTAGGTTAGTGAGGATTATGGCTTGAACGTCAAGCTGTGATCCTCACCTCTGGTGCAAGCAAACTGTAACTATCGAATTGGTTTAGGTTCCAATAAATAGTCATGGAAATCATGAAATAGTGGCCACGGCATGCCAAATCTCAGAAATAGTCCATAAGAGGTTCCAGAGATATAATAGTAGGTACTAACATTGTGTTTTCTATGGTATGTCCCAATTATGTCCGAAGAATTCCAGCACCCTACGAAGGCATATAGTGCGCAGATATAGAAGGAACATATTATACCTTATTTGAACAGTTGAAAAGGACCCCAAAAAATTCTTTAAATATGTTCGCATGGGCGAAGAAACATTTAACTATTTGTTGGAGAATTTGTATCTGGAAATTAAGAAGAAGGACACTTCATTTAGTTTATTTATTTTATACTTCATTTTATTTCATTTACGAGTTTCCGTTCGCTCCTCGTCCCCCTACCCGCACCGCGCACTCACAAACGCACACGGCTATAGCACACATGATGCAGTTTTGCCGGGCCGGCACGAAGCTGGCTGCCCCGGCGCCCGCGCCGATCGGTACTCATGACCGGGCCGGCGCCGGTGCCGTGTAATGGAAAAACGACCAAACGAAGCTCCGGTGCCGGTGCCGGTGGAAGCCCATGCCGGTGCCGGGCCGGGTAATGGAAAACCGCCCAATGACTATTAAACAGTAGTTAGGCTACTATAGTATACCTATAGATTTACGTGTTAAAAATCTGAGACTCTTTTTATGTTCAGGAAAAAATTACGTAGGTATAGCGTAGCTACTTATATGAAACTGTAAAAGGGGCGAATCGTAACCAGGGCTGGGCAAAATACATGCTTTGCTTTAATTGAAGTACCTACTTTAAGTGAAAAGAAATACAAATTAAAAAAATACTGTACTTATCGAAAGTAATTAAAATACGATATACAAAATATATTTGAGTAAGGTATTTAAAATATAAAATACAAAATACAGTATTTAGCTATTTTTAATTGAAATACGAAATACAAATTACAAAATAAGTAATCTAGACGAGCACGGGCTGAAAAGTAAAGGAGTACAAGATTAATTAATAAGTAAAACCAGAGTTTACTTTCATGAACACTAGATTTTTAAATGTTACTGTTGGACAAACAGCCTCTTCCTAGAAGTAAATAAAATATGCTCAAGAAAACAATGTAGTTTAATGTTAAAAGTATTTTGAAGTCTCAAGTATTTGAAATACTAATTACAAATTACATTTTAAGGAGGTAATTGTAATAAAAATAGTAAATACGCATGGGTATTTCATAACGTATTTTAATTATTTAATTACAAGTACATAATTAAAATACTGCCCAACCCTGATCGTAACTCAGCAAAAGGCTGATAAATCAGCAAATTAATAAATACGCCTTCGCGTCTATAATCATTAGTATAAAAAATAAAGATTATTTTTATCGAAAAAATCATATAAAATGTAAATCGAATTCGAAAAGACAAGTTACATTAAAGTACAATGTTGCGTAAAATATACAAATGCTTAGCCTACTGAATTGTATGTTAATACACTATAAAATAATATATTTATTATGGGCTAGAACTAGATATTTCTACGGCTTTATTTAATATTAGAGAGACGTCCATTGGCGGGAAATTTTGAAGTAGCTTTACATTGGAAGCGAAATCTCCACTGAGTATGTTGTCTCTAACTAACCTGAAATTTAAATTAGAAAACAATGTTTTAATTAAAAAGTCTATGCTCTACAAAAATAAAAAAGTGCATTAAATAATCATGCATATTATCATAAGTGCCACCTGATGGAAAGTGGTCGCTTTCGCAATAGGATATTACGATTACGATACGAGGGTTATAAGTAGCCTATTATTGTACAGCGTGATATTAAACGCCGTATTATAATTGGATAACTTTAGATACGTATAAATATAAACCCGCACTTTACGCACGCTTCTCCATTCCTTGGCGGGTTTATGTCACACTTGCTATAAAATAATATATATCCCGAGCCAATAAACGACTCTAAAATGGCATCCCAAACTGATATTGATAGATGGCAAAAAAGAAAAAAAAATACGAAAATTGTTAATTCGTTTCTTTTTTTATTATTTATTTATTTAAATTTGTTTGTTGACAAACTGTTATAATAATAATAATAATATTCGTTTAATCCAGGTTTTCATCTATATAAAATTAGAAATCACATTTTTGTTATGTTTTGGTATTAGGCCAATAGGCCACTTAAGTCACGCGTATCGTAATATACTATTATAGCACAAGTGATTAAAACCGACATGCCTTAATATGTAAGTAAGTGTTATAATTTTCAAAACAAGTTGCAGGAATCTGTTTATAGACTCCAACCGACGGATTGGGGAGATCCGGGACATTTCATGATAAATCTATTGTGTATGAATGTATTGTACATTTTTAAAGCTAGTTCAAAATTGTGCCCTAAGTAGGTTTTACTTCCCGTCTTCTGTGTAAACTGCTGTAGCGTGTGTATGTGGTATAGCCTTCGATGCTATAGCCTTTTCAGAAACTTGCCTGTTCGGGAGGCTGGAAGTCGTCAAACCTTCGCGTTAAACGTAGAACCACTCACGGAGAGCCGTAGCATAAGAGCTGGTTCGTCTCACGCTGTGCTATACAGTTACACACTATTTCAAGGAGTGCTCTTTGTGTGGCTTTTTATCCACTTTCGTCCAGATTATTTAAATTTTGTCCCCTCTCTTTCCTTATAATTTTGGTACGTATAGATTTTGATTAACATGTGAATTTAATGAAGTTTCTTCATATTAGTTTAGCTTAATTTTATTTGTTTGAAGCATAATTTTTCCATTGGAAATCAAATGGGTTCCTTCAAATGACATAAAATACTTACAATATCATGGCACAGCAGATGTATATGAGAAAATCAAATCTTTTTGAATCAGCAAACAGAGAATCCCAGATTCTCTCGACGTCTGGCAGAGAAAACTCTTGAGAAAGCAACAGCGTCAACCACCTGCAACGTAACAGCTGATTAATACACGTTTTTATTTGAATGATAATAATCTATTTCATAATCACATCTTATTTCATTTTAATTTCATAATTAGTGCTTGTAGGTGCATGTGTCTTCTGTGTAATCTCCTTTATAATTACATCTCCAAATTATAAATAGTCACTGTGAGATGTTAGTGACAAAGTTGACTACAGGAGTGCTAAGATTTTTCCAAAACACGTAAGCAATCTATTACAAAAACGAAATGGCGGACAAAAATATATTTTGGATCCCAATTTCGTCCACTGCTGGACATAGGCCTCTCCCAAGGCACGCCATTGAGCGATTCGACCTCGAATCGATGGGTCCGGGTTCGAATCCCAGTGGCACGCACCAATGACTTTGTAAAAAAGTTATGTGCGCTTTATAAAATTAAATATCAGCTGCTGTTACGGTGAAGGAAAACATCGTGAGGAAACACAAGTGAGAGTTCACAAAAAAAATGTTCTCAAAGGCATGTGAAGACTGAAGTCCACCAACCCGCATTACGCCAGCGTGGTGGGCTAAGGCCTACATCCCTCTCATTGTGAGAGGAGACCCGACCCTGTAGTGGGTCATTAATGGGTTACTGACAAAAAAATTGGAGATGGCCAGATTTTAGGGTTATAGTATCCTCCGCTGTCTTCGGACTTCACACACCTCTAAAATCTGCCAGTTGATCTTCTCTAACTCTACTTCGAGTTCAGCTAAGTTTTCGTCAAGGCTCAGAGTTCGTCCGTTGTACGTCGCCAGGGTCAGTTGTTTAAATGTTTATGGGAGCCCACCGTCGCCCGGGGATTTTTCGCACCCCCTGCCTCACCGGGAACCGGGGGCGGTGTCTTTTTGGCACTTTCCATTGGAAGGTTATAAGCCCTAATCGCCACGCTGGCCAATTGCGGGTCGGCGATCGCAGACACAGAGGCGTTACTAACAGGGACGCTGCTGTACGTTCCTGTTAATTGCATTTGGATGCTCTGCGTTATTGCGATGGATATCCCGCCACCGGGTGTACCGCGCGCAGGTTAGATTGGCTTTTGGGGCCTCAGATGTTATACCCGCTTACACCCCATGCGGTGATAGCCCAGTGGCTTAGAATTCGACCTCGAATCGAGGGGTCCGGGTTCGAATCCCAGTGGCACGCACCAATGACTTTGTAAAAAAAGTTATGTGCGCTTTATAAAATTAAATATCACCTGCTGTTACGGTGAAGGAAAACATCGTGAGGAAACCTGCATGCCTGAGAGTTCACAAAAAAAATGTTCTCAAAGGTATGTGAAGTCCACCAACCCGCAGTAGGCCAGCGTGGTGGACTAAGGCCTATATCCCTCTCATTCCGAGAAGGAGACCCGACCCTGTAGTGGGTCATTAATGGGTTACTGGCAACACCCCATGCGTGCACAATAGCTTTAAAAACTCAGGGAAGGGTGAGTGCGCAAGCGCCTGCTAATAACCGATTCTCGGATATGGATAGCCTTAACGATGTTTGGTTGCCAGAAAACATAATTATGTAATTTCAAAGAAACGAAATTAATTGAATTTTTAAAATTAAAGCGGTTGTCTATAGATCACTATCCATAATCTTCATTCAACACCAAGGGACTGGCATGCATGCACGCTCGTTGGATACTTCTATAAATGATAGATCACTAACAAATACCTATGCAACTTAATGTTAGATTTCTTTACGCACTGTGACTGTGCCACACCTAAAGAGAAATTGTTTTTTACCTAAAACTGTAATATTGCGGCTTGAGCTCCTGTCTCTCGAGCTGTTCCCACACCGAGCGGTCGTTTTTCTTGACGCAATCGCTCAATTTCGTCATCATGTAGTTGATTCCACTCTCCGTCTCGTCGAGGGTCCGAATGAAGAAGTCGCGGATTTCCGACATCAAGTTCGTGAAGCAGAAGAAACAGTCGGCTTCTGCGTGTTCTGTTGGAGGTAAATAAAGATTTATTAATAACCATCTAAAAGGATCGGTTGGTATCGTCCGCATAGGTTCTCTTGTTCATTTCTGCCCTGCAATGATGAAAATGTCACTGTTGGCAATAAATGAAAGGCCAAAGGTAAAAAGAGCTCTCGTTCAAAGCAAGCTCCCTGGTGTTGCAACTGCCCATAGGCAATGGTTACCACTTTCCATCAGGTGGCATTCGTGCATGGTTTTTTCACATTAAAAAAATGTAGATACAAACAAGCATCTTACGTCGGAAGTCCTTGTTGGCGTCGATGGCAAACGTGTGGTAGATGGGGCCGATGATCTCGTTCATGCCCTGGACGTAGCCCTGGCCGGGGTTGAGCTTCGCGTACAAGAACAGCATGCGTTCCACGACCTCCCAGTGCGCTTCGCAGCCCTCGTTCAGAGGCGCATAATCGCCGCACGACAGACTGTCCGAACGGCGGATTTCATTGCTCAGCTGGAATGCATGGGTTTTGTCAATATGGCAACGTAAACGAAAATTCGGACCCTTTTTTCAACAGCGTGCCCATGAAGGAGTATGTTATGTTGGCTGAGTTATAGATTATATGAAGAAGAAAGCTACAATAATCCTATTATCATATAAAGAACTTTTCTTTTTTTTATGCAAAATTATGGGCAAACAAGCTGAGGATCCATCTGCCGGTAAGTAGTCATGGACAACTGCAACACTGGACATGTCGCTGACGTGTTCCAAGCAAATAAATATATTATTGTGTCAGTGGTTTTTTAAACTTTTAATTTAATATCATTATAATTATTCTCAAATTGAAATTGAAGCTTTGATGTGGCACGGTGACCACTTACCGTCACATGGTCCATAATATACCCGTTTAATAATTCAAAATAGTAATAATTCAAAAAATACCTTTGCAACACCAAGACCCCGTCTTTCCAAAGTAGAGTACTTCAAAACTGACTGCTCAACTCTTTTATGGAGACGTTTTACACCATTGCTATTGACAATCTGCAAAGAAATGCAGAGGCCAGGCCACCTGATGTAAGTTGGTGTTCAAAATGACTGTCAGATTTAACAGGAGGGAAGTATTGTCCGAGTGTGTCAATGATGTGTTGCTACTTCAAAAGACAGATGGTCATCTCAAACCCTTCTCTTCAAAACCAAACTCAAAGCCTACAGTATCCCACTGGACACGCTACTGGACAATGGGTTATCATTGTAGTTTGAATGTGAGAGTATGATCAACACAAGCATTTGTGTATTGGTTGGGTATGCATCAAAGAAATAAAGTACAGCCATGCATTGTCGTCGTCGAGTAGCGATGCAGTCTCTTATAACATAATAAAGTAAATAAATAATAATTTTGCATTGCATTGCATGTTCCATCAAATGTAACACATACCTCAGCACATGGAAATTCAGTAGCTGATTGAAAAAAAGATATATCAGGACATAGTCTTCGAACATCTTTGTCAATTTGTAACAGTACTTCGTTGTCTTTAAAATATGTGCTCCAGGAACTGTCTGGGCTGATATTTAATGGATGGTCTGTGGGGCCCCCTGGCGATACTATGATTTCATCTGAAATGTAAAAAAATAACACTATCAGATCTCTTTTAAAAATAATCTGTTTCAGTATGTTGCAACTCATTTTTGTCTTCTAACTTTCTGGATGGATTTCCTCTAACTTTATAATGGATACAAATTGACCATGTTCCTGTATGTTATAAGATCATTATACAGGGTGATTTGTTATGTGACATATTTCCGCTAATGGCGTGTAGATAAACTCAAATGCAATCATTTAAGCCATGTGAAGCTCTATCCAAAATTCAACGGCTTTCGAGATATTTGATTTGATTGAATTTGAAGAAAAGTGCCATAATTAAAAAACCATTTTATACAATTAGATTTTTCCATAATTTTGGCGTTCTTGACATTTTTAGTTTCAATAATAAATCAAAATAATGCATAAAACTACAAAAGTTTTGGTATTATAGCCTTATAGGTAAAATTTTCTGATTTTTTTTACTCACTTTGACACAAGAGACTGCTTTTTATTGAAAAAAAGTCTAATAAATTAAGTGTGCAAAATAAGTTAAAACTTCCTTATTTATCTAGCTTTCTAATGAGGTATAAGACAATATGAATAAATTTGTTTAAGTCTGCATAAACATAAAAAATGTTTGAGTGTCAGTATGATTCAGAACTGAATTTACATACAAGGGACATTCATGTCCTTACTCCGTCAAAACATGCCAAAGTATTCAATATCCTTGTATGAAAACTCTGTCTTGAATTACACCAAACTCAACATTTCTTATGTTTATCTAGATTTGTAAAACTTTTAATTGTATTATTTTATTCCTCATTAGAAAGCTGAATAAATAAGGAAGTTTTTAACATATTTTGCACATTAAATTTATTAGACTTTTTTTAAATAAACAACAATTTGTAAGAATGTGAGTAAAAATATTCAGAAATTTTTAATTCTAAGGCTATAATATCAATACTTTTGTAGTTTTTATGCATTTTTTGATTTATTATTGAAGCTACAAATGTCAAGTACTCCAAAATAATAAAAATCCCAATGTTATTCCTTTTTCTGAGTCTACCATGTATCATATGTGGTTCAAATTGTAATTTTAAATAAAGGCAATCTTGTCACTTTTATGGCAAAATTTCCGAAGGGTTAAATAAATGCCAAAATTTGTAAAAAACAGACTTCAAAAGTTGTAGTGCGTTAGGTGTGAGATTGTCGCTCCAAAAACTTTTTAATGGTGGTATAATACTTTTTATTAAATTAAACCATTTCCTAGTGCAATTTATTTCTTAAAATATTAGAATATATAAAAGGTAAGTTTTAACAATAAATATATAAGTTATACCCCTCTTTAGTTTCTATTCACCCCAACAGCGGGGTGTATAGAATACTGTAACTTTTTTAATAATTTAAAGAAAAACAATTCTTGTAAATTAATAATAAACAGCTGTATTATAAAGTTAATGATCTCGGACAATATAATTAACCAAAAACTGGTTCTGTGAAAACTGATTAAGTATAAAACAAAGATTGTGGCTATTCACCCCGTTCTACGGTACATACATATTAAAAAATTGTACTTCTTACCTATGAATTGTCTGTACAACTGCCGCTTTTTAAGTAAAGTTGTTTCTCTGGCAGATTTTTCATGTGGAATATAATGTAATAAAATTTTCCATACTAGAGAGCGCAGCCCTTTGTCATCAGGTATACCTGATTGGTAAAGAATACAACTAAATTTATAGTCATATCAGCCATCTTAACAGAATTGCTCCTAGAATAAAGGTTGAATGGGACTGTCGGGACACCTTTTAACCTTTAATGAGAATGCTATTGTAGTCTGTTTGTCATCATTCTTGCTTAGTATTTGTTATAGACATTACAATAGCTAGGCATTGGAAATCATCAAGTTAAGTCCATTAATTGTTTAACTGTTACTGAAAAAATAACTGCTAATCATTGAGTTTTTAAAAGTAATAAGATTTGTTTGTTAATATCAATGTTTTGAAAGCCTGCTTTGTTGTAATGGTGACTCTTAGTCTTGGACCTAACGGGTCATAACAGAGAGCGCTCAATTTAGTTCATAGTCCAATGATGAACTTGTTTGCTATTAGTTCAATTTAGTTCTTTTTTTGAAATAATTTAGAAAGAACAATAAATAAAGAAAAAACCACAGAGTCGTTACTGGTCATAGAACTACATACTAGATGTTATTATAAGTCTCTAGGTCAAGAAATAAATATTATCTCTAATATTTTTAATTATCAATTTAAAAATGTTACAGTCAAAAAATCCCATCTCACTTATTTACCCCCTAAATCTGGGGGAATTACCCCTAAGTTGGGAGTGCCACTGTATAGTAAAATGGACGCTAAAAAATAAAAGAACTAGAGAACTAAGAGCATGACTATCAATGAACTAGTTCACATAGGTCACCAAAAAGAGTGCTCTTCTCACCTAGTTCGTTCACGAACTACCCAAGACTAGTGACCATGCCAGTCCACAAAATAAGGTCTTGAGTTTGTATTTGATTAAAAGATTTATAGCAAAAAAATGGTATACATGATTTTGGAAACATTTTTGAAATTTAAGTAATTAACGGATTTAATATAATGTAATTAACGGAGATAACTAGTCTTGGACCATAGTAGTACAATTTAAGTTCCTTTGACATTAATTTACTTAACTCATTCAAAACACAGCTAGTAGTACACCTAATTGTAAACTTACCATTAAAGGCTAGGTTTTGTAATTGTCCAATATTTACAACATCAAGTTCAAGAGCATCTTCAAAAGCTTTTATCCTGTGAATTTTTCATGAATAAACTTAATACAGAAAAAAATATGGGGAAACCATAAACTATCTAGAAGATTTTATATATATTTTTTTAGGAAATAATTAAAATGAGAGCGGGTAATAGGTAGTTTCCAAACAAAACAGTGGATTCTCTTGTTATTGCATTTTTAATTACAACTTATAATTCTGACCATACCTCGCTTTATGTAAACTCATTCTGATGTATATATTGTCACATTAATTTTCAAAACTCTAGGCAATATTAATAATAAATATTATATTAGCAATATTTATTTTCGTAAATATCCTGAATATCCTTATCTAATATCTGATTCTGATCTGTCTGTCTGACTCTGACTGAAGTGATTTGGTTTGGTCACCTACCTACTGTCAATTTGATTGATTGATTTGTCACTTTGTCTACGTTGAAGTACGTTGCATCAATTTGCAGCATGGAGCATAGATAGAAGGAGTGTTATGATACCGTAAGCTATAAACAATAGTTCCAAAACCTTCCAGAATGGCGCTGTTGTAATCGGAGGTATGGTATGAACGTAGCAATTTATTAGGAATTGTAAACAAATGAATTAGATGACGCTGGTGTAGACCTAGGTATGGTATGAATGTAGCAAGTTAGCAACGAATTGAAGTACGCCGAGTTAAAAAAAATATTATTGACGACTAAAGTTATTACTTGTTGAAAATTTCAACTACTTGCGTAGTACAAAATAATGCTTTAAATATAAACTTAAAGAGTTAGGTATTTTCAGATATTCAAAATTTGGCGCTTCCTTTAAAATTTATACCTCGTGCGGAAGTGGCGCCACCCTAGTTTAGTGCATTTCGACGGACACTTTTTCATAATTAATCAAATGTTCCTCCTTAGCTTTATTCTCCATGATTTGCAGGCATTGATGTCTCGCAGGAGATTACCGAGCTCGTGCCGCCCGTGACTGTAGTGCCTGAGAAAGAGCACCGCGGAGACATTGTTTTACCGGGTCCCAGTTCTTCCGATAGCGCTCTGACAGTGGATCGTCCCAGGCGTCTGAGGAGGCCGGTGAAACGTTTCGAATTTGATTAAATCAAATCATTTGTTAATTGCTTTCGAACCAACTTATAGTAGAGAATATTTTTTATATATATTTTAAATATAGCTTGTATTAGTTTCATTTCTGGGTCTAAATTTAGTGGCAGGGTGTGACATATTCTTAAAAAGAAGATTTGTTTTCTTGGCGTCTGTCATTCATCTTCCCATTTCCCTTTTTGTGTTAATGTTCTTCTTTCTAAATAATTAATATACGGATATATAACTACATTTGAAGCTTATTATTTCCAGCCCTTTTCAATATATAAATAACTATATAATAAAATCAGTTGGAAAAATAATCGAATTTTAAAGTATCATATTTTATAAATGTTATTCTTGGGGGCATTGGATTGGAGAATACGTTAATACAAGAATACGCTTTTAATTAATCTTTTAATATACAAAATTAATTGTGATACACTTCTCAAAAAGTTAACTACGGTAGTAATCCTACCAATAAGGGAGGATTTAGTTCAGATAAATGCCACCAGATGGCACAGTTGTCGCCATGCACGGTTCCTATACCTGCCGATCTAGGTACCGAATAAGAGTGGCAGGTGGCTCGCTGTTAGCACACATCTGCCGCGAAAACAGAAATGCGAAACCGGAACGCTAGTTCCGCGGCGAAACGTATTCTCGCGTTCCGCGAAATGAGGAGGAGAACCGAAGCGAGTGTTCTTATAAAATTCGAAGCAAATTTGTTTTGTATTATATATATCCATTTGTAGTCTGGATGACTAAGTAAATATAAAATTGGCCTATTTCTGACCTCTCGGATAAGCTTTTCTGTAAATTTGAACAGGCAGTTCCGCGAATGTTTCGCCCGTCTTACAACGGACGGACAAACGGTGGCGAAACTTCAGCGGTTTCGCTACCTACTTCAATTTCGCGGGGGAGTATGCTAACAGCGTTAGATCTAAAATACACTAGCGGAATCTCTGAGCGAGATCCATTTCTATAACTTACATAATTATAACTCTCATATAGCTGGATTTAAAAACTCAAAACGATATTACGAAATCTCGTTACAAATAAACAAAATTAAAATCAGTGAACGAGAAAGCTAACGAATAAAATATAATCTGTACATAAGTAGGTAGATATAATAAAATCGTGATCTTAATAAAATTAAACAACAAAAGCCAACGGGATGGCCAATTGCGTAATTTGCGATGTACTTAGATATGCTATGTGTGTGTGAGCCGCCGTGCGGCTTGCCGTGTTGAAAATTAACTATCAAATACCGCCTTTTTCATCTCTGTAGAACATTTAGAAACTGAAATTATTTTGTGGACGCCAACAAAAATTTAATTCAAAATTCAAGTGGCTGCAATTTCAAATGAAGGGGAGTTACGTTACAGACTCACGACGCGGTTTTTATCCGCGCCCGTTGCGGTGGCGGAACAGCAGCTTTTTTTTCCAAACTCACGAAACTTCGAGCCGTCTCCGGAGTTCTGTGCGATTCCGCAGCCGCCGCAGCCGCTGCTCGTAAACTTTGCGGACGATTATCGCAAGGCGGGCGGTTGCAGAACGAGAGGTAAATATTAGCGAAATTAGTTTAACGCACAGTGCGTGGGCGGAAATCGCCGAGGCTGCGGGTGACTGCGTGAACCGCTTGTATGCGGACAACGCTGGTGCAAAACTGTGCTTTATTATTACACGAGCCCGCAACCGCAGCGGTCGCGAGTAAAAACCGTATCGTGAGTTCTTAGTACAGACAAATTTGTTTTTATCCATAACCTTTATTTAGAAAATTCTAATAAACAAAGAAGCACTAAGTCGATAAATAAAATAATGATACTTAATACAGATATCACACCCATGTTCATTGTTTCTTTTATATAGTAATCTGAATAAAACTGGGTGAAGGCCAAAATGGAACATATCAAATTTAAAAGTATGCCTCCGATTAGATAATAAGCAACAATGTACTTGTTGGTGTCTAGGTGCAAGCCGACTTCGAGCAGAAAACCCAAAGTAACAATTGTGAACCCTCCATACACTCCAGTTAGAATGAACTGTTCGATAGATGTTAAGTCCTTACACTCCGAATTGAAGAATAGACCGAGGAACATCATAATAAGAGATAGAGCTCTTAGACACATTTGCACAACTTCGTAGGTCATTACAACAGACTTGAGAAGGAATAATCATTTAAAATGGGTAGGAGGAAGGTACTTAAAAATCTAATTTAAGTCAAATGTTTGAATGAAGTTATGATTTTTTTATGTGACATTTATCAAAGATGAAGACAGAATTTAGGTACGCGACAAAAGTTGGAGAAATTATAAAGCTTTGGTTTTGACGATAGAATATACAGCAATAAAAAAACGTCGAAAGAATGAAATAATTATTAATTTATAAATTTAGTCTATTAAAATCATATTTTTATCTCGCATCACGGACATACAGTGTTGTACTCTATGGACATACCCACGTTTTTGATTGTTGTGAGGTTTTGTGTTTTTCAATTTTTCAATGATGTTTTCAATATTTTCTTTGCTATTAAAGTGAGCTCTTCAAAGTTTTTGTTGTTATGTTATTTTTTTACATAATTTTTCATACATTATTATTACGGATTCTTTGTGAATCTAGTTCACCAAAAAATGAAACAGCGAAAAAGAGTGATGACTATTGTACGCATCCCGATTGTCCCTTGAAGAACCAACACACAATGTGTGTGGCTGCAAACAAGCAGAGTCCGAGGCTATTTGCTTCCGGAATGACGACATGGATGCGTTATCAGATTTTATTATTACACAACAGGCACAGGGATAATATCGCGATGGGGCTTGAAGCAGGTCAGCCTCCGGCTACAAATATGCGCAAGATGTATTGGGATTACGAGCTAGAAAAAATGGCTGATGTTTGGGCTAGACAGTGTCAAAAGCGACATGATGAGTGTAGGAATACAATAAGATTTAACGTTTTACAAAACATGGACGTGCGTCCAGTGGTACCCCGCGTCACTGAAGCTCAATTATTGGCAGATACGGTCGGCGCGTGGTTTTCAGGATCAAGGACTTTGATACCAGAAAATGTATGGTTTTATAGGCTCAGTAATTGCAGCGCTCCCGGCGGATGTAATGCACATTGGTATTCAGCTGCAGCGTGGGCTTCTACCTGGCGCTTAGGATGTTCACAGGCGTTATGCACCGCCAGACAACGCTCCTGTGCCCCCTACAGAAAACGACGACAGATGCCAGTTGTTTTTGAGGAGAAAACGAACAATATTTCATCTATAACTGAAAATTTGTTGCGTAGAATTAAATATGCCACACCGGCAAAAAGTATCCGCTTTGAAGATTTTGCAACTACGGTGACGAATTTTAATAACGAGTCGCCGTTACATCGAGGCTTACATTTAAGAAAGAGCCAACTCAACCGTAAGGAATTAAAGATGGTGGCGTTCACTTTCTGTAACTATGGGCCGGCGGGAAATATTGTCGGTTTTCCAATATACGAGGCGGGCCCGACTTGCAGTAACTGTCCGCAGGGCACGCAATGCGGCGATCACACTCACAGGGGCTTGTGCTCCGTACTCGGCGATCCAGACGCGCGTAATCCTAAATGAAGTGAAATCCTTTTTATGTTGTATTTGTCCGTTTATTATACTAATTAGTCATATTTTATTTGTTTATCTTCTCCTCCCAAGCCGGCAACGCAGTGATGATGGCACCAATTGGACCGATGACTCCGATTAGCTAAACAACTAAATAAATGAATTCTTAACACTACATACCAAGTAGTGTATATGAAGTAATCAAATTTAAATAAAAAGAAATTATCGTATTTAAAGTATTAGATTTAATGTAATTAAGTTATTTATGAATTTAATTTGTTAGTTTTATTTACTTAATATTTGCATACCTAAAAATGGTAAATATAGATTGATCTAAATAATTTGTAACAACTTAATATGTACCTTGTGCAAATAAACGTTTTGTCTTTCTTTGTCTTTAAATGTAATGTATTCGTCCAGTACCCGTACAGATAGATTCGTCCTTTTTGAAAAACCAATATGAGATTGCCTAGCCAGGAATCGAACCCGTTGATTTTGAAAAAAAATATCACACATTTCTTTCCAGAATTTGTCCCTTATTAGTGACATTATCGAGTGGTGTAAAAATACAGGTGATGTATGCAGCAGCAGAATGACGCAATTTCATCATAATTGAAATTGTATTTACACAGTAGGTATAACCTCCGCCGAGGGAAAAAATTGAAATAACTGGCAGTTGTATGTAAATGACATATAGTTTGTATTGTCACCGTGCCCTGCCAACTTAAATTACGCTTTCAAAAGTGTCTCATATTTATGAAATTAAAATCTATCTCACACAGGAAGCGTTAGCTTTACATTACCTACTGTTATTAACTATTCATTTTTATTTACAGTAAATTTCTCAGTTTACAAATATGCTTTCCGCTGCGAAAGTGCGTATCCATGGGATGCAAGATGAAAACTGGATTATCAAGGATAAAATAAATCAATACAGAGGGCTGATAAAGTTGTACGGTGAGAAATATTCACTGTATACACTTAGGTGGTTGGTTATATGGTGTAGGTGTCGTATGAAACGTAGGCATCTTTACTTTTAGTAGAAATCAATCGTAAATCGTTGTAATAAATTATATATACATTGTTTGTTACAAATTATATGGGAGAAGTAGAATGAAGAAGCCAGGTTTGGAAAGAGCCACTTGAATTATTTCAGTAGTGTACGAACGAGTTTGGTTGCAAATAATGCAAGTAGTTCTTTCAAATCCTGGCTCCTTCGTGCCACTTTTCCCCTATATAAAAAATATATATTTTAGACTGCATATTTATACGAATTTCTTAAATACCAGTAAATTCAAAATGAATATTTGCACGCCAGTTGCACTGGTAAAATATGCCTGTTCCTTTGCCACTCTTCTGTACCACCTTATATGTATATTCGTATATTTAAGCAAATAAATGTATCATTTCATTTAATTTAATATCATATCATTTCGTGACCAGAGACCCATACCGGCATACGGTACCCAATACTTATAAAAGGGTTTCAGCCAAACATTCCAATAAAAATAATATACAGCAGAAGACGAATCTAGATTAGGTTAAATTATATTTTTCTAAAGTAACTTATTTCCTCAAATGTTACTTATTTGTAAAACTTTAATAACGTTGTTTAGAACGCGACCGTAAGATACACGAGGGTGACTTGGCGAAGCAAAAAAAGCGGTACTCGCGGGATATTCGGCAGCTCAGGAAAGATATTACGACGAGACGCGTGGAGCTCGGCGTAGCGGTGTATGGAGATAAGCAATTTTTAAGGAATGCCTTTCAAGAACATCGTCGTTTACAACTTACATATATGAATAGTCAAGCGGATGTTAGTAGTTTAAAATTTTATATTAATTTTTTGTTGAATTGTTGCCTGTTCCAAAAGATATCAGTACCCTTACAGCTACAGCTTACTACACATTGTAATAACCAAAATAGAGGTAAAAGATTTTTAGAAGAGTTAAAATTAATAAAGCCTTAGATATATCATCATAAAAATTGCTTTATTTTTTATTTCATTTTCATTCTCTTTTAATGTTTTATAATATTAGTGAATCGTATCGGCCGTAATGCACTGTAAAATTTCGAACTCATATTATTCCGTAGGTATTAAATATCTGCTAGTATTACATAATTATAATGTTTCGCGACAAGGAGATGTCTCTGTGGAACGCCTTGTAGTTCAAGGAAAGCTGGAAGGCACTGGACAACGCGGTAGGTCACCGATGCGCGTGAGCGACAAAATGATTCAAGCTGCTATTAATAGTCCTCTCTATGAGTGCACAAGGAAAGCGGCAGTTCGGAAAGAGTGGCGACGAGTAGTAAAGCGTGCTAAAAACCTTCAACAGACGACCACGATCACTCTGACAAAAGTGTAGCGACTTAGAAGAAGAATCGAATGCTTAATTAATTTTAACTCTTCTAAAAATTTTGTAACCTCTATTTGGGTTATTACACTGTGCGAATCCTGTGTAGTAAGTTGTATTATTTACGAGTACAAGTACGTATCTATGTGTAGTAGAGGCATTGCTAAAACTCAGACTAAGGGTACCTACTGTTATGTGCTACGCGAAGTTCTACGAAGCGTAGCCTAAGGGATGACTTACTGAGAAGTAGATGCTGTGTTATATTGGTACGCTAACATTATTCGAATATTATTATTATACTCGTATATTATTAACTGACCCCATAAAAGTTGTTTTGCCATATAAGTTATCGACCGTTAAAAATCGTCTATTTATTAAATATAGGGGTTGGTGATAGAAACGTGAAAGTTTAGGGTTGTATGTATTTTTAATGCCACATTATAAAAAAAAAATTGTCCACTAAATAAAATAAAAATGTTAGGTGTTGACAACCCTTATCACTTAGGGATATGAAAAATAGACAGTAGCCGATTCTCAGACCTACTGAATATGCATATAAAATTTCATAAAAATGGATCAAGCACTTTCGGAGGTATATGGTAACTAAAACGGTGAAATGAGAATTTTATATGATTACTTTATATTATTTAAAAATGGTGTTTGTTGTCTATCTCAATTTTGAATTTTTTAGTTTTTATTGATTGTATTGCTTTTAAAACGCATAATCAACATCATCAATTATATATTATAATAAACTAGCTGACCCGGCAGGCTTCGCTCTGCCAATTAAGTTGACTAATACCCAAAGTTTTTTTGAGTCACAAACTTTTACCACCAAGTCCGTTGCGAAAATCACGCTCCCGCCGGCGCCGCCCCGGCCGGCCGGTACCGCCGCAAACGCTACGTCCCGTAATTTTGAAATGTGTATCTTATATCTTCGAAAATATTCATTTAAATCATAATTATGCTGTAAAGTGCCATGTAGATCTATATTAAATCAACAATGTATTTAAGGTATTTAATTGGAAAAGGATTAATGCTGTATTGGTTAAAATCGCTTCGAAAATTAGCCATTATTTGTCGTAAAAAGTAAAAATTACAAAAAAAAATTTGTGGGATATGCATAAGAGATAGACATATACCATCCCGGAGTTTTTTGTACACCTTTTTAATGTGTACAATACTTAGTACATTATTTAGATAAATCTCGTAGCGTTCAGCCTGCGTTTGCAATGTAAGCGATGCAACGCAGCGAAGATGCAAAGCGACAAAGGTCTACATATTTTTCACAGATAATAAAAAACAATATTACCATGTTTAAAATTGAATAAAAATCAGGCCGATTAGACAATCCTGCCCTTAAAATATTATTTTGAGAATGTAAACATAGGTACATTTTTAACAATAAATTTAAAAGTTTTAATAGCGAGTGCATCCACTTAACAACAGGCCTACATGAGGCCTACTTACTTTACCTTATAAATCTTTCGTTTTAATATTATCGTAGAAGTAAGACAAGTACATATAGAAGTAGAAAGTTTTGATAAATATTATAGTCGAATTTCGACTACTGGGCGACCACTAGTTAAGAATAAACGATTGTGAATCGTCAACTATGAATCTAGATATTAAATAAATTACATTATGTTTGCAGAGAGTCTTGGAGAGTATCCATCAAGAAAATTTTAACAAACGCAAGAAACTAGATAGAATTAGGTATACGAAAAAGAAAAAGATGGAAAAATTTCGATTGACCCAGGTAATGCAACGCTAATAATTTAAATAATGTTTTGCAGAAGTAGTTCTTTCTAGAAATTTCGTTCGTTCTTATTTAGAACTATTATCATAATATTATGATTGTCAGTTATATTTAGAAATAAACGTAATAAGTTCTTTGTTTGATCTTGTTTTACGTCAAAACTCAGCGATTGTTCGACATGATTTTTTGTGTGGAGATAGTCGGAGTCGGATGCTTTTTGACTTCAAAAAAAGAGGTTATCAATTCGACACGTATGTATGTAATATTAACGGAACTGCCAATATTTACATAATTATGTTGGTCTATTACGGCTTCCAAACAAGTATACCAAATTTTACAGGTGTATCGGCATAGTTCTTTTTTGTTTGTTTGCTTTGCACTTAGGGAACGGTGCAAGTTTCATCAATGTCGGCTCAGTAGCTACGAAAACTTATTAGTTTTCGTAACTATGTATTTCATCAAATGTAAGCCACTGCAATAATGCTTCTAATTGATCAATTAAGGCGCACATCACAGCTGTGTGGCGCACATGTATAGTACTATTTAAAATTTGCCACACTTTTAGTTATTTAACTGAGGTTCGAGGTATAGGAAAGTAAGATGAATATTCACTAAATTTAAATAAGTGATTAAAAAGTAAATTTCAGTTGGAATCCGCTGAGCTTCGAGATCGATTGTTGTATGAGGTAGGAGGAAAGTTACCCGCTGAAAAGAAGGAGCAAGCAGTCGCCAATTATGTCCAACGAGCCAATATCAAGAAGAATGCTGCACTTGCCATTAAAGTTATGTACAAGAAAATTCTGGACATACTCAAAAAGGTAGGCTTTAATACGCACCAACAAAATAGGCACATAAAGTTATCCTATCTGCCTACATATCTCAGGCAAACTAGTTGATCATGAAAATATAAATCTTGATTTATTTGTGTGGTATAATTGTGAAATCAATAAGCGTTTTTACACGCTTTTTTAATGAATTGTGCTATGTGTAGCAGAATACATATCGTTCAATATATAGGAGATACTTTTTAGATTTAAACATAATATCAGTCCTCATCAGTAGCTACCTATCCACATATAACCTCAGGTAGAACTTCTACCCTATTGTAGTTAGAAATAGAAGTCTATGGGCTCCAGTGACAACAACAGGTGGCCTGCATACCCGTTTGATACTTAGATAAAAGAAGAATAATTTTTACCGACTTCAAACAAGGAGGTTCTCAATTCGACACGTATGTACGGATGTAATATTCTCAGAACTGGACAATTTTGTTTGTATGTATGTATGTATGTATGTATGTATGTATGTATGTAGATATGTTTGTCCCCGCATATCTCCGAAACGAATTGATGGATCGTGTTTGTTCTTTTTTTGTTTGTGTGAATTTTGTTCAACTTAGGGAATGGTAAAAGTTTCATCATAATCGGTCCAGTAGATATGGACTTAAAACTAAAAATTCTGAAAAATATATTTTTTTAAATAACGCTTCACACTGAACTCATAGTCCCACACTAGGATTCCCTGTGTCGTGGGTGCCATGGACAAACACAAGACAAGAACACAACACACCCAAACCAGAAACAGAAATTCAAATTCATCATTCAAATCTCTGCTCTGCTGGGCATCGAACCCAGGACCTTCCGCGCAGCGCACCGGTCTTAATCATTGCGCCACTTAGTTCGTAAAAATAACAATTAAAAAAAGTAAACCGACATCAAAAAAGTATGAAATAAAATTTGTTACATACTTCGGGCCTACTATTTTTTGAGGTTGGTACCAAAATTTAATAATAGAAACAAAATACTTGATTCTAAAGACACCAACCTCAAAACATAATAGGCCTAAAGTATGTAAAAAAATTATTTCATACTTTTTTGATGTCGGTTTAATTTTTTTATTAAATTATTTTTTTTGATATAGCGATTCATGCTTAGGATTCTTCGTATTTCACGGTCGTATTGGAAGCGCTCAAGTTGGACTGCCGAGCTCAAGGCAAGTGTTTGATGGGCGCCACTGAAATGGGGCAACTGGCAATGGAGTACCTGGATGATAGGAAGTTTGAATTTAGCAAGCTGGAGAAGGAGATAAAAGCCAACATGAAGGAGAGAGAGAGGGCACTCAAGCTCGTCCGCAGAGAGGTCGCGTACTTGACGGACTCCTTTCCGAATTTGATACGAAAAGAGGTAAGGTTGCTGAATATTAAATTAATGCAAACAATATACTCGATACAATAGACAATAACCTCAAAAATAGTAAGCCTAGAGTACTTAAGTATGTAAAATATTTCATGGTTTTTTTTTAAGTTACTTTATTTCTTTAAAATATTTTTTACCATCATTGTGTTGGTGTTCGTGTGGTAAAATAACGAAAGGGTAGGTTGTAAGTGGCAGACTTGCTAATTGTTTTAACTTAAAATTAAATGTTTGATACTCTAAATACATCTTACCTATAGGAAGCTGCCAATTTGGATGACTTGTACGAAGATGAAGACGCTGGCAGCCACCATTCGGTACATTGGGAACTGGAAGAGGTTATGGGAATATGCAAGCGTCTGCAAAAAGCTACTCTAGTGTCTTCTTTTGATCAAATAATTTTAAGGTAAGTAAATAAATGAAGCGCGCGTAGCTCCGTTGCTTGAGTAGATCGCAAGCGATCGAAAAAATTAAGCAACGTCGGGCGCGGCCACTGGATGGCTTGTGGCAAATTATATAGGTACACACTTCCGTGCTTTCGGTTGTTATCGATACGATAGCAGTCGTTGAATGTGAATCTTGTCGGAGGTTTGACAACATAGGTACCTACTATCATTAACATTGCCTATCTGTGGTTTTAGGCTTTGATTTTTTGTTTCGTTAGTGTTCTTTATTTTCTTCTGTATTGGAAATATAGAATCATAGGATCGTAAGAGAATTAAGTAACCAATCTTATCCCGTCTTCTTTTTGTAATTTGTGACGGAAATATAAGTTAGACACAGAATTGTTAAGATCAAATAGTCACAAAGTAAAAACTGACTTCTACGAATATTTCTCATTTTTTACCCGACTACGGCGAACCAAAAAGGAGGGTTATGATTTTGACCTGAATGTATGTGTATTCATCTGTTCCCTCATAACTTCTAAACTAGTTATCATAATTCGACAAATGAAGCGTCGTTGGAAGCTTCTTGATTGTCCGCTGGGTATAGGCTACATGATGTCGTGTTAAATTGACTACAGCGCCCTCTAGGGGATTTAAAGTAAAGAAATAAATTTTCTATCGCAGTGATTGTGTTCAATTAGTGTTTAGAAGTTTGTGTAATTTCCAGGTTGAAGGAGCAGACCTATCAGACGGAGCGTCTCATGATGCAGCTAAATCTAAACGGGGCAAAGCGGGACGCACTCATAGAGGACCGCAAACACGCCATCTTGATGCTTGATTCCTTAAAGAACGTCGGACAGGAGAGGACGGCAGCGTGAGTGCAATCTATTCTTTAGGATATCCTTCCTTCCTTTCTTTCAGCCCTGCGTAGTCCACTGCTGGACGTGGGCCTCACGTTATCCGCCCGGACCTGGACCCTTTGAATCTTTATGATATGAACCCTGCAAATTGTTAATGCGCTGTAACTTTTTCACATTAACGTCATTTCACGAAATCAAGAACAAAAACAGGGTTTGCATCTAAATATTTTACATTGGTAACTAAATACTTATTTCAAATTGGGTATTAATTATAAAAAGAATGCATAAAAATGCAGCCCTGGTCACAGAAACGGCGGCCAGACGCATTAGTAATTTGTGGAGGGTCGTCACGGTACGACCGACCGTGGCGACACAACGCTCCACATGCCAGTGGCTTTGCGTGGGGGGCTCGTTTTCGCCGAGCCTTAATTGATTTTTTGTTCCAAAAGGCTATGTTGCAAGTAATAACAACAAACAATCTTCTGAAATTATTTGCATGCATGCAAAATTTATTAAACTTCCGTCAATTTTTAAGGACCACTCGAGCTGTACCTACCTTGTGTTAAAGTGATACAATTACTGGCTACTTAAGTAAAAGTAAGCGCTCGCTACTTATAACTTACATATTGGTTAATGAAACCGGTATTCTGAGTTGTTTTCAAAAAATTCAACTTTTTATGCTTTGTATTACATTACAATATTTTTATACAGATAATTTAGGAATACTGAGATGAATCTACGAAAATAGGAGAAAATATCTCTCAGCTATCTGTATTCATTTGTTAACTTTATATTTTATACTTTGGACAGATATGTACAAGAGAAAAAGCAACTCCGTGATGAGCTCGAGGCAGAAGAAAAGGAAGATAGAAGGCTCACAAAGGCACTGGATGAAAAAGGACAGCTCATTATAGAGATGAAGACCTCTTTGCAGCAAATAAACCAACTGCTCTCCAGTGTTGGCAAGTCGCATTTAACATTTTTATAATTCAAAATAATATTCCCTTGTTTATAAATTGTTTTAATTGCTTGCAGTGATAATGTATACACAGCACACAGCACACAGAACAAAATGACACAAACACAATTAATATTGGTCTGAAGGTATAAGTGTTACTTACATGTATTTATTTATTGATCTTTAAGCTTTTATTCACATCTAGCATTTTGCCCGCGACTTCGTCCGCGTGAAATTGGTTAAAAATTGCAAGGAATTGTTATTTTTCAACTGGACCATTTTTTATATTCTGTATTAAAATACAAATAAAAAAAGGTCCTATGATTTTTCACGATAAACTTAATATTTTTAGAGATATGAATTTTTTAAGTTTCGAAAAATCTCAAATTTGGGTACTTTTGACCCATGAAAAATATGTAAATAATAATTATATTTTTTTAATTCTTTATACAATAGTTAATGATAAATAATTATTCTTAATGAATATTACAAAAAACTTCATTGTTTATACCTGATTTTTAATAGTTAATTTCGCGCGCTCACAAGTATGCGTAATGCGTAATATAATATTACGTATAGTAAATGTAACAAAAATGTGTAATAGAAATAGTTTGTTTGTAAACAAGTACGTAGAATGAATTCCTTTGACCACCACAGGCGCCACAGTTGAAACGTACAAATTTCAGTCGGCACGTAACCATTGCACCCTGATTTTTGTAACGTATTTACAGATTTGGTATTGCGATTTACTTGGCCTTTGACGTTTTGAAACTGGTTGAAAACTGTCTAATTTATTCTATTTTTTCGTTTCACTTGTTTTTAACCCCCGATGCAAAAGGAGGGTGTTATAAGTTTAACGTGTCTGTTTGTCTGTCTGTCTGCATTGTCTGTGGCACTGTAGCTCGCGAACGGATGAAGCGATTTCAATTGAGTTTTTTTGTATAAAAGGTGAGTTACGGCAAAGTGTTCTTAGACATGTTTGATGAAAAATCGGTTGAGTCATTTAAAAGTTGTGGGGGGTGAAAGTGGCAAAGAATAACCGAATGTCTGCAAATATAATCGAGTGGGGTCTCAAATGAAAGCGCATCACGTGCACATTACAAAATAATATGTTCAATGAAAATCGGTTGAGCCCTGAAAAAACTGTGGGAGTAAAAGTGGGGAAAATACCCAACATCTGCAAATTAATATTTTTTTATTTTTTTTATTTAATATTATTTATGGTTTGTACTAATATACCTACATACGTGAAAGGTTTCATACACAGAAGTGGTTGAGTTTACCGTGTAACTGAGGCCCTAGTACAAATAAAATATTTTTTCTTCATTAATCATGAAGCGCCATGTTTCATTAAATCTCATTCCTTCTTCATACAAATTGTAAGGATGTACTGAAGGTGCTCTAAATCTGTGCGGTTATATATTTAATGGATTAGTTTCTCGAGTGTTTGGCTCTCGTTGTTAGGTGAAGTCAAGTTTATCTCGACCACAATCTATTGAAATGGACTAGCGCAGAACATAATATGGGAACTACGGACATTCGGAACGGAATATTATTATTACAACGACTCACATTTGAATTGCTCGGAAATACCCATCAGTCGCCGTACTAGCCTGTAATCTTCATAGGTCATTTACTCATAGGATTGCATTAGTTTATCGCTCATACGATACCTATTTGTAGGTCTACTTTTATTTGGCCCACTTTTGGACACGGGTTCCTACAACAGAGGAAGCCTTGAAGCATACTTCACCACACTGCTCCAATGCGGGTTGATGGAAAAGGGGCAAGTGGCCGTCACAAGACCTTCGACAAGGTTTAACGAGTGCTACATTTTATCGATGACAACGGTGACCGACACACGCTGGGAGCGATCACCCAGGGAGCGCAGTGAGCGCGGCTTTTTTCGATTGCTTGCGATGTCAAGCGGCGGGGTTGTGCGCGCTCTGTACAGTAGATATATAGTACACGGTTTGTATCTACCTACCTGATGTGATGATTATGTTGACAGGTGCTGCAAACGTACCCAGGTCTTACAAAGATGCGCCAACAGCAATCCAGTACGCGTTGGACGACATGATTCAGCCAGTGCCCGAGGTGGAGGCCGATTGTAAGTATTTATTCTATTAATATCGTCTTATTTCTAAGAACAATATTTGCTTCCTCCCTTCAAATGATAGAATTAATATATATTGATAGTTACGACAATAAATTACTTAGTAGGTGGTGAAATTAGTGATCTGTAAAGTGGATATGAAAGTGCCCAAAATGCAACGGCACTCGGCGAGTGTAACCGGACACCTATTAATTTAATTGTTTGTCTTTTAATTTGAAGATTAAAGTTTTTCATTTGTTAGGTAAATATTTATACTATTTCTTTTGTGTACAATTTCGAAATTTATTTAATAATTTTCCAAGAAAGTAGGTTGAAGTACCTACCTAAGACTTAGATTCTGTAGTACCTATTCCTTTGAAGTAAACGGTCTTTTCTTGCGCTGAAAACAATTTTACAACATACCTATACGACAACGAAAACTCGGACAAGAGAAAGTTTTTATTTATTTATTTATTCATGACAAAAATACATAAGTATACAATCTTACAATCTATCTGCCAAACTGTAAAACAGTTTGTCGGCAGCAGTACCCGAGGCTTTTGTAGGTACAAGAAAAAAACAATGAACTAAATACACTAAAATCTAAAACGAAGACGAAGACATAATAAAATAAGCTTTTTTACCTATTATCTTAATATCTTAGCTAAGTAGGTACAATAGTATCCTTATATCTAAAAAAGTGGTAATGCTAGAGGGGTTTCTTAATTATGGGCATAAATAAGGATAAATAATGTTTTTTTAGTTTCTTTTTTAACAATCTAGTGCTGTTGGTATTTGAAGTGAGGTCACATGGTAAGTCATTTAAAAGTTTTGGTGTTATCCAGCGTCTTTCTCTCTCTCAAGTGCTCCTTAACTTTTGCATAACGAATAACGATAGCGCTGCCTTAAGCTGCAGTTTCCGTAGGTAGCGGCCTACGAGACAGACGCGATACATTTGTATTGTCGCGCTGGTGCTGATGCGACAATACAAATGTATGGCGCCGCTTCCAAGTCGCGCGCGTCAGGAATAGAGATGCTATCTTTAGATGTAGAGTTTAAAAGGGTCTTAGGTTAAAGTTAATTAAGTACCTAGTAGATTTGTTTTGTTTTTGGGACATTATTTGATAGTTTTATTTTTTGTATATATTTAATTTGTTAAATTAAATTTAGTGTAGAGTATTCTTAAATTCCTTTTTCTTGAATTTCTTACTTATATATTTAGTATTTATCTATTAGAAACAGTTAAACCATCGAAAATATAGATCAAGTTACGTATTTAGATATCATGTCTCATATTTTATTACAGTGACAAGCAAACTGATATCTTTCGATTGAACAGTACCACAGAATATTTCAATTTGAAATACAAGCGCTTCAGAGTTTCTGTTCACGAGTACGTAATTCACTCATGAAAGCGCTGCAGCGTTCACGGAGTAGGTATAGGTGCATATACCGGAAAATGTTCCTGAAGTACCTATGTATTGAAATGTCCGGCACGTGTAAGCTATCGATCCTTTTGAACTAAGTATGCATGCTTAGTGCTTACAAGTAGCTTCACTTTTGATTTGAAATTATTTTTGATTTTTTTAAAAGCAAAACGAAATCAAATGCGAAAAATGTCTATTAAAATGTTAAATTCTAAATGTGTATTAAATTATATTGAAAACCTTTCTAAGGCTTCGATCTCACTAAACCTACCATCAGCATCCGCCAACTATTTTAAGGTGTGAAACTTTGGTAGTCATTGAACTGAGTTTAAACATTGCAAGAGGTCTCTCCAACCGGCTTTTAGTGAGATCGCTAGTATAGTTGAATTTTGGTGCGCTACCTCTCTTCGCAAGACACAAGCCTTAGAGTTGTAGACTCTGTTGGCAGCATAACACTAGTAGCTACCTGTTATGGCATGCGCTGAAGCATTGTCGGTAGGGCAAGCTTCATACCTGCAATAGTTAGATATATAAAAATAATTGCAAACCTATTTAGAACGTATAATTCTGTACAAAGAATACTTGTCGAAATAAAAAGCAAATACTTAACAAAAACAGGGTAGCAAACCCACCGTAACTAGAAAATAAAACTCGAACGCCGCGAAGCTTTTTAAGTAAAGACAATTTTAGCTCGTCCAATGTATCGATTGATTTTGATGAACTTTGCCATTTAAAGGAACCAAAAGCGAAATTAGGCAGAAAGTCACCAGAGATAGTCTTAAGCTAAACAATGGCCTTCAGAGGGTGGAAATTTCTATCAGCGAAACATAAGATGGGATAACTACAGATCAAGCGTCCTTTTAACGTGAACTATCTCAATATTTATTTTTTAATCAATCAATAAGCCAATTTTTTGTACTTACACTGAGGCAGTCCTGTAATACGCGCACTTAAGCGTAAGTTGAGTGCAAGGCATGCGCCGAAACCAGCGGAAACCGCGGAGATAAAAAGGTAGTCTGAAATGCCACTTACTATGTACGCCGTGAAATTTCCGCCACAAGTCAACTCAATTCTATTGCGCTTTCATTCATCCCACTAAGTAAATTTCTCTAAATTTAAAATAGCAGTGTGGCAGTTTTGATGCTGAACGGAATTTTGAAATGACCGCTGCTTAATTCACCCATGGAGCCGATAACCAGGCTTCTTAATTCTACTCTATTAAGCATTTTATAAGTAATCGGCCAGGAGAAATTGCGCCTGGTTCAGGGACCTTAAAAATTTTTCGCCTGGCTCAGGACTAGCAGTCACATTAATGCAAAGCTGAGCTAATACCAATAGACCTATATTCATGATGAAATCCATCATGATCGAATATAGGTCCACCAAAAGAGTACCTACCTATAATGCCTGTTTGCTAGTCATTTATCTAAAATTTGACCAGACAGCAGTTACAGTACATAAATTGATTGATTTTCGTGTCATTCTAGTTTACAATAAATAAATAAATAAGAATGAAAACTTTAAAAAACCACGTGCATAAGTCTTCCGAGTAACTACAGCCTGTAATAAAATTTTCCTTTGATAGGATATTTAATAGAAATCATTTTCTCACAAAACGCAGTGGCGTTCTTAAATATAACTACCCACGTAGTTCCAGCTATTCGTCGAAATATCCGGCACGTGTAAACTCTATCGATCACGTTGAAGTTGAACTCTGCGGACTTAAATGTCATCGTTCAGCGATGCCACAATTCAATTACATTGCAACTTGTAAACGGAATTTCAAGACGATGAAACGGGTTTTTATTTTATTTCACTAAAAAAGGCTTTATTTAATACCTATGCCGTGTTAGTGTGGGTTTTACATTTTACAGTTTCCGAATGAGTTGAAATTTGGAAACCTTTAGTCTTGATGGAAATGCAATTATTATAATTATAGTAGATTGAATATCATCATTATCTCTGTAATGATTCATAATTTTTTTATCGTCTGAGAAAGTCGCAATTTAGTAGGATGGAAAGATTTGATTGAATTTGGTCTTCTGTATTTTTTTTTGGTTCTCTGATATGTACCTACCTAATTGTAAGTAGGTAATCCTATCCTAAAACCCGATTTAAAGTGATAAAAAATTTGTTACGTAATAATTATGTATAATTATTATGCTGTTAGCTCACAAAGCTAAGTATTCTGAACCTAACTACAGATAATATACCTACTCGTCAATTTAACGTTGTTACGCCATTTAACGCCACGCTACGGTGGTGATAACTTCAGAGCGTGTTCGAATCCGAGTGGCACGCCTCATTGATTTTCTTAAAAGTTATGTATGCTTTATAATATTAAGTAAACTTGCATGATTGAGAGTTCTTCATAATGTTCTCAAAGGCATGTGAAGTCCACCCCATGCTGGCCCTACTGGCGTAGTGGTCCTTCTCATTGTAAGAGGAGACCTATAAAATCTATGGATACTTATATACTTACATGGATCTCACAACTATTTACGGTGCAAAAACTGAGTAGCGAGACTTGGGGTTTTTTTCAAGTTATGTTTTTGATGGCATCTCATTTATTTTTGTGTTGTCAATCTAACTGTAAATGTAACTTTGTAATGTATTTGTATGGGTTTACATAGTTATTTATGCAGTTGGTGTATTTAGAAAACTGGACCGAAATTGCAATTTTTTTTTAGTTTTTCCTCGACTACACATCCTACTATACACTAAACATTAAATTGTCTTCTGTTTGTAGAAATGCCTTAGAATTTTGATGATCGGTGAGTGAATGAGTGACAATATTAAGAAACTTTGACTAAATAGTTATAATTTAAACTACTGGCGCAAATTGAATGAAATTTCAAATAATACTTACCATGCTTATACAATACCTGCCTGGCTATTAAAAATTCAGGCTCCTAGTTTTATCCACAATAGACGTATAGGGGGTTGAAAATGGCCTGAATTGCTTTGAGAAAAGGATATAAATAATATACTTAGTACGGCCGTGCCGCTTTTTTGCTCGACTTAGCGACTGCCATGCCCCTGGGTTTGGCTACTAGATACTTCACCAAGTAATTTATCTTTTTCATGTCTCTAAGAAGTTTCTTTCTTTCACACAGTTGACAAGTTAATACTGAATGCTCGGCAAAAGCTGAACGTGTTGATCCAGGCGGTGGCTAAGATGACCGTGACCACGGAAGTTCGGGACTACGCAAACCTCTTCTACCACAACATATTGGCGAGGTTCATGAGAGAAAACTATAAGGAAGAGGTCGTGGCTGAAGGAGGTAGGTTTCGAAATAATGTGGCGTCTATTAATAACGTGTTTCTTAAGGGGAAAGGAGGTCAAGCTGAACCTTACCTACTATCAAACTGAGCTGGAAGCCAGGGAAGAGCTCTTGGAAAATATAACGGTATTTATTGTGTCATTGTAAAATTACCTATGATATGATATGATACGGTCCTTGCATTGGGATGGAAAGTGGAACGTCATTTTGAAAAAAAATGTGTCCCTTCATAAAAGGGTTGACGCGTTGTTTCCTCCCCGAGCTAAAACGCTGCAACCACCCTCCCTGCAATTAGCCTGCAGATGTGCACTTTGACGAACATTACAAGTCCAATATCCTCGCTACCTCTTAACTATAGAGTTTATTTTCATGCGGTTAAATTGAATCTATATTTTAATTTAGACTTCTAGCAATCCATCGGCGAATGCAGAAGTTTTTACAAGCTTTATATTAGCTTCACCTGTATGTTTGTAAGCGACTCCTTTGGGCGCGATTTTGACCCACTTTACAACAACGGGTACAACAACGGGTAAAGACTCGTAGATTTACCCCTTTGTCAATTTGGCATGAGCCAGCCACAGTCTGATACCTACGCTTAAACTCAATTTTTAAGGAAAAAATTAAGCCCTTGGAGTAGATAAGAATGTTAATGTTACTTTTAATCTGAAGCCTTTCAAGTTTATCCGTAATATCGTGCATCAATAATATCGTCCATTACTTTATCCAGGCGAGTTTAATTTAACTTTTTGAATAGATTACCAATAAGAACTATATTTTATAGAATGATTCTTGACGCACGGGGAAGTTCCTTCTATTAACACATGCCTTAAAGAGCAGCAATTCTGCACATGTCTATCGAATTTGTCATAAATATTATTTAAAAATAATAACTTAATTATAATTATCTTCAGAAAATGCCACATTTAGCACAGGGTGTGCGGGATGGGTGAATCTCGCAATTATGTAGGTATGCCAACCAACAATCGCTGCCAGCGGCAGACTCGTAATACAGTTAAGGCGAGGCGGTCTTTAACGAAATTTGCCAGAGAGGTTGCCAGGAAGCAACAGCGATATGGTTCGCTGATTCGATCTAGACGGTAGCACCTCGTAATAAGGTTAAATATCGTAGTTTTGAACGTACATTTAGGTAAAATGTTAGCTATGTACCTAGTAAGGTAATGTTTAGTTTTGTTTAACTGATATTTACTCGAAGTGGATAAAATACCTTTTCTTTATTAGTTCGAGTTGATAGGTAAGTAGGTATCACCGGAATAATTATGTATTAAAATTGGATACTGATGTGGTTAACATCCCTACTTGGATTGAACATCATATTGTCAGTAACCCATTAATGACCCACTACAGGATCGGGTCTCCTTTCACAATGAGAGGGATGTAGGCCTTAGTCCACCATGCTGGCCTAATGCGGGTTGGTGGACAACCGGTGATTCACATGCCTTTGAGAACATTTTTTTTTGAATTCTCAGGCATGCAGGTTTCCTCACGATGTTTTCCTTCACCACAGCAGGTGATATTTAATTTTATAAAGCGCACATAACTGTGCCACTGGGCTATCACCGCTTTCATTCATCATATACATGTAGCCAATGTGGGAAAGTCCACCATAGTTTATTTTAATTTATTTTTGAGACCTCATTGTACGAGTCCTATTCTTTCTACTACGATGATATTTGGTGTACAGTTAACGTACCGTAGTTGTTATCGAAATACTTCGCCATGGAAAAAAGTTTACTCGCTTTTTTAATATGTTTTTTAGATAATAGCGTTTATCAGAGTATCTAATATTATTAAACAACAGCTATTCTTATTCATTATGTAAACTTAAATTACCTCAAAGCAATAAATACGAAGAAAAATGGCTGAAATTATTTGAGATTTCCTGAGTGCAGAGCAACGGCAGGCAAGTGTCCAAATTTTCTGATATTCCCCATTGAATTCGACATTGCGTTAAAAGACAGGTTCCTTTAAAGCAATGTCGTTATATTGGAGGTATTATAATATTTTAACTTATAACATTAGAGGTACCAATTATTATTGCCATTAATATTGTTTATTTTCCACTTATCGGCCGTTACCTACACGTTTGTCGTAATTAAGGGGATTATTTGTTCAAACCAATTTTTATTATCGTCTGTACAGTAATGAGATATAATTAATATAAACACATTATTTGTTATAATATTGACTTCTAAATAATGTTCAATATTATTCAATTACTTATACTTTTCAATTTTTTTTTAACACTTAAGTTTTTGTATTTCTGTTTTTATAGTTAGCGGGTTTCAATGAGCATGCTGATGGTAAATGTTTATTAAAATATTAATCTTAAAACCTATCTAGTAGGACATCTGAATCGGTTTGGATATCTGAATATTTGGGCTACCCAAATACTTAACGTGCAAATGAAGGTATGCGTGATGTTATAAGCAGTCTCGCCAATGGAACAACTAACGTGAAAACTCGAAGTAATAAAAATTATCTTGTTAAAAACTGATAGCGACTTAGTACGATGCAAGAGCAACATAGAAACCACGGAATAGATAAAAAAGGTGTACACAATTACACATACTTAATATCGATATCGCTTACAATTTCGTATAACACTATCGACGCGCACAGATTTCCCTGTATTGAAGCTTGGCTCGACGCACGCGATGTTCGCAGTGAACGCAACACATTGCGCGACCGCTCACGTTGTACAAGATCGTACCCATGTATTACCAGCAATGTATAATGTTGCATCTGAATGCGATTTTCTCGTTTTTGTCTACAAACTACATAAACATTTTACAATAATTGCAAATATCACTCGTATTTTAAGGTTTTTGGACTTTCCGGTGAAAAGAAATCCCTTCTCGGGCCACATTACACTCCTGACTTCTTTTCCGACACGTTGTACTAGTGCAAGACGGCATAATTCTTTTTTTCCGCGGAGTTTCGAACGCTGTCACAACAAGACCGCGACTGTTGACCGGTGAGTCACATTTCGGTTGACTTTTGAGCGTCTGCTCAAAATTGTGGCGTGCCTGCCCCGCACACTAACTCATTTATCTGTTCTGTGATAGAAACAAACTAAACCCTCGGAAGCGCTAGGCCACGTCACTTCGATTCGCTCATACATTATTATTTCAGATAATTATGCTTTGAGTTTACGTCGACTAGTGATCTTCAAAAAAAGATCACACCCTGTATTATTACACCATTCGATAGTGTCACTAATAAGAAACGAATTCTGGAAAGTCATGGCATACGGCTAAGTTAAGGATAGAGCTCAGTTTTAACAAAACGTGTTTTTTCCACATTTTTTTATTTTTAAAGTGTCTGTTAAAAGTTATGGCCCACAGGAAGTGTCTGGCAACTGCATATGTTTGTTTATAACACTATCATTTAAAACATATATAAAATTCAGCTTTCCTTAAATGACGTAAGTTAGCATGTCGTTTTTTCACTTTCGATACCTGCTACGAGCCTGCTACCTGTAAAACGGCACCGCTTTCAGCTTAGTGAGTGTCCATTCCTTTCTAAGTTTATATTATACTACCGATGCTGCAAATTTCATCTTTCCTAAAATGACGTAAGTCTGGGGTGACTGGGATCTCGGACTATAGGTACATATATATATCTGTTTGTTCGAATCTACTCATATCCCAAACAGATTAACCGATGTTGATCCGATTTTATTCCTTTTAAGGATTGATCGAGTTTGAAATGGAGGATCCTAATGTGCCAAGTCACGCCATAGTGAAGCTACGAAGCAAGCAGCTTGTGGATGCTCAAGTGAGCGAGTTCGACGTTCCAGACGTGCCAGCGAAGAAGTAAAGTTCACAGAATAATAATAGCAACAAATGAGATAGTTAATATTGGCAGAAGTAATAGTAGTTACTATTAATAGTACTTACTTAACTAATATTACTTTATTGGCCTTATTGAGTTAGCTGTTTCTAAGCATTAATATTTTTCAGAATCGACTGCAACTGAAAAAAAAGTTGCAGTTTACTAAATTTACCACTGTACTACATGTTGCGAACCTATCTAGAAAGTAGATTAGGTAGGTATTTGTAGGTTGTTTGTAACGTAGACGAACAGTCTGTTGATTATATTATTATTATCGAATAGAACGTTGGGAACTTTGCAATTAGGTAAGTTACTATGCATCCGATTCTTCAGTCAAAGTGCTTTGAGTGTCACGAAGGGCTTGAGCTCAGCATAGTCAAGTTGGTTCTTAAGCTTTTAGTTGTAAGTACATTGTATTGTTAATCCAATATTAATGATACCTACTTGGTATAGGTTGTTGTTTTGTATTGTTTTGTTCTTCTACCCGTATTATCACCCATAGACCATAGTGCCGTCATTATACGTAGAGTTTGAATTGAATAAAAATTAATGGTTGTTACATTTAATTGATTTAATAATATATTAAGTATTAGTTTTATAGTTTTATAAGACTTGATAACATAATGCTTAATTTGGATAAGGATTAATATTACGATATACATAAATTTAATAGTTTCTATCTTCAGACGATTAATATTTTTTATGAAAATAACTAAACTATGATAGTTAGATATGTGCTCTCGCGGACTTTTTTGTAGATCTTAATAAGACCTACAAACCCGCAGTACATCCTTTTGTTCAATTGTCAATAGTTTATGCAGCGCACGCATAATTTAAACGTATGATTCGAATTTGACAAATATTTGAAAAGCATTTTCAACGTTCCTAAATTTACAAAATTACATTTATATAATGATGTTTTTATTTTTATAAATGTTTGGATACGTAATAGGAACACGGGCAACAAGCCTGTTAAAATGGACTTCTACAACGCGGCGGTATAGTTTATGAATAGGTACATAATGAATGAAGTTAATGAAGTTATACGTTAGGAATGAAGTTTAATGAGGGGGTCGCGTAATTTGAATAGGGATACCGAATGCGATGAAAAATATTGATTGATAGATTGAAAATAATGTGTGTTAAACATTCAATTCTTTTTCAGGTAAATAAACCAAGTGAAGATTAAGGAGCAGAATAGATTTATCGGAATCTTTTATCTTTAGAACTCGTCTTCGAACATTTTTAATTTGTATTTGTTTATTTGGTTATCACTTAATTTGTAATGACAAATTTGTTAAAATAAATAAAAGTTTTGTTTAATTTTATACAATACTTACCTATATTCGCAGAGCCCGTAAACGCTAGCATTTTTTTCTCTTGTTGATGGCGTCTCGGCCTTTTGGCCACTGCCAATACAAGTTAATTCTAGCATTTCGTCGTAATAAAGAAGCTGAAACTTTGTCAGCGCATACTTCTAACTAATACAAGAAATAACGATTTTCGATTAATTTTTTGGGTCGTCGACGACTTTGGTGGTTAGAAGTACTACCAAAGTCGTCGACGTAGTAGTGACGTTATAATACAAAGTAGGTGACGTTATAATACTAACCTTTTATAAAATGTAATTCCAAATTCTTCGATATTTGCTTCCAGTCAGAATAATTATTCCTTCTGACCCCGCAAACGTTGTTCTGCCATATAAGTTATCGAGCGATAAAAATCGACTATAATAAAAAATAGGGGTTGGTGATAGAAATGTGAAAATTTAGGGTTATATGTGTATTTTTAATGCCACATTATTGAAAAATAAAAATAATAAAATTTGTCCAAAAAATAAAATAAAAATGTTAGGTTTGGGCAACCCTTATCACTTAGGGGTATAAAAATTAGACAATAGCCGATTCTCACACCTACTGAATATGCATAATATAAAATTTCATAAAATCGGTCAAGCCGTTTTGGAGCAGTATGGTAACTAAAACTGTGACATGAGAATTTTATATAATTATAAGATTAGAAAGAATCACTTTGTTCATTAGGTACCTACCATTGTAGAAAATTTTGAACAACTAACATTAAGACCAGGGAGCTTAGTTAGTTCTAGACTTATTATATGGAAAGTAGGCTAGGAAGGCGTCAGTAAGTCAAACTTGATTTTAAAGTAATTGGTATTTAACCTAAAAATCGGAAATCCTCTTTTATTGCAAATCCTTGTAGTTATTAATATTTCAAGTGAGAGTAGAACATCCGTGTGCCAATAATCATATTTTCAAAGAAATACATATTTGAAAATCTCACTTTATTTTTGATCGAAAAGTAAAAAATAATAATTACTTACTATATTACGGCATTTCTTTATGATTTGGTGCCGTGTCATATATAGGAATGAGGGAAGCTGCATTTTTGAGCATATAACTACGAGTAGTAAGCGTAACTAGAGTAGTAGGTACGTGTTTTTTAATTTTTGTTTCTTCTATTTTTTCTCAGAAACTACGAGTCAAGTTTAATATAACCATGCTGAATATGTCACAAAAAAACTGGAAGATGGTCTCGCCGAGTATGCGAGTTATGACCATTTAAAGTTTTTTGGTAGGGTTGACGAATATCGTCGGTCAAAATTGATTAAAAAATAAGTTTTCACACCTAATATCAACTGTTTTGTGTAAAATATATTTACCTTTAATTGATTATGCATTAATTGTATTTTTTTTTAAGTTGTAACTTCATTGTAATTTTAATAATGACATAATTGTTGGTAAGCTTAAATAAATAAATAAATATCATATGAGATGACAATAGTATGTGGAAAGTTTAAATATTTTTTAAATATATTTAAATGTTAATTCTTATATTAATTATGCACGAAATTAGATAATAACTAAGCAGATTACTAATAAGTAACAAAATTTGTGGCACCTAGTATCTTTTCTTTTTAAATGTATGTTTGTTTATTCCTCCACTTTTCATTTACGTAAATGAAATGAAGTATATTATTTATTTATTAATATAATACGTATAAAATGTATAATATCAGTAACAAATTTCGTTTCACTTAAGTATTTACATTTTTACAAGTTTATTGGCATTATTTCTTAAATAAATAAAGGGTATACACATAAACTCCAAAGGGTTTTACCGCGCACCCTATCGTCATCCAAACGGGGTTCGTATTGACGTTTATCTAATTATATGAGTTTAATTTATTATTAATTTAAGTTTATCATTGTCAATAATTGTCAGTTGGGCCAAAAAAGACATTATAAAAAACGCCAACCCTGATATTCCATATAATGAGTAGTTAATGTTTTCTGTTTACATTCCTATGACGGTTCTCATTCGTACATTTCGTTAAATGTAAATGCAGTCTAGTAGTTTGTTACTATTTCAAAGCTATTTGCCGATAGTGGGCAAAAAACGAAGATAAAGGGCCGTGAGTTATATTGCTAGATATTAAATATGTAGATATCAAATACATACTAGTTACCATACTAGTACATATTATATTCAATTAATACCTATTTTGGTTTTCATGTTTCATTAAGATTTATACTAATAGATTAAATAATTGAGAACTGATATTAAGTTTGTATACGACTCAACTGAATTATGAAAATTAACTCAATTTAATTTAGTTTATACTTATTAAATTCTTAGTAGAATCAAAATCAGTTATCGAAATATATTATAATGCACCTTTATTACACGTTATTAGTCATTAGGGTGGACTGTGAGAGGCATTGCAAAAATATTCAATTTTTTCTATCACAATATTTCTACTTTCATCAAAGCCCAAGCAAATAAAAATATATAATTAAACGGTTTTCAATTTTAAAATATTGAATAATTTGAATAATAAGTAATGTCACTCTTACACAATGTTTAAATTAAGTATTACAATTTTACAGTAAAATTGTTTAAATGAATTTGCTTCTACATTTTGACAGGCTTCGAATGTTGTTATCATATTATTATCATATTATATTATAAGATGATCCATTTTTAACCAATTGAAAAAAAGAGGAGGTAATATTTTACATAGATACATGCATCCATTGTTTAACTCATCTAGTTAATGAATTGCTCCCTTTACCAGCAGGGCCAGTGTTTTGTATTTTACAGGCATTTTTTTATTTAATTGTTGAAATAGCAGGATACGGAATAGAATAGTATACGATGGTAATACTCTAGAGTCTAGATCCTTCGATTAAATGAAGATACTAAAGGCATGCACCCATGCAACCTGCATCTTTTTAACCCGTTGCTTTTTGATGTAAAAACATAATTTCAAATACAAAAATAATATCAAATAACATAAAATACCAAATGCAATATGACGTTAAACAAACCGAAGTTTATATACAATTTTCAGTTTGTGAAGAGCAAGATACATTATCAAAGATAATTTCAAGACGTTAGATATCGTTCAAAAGATACTATTGGGCCAACGTCGCGTCGCACATATATTTTTATATAGTGCGAAGTAAGGAATACTCCGCTCCGTAATATGTTTACACTTGTCAAGAGACGGTGTTGTCTTTATGATATCATTCCGCGGCCTAAAGTATTGCGTTAATAAGTGAAATATTTTCTATGTTTATCACAATCAATTGAGCAATGTCACCAAATTCTGTGTCGTTTAAGAATATTTATTGTCTGTACTGATAAGGCTCAATACCATTTCGATTCTGCCGATAATGTTATCGGTAAATTTTCTTCACTACGATTAAACCATTTGTTCAGGTGTAACGCCATATGCGAACCGTAGCCATGAGTTTAAGGAATTGTGACCTACGTGTTATATAGTGTCGTTAAATTGTGCGTGGTAATTGATAAGTATACGTGAAATAAGATATATGAAAATTAAGTAGTCATTACAATTCAATTATTATGGATCGATTACGACAAAAAGGTAAAAAAGATAAAAATTCCTTTATTTCTGATGTGAAAAGTATAAAAGAAAATTTGAAGATTAAGGAAATTTTAAGAACTGTCAAAATGAATAGCAGTATGCGTTTGAAGGCCCCACCAGGTAGTAAGATCATGGATAATAAAGATTTTAACGATAATGAAGATTTTTTCGAAGAGCTATCTACGAATGAAGATCAAAAACAAGCGGAAATAGACGCGCCAAGTGCTACAAATCCGAACGTCGTGTTTGTCGATAGTAAACAAGAATTTAGTGTGGATCTGGTAGATAGCGTTGATAAACTTGCAAGTAAGGAAAATATTGATGGAGGTCAATCTATTGAAGCAACAGAAAATTTGTTTACCGAGGATCCTGAAAATGAGCTTCAAGAACAACCAGGTGGATCTTTTGTGAAACCATATAAAAAATTATCTGAAACATCTGAAGAACAAAAACATAAACAAGTTTGTGTAGCCTTTAAGACTAATACAAACATTGGTGAACAATCTAAGACACAAGAACCTTCAAATGAAGTTACAATACAGTCAGACAAACAACCTGAAGCACAACCTGCGTCCCAATCTCCAGGGCCGTCTGTTCAAAACTCTGAATATGAGTATTCTATAGAGAAGTTTGAAAACCCCCCTAAAGTAAATGAAAAGAATGACTTTCAACATAATTCTGAAGACTGCATTAAGAATCAAAATGATAAACATACAAAAGAAAAACTTAAAAAGTCTCAAGCTGAGGTTTTGTTAGGAAATCACTGTAAGGAAGAATCCAAGGTACCATTAGCAGATAACAATGACGGTGCTTTAGAAACACCACTGGTTATTGAGAAACAATTTACAGAACAACCTTTACCTGACGAACAATCTTCGAAAAATTCTTGTGAACCATCCAAGGAATTAATAGAAAAACAAAAACTTGAAGTAGAGCCTGAACTTTTATCAAGGCAGCAGTCTGCAGAGTCTGTTAAACAGCATTCTGCTAAAGAGCAGCTTCTAGAAATATCAAAAATGCAACCTGAAAAAGATTTCGACAGCATAAGCAAGTCTAAACAAAATGTTAGTGGCGTAGTGGTAATTGTAGATGAATTCGATGTTCAACATTTAAATGAAATTCCAAAGATTAACCCTCGAAACAGAAAGCTATCTCTCGATCATTCAATGCTCACTGGACGAGAAGGTTTATCACAATCAGAAGTAGATTTACATTCTTTGGGAAAGTCGCCATTGGAAAGGAAATCTTCGTTTTTTCGAAAGAAAATGGATAGCTTTTTAAGAAATACGACAGAAATGTTTAAAAGACAATCCTCTACTTCTAAATCACAATCGATTCAAAGAAGAGGTTCAATGTCTGTGTCTCTTCAGTCTTTAAATGAAAGAACTAGTCGTTACAATAGTGATTACAGCGAAGGAACGTTAAAAACCCAACAGGTAAGGTTCATTTGTTAAGTCACAATAAATATCTAAAGATTAGCAGTGAAATATTATGTTTTAGCAATGAGAACCAATGAAGTGAAACAGATTTTCGGACCTCAGGAAAAGGCATTTAAATTTTTCTAAGGTAAATTAAATTGGACTAATATTATAATACTGCACGAGATGATTTCACAATTGTAACTACAGACCTTTTACAACACTTTTTCAGCAGTGTTTCGACGTTTAAAAGACAATAGGTATACAAGTTCCTCTTGTATACCTACTTTTTATTTTTAAACGCAGGAACATGCTTAGAAAGAAAGAAAAGCAACACGTCAGTAGTGAGACGATGGTCGTTTTTCCATTACACGTCAACGGTACGGCACCGGCACCGGCGCCAGCGCCGTGGCTATCCTATTTTAAAAGTTAATGTTGAAATCAAGTTGAAATAACCAAGTAACCCAGGTCACCGTTCGTTCGATTAAAAAAAAACAAAAATTGTAATTAATGTAAATCTTTGTTACCGAATAACTCTGACATCAATAAATAATTTATGATTTTTAATCGCTTGCGGTTCTTTCAAAACAATAAGGCAATGCAGGCTCTCTTATTTTTATAAAGGCTCTTAAGTATTTGTTAGTTAGCTAGACGACAAGGACCTGCTCACTACTTAATAGCACTGTATTAGTAACGTGAGATGGTCATACCCGCCATTGTTCTCCTATCTAGTTTAGTGATAAACAAATCAGAGTTAATGTATTTTTGTTTTTCATAATAACAGGTCATTTCATATCAAATATATGAAGGTCTGTCGTAGGGCAAACAAATAGTAATAGTTGTAGAATATGATAATAATATTACCGAAATATTTTTCCGTTAATAAAATGGATAAGTATCTACCTATTTTGTAGAACAAACAGTCTACAATATTCTTCATACTTTATGTCCTAATTTTTTACTAAGAAGGTACCTACCTATATGATCAAAGTCTTACATATTACAAGTACAAAACATTATAAATGTAGTCAGCCACGCAGGTACCTATGCTGTTTTAAAAAAATGCAAATAACTTTCAAACTCATTTTCAGAGAGTTTTCAGTTTTTTGTAAAAATAGCCTACTCTTAATGACTTCGTTCCTAAAAGTTCTCTTTACAATCACTAACCAGTATTACAGTATAAGTATAGAAAATCTTAAATCCTTTTTTTTCGATTTCACATTTTCGCGTTGGTAGCTCTCCTACTGTTATCGATGAATGTTAAATAAATTAGTAAGTACTTAATGGAAAGAAAAAAAAAATTATACGAAAAATAGATGGTGGGTACAACATATTTAGCTTACTGTTTTGTTTTCAAAAGGAGGAGATCCCTAGTAGCATGACGAGCTTAAACTCTTCTCTCACGCTGGGTCGCAGCATGTCGAGCGTTTCCGTGTGCCACAGCGACATACTGAACCAGAGGGGCTCAGAGCAAAACCTTATCGCCAGTCAACCAACTATCCACGTCACGCACGGCCTTGGAGACTACCCATCGAATAGCGTTCACAGTAAGTAGTTGGGGTCGATGGGGAACCATTGGATTTCGCCAAAAAGAAACCTACCGACTCTACTCGAAGCAGCAGGCTCGTCACAGGCGTTTTCGTGTGTTAATGTGGTTGCCGGAGATGCTTTATTAAAGGCGGCAATCTCAGTTCTGAGTACCTAATAATGTATACCCCAGCACGTAAGGATTCTATGAAGTCCAGGCCTTTATGCCCATTTGTTACCAATTTACCTGTTATCAATAAAATATCTTAATCTCACACTGATCAAAGTTCGTCCAGCTCAAATGATATACTATTTCTACTCTAACGGCTATAAAATTGTATGGCTTTCAATGCATTTATTAGTAGTGTGGTACTGATGTCTTCAGCCAAACCAAGTAAAGATACACTTTGATGAGTAGGTATGATGACATAATACTTTGATGGCTAATTTGCTGGCGGCAATGGTTTAGCGCCAATCGTTAGCATCTTTTAAATTTACTTCTAGCATCACGTTTAATTGATATCTATTATATCGATTGCCAAATAATTTTCAATTTCTTGGAATTCGTTTTCAGGTTTAAACGAGTCTTACCTCCATGACACGTTATTGCAAAATCGAGCAATATCTATGAGCTCCGGCTTGGATTCCCAAAGCTGGCTGCGACGGAAAAAGTCTAATTCATCCAACCGATCGAACAGGTTATTACAAACTTATCAAATATTGATATAAATGAATTCGAAAATTCTCTTTTAATTTAGTATGCTAACTGACTATTTTTGTAATTGTTTTATTAAATTTTATAATCTTTAATTTTTCAGAGTAACATGGGTGGCAAGCGAGGGTCTCACAAACTACTTCAGGCGGATGATTCAAGACGAGAACAGCAAAAAGATCCAAGAAGGTCAAACTTATCAGGATTACTCTAGACTGCTTGACAACAAGTCCACGCAGCCAGAATCAAAGGGAAGGCGGCTATCATACCAAAGGGCCGTGTCTGGAGAGGATCCTGTGGTGCCTTCGCGGTACCATGATTCGAGTTTCCGCAGAAGACCATTGCCTGATCACTCCGAGGTAAGTAACTTATGCTTTAGCCAGAGACTTTTCGTTTGCTTTCACCTGAGTCAATCTGTTGATTTTATTTTATTTTCTGCCACAAGAGGATGCCAGATTATACTTCTACTCTATTAGTAGGAGACCAGAACGGTGACTGAATTGTATTGGAATTTCGACAGATCAGGGTATTTAGAACAACTAAGTCTGCTCAACTACAATTACGAGTAACTCTACTACTACTGTTTTTAGTTTCTTTCTCTATGAGAATTTGTGATCTTAAAGGCCATTTGCTTACTAGCATTTACTATCCGTAAGTTAGAAGTTTGGGAATCATATTTTGTTTTCTTTTCGAACGCGCTTTAAGATTTTCTTTGTCGTAAATGTATTCAACATTCCTAAGGGTGTTCCCTGCGCCGAAACCTCAGCTATTAGTTGGTTGACGTCACATCGAAGTTTGTTTATGTGTTGATTGCGTGTCGCACGCACAGCCCATCTCTCCGGGCTATTACTACCCTTTCTTTAAAGCCCTATCGACCTCACGCCCCACTATCTTCGACTGGTCTTCAATAATGAACCTACATAAAAGATAACGCTAAGTAGATCTCTGATCTGAGCTAGAGGGCTTTATTATTTTCTTGGAAAATTGTACTATATTACAATTTTTCATATTGTAGGTACTATACTTTATACATAGGTATGTGTGTATTTTTAGTGTAGCTTTGTCACTGTACACTACACTGTACAGTGTTGCCAACATGTATGTACAGTGTACAGGTTGGCAACATTTTAAATATCTCTAAATATGTACTTGTTAGAACTCCTTTGTACATTAAATTTCTTGGTTTATTTTCTCAAAAAGAATTTCAATCGCGGTGATTCACTATTAGTAAAATTAAATATTTCGTTGTAGTACCTAATGCACAAATTTGGAAGAACCTTAATTATTTAAAATTTGGAACTTTCACTGGAAGATAACTAATGTAATAAGGAGTAACTTAGGCTACTTTTATTTTAGAATTCCACGCGGACGAAGTCGCGGGCACAGAAATCTTGTAAATAATCAGACAGGACTTTTGGAAATTTTAACTTTAAGATTAAGTAAGGGAAAGTTTAGGTTAAAGTTACTAGTTTAAAAATGTAACTATCTTTGAATTAAGAGGTTATAAATAAAAGATAAATAAATGAAATTTATGTACTTTGTATTGCCCTGCAAGTCTGTTTACTTGCATCGACGGCCTATCGTACATAATATAGGTAATAATAATCTATTAGTTTGCGAATAAAATAGAGCCCTATGCAGGCTTATTAGTGAAATGCGCGTGTTTGGAAATTATGAGGTTATACTATACATTAATTGTCTTAGGCTTGAGATATTGCGTGCGCGCGGTTAATTGAAATCCACTAATGCAGTCGCAATAATTGTTTCTGAATCACTGCTAAGAATAGAGTCTCATACCCCCTGAATGTTATTTATTATATTGTTATTTATGTTATGAATTTATTTTTCAATAATGTGGCATCAAAAAATACCTACAACCATAAATTTTCACCCTTCTATCAACAACCCAAGTAGATTTTTAACGCTCGGTAACTTATATCGCAAAACAACGTTTGCGGGGTCAGCTAGTAATACTTGAAAATAAATTATAATAATATATAATATGTATAATAATTTATGTAAAATGAATCTGCTTTCTAAACACGAGGTTTTCATAAAGAGTTTAGTTATCAGCAATCGAATCAAATTCGTTACGTAACGTCTCGGTGGTTCCATGAATGAATAGCGAAATGTATGTACGAATGTCTCGTGAAATGTCCGGTTGTAAACCATATCACCCCAGCAGAGATATGACTGTGAGACACGCACGGGTTTACAATCCTATTCGCTATTACAAGCTAGAAAGAAACCGACATTAATAAACTACCACAGGTTAAAATATTTAATATCTTAAAAAAGCGCAGTGATAGAACGTTAATTGAATTAGGAACCTATTAAGTATTATAAACCATGTAAAAACATAGTTTTAACATTTTGTAAGACTTTATTAAATTAAAGCTATGATAAGAACTACTAATCTGCTTTCTATGATAATAAACCCTACGTCTCTATCAACTTTTTAAAATTATCATCTCCGTTTTAGAGGTAGGTATAACAAAAATAATAGTATCATACAAATAATGTAGGTACAAGTAAACATTTCGAAATAGTTTTGGCAAAATTTTAATTAAAGTTTTAGCCAGGTAACTAAGCGAAAAGTCTGTAAAGCGTAGTCTTTGCATTAGCTCGAGGCTGAATGCGATTTTTGGAGCGTAACCCACCGCGTGCACGACACTTGGCCGGGCAGCCCGGGCATTACGAGTTACACACTCTGAAAAGTTTTTGTACTTCTTTCGTTTAAATATCTGTCCAAGTAGTTTGAAACATCCCTTATTTTTAAGTTCATATATCAATAAAACAAGCTTGGAAATGATTAATCAATAAAAAAGCTTGGAAATGATCAGAACACTTGGTAAATAAATACATTTTACGAAATAATACTTATTGCATAAGGATTGTGCCACCGTTTCAGTTCATTTGAAAAGTAGATGAGAAGACCATCAATAGATTCATCAATGTATGTTTTTATGGCCCAGACCCACTTAGGCTTCCTCTTTTTTGTTAGTAAATGTATCGAAACCACTAATTGCATTTTCAATAACTAGTCAAATTAGAAATAGTGTAGGCGGAAGGTGGAACCAATGCGCAGGTATGATGCGCAGTGCGCAGTCCCGTAGAGTAGATGGTATAAATACTGGGGTGAAGAAGGCCGCACCATCGTACCTCGGGATTAGCCGGCTAGACCACGTCAGCAGTCGAGCCGCCGCCGTGTCGCGATACTACTTTTCAAGTTAGAATCGAAGTTTTAACTTATACTACCCATAAATTGCACCTGATATTAAATCCGGTTTTATCCATTTTTCTTAATAGGTATTTTCAATTCTATTGCTTTCAATAAAAGTATTTTAAAAGTGTTTAAAACTTTGATTTCGCGCGAGTGCGTTTGTATTTTATTTGCAGAACCCTGGGTAAGCGTTGTTTACATTTTATTATTTCAAGAGGACGATAATCACGTTTGACAATAGAATGTACGTGCAATTGGTCCATTAATAACCATTTTTCTAAGTTCAAGAAGTGGCCAGCTGACGGAAAGTTCAAAACTCAAGTTATTAGGCGGCAAGGGAGCCGGCGAGCCGCACCAAATTAAGTTTGACGGCGGGGATTCTTGATAAAATCTCACTTAGGTATAGGTATTGATTTCCAGAATGGCTTTCCATTTTGCATTTAATAATGTCTACAAGAACAACGGTGTTAAATCTGACAAAATAATTGTATATCTTTAAGATTACTGTACTAAGTATACCTAAAGAGGATAAGATTGTTATTTAAAAGATCATAAATTTCTTTTAATGGTAAATTTGTTCGAAAATATATTTTTACCTGTCTTCTATATAACTGCGGAAATTTCAATAAAACTAAATACAAAAACTAAATTAAAAAAAACGATTAAGGAAATGCCATCACTTACTGAAAATGTAAGTTCTTTTAAAAAAACAGTAGGTACAAAAAACTTAAGGCAGTTTTAACTCAAAAGTACTTACGAGTAACTCGATTTTAAATGAATACTTCAGAAAAATAAAGTACCTACATCAGACAACTTTTAATAAGATTTAAGTTTTTCAACAAGTACATATCTTTTTAATTTTATTTGTGCAACTTCTCCCGCTGACTTGTTCATCCGGCAGACAGATATTAAATATTATAATATGTTTAGCATAATTATTAGGTACTTCTGATATTATACAAGATATTGAATATATAAATAGAATAAAAAAAAATTTTAGGCATCGCTCTCCCCTCTTTCTGGGCTGAATGCTTGGCAACTTCGAATATCGAGCGCCCGACGCTTATTTTGAAAATTATTTTTCACTTTTTAGTTTCGTATGCTCAAAAAGCGTGTTTTTTAGTTTTATTAATTTATGGCCGTTTTTCCACTCTTCGAAAACATACTCGCAATCGATACGTTGGTAACGCATGCTAGTCCTACGTTACGCCTTTGTTACTCGACAAGCCTTTTTTAATCTCCTCTGTCAACTGTAACCCAGTTAAAAATTCTTTGAGCTCACACCTTCGTACGTTGCCTACTACTATTATTATTTCAATATAAGTTTAATAAATCTCTAACGAGATTAATTTTGAGTTTAATTTCAATTAAAACACAATTGAGTTTCTCTGTAAGAAAAGAAACGACATTTAATGCTAATAATAATCGCAATGTCGAATCCAAAATCACAATAATAATAATACATATAATATTTAGCTTTTTTCTATAACAAAATACACTTATTATTTATGAATGTTTCCTTTTGACAGCTTCCATACTTACCATCTTACGCATTTTCGATTTCGAGTTTAACATCTTTTACCCATACCAAAAAGTGCACAGCGCCGCTAAAGAAGTTTTCACTTCAACGATGATCCTATTATTTTTCACTTTTTGGCCTCAGTCATACGAGTACCTATGTACATCACACCTTTACATCCATAAAATTAACTAAAAAAATAATGTTTGACTATTGTGTGACAAATACGAATCCCGTAGCTTTTCTACGAGCTTTCTACGTAATGCTACGAAATGAACGTAAATCGTAATCAATAATATAGCAATATTAGTATTTTGATAATATATATAACAAGCCTTTATAGATTTCCTACAATTTTGTATATATTTTAGGTTGAAATAATGTTTAGTGCATAATGGTCAATTTAAAAAAAGTACCTAAACATAAAATATTATATTTTTATTCTGTCTTGTAGAGTTTTGGCTTATAACTTCTTGATAAAAAGCTTTCTAAAGTTTTCGACCATTGTTTAATAGTTCAGGACTTAAGCTACTTTACATTTTAATTATTACTTTACATAGGTATCGCAAATCGATCGAAGTTTATCAACCACGTTTGGGTCACATAGACTTTATAGGGTGTAGAAAATTAATTAATGGTAGTGAAAATGTGAAATTCCATTATTTAGATGTGAAACGTCTATGAACACAATGTTTAGGTCTATTGAACAGAAATAAATTACATATCTCTATCAAATTTGAGCGTTATATTAATAAATAATAATAATAATAATTAAGAACGTGTCATAGTTTTCCAATATAAATGTAATCTATGGCTGATATACTCTACAACGCTATTGGTATAGAATAAAATTACTTTTCGAGCTTGCCCAGTGGCCGTTATTCGTCTGTATTTAACGTCGTTCATTTTTTGATTTTCTTTTAGCCCACTTTTACTTTTTCTCAAGTAGGTATAGTCGCTGCACTTGGCTAAATAAGAGTATTTGTATTAACGGTGGGTATAAAATCTTTCGCTAGTTATGGATAGCTCAAATACAATTCAGTTGCCAAGATATTCTTATTAACTGCCTTCACAGAATACATAATAGTACAAGTACTGAAAGCCCAATTCGAAAAGGCATTTAAAGAAATATTACAGACTCTAGCTACGATATGTTTAAGTTCAATTCAGATCACGGCGCTTAATCACCTACGCTGATAGATACCTACATCTTGCGTCTGTTTCTAGCGCGTAACTCTTACCTTTTCAGATGAAAACGGGGTTGTGTTCTTTTAAAAAATAAATGAATCTAAATCGCTATCTTTGGTAAGACAATTAAACACTGCACAATATCTTTTCCTCCATGTTTTAAATAATGCAAAGAACAAATGAAGAAGGTACCTACTATATTATTATAATCAAAGGAAAAACGGAACAAACCTTACGCGAACCTACTTCATTCACAGCTCGCGCTAAAACGTAGTGGTTAGGTATATCCTATTTGGCTCGCGCGTGAGGCCCCACTGACTAGCTGTTTCGGAAGTCGGAGCACCAGCCGCTGTAGCGTAGGTACATTTTTAATACCTAGGCGGGAAGTAGGTCTTCTGTACTTGTACTATTATGTACTCTGTGCTGCCGTGAAATAATTGCTGTTGCCTGATAATCGAACCATAGTAGTAAAGCTAAGGCTTCCCTGTCCATACTGGTCGGCAATTTATATTCTTTGTATCCACTAAGACAGATTTTTTGCCAATTTTAACTTTAAGTCGGAGGAAGAAAAGGGGGAGGGTAACTTTGAATAAAGTTAAGTACTAACTTGGAATCATGTATGTACATAGTATCTTAAAATTACCTTGGGGAGATAGTCTGCCGGGTCGACTAGTACAGTAATATAATGCTATGTCAAAGTTGAGTGATTATCGTTCACTTCTTACGATAATTATACATATTTAATAAGGTTTACTTTTATTTGGTATGCTTGTATGTAATTTGATTTAAAAAATTATTGTATTTAAACAGGTTTGAAGCCCGGGGTGCGAAAAACTACAAATTGTTTTTGCAAAAAGTATTACCCAAAATGATCCCCACCGGGTCGCGATCCCGGTCGCAGTCAAGGTCTCATTCTCCGGCTATGCGATCGCATTCGCCGGCCACCCCAGTAAGTCCTGATGTAGTTATCATCTCGACACCTCGCTGTAGTTATCATCGTCATCATCATGTACACTTATAAATACAGGGTTATTCCCGTTTAGGGCGTGTAGATGCGGTCAAAGATAACTGTCAAAATACGGACGATGCTTTACAAGTCACTATGTCATTGTAATGATGAATATTTAAATTTATGTTTAAACTAGCTGACCCCGAAAACGTTATTTGCTATATAAGTTATCGAGAGGGATGAAAATTACTAAAATGACTATTAAAAAATAAGGGTTGGTGAAAGAATTGGGAAAATTTAGGGTTGTAGGTATTTTTTGGTGCCACATTATTGAAAAATAAAAATAAAAAAAATTGTCCAAAAAATAAAATAAAAATGTTAGGTGTGGACAACCCTTATCACTTATTGGTATGAAAAATAGACAGAAGCCGATTCTCAGACCTACTGAGTATGCATATAAAATATATTATCATAAAAATAGGTCAAGCCGTTTTGGAGGAGTCCTTCCTTCCTTCCTTTCAGCCCTTAGTAGTCCACTGCTGGACATGGGCCTCCCCTAATCGAAGCCACTCCGCCCGGTCCTGGGCCCTCTGAATCCAACGGTTTCCTGCTGTCTTCTTCAGGTCATCAGTCCACCAGGTCGAAGGGTGGCCTGTGCTCCTTATGCCTATACGTGGTCGCCATTCGAGGACCTTTTTTCCCCATCTGTTGTCAGTCCTGCGAACGATGTGGCCAGCACATTGCCACTTTAATTTGCAAGCTTTGAGAGCTATGTCGGTCACGTTCGTTCTTCTACGGATTTCATCATTTCTGATTCTGTCTCCATTGCTCTCTCCATTGCCCTCTGGGCGACTCTGAGCTTGTTGATTAGGCTCACAGTAAAGGACCACGTTTGGAGGAGTATGGTAACTAAAACTGTGACATTAGAATTTTATATACATAGTAGCTGACCCAGCACACATCGTTTTGCCATTATAAATGCATCATTGCAGTTTGCATAATGGAAGAGGCATCAAAAAAGAAAAACTTGACGTTTCTAAATGGATGACATTGGCATATGAAGTATTCAATCTGAAATGATGTTTGACAGGTAGAACAGCTGTTTTTATGGGAAAATGAAATATTTTTTTTATTATTATTCCTTACATTATTTTCAAAATTTCTCTCCGTAAGAACCATCCTCGTACTTCACGTAATATTCTAAAAAAATAATTAGCGAAATCGGTTCAGCTGCTCTCGAGATTTGCGCTTAGCAACAGATTCAGCGATTCATTTTTATATTATAAAAGATAGAAGAAGGAGACATAAGATAAGATAAGAAGAAAGATTATGTAATGTCAAATTGTTTCAGAACAACTTTCTCTCTTGTTTGTCTACCGATTTTTCTAATTTCTTGTTGAGATTGTCATTGGACCTTTGAATTGAACATCATTTTTATCGTATTTCTGAAATAAATACATTTTTATATTTCAATACTTGTTTATCCTCTGATTTCCTTATTTTTCGAAGCTATTGAGCAAACGTTTCTTTCTATACCTACAAAGTTGCATCGAATTAAAATTTGAAAGAGGTTAAGTCAATTTTTGATCATTTTTATTAGCGATTTTAGATAATAATAATGCTGCTAATGAAATTAGCAGAATAATATGTTTAAAAACTTGCAAATCACTAAATTAATACATTAATGTAAGGAAGTCCATGAAGAACAAAAACACACTTATTTATTAGAATTGCATTAGATAGCACCTGTGACGGCTGTGAGTATCCTACTGTTAAGTATATCCCTACATTTTTTCTATCCATAGTGATACATTGTATACCTTTAGTTTGGTTTTACTATTTTACTATAAATCAATACTTATGAATATTTGTTTCGTTGGATATGTAAAAAAAACAAAATATTAGAAAATCAAACAAAAAACTGAGATAGTCTTGATTGGATTTATTCCTTTATGTACGCGGACGAAGTAGCGAGCAAAAGTAGGTATGATAATCTCTAATATATAAAATTCTCATGTCACAGTTTTAGTTACCATAATTGATAACTCCTCCAAAACGGCTTGACAAATTTAAGATTTTTCGAACCTTTAAATACTGATACGAGTATCTCTAAAAATATTGACTTTTTCGTGATTTATTTGTATTCAAATAAAGAATGTAAAGAAATTGTCCGGTTGAAAAATAACAATTCCTTGCAATTGTTTGAAAATTTCGGTTTAAACAATATGGCAAAGGATTACCCTATGGCAACATGCATTTATATCATCAGTAGGGCAATTAGAAGAGGATCGATCGTATAAAAAATTTAGGTTGAATAGTTTTCGGTACTCATGCGCCGATTCCTCCTGTACTAAATAACAGTAGGGCGGTTTTAGCAACTTTCACATTCTGAACATACTGTGGTGTTGTGTTCAGTGAATATGGTAATACTTACTTAGCTCAACTTTCTAATCTCCACACATTATCGTTAATGTCTTATCTCCTATGTTTCTAGGTACTTGTCTAGGTAAAATAATAAGGTTCAATAACAAAGAAGTATTGCTATGAAAAACTTATTCTAATTTTTATCCCGGAATGAATCCCAATTATCCGGGATAAATTATAAACTACATTAGTAATGGAGTAACTAACATCTATTTACCCAGAAACTTCTGCGTAATATATTATGTTAGTTACTTTTAACCGAAATCGAAACCGAATCCCGATTCGGAACTGAAGGGATGGGTATAAGTAGGTCAAAATGGTTTATGATTATTATGTCTAGTAAAATGTAAGGGAAAGGAGTGGTAATGAGTGGACAACGTGGACAGGCGATCCAAGGCTAACATCCAACATAGATCAATTTACTACAGATAAGTAAGATGTAATCTGAGTTAACATTATAAACATGATCGTGTGATAAAATTTGAGTTTATAAGCTCGACTTAATATTTAAACCAAATCTTTCAAGTTTCTTAATGGCTGTTATAGCTGAGATAAAATAGATCAAAACAGTTAATCCTACCATTTGAGGCTCCGGTCCTTAAGTAAACTTTAGTATTCTAATGACTTTGCACAAATTAATCAGGTTTGGTTATTTTGAAACTTTTGTAAGCCATAGTACCTATGTCAGTCTATAATTATTACGCATTTTATTTTGAACCAATAAAAAATTGGACCAATGTTCCTGCAGATAAAAATCTTCATAGGATGTTAGTATCATAGCACGGTATTAAAAGTTCAGGCCATAGTTTTATCTTCAACGTAGTTATAGGGAGTCGAAATGGTCTGAATTGCTTCGAGAAAAATACGACCGTGTCGCCTTTTTGCTCGACTTGGCGTATTGGCGACTTGGCGACAGCTGTATTACGTGTGAGATAAGTGCATACATTGTGCTTTCATGCAATAGCCAAGTACAATGTATGTATCTCAGTCTTTAGAAACATACATGACCTCACAACTTTTTACGGTGCAAGAACTGAGTTGCGAGACTTGGGTTTTTTTACAAGGCTGTTGTTAATGGCATAAATATCATTAATAACTTAAATTGTGTCTATGGGCCGTTTTCAAAATGGGGGCCAAAAGCATATTATTTTTAGATTTTTCTGGTGTAGGTAGGTAGTTTACGTTACTGAAATTACCTATTCTAAACGAAAAAGTCACATGAGACGCCTAAGGTGCATATCCCTTTAAATAACGCTGATAGGCCAGTAAAAGTAGTCCATAATCTCATTAGTAGAGACCGGATTATATGCAACATAAAAATGATAAATGATAAATTTTAGGGATCCCCAAAAAAAGAGAAGAGTAAGTATTCTTTTTTTTTATTTCAAAATCAACATACAATTAGTAAATTATTTTTTAATAGGCGGTAGTAGGGTTGCAGTAACATTATATGACATTAAAATTATTTAAAATTTTTGTAAACGTAAGCAATCAAATATTTTTTTTTTTTTTAATTTATTAATGTACACAAAATAAAGGTAGGAAACATAATTGATTGAAATTTTTTCTAAATTTTCAGTGATAAGATTGTGTCCTCGATCATTTAGAATATTTTTGTAAGTGGAAAAGGTTCGCTCCACAACCACTGAGGTAACTGGGCAGAATTTGAACTTGGGTGCTATATTAGCACTTATAGTTTCTGGCAAAAGTTCTGCCGTCCCATTAATGAAACTATCAATTTGACACAAGCTTTGAAAACCTGGGTTATTGTTCAATATGTTTTCAACCTTTTCTTTAAGTTTTTGCGGCAATGCATTTGGCAACGCGGAGTTCATTTGGCGTATTTTATTCATTGTTTGTATAGATTCAGTCAATGCTAAACCGCAAGTTTCAAGTTTTGCTACTGAGTGAAAAATATTGTAAGTGTACCGATAATATGCATCATAACTAGATCTTAGGTAAAAAATGCTATTACCGCTGAGAATGGCTAAAATATGCAAATGCATAATATGCGAATATGCAAATGCATATAATCCGGTCTCTACTCATTAGTGTCACTGGTTCCAAACGCGTTATTTACTGATTGCTTTATAAAACAAAAAAACGTATGTAGGAAATTGGAATTTTATTTTCGCAGCTTTTAATATGATTCATTAGGCATGTTAATTAGTTAGCGTAGCAGTCACGAATTTATAAGAAATATGATTTCATAGCGCTTTTAAAAGGGAATTTTTTAAAAGTCATTGTTACCGTAGCCAAACGCATCTATAAAATCAAACCTTACCCTGCTTTACCTTGCCTCCCACCCCGTGTGGTTCCCGTGTGTATGTCGGCGTTCCCGAACTAGCGTGGCAGTTTGTTGTGTATTGATTGTTTCATTTTGATTTCGATATTATTTCGATTATGAGGTAAGATTTTGGAACCTGTATCAAAATTCTATCATCAGTGTTTCAATGGCACTTAGTACTTAGTTAATTTTTGTTTTCATTTTGATTTATTTGAATGGTTAGAGATCTAGAGTATGTTTTGTTTTTAATTTAAAGGCATATTTTAAAACGTTCCATATTAGCGGTATATTTAAAATAAATCGAAATTCTCATTCCCGTCACACTCATTCGTGTCGGTTCATGAATCACACTAAAGATATTGAATTTTCTACGAATGATAAGTTGAGTTTTTTAATGGCCTGACCTAGAAGAGTTTTTAACCTAGAAGAGTTTTTAAAGTTTGACGTGCCTGTTTGTCTGTATGTGACATCCTAGCATGTAGGCCAATTGCGATGCGGGTTTTTTTTAAACTGTTTTATTAAGCTGAAACTATTCGTTTATGTTTGTTTGATTCAAATTTAGTAATTTAAATTTGATTGTCTATCTGACGACAGATTGATCTGAAATTTGGTACAGACCTTTACGTCTAAAGACAACAAATAATACAATCTTTATCACTATAAATCCAAGATGGCCGCTACTACAAAATGGTACATTACATATTTTTCACACCAACATCAATATGGGTATCATATGAAAGGACTTGACTAGAAGAATAGTAAATAGTAGGAAAAACGTCCGATATCTATGTCGACAGCGGTCCAGTATTCGTTTAGTTCACAATCAAATTCACAGCCTCTCTTACTATTCTAATCCTCATTACATAATTCTAACTAACTTAAGCTTCAGCTCAAGCGCAACAAAAGTATCTATATACTTTTGGTTTAATGTTATTTCTTTAATCAGTTTGGTACTTTTTACCAGAAGGCTTGCGAACCACATTGTTTTCTATATGACCTTAAGCCAGTGGCCTTTCTGTTTGACATTTGCGTGACGTACATTGTATGTTGTAGCAGGAACTGCCAATAGCGTAAAATGCATTACAAAGGTGATACACCACCATAAGGCTGCGTTTCCGCCAGAGATGTGCGAGGATGCGTAGCGAGGGATGCGATTTCGAAGAACCAATAGAATTGCTTCATTTGCCTAGCCTCGCTTAGCACAGCTCTGGTGGAAACGGTTAGCGGAGCGAGGCTAGGTAAATGAAGCCTAGAATAATGTCTATCTCTATCGGGTAAAGTGATGACATACTATCTAAACTTCATTATTTATGATATTGACCAGTCATTATTATATTGCTACGTGACACACGGGCAATTTGATAATAGAGCTAAGTTTGACGCGATGTTCGCGACAGTCCGCGACGGGTCAGTGACAGAAGTCTAAATTTAACTCACAAATCCCTTCAATGGGTTAGGTTAGGTTAGGTTGAGTCTGATTATTGAAATTTTTTAACATTTAGTATATTTCAAGGTAAATGACAGCAATAATAAAAAAGTTAGTAATTAAATATGTTTCTATTACTCTGCCCAAAAGGTGATGGACATTATGTACATAATATTGCCCCGTTAATTTGATCATTTGAATCATTATTATCGAATTGCCCTCTCATATTGGGCATTTTTCATATTGCCCGGTCATTGTGAATAATGCCCGACTTATCACTTGGTCCATAACATATACCTATACCAACTAGCTGACCTCCCAAACGTTGTTTTGCCATATAAGTTATCGAGCGTTAAAAATAGACTATTAAACAATAGGGGTTGGTGATAGAAGGGTGAAAATTTAGGGTTGTATGTATTTTATGATGCCACATTATTGAAATAAAAAATAAAAAAAAATTGTCCAAAAAATAAAATAAAAATGTTAGGTGTGGACAACCCTTATAACTCAGGGGTATAAAAATTAGATGGTAGCCGATTCTCAGACCTACTGAATATGTATGCATATTAAATTTCATAAAAATCGGTCAAGCCGTTTCGGAGAAGTATGGTAGCTAACATTGTGACACGAGAATTTTATATATAAGAAGATTATTGGTATAAACTTTAAATTGATAGATTGGAACTGGTTGATTTGTTTGCAGGAAAACCCTGAAATAACCGCACAGCTGCAGGAGTACTCCGAATCGGGCGTGCCGGAGCTCCAGGGCTTCGACATCTACGCGATGAGTGATGCCGCCCGCGACACCCTTGCCTGGGCACAAAACAAAATGAACATAGAGGAATTTACTTTCAAAGAGGGTAAGTAGTAGTAGTATTAGTTAAGTAAGTACTACTTAACAAATGGAAGACAGATTTAAGTTCATTAAGGTTCTCGTTTCATTAAAGAAAAAAAAATTGTTAATACCCAATAAATACTCTTGGTTAAATAAAATGATTAAAAACGCATATTAATAATTTTAGTTACTCAAGATCAGGATTAGCTATGCAGATTGCAAGCCCTTTGGACAAAGAAGACATGGCTACCGTCAATGGCTACAGTAGAATCCGTTTATTATGACTCCGCTTATATTGACCAACCGCCTATTATGACGTAATTAAATTACACAACGAAGTTTGGTTTTCACATAAAATTCTTTGCAACAAAGTCGGATATAATAACTTTGCTTACAGTGACATGTAGTAAATAATGAAATAAATGAAATAAAATGAATTTTAACAAAAATGTGAACCGACTTCAAACTAAAAATAAAGAAATAAATCAGACTTCAATAATAAGGTAATTTACGAGTACAATAAGTAGGTACCACATACTTAGTTTATGAATTAAAACCAGAATAATGAAAATCAAAAACAAAGAATAAAATAGGTATTATATACGTCGCTAAATTGTTTTTTGTCATCAAACGGCTACTTTTTTCAAGGATCAGTAGTAGATAGAGCGCGACCTATATAAATGTAATAGGTAAGTGTTATGCCAAAGGGCGTTGACCCCGTTTTATTTAGAAGGTGAGCTGAGGAAGAGCCCTTTTTACCGCTAGAATATCCGTAAATCATTGTCTTTATTATGACAAGCTCATCAAAATAGGTTAAATGTTACAAATGCCACGAAATAAGACGGGTCTAACGAAATTATTTGAAATAGGTATATATATTATAGACGTCTTATAAGTAGGTAGCTACCTAATACTTAGTAGTATTATAGAAAGTAATTACATATATTCTTCTTTCTTATATATAAACTTCTCATGTCATAATTTTAGTTACCAAACTCCTCCAAAACGGCTTGACCGATTTTTATGAAATTTTTTATGCATATTCAGTAGGTCTGAGAATCGGCTATTTTTCATACCCCTAAGTGATATGGATTGTCCACACCTAACATTTTTATTTTATTTTTTTGGACAATTTTTTTTATATTTATTTTTCAATAATGTGGCAAAAATACATACAACCCTTAATTTTCACCCTTCTATCAACAACCCCTATTTTTTAATAGTCGATTTTTGACGCTCGATATCTTATATCGCAAAACAACGTTTGCGGGGTCAGCTAGTAGAATATATAATCCGACAGATTGAAATTCCGGTCGATTCTATCCTGCGCTCAGGAGCCGAAAGAAAAGGGGATTACGGGATACAACTAAATAATAGACTCTGTTTTCTCAAATGCGGCTGCTGAATTAGAGCTGCGTGACTTCACTGAAATATATTATTTCAGTAAACCCTAAAGTACATGTTTCAATTTAATACGCACGGAAGTTAATTGTGTCGTGTGTATGACACCCATAAATCCTAAACCAGTGTTTCATTACTTTCCTAAAATTCCAATAGCTATTCCTATAGCTTGGTCGGATAGACTCTAACAGATGAATCCATGTATGGAATCCGGTCCCATTTTGTGGCTTCAACGTTCCCTGCACGTAACTTCTTCGTTTTTTTTAATTATGGTTGCCTGAAATAGTAGATCGTAGATATTATACTTCCGTGATAATTCAAATATTGGTACCCTAATAGATGGGTTCGGCGCCTGGGGCCCATTTTGTGGGTTCCATGTTTTCCAAACCTATTCAGGTTTACCTTAAAGATGAAATTTACTTAAATCTGAGTAGGTACAAGTTTACCAGAGCTACGTAACCGTGTACAGTAATCCACTTCAAAAATAACCCAAAGGCGTTTTACGTCACTAAGCAAATGTGCATGAGGCGCTTGTAGGTATTAGGGTTGAGGATTTGAGAAGTTATTGTAGATGTAAGTAAAACAAATACAGGTAATTAACAATGTAAAGTTATTTTTTTATGTAACTCTTATCATGACATTCAGTAAAGACATAAAATTAATGAACTTTCAAAATTAAATTTTTAGTCGAATTTACTCCTTCTGAATAATAATGGCAATAACCTCGTATCTACTTAAGATAAAATAAAGTATTGTACCATTTTAAAATCTGTATTAAACGCGCATATTTTTTAAATAGTTGGCCACTTAGGCTTTTATACATTTTTTTCCATCAAGTGTGTTTAAACTTTAAGATAAAGTGAAAAATATCAAATTTCATGACTAAAATCCAACTTCCGACATTATTTTCCAAAAATTAAAACAGCTACACATATTTTTGATACAGATTCATTGGAGTAGTCTATTTAAAATATTATAACATCAAAAACCCAACGGATTTCATTTATTTGTAGCTGGTATAGAGAAACACACAGTAGTATGAAAAATATCAAACTTTTTTTAAAAAGTTACGTAACTTTGGTACTACCAGGAAAATATTTTTTTAAATTCCATATTCTGGGTCCTCAAAAGGCCTACTATAAGGGGTTTCAGGTTTATCCATTCATTCTGGGACACCCTGTATATGATAAATAATGAAAGTCGTTATGAAGGAAACCTTCAACAGACGACCACGATCACTCTGTCAAGAGTGTAGCGACTTAGAAGAACTCAAAATAGCCCGAAAACGACATCTATGAGTATATTTTTAATTAAATTTAAAAATGTGACCAACTTCTTGGATTAATACATGAAATTTTTTTATACTTTTGATTGCAAAAAAAATGAGTCGAAGCCGTGCATGATGCCACGTCCGTCATTATATTCGGATAAAAACATATCTCGTTGTCATTGCTATTCTACCGAATGAAAAATTGTTACTTGACAATTGGAGAAAACGCTTTTTTATACAAAATAAAATATAGCCTATGTGTTGCGTTCCTCTATACAACGATCAAAATTGCACTGAAATCTGTTCGGCCGTTCTTCGTGAAAAGTATATTTTTGGGCTTAGAAGCGTGTAGGTACAGAATTCATAGCTCAACAATTTTATTATATTTATAGAAGAAGATAAATATTAGGTTATTTGCTAAATTAAAAATACATTTTTATCAGAAATTGTTGTAAATATCTGGCTAAAAGACATAAAGGCTAGACAATCTAATCTAAACATTAATAAAATTAAACTTAAAGTTAAAAAATAATCAAAATAATGCAAACGTAACACAGTAAAGACAATATGCCATTAACCTAAATATTATTTAAGCAAAAGTTAATAATTAAAGCAACTTATCTACTCGCAATATTATATTAATGCAACTAATAATAAACTATGATCGTGATCAATATTATTATGCCGAGAACGTACAGTGAGTGAGACTTACCCATAATGTTTCATGCTTGGATTATCTCAGAGGGTTAGTTTCCAAATACTTAACTACATATACTTTCTTAGTTATTTTTGCGTGATATAAATAAGTGTAGTTTTTAACAGACTTCAGTATTATCTATATTCTATAATTATTGTGGTTTTTACCTATAAATGGAGTTTATCATTATTATTTTCCCTCTTTCTGTATCTGGGGCCTTGGTCAAACATATTTTGTCACAACCCGGACATATTCAGACATTACTTGATTATAAAACCACCTATGAAAACCTATGAAAAGACGTCATTTTATTTTCTTGTCTGTCTTAGATATCTTCAAACATGTAGAAACTATATATGTTGTGTATTATAAATAATGGATAAAGAAATTATATGACCCAAATAGATGGCACTTGCTGCGTGAATTTTACGACCCTTCTAGTAATAGATGCGCCATAAAATTAAGGGATGTTAACGAAACTGGTAGTATCGCTAAAATATGTGGTTATCTAGGAAAAAAACTAATTTTTTACCATAAAAATTAAACTGAGATAGCAAATGCAAGGGAGATAAATAAATCTGTCGTAAGTTTTCTACAAACCCTACACCTAAATGACGTAGATCCCATCGTCTTATGAAAAGTAATTCACTAAGGGCCAATTTTTCAATACTCATGTAAACAGTCAAATAACTATCTAATGAATAAGGCTATATCTAGCTGTTTATCAGAGGAGGTAAATGTATTATCTAGTAATTAATTATATCTAGTAATTAATTATAATCATTATTTATTCCATTAATAACTATCTGGCCTAATATTTCAACTGATCTGAGTGCGAGTTGCACAAAATTGTTCGAGCAACTTCACCGTCGCGTTCGACTATATCGACTATTACGCTAATCGCGTCGAGTACATATCACGCGAGTGCGAGTTCATACCTCTGCCTCTGAAAAATTTGTATTTTTGTGTGTGTGTATGTTTGTAATGAATAAACTCAAAAACTACGGTGCCGATTTTAAAAATTCTTTCACAATTGTAAAGCTACATTCACCCTGAGTAACATAGGCTATATTTATTGCTAGATTTAGTAAAATTAATTGGCAGAGCGAAGCCTGCCGGGTCAGCTAGTTAACTATAAAATAATAAAACAAACTAGAATGACCTTTTGAAGTATGTCATCAACGTCAATTTATCAATTCAATAGCAGTTATCTGACGAATGAAGGGCCTCAGATATCGGAGTTATTCGTCAAATAAGCATTGAAAAATTTAAAATGTTGCTATCTGTCGAATCAGCGCTATTTGTTTGTTTATCTGATTCTGATATTGAAAAAAACGTCCCCTTGAATAATGAAACGGCCAAGCCACATATTTTGTCGTAGGTAGGGTAAAATATAAATTATTAACAGTTATAAAACAAAACAAAAAACAACGGGTTACACTCCGGTAGTGCCGGCAGAAGTGAAAGCGTGTAAGATGTGTTTTCTTGGTGATTTGGACGACAGTTCAATTAAAACACAATTGAGTTTCTCTGTACCTAACAAAAGAAACGACATTTATGAATGTTTCTTTTTGACAGTTTCTATAGTTTACCATTTTACGCATTATCGCTTACGATCACATCATACCAAAAAGCGCTCAGCGCCGTTAAAGAAGTTTTCACTTCAAAAAATGTCTCGACGATAAATTATTATGTAGATCCCTTACAATACTTACTAAATTATAGGTAAGTATAGTTCTCTATACTCGTAAGGATGTTTCTAAACTTATTGGTTTTTCTTCAGCTTCGGGGAAGCAGACGGTTCTTTGCGAGCTTATCTCTACGGAAGCAGATTATCTACTACATTTGCAAGTGCTCGTCGAGGTGAGTATACTTTTATATTTACGTAAAAACACCTTTATTTATGCAACACATTCCGAGTCATAAGTTTGTCAATTATCACAAAAAATTATTACATTACAGTATTTTCAACCACTGTATCTAGTCCTACGGCAAGAATTAATGACGCTGTACCCTTAGTCTGAGTTTTAGCAGTTCCGAAACGAAACGCACACATACACACCTTACCAGACGAAAATGCACAGTGTAATAACCAACAGAGGAAAAAGATTTTTAGAAGAGTTAAAAAATTAATAAAGCATTAGATAAGTCATCACAAAAATTGCTTTATTTTTAATTAACACTCTTTCAATGTTTAATAATATTAATGAAACATAATAACCGTGAATTGGCCGTAATGCACTGTAAAATTCCGAACTAATATTATCCCGTAGGTGTTAAATATTTGTTAGTATTATAATGTCTAACGATAAGTATTCATATCTTTTACTCCATACAAATTTTTTTAACTCCTCTAAAAATCGTATACCTCTATTTGTTATTACTCTGTGGACTCCTGTGTAGTAAGCTGTGTATGATTCCGAAACGAAACGCACAAACGTTTCGTTTCGGTATCGCTAAAACTCAAACTCAGACTGGTCAATTCTTGCCGGATTATGTTTAAAACAAGATTATGTTCAAAACAAACTACGAGTAGGTTACCAAATAAATATCTTCATGATGATTTATTACAATACAGGTATCTATAGAATGTCGATAGGAGGTTAATCCCTTCAACATGGAGGACAAGGTGGCTATAACCAGACAATTTAGGGGGATCGATCACAGTCCGTAACTTCGTTTGCTTCGCGCCAATGTTTCTAATGGCTCCTACAGTCATATTACAGTCTCATGACGCCTTTTGGATTTAAAACACGATCATTTAATTTCAAACAGAAATTAAGTACCTACAATAACCTCTTCTTTTTTTCTTCTTCTCTTTTTATAATAAATATGGTAAAATAATATTTATTTTTGGGTTTAAAATACAGTGGAGGAATATCTAAAACAAATATTTTACCATCACCCATGTCGACTGGTGGAGAATTCCATTAGGCATCAAAATGGCTCTTGTGCCCTTCGTTTTTAAGGTTTAACTAAAGTTCTTTTCCACGTTAGACCACACTGAATCTTGAAATGAACAACAATTTTTTTTACGATGGTAGGCCAAATTGAGCAGTGTCTCTAAAACGCCCATGCAAACGTCAGTTCGGTGTGGGACTGTCACAAGGAAATGCAACAATTTTTCAAATTGTTATACTTAAATTGTACTAAGATTTTTTGAAATAGGAAAACAAATATGTTGTTAGGTAGTAAAATTAAAAAAAAAATGTTTCGTCACGGTCGATTGAAATTTTGTTGAAAAGATTAAAAATGTCAGCCCTAACCCTAGATAATGTTGGGTAAAAAGTTGCGGAAATCTGACACAACTTTGCCGACCATGATTTAAAGGTTTAAAATAAGATATAGTACAGAAAAAACAGTTAAAATACATAAAAGAGGATATTTTTTTGCTATACAACATAATTATTAGGCTAGAAAATAAAGCATAAATACTCTCAAAATGAAATTCCGCACTGACAATGAAACTGACCTACAAGTTTGTTTATTAAAATTCGGAGTGATGTGTGATCGAATGTTACCAAATAGATTGCCGACTTTCTCTTAGTAATCCAGTAGACAGTAAAAAAATTTGCAGCGGCAATAATTTAACTTTTTTGAATTTAGGCAATGTTGAGCTATAAAGGCAATGTTGTAGCATTTTACGGCATTAAGCCAGGTTATATGAAGGATTTTAGATCATATCAATACAATAAATTCTTTGTTGTGCAGCGAAAAAGAAAAGATTATAACAGTACAGAAAAATGTAAAGTAAAACATTAATTTGATTAAATTTAATATTTTCGTGTTTAAGTGCATACATCCTAGTAGGTAGGTGCTATCTATCTATCTTTCTTTCTTTTATTACAGGTGTTCCTGGCTGCTGCCCACGGCCTCCAAGATGATGGCAAGATGCTAGACGTAGAAACTGACCAAGTGTTTTTGAATATACCGGATATCTATAATTCGAATTTGCGACTCTGGGAGGTTGCATTCCATCCCATGATACAAGCGGCTTTCGAGAACGGAACTCCGTAAGTTTATTTTTAATTCGCTATAGACTTTAAATGCTGCCTATCATCAAAGCTTTATACATTCCATTATACTGTACTCTATGAGCTTACTTAGCCTTACTTCACCTCACCGTCCCTAATCGCATCATTCGTAGAAGACTAAAATTACACGTTGTCAAGTTTTATTTCTCCCCCAAACCTGCAAATCTTGGAATAATCATATGCCGGAGGTTAAGCCCGCAACTCGGCGGCCCATTCGCCTCTTTACCTGGTTTCATTCATACCTACCTACATGAAAAATTTAATGATACTAGAATTGTCGACGGCCTGACCTGCACGGACTTCTCAATGATATTCATTTTATACATTTATGGCTATGAGTCTCTTCAAAATTGGTACCTATAACTTTTTCAACGATTAAACAGAACTGACTGACCGACTGATAGATAGACTAATGAACAAAGATTTAATGAATACGACATATACATACATAATATGATAGTAATATTCATTATTAGTATTCATTATTTTATGCCTATTTAGTCAAAAAGTGCTATTTATTTATCTCTATTTCTCTGTAGATTATAATCAGGGATTGTACCTACATTTGGCAATCGTCGTAAACGAGACCCTAAGCTTGCCTATATCTACACATTTATCTTTGTGATCAAGTTATGCGCTAGCCACGGGCTGTTATGTGGTCACTGAACTCACGAACATCAACATTCAACGCCAAACAGCACCCACTGAATAGTTTATCTTTATGCTGTGGTTTTATGGTCACCACAGAACTGTCTATTAATCAACCAAATTTTTAAATTAACCATAAATTACTAGATTATTACATCACTATTCGTGGTGATGTAATAATCTAGTCTTAAACCACGACGAAGTCACTGGTCTTCGTCGTGGTTTAAGTTTTCCGATAATTCTGATATAGATTCGAGGCTCGGCTCATGGAATGGGGATTTCTGCAAATGAAAGAGATCTTCGCCCCATATGAGAAGTATGCGTTAGCTCAACCTCGTGCCAACGAGTATCTCCGCACTCTTGCCAGTGACGTGAACTTCACCACCTATCTGTCCTGGTGCCACGCGCACAAGGGATGTCAGAGGTGAGTTTCTGAGTAATTGAACCGTAAGCTACATTTTCACTAGGGGAAATTTATCCCTCAACTCTGGTGATCGCCTAGAAATTATTGTAGCTCCGCGATTACGGCCGACGTCGCTCGCGATGGGTATCTAGTGTGAAAAAGGCAAGTCAGTAGACAGGCAGTCGATTAGCTCGACAGTGTTTACCCAAAAAGGGATAGAAAACCGATAATAAAGAGAGGAGAATTTTTTTCTTTAGGTACTGTTTCACCTTTATAGAAAACATTGTGAGACAACTCACGCACACTGATTTTTGATTCGCATGTGGGAGGATGTAACGGTGAAATTAGTTAAGTAGGTACTTTATTTTCAATTCAAAAATAACTTGCAAGCATAATAGGGTTACGGAATGTAGCTATGTGACGTTCATACAACGAAACTGCCATGTTGTGTTACAATTCACATAGCTAAAAAACTCTGTGTTATAATTCACATAGCTAAAATAAGTTCACGACAGCAAAATCAAAAATTGCGCCCAATATGTGCCACACTGCACATAGCGAGTTTTTTGGTCAACTTCAGACTCGCTCGATCACAATATTTTCATTCATTTTTTAAAAAAAACACATGTGTTGTCGTACTGGCAGTTTATTTAAGATCCCATAGGATTAAAAAGAAGTAATGTGCTCTAATTAATGTACATAGCTTGAACTACGACTCAAATAAATAACTCTACTGAAATAAATAACTCTATTTTGGCATTATTAATAATGTATATCCAAAAGTAATTTAAAACAACGTAAATGAGATATACATATGTATTGAATAAATTATTTGAATACTCTGGGTATTTTTTTTTTGAAATCAGATTTTTGTGTCTTCTGTAAAAGTTTGTAGAAAACACAGCGAATTATGCACGCGCAACGACGATATGAGAATAATTTCGAGAATATTATCGAATCTCAGAAAGAAAAAATGTTTTAAATCTACTTACGTATTCATAGGCTGCAGATCACTGACCTGCTCGTCAAACCTATCCAACGCGTTACTAAATACAGCCTGATACTCAAGAGAGTATCACAGTTTGCGGACAACGATGTAGAGCAGAGGAGTGTTGATCTGATGGTAAGAAACATTGATACATTAAAAGTTTTTTTTTAATTTTAAAATTCCTTTAACAAAAATAGCAATTATTACATACAACAATTTAAAGGATTCTTTTTATCATTAACGAGCAGCAAACGACCATACCCTGGTCTTTTCCATTAGGAACATAAATCTTTTTGAAATTGGTGCTTCAAAAACGAATCCACGCCGGTCTATTTCTTTCTCTTTCTATAGCTTGAATCTATATTCATCCCAATTTTCCTATTTGCTGGCACTTTCTATAGAGCGGCGGTGCAGACTGGTGTGGGTTCGGAAAATCGTTCGTAGTTTGAATCCAATATTCTGTTCTTGTGTGCGTAAAAAAGGAGTTAAAACTTTTAAAAAATTAGATGAAAACGAGAAAGTCTAGGAAAGGAGCTCGTTTAAGTATTCCTGAATTTTCTAAAAGAATTATATTTTTCAGGAGCTAACTGCCAAAACCTACGTGGCGGATCTCAATCGAAGCGTCAAACAGCGTCAAGAACTTGAAAAAGCAGAGTACTACTCCGTTTCCGTGGAGAACATCGATGCTGTAAGTATTGTGTACATATTCGGTCATACGACATGCGACAGATTCTCTATCCAATTTATTAGCTTCGACAGCTACGCCTTGAGAAGCGGCCAGCCGTACAACACGTCTACGGATTTGCAGTTTGAAATTACACAATGGAAGAAAAAATAAGATTGAATTTTTGAAGATAAATAGAAGGATCCCTTGTATTATCTTCCAGATTTTCTCCGGCTTATGTTCCAAATCTGTACTTACATTTTATTTCAAATTATTAATAAATTATTAGTAAATTGATAAATCTGTACATTTCAATCCATAGGATAAATAGGTCAAAAAATTATATCAATTAATTGCTATTATGTACTAAATTATTCTGAAAACTGATCTTCGAAAAAGTAATAAGCAAAGTGTAAGAAATCTCGACGTAGACTTAAGTTTAATATTAATTTAACCCAACTTCAAAAAAGTATGAATTAAAATTTGTTACAACGAACTTTAGGCTTACTATTTTTTGGGGTTGGTGCCTAACTTTAACAATAGAAACATGATACGAGTAGTATAAAAATGTGAGTAAGTATTAAATAAAATAATTTTCCTATTGACGCCAAACCAAACTACTGAGTTTAGAAGGCAAAATTTTGGAATGTGGGTTTTTTATTATCTTTTTATCCAATAAAAACAGAATTTTAACTTTAAGGGGAAAGACAGTGTAGGGGTATCTTAGCATGGGAATTAAAGTTACGTTTAGGTATTTATCATTTTTATAGACATCCGCTACGAGTAAGCTCGGATCTTTGGAAATTTTGATTTTTAGCAAGAGATAGGAAACTTTTGGTGAAAGTTAGAGTGACTAATTTAAAAATTAAGGGCAGGACCTCCCGGGTCGTCTAGTCGTTTATATAGAAAAGGATGATAAGTTTTGAAAGTGGCATTATAAGTGCTAAACATAAAAGATATATGACGTAATGACAATAAATATATTTAAAAAATATATTGCAACTTAATATGTTATTAATTAAACTACAGCAGTAAAAATATTTTACTGTAATAGAAAACTATTTAAATACCATTCTATATGTCTTTGTAATCGGTTTGCCCCTTGTGTATAGTTGTGAATCGAGGACCAAAACCTTTGTCTTTGACTATTTTATTCAGTATAAAAACGTGTGATAATTTTATTATATAGTCTAGTCAGTTATCGAATAATGTAATCGTTGTTGATGTTTTTCTGACACTTTATATACATATTGTTTATTAAACAATAAACAAACATATTGTTTATTATTTTTATTGATTTATACTTTTATTAAAGGTAGCAAATTATATTATATCTCATCCATTTTCAACAATGTATGTTGTTTTGTGTCAAATTTAAATTTTAATCATGTCTAGGGGCTTTTGTAATGTGTATATCAAGTAGTAGTTAGTTATAGTTTAAATCTTTAATCTTTCCGTAACGATATTGAAATCCATGATACGCGTAGCCCTCTTATGACACTGTCCTATAATAATATTGTATGTGTGTTTATCTTTTTGTTGTGTAACCTTGAGTGCACGCAGTCCATAGAATTTAAAATTGCACTTTGTTTTAAATTTATTACGGGATTTATGCTTCTTGAACTTGCTATTTTATAATCCTGTAGACCCTTGTGCCTATCTGTTCCAAGCAGCTCAGTTAATTACATCCTAAGTAAGTGTTACAAATGTCTACAGTTTGTCTTTTGATAGTTAACCGTGTAATTACAGGATTATCTCCAGACTGTTTTCCAAGAATTTAAAGACGAGGAGATGGATGATTACTATAGAATTTTTTCACAATCGTATCTACGGGCACCAATGCTAAATTGCCACTGCCAGCATGCCCGCACAGTGGTTCACGAGGGGGATTTGAGGTTCAAGGATGGCAGCAAGGAGGCAAGACAATCTCTTTTGTATAACTAAGTACAACCGCAACCAACTACAACTGTAAAGCTAGCGTTTTGCTGGTGCAGTCTATTACGTGTAGAGGATTCGATCCCGGTCGATTTTTCTTTTCCCGAATTTATTATTTTATTTGTCGTATTTTAGTCCCGAAATTTTCGGGATTAAATTTAAGGGATCCCGGGATCTTCGGTATTAAAATATTTTTTTATAAGTCAATAAAAAAATATAAATCCAGAAGTAAGTAAGAATATAAAGAAACTGATTTTTCTAAGATCATTTAACAAGAAATGAATCTTTGAGAATAGTTCCTCACGAGATTATATTTTGGAGAAGACTTATAATTTAATGACGATTCCTCCAACTTCCATCGAGCCTGAACGCGCTTTTTCCGCCTCTTCATGTTTGTGCAACAAATTGAGAAGTACGATAGGTATGCTTTCGGATGAGACGTTGGATTCCTTGTTATTCCTTAGATTTCTTTTTTCGTGGCTTAAAAAAGTATTTCATAAAGTTTCTGGTCTATTTAATTTAAAATTTGAGTAGGTACCTATGAACTTTAGCATAGTTATAGTTATCTCTTTAACAAAGTTATAGTTTATATAACTAAACAAGTTTTAAATTGATTTTTTTAAGTTTCTAGTAAAATAAAATAAAAATAAACTAGGCAATTATAAAACTATTTCATAAATTATTTACAGAAGTGCCCAGTTTGATGTTTACTTTAAAGAAAGTAAGTATAATTTTGTTTTGTTTTTTGAACATTTAACTAACGATTTAAAATAAAGAGTTGATTTCGATATTTTTTACTGTCTTTTTGCTACCACTTTCTATTACCAGTAACAGTACAATCCCGGCACTATCTCGGGATGCCGAAATTAACTGTAGGTAGATAATCCCGAAATGCCGGGTTTAGAAAAATCGACCGGGATCGAATCCTCTTCGAAATTACGTGTGATTTACATTTTAGCGTATAGAAGTATATTTTAATATAATCAAAACTTATAATGAGTCGATTATTTTGCAAAAATGTAACTTCCTCTAATGTAACTTTCCAAATACGATATGAATTTATTATTTATTTGTATGGAAACTAAAAAAAATTGAGAAATTGTGTCCCTAATGTCTTCTTTCTCACTAATTGTTATGAGTATTCTCATATACATATATGTTTTACTTCGTGGTAAAAGTGCATTTGAATATTTAGGTATATAAATATATTTAAATATCCTTATTAACGTGTGTAATTACCATCAGAATGAGCCATAGCGAAGCGTGGCCAGCTTCACCTATAATATACACATTTTTGGCGTTAAATGTTTTCAGAAAACATTAGATATTAATAAAATACTATTTAAGTAATATATAAACATCTGAAACACGGTCTTAAACCGAACGTCCACCGGTCCTTACACTTTCATATAAAGTAGGTGTTTATACGTGACACGTATATTGATTGTCTTGATTAGTCCTTCGATTACTTGTTACTTGTTAAATTTGTCATGTTAAAAATCAGACAAAAGCAGACAAAGAGAATCGAGACGTGTTTTTAGGCGCTATCATCGCCATTCAACATCTATGTGAATGTCTTGATAAGTCGCTCAATTAGTTAATTCACAAGAGCGCGTGGCACTGTTAGTTCACACAAAACCAAAAATTAGAGTAGGTATTGCAATAAATATTTACTTCCATACGTTGAGACCACAGAAACTGGTGGAGGGGTATTCACTCTCATATTAGACGTGCTATAGATACATATTTGATTCATGCCTACAGTAATCTGCCGAGCAGCGAATAATTTATTGTGTGCAGCGCGAATAGCCCATAATTATGATACCTAGGTACTGTTGTTTTGCTTAAGCACCTACACTTTTAATGTAAAATAGGGATATTCAACATAAAATGCTTGCATGAATAGACCAAATAATTCCATTTTATTTGATTGTTATTTTTATTTATATTATATTGTTATTTATATTTTTATTATATATCGAAAATTGGTAAGTAAATTGAAAACTTAACCGTCGAAAAAATCAAATACCTATTTAGCCACCACCCAAAATTATGTGACGGTGGAGAATTGGCAATTAAATTGCTAAATACAACGTCACAAATTTTAAGCAGTAGGTAAATTACCTAAGTAGAATACACAGCTACACACGCACTGATTGTGGTTGGCAATGCCGCCCATATGCTAACAATTTTGAATAAAAAAACACCAAGAAAGTAAAACCGATTTCCTATCTAAAAATATCTTTGGTGACGAAGGTTGGGCCGCAGTGACCATTGCATATCAGGTGACCTACAGCACACTACTTTACTTTGCTACTCATTAAAAATGGAAAAAGGGTTTATTTATATACCTAGTAGCCATACAGATTCCGTTATTACGTACTTACTTACAGATATAATTTTCATAAAATTTTCATAAAATTCCTATTCAAACTCGGACTGAAATACAAACTTCAAAAAAGCTAATTTTGTTTTAGGTAGGTAATGAATACTGTACATAGTTAATTAATTACTGCAGTTTTTTAGGCTACTGGTACGTCATGACCATGCTATTTATGCTATAATGAGGGTTAGGTACAAATGGTATTGCGTTGTTAGTTTAGTCTTAGATACTTAGATGTACGTAGATATCTATGATTGCATGAAATTTAAAGGTACCTTATAAGTACTAATTTTCAATTCGATATTAAAAATTTTTTACAGATTGAAGTGAGAGCAATCCTTTTTACCGATATGCTCTTAATCTGCAAAAAGCAGTCGAAAGGCAGTTCTTATCCATACAAGATGATTAGGTAATTAAGTTTAACAACTTACACAAAGAAAAGTGCTGTGCGCAATTTTCTTACACTTTAGTTGATTAAATTAAAATTTGCAATTTCGCGACTGAACTTTTGAATTGTCCTAAATAGGCCCAAGTACATGATAGACAAGTTAGTAGACTTTCCTAAGTATGTTGTCCGAAATAATGCAATAGAGACGACCTTTATATTCATCGTGATGGTCGACGACTTCGGTTCATGTTACACTTCCTTCACCTTAAGTGAATCCTCCAAGGATCCAAACGGCGCAGAAACATTAAAGGTTGGTCAATAACTCATTAATTTCCAGACATGTAATAATTTTCACCCGACTGCACCAGAAAGATATTTGTGAAAGTTTTTCGGTGTGCATGTACGAGAATGTATGTAAGTCCATTTCTTTAACACGTTCTGTAGTGTAAATGGCTTGATGGAATTCAGCTTGAGAGGTATCTTTAGATTCTGAATCTGAATTGTGAGAGTGAGCTTTATATCAAAAACTTAAAAAATGTTTACGTGCAGTCGGGTTTTTCTTGTTTCATAAGTGATACCTACATACCTACTTAACGTTTAACTTTTAACACCCGCCAACTAAATGACCGTTTATTGCCCATTGCAGTTGTGGGAGCTAAAAATTAAGGAGGCCCATTATACATATAGTCTAGCTGTTTGGTTATATTTCAATCCGTCGTACCATATTAGTGAACTGGATCAGGAATTGGCTTTAGACTATAACAACAGCGGAGCAAAGCAGGTCAGTAAAATAAATTACTACCTAGTTAGAAACACCGATGAAAAGGTATACATTATATAACATTTTATCTTCTTATCATCTAAGCTTTGCAACCCAATAGGTCTCTATGACGCTCGAGTAAATCCACATTTAGCATCGTGGGCTCCCCTACCATTAAACATTGAGATTTGAAATGATATATATAGGATGCTTTGTCATTCTATTGATTAGATGTTATTTTTGTTAAGACTTATAACTGAAAATCAACAATTTTTTTAAGCAGAGACAACTAAGCTACGAGGAATACAATATAGAGCGTGAAGCTAAGGAGAGAGTGGCGACCATGCTTCACCGCACTTGCAGCCCGTCCGTCTCAATGGAACGTTCGCCCTCGCATTTGTCGATACCTTCCGATATCGGTATGCAAAACAAACAGTATTTTCTGAAGATCTTGTGTAGTATGCCAAAGACTACAAAAAATTCTGCGGTCTGAAATAGTACTTTGACGATATCTGCCACTCCCGAAAATCATTTCGGAGTACTCTGAATTACGCTGTCGAACTTTTCTACATCGCTGATATAATTTATAATGCATACTCGCACACAATGAAACTTATAGTCGACGAAATCGAGAAAATAAAGTTACCACTTTTGGTAGCAGTGCACTAGCCTTTGGATGGATGGTTAAAACTACAAAGATGACATTGGCCTACATCTTGTTACAATCTGGCGGCTTGTTACTCCGGCGGCTCGAAAACTACACATTCTGTGACGCATCGCTTACCATCCGCTCCATATGTCACCGCTGATGAATAACACTCCTGTGCTCTTCGCTGTCACATCTCGACTCACCGTACACAAAGTAACTTCTCAGGGCATTTCACCCAATACAGTTCGACTCAGAGCTGATAGAGGATGGACATTAAGGCTCCGGATAACAAATGCGAACATTGCACTGCAAGAACCGACACCTGAACATTCATCTACCTCCGGTCAGTCCAGGGGGTGATGTGGCGACTTCTAGCAAACGTCATAAGATACCGCCACGGGTTTTCTGAATCGTTCTATCGAAGTTTACTACTTCGCTGACATGTATACAAAACTCTGTATCGCGTCTGGTGGGCGTTCTCCCTTTGCCTTTTCTCTCATTTTTTGTAACTTCGAAATTAATCTTCGCGTTGAGGCAAGTAACATACTTGCCTCACCGGAGGGATTACTAGCCATTGATGCTAATTTACTAAAAGTATAGTGTGTCCCGGGATAAAGTGCAACCCCGAAAGTGGGTGAAACTATACCAAAAATTATCAACGAAAAAATAAAAAAATAAAATTCAATTTTTTTTGATAAAATAAGATTTTGATTTTTTATTGTGGACCTTATGTACAAAAAAAAGCGATGTCTTTCAAAGTAGTGGGTCGATTTCGTTGAAATGAAAAACAATAATACGGCAAATACTCGGCAGTGAGGATAGAATAACACGTCGCTCTCAAAACAACATCTATCATGACCTAAACTTTGACTTTTGTAACAAAAATGAATTTTTTTGCAATAGTTTTAAGTAATTTCAAAAATTTATTAAATTATCCCGGTATAATTGAAAATTTTTGAAAGTAAAGCAAGTATTTGACGTATTATTGTTTTTATTTCATCGAAATCGACCCACCACTTTGAAAGAACTCGCTTTTTTTGTTCATAGGGTCCACACAGTAAAAAATCAAAATCTTAATTTATCAATAAAAACTAGAATTTTCTTTTTTTTTTCTATTTTCGTCGATAATATAATTTTTGGTCTAGTTTCACCCTCTTTCGGTGTTGCACTTTATCCTGGGACACACTGTATAAGTATTCTATGGTGCGAATCGTCGCCCAGTTTAAAAAGTAATTTAAACAAAATAATTATGTTAATTTTAACGCATTCTTGATTTTAAAACTGCTATAGAATCTATATTCATGCTTTTATAAAATGTGTTTTGTTTTTTTGTAATGATCATATTATTCCTATCATAATTACAGCAAATATGAGCGTGTCAGGTCAGGAGTCACTACCAGTGAGTAAAAAAGTTCCCGGGATAGATGTTCTTCGGAACAGATGGAAACGCCCTTCTAGAAGTTGTAGCTCAAGGAACTCGAGAATGTCTAGTTTTCAGAAGTCCACTAGGTAACCTTTGCAAATTAGTCTAATTGAAACCACGCCATTCAATGAAAATTTTAATTTACCAATGCGCTAAGCTCCGCTTAAGCAACAGCATTTGCTACATAATCATTAAGAAGCTGACATTGAATAACCGAATTGCTACGTTTTCTTTTCATTTATCTTTTTAATTAAGTATATTGGTTTCATGTTATACTTTTCTTTATAAAATTATTACCTAAGTTCTGGCCTAAATAGAAAACGAGAAACATGGTTTACCAATTATACATTATTATTAATTAGGTTGAGAGTATTAAACATCTTTATTAAATTTTATACACAGTGGTACATCTTACGAAGAGTGCCAGCCGGGTAGTGCCAGTAGCAAACAGATTCATAGAGCAGGGAGTTCTGTAGAGCATACACTTCCTTTTTCATACACGGATGATGGTAAATGAGTTTTGAAACATTATTTATTCATACAGTGCTTAATTTGAGACAAATAAAGGATGAATTCTTTGATCTAATCTAAATGACACCACGACATGATGAACATTTTTAAATAAATAATACGACCTAGGTAAATTTTTATAATAGGTATGGCATTATAAGTATTACGACTAAGCTTGTTTTAGCTTGTATTTATATCATTATTTTTGTTTTTACTATCTTTGTATTTCAGGAACTTCTGGAATAACTGTACAAGTAATGAAAGACAACGAAAGTGAATCGGAAATAGAATCGACTAATAACACTACGGTAATTTATAAACGTACTTAACGTAATTTATAAACGTTAAGGCGACAATAATTCTTCTGAGTCAAACTGCAACTCATAATAATATTTGTGAGAAACTGGAACTCAGAAGCAACTGGTGATCATTATAGATAGAGCATTGCGTTCAACTATTACCCATATATTTTTTCGAATATCGAATTGTCCATGATCGTACATATTAATCCTATTCTATTAATATTTTTCAAATGGAAAACGTGATTCGATCCAATTCAAAATTCACACCAAACACAACACGATCATTGACGGTTTGAACCGACTGGGACGGTTGGTACATTGTGCTTGTATTATTTAAATTTATTTTGTGTATGTGTCGTGCTATAACATTATATTCATCCACATTGGCATACCTACATAGCATTCCACCAAATGCACGTGTCCAAGTCAGAAAATCTCTTCTCTACTCGTCGACTCTTTATTATTAAACTACTTTTACTTTATACTAAACCTAATATGTACAAAATTTGCGACAATCTAAACCAATTTTCTTATCAATATAATATCCTGAAGAAAATTAGTTAAGCAATAAACAATAATTATATTCCTAAATAATATTATGTTTAAGGCACACCATATGAAAATTAATGGTACACTCATTATAATTTTACTCTAGATATTTTAACTTAGCAATTGTATTCCAACATGACTATAAAATAGCTTTGAAAAAAAATGATTTTATAATACCTATTTTAATTTTTTCCTATCTTTAATATTCTCAAATACTTGATAATAATGTTTGTATGAATAGTAAGGTTTTTCTAAACTTTATTGGAATAAGTGAGTACCTACGTCTATAAATGTGCATAACGATACGCGAAAATGCAAACGCAGATCATTTTTAAATGTTAATATATAGGTTAGTTCTAATTAATTTATTCCTATTCGATAATAAGTAAATAATTGTTATGCGATCAAAATATCTGTATATCGAGAATATTTGCATAACCTTACAAATAGTATAAGTAGGTGGATAGGTAGTAAGTAATATTTTTAAACGTTACTGAATTCGAGAATAATTATTTATTTATTTTTTTAAAGAAATGTAGGCTACATTGAAAATAAAGATTTAAAAGCGAGAATTATCATTAAATTAAGAAGCGAAGCTCCACGGATTTTCTTTAACTACTCGTACTTTAAAAAAGTACATAAGTATTTGGTAAGTATACCTAGTCGTATTTCGCAGTCCTATCATATGGGGTTTAAAGATAAGTAAGGTTGTGGGATCATTCCCTATAGTTATTTTGTTAATGGCGAGAGCGATGGCGGCGTGGAATACCTACTATTAGTTACCCTGATGGTAAAAAAATAGTTATTTGGTAGTTATCTAAGTACCTATATACTTACACTTTAAATTTTAGAAAAAGCCCGAGCACTCTATTGTTAATTTAATTTAGATCCACAATGCTTAGCGATTATATTTATTGTAAATAATATTTTTATAAATTGGACATACGAATTAAGATGATCATACATATTATTGTTATATCTAACGCTTACCTACTCATAACAATACAAAAATGTTTATGTATAGTTTTCACCTTTGTCTATTATTATCTTGACACGGTCACATAGGTTAATTAACGTAGACAAGTTATACTATCATTAAAATAAGAGCTGCTTCATCCAAGAATGTTGTTATAATTATATTATAATGACATAATTATCTATTTATGTATGGTACTATACATAAATAGAGAATTTATGTATACTATACATAAATAGATATATGAAAAACCTTTAGCGTAGTATTGAATGCGTCTGCTTCTTTGTTAATATAAATAGAATAAATAAATTTTCACATTGTTTCTAACATCGGGTTGTGCTTAAGGGTTGGGTAAGGTACTTGTCATTTGCCGTTCGGGTGGTAGTATTATAGCCTGACCAGGGCGTTTGTACATCTTCAAACGCGGCGCCACAATCACCTTTGATATGGCCACACCAATATCTGTTCTCAATTAAGTATAGTTGCCGTCATGAGTGGTGAGCAGAATTTTCATTGGTCGGTTTGACATTGACTGCGCTGCGGTGCACACGGTTGGTTCGACAAACGTCAGTTCGTCAGTGAGCGTCGTCTATTGGTCCAGCACGTTTTTTCGGCTGCTGTACATTGGCCGAAAGTATACAATATCTCTACCACCGATAATCTGTGCTCACGACTCATGACGGTTACTATACCTTGTCAATTTTTTGCAAGCTCATTGGTTCAAAAACAGTTGTCATTTTATTCGAGCGGTTAAAAGTAAGAGCCATTAAATTAGTTCAAAATTATTCCACAACATGGTGAGGTTTGCAAAAACTCCGGTCAGACTACACTTGGCCATTACAGATATTGACAGGCCTGTATTCTGTCCCGTAGCCATCCACTTCCCGCTCACCTCAGGCGAATAGCAACACACTGAAAGTGCAGAAAACTGCAGCGGCACTGGTGCACAGCATGCCAGATCTCTCCCTCACGGGACATCTCAAACGCAGTCCTAGGTAAAACACTTACTACGTACTACTTAGGCGCTTTCTATTCTAAATATAAAAATACATATACGGGCGAAAAGCTAGTCTACTTTTTAATTTGTTGAAAAAGTTAGTATTTAATGGTAAGTAGAAATAATAAGTGTGACCATTGTTATTTCAATCAAATTGTAGCGGACGGAGCCCTAGTCCCATGTCGGCTTCCGACAAGCTGTACCAACAACACCAAGAACATCTGAAGAGTCGGCTGACTCCGCATACACAATACTTAAGCCCTGACAACCGCGGCTCCAGCTATCCGCCACCCAGCCCCAACAGGTAACTTCATTAATTCATTTATTTCAGTATTAGCTTTTGCCCGCGACTTTGCCCACGTGAACTTTGATATTTGGTCAAGAGCGAAGTAAAAAAGATTCCATATCACAATCCAGATTTAAAATTTTGTGTTAAAAATAAATCGTTCTAAAGAAATTACTTCTTTAAACGACATTTAAACCAAATATCAAATTTTGTAGGTACCCACTACCAACTTGTTTTTAAGGGATCTTTGTTTTTTGCATTAAGAACTTATATACGTTTAGGTATTTCTACTAATAAGTGATATTAATTTTTATGCAGAAAAAAAAGCTAATAATGTTTCGTTTCAGGGCATCGCTGAAACGTGGCCTAGCTTTCTCGCATTCGCTACAAAAGCCCACCCTCTCTAAGATGGGCCATGTTGCAAGCCAGAACGCTCTTGATCAGATTGAACCCGCTCCGCTTCCAAGCCCTGTGAAGGTAAATCCTTATTATATCCCTATTGCTATAACAGAAGCAAACGGCCATGCAGGCTTCCTAATGTTAAGTGGTAACTGCAGCAAATGGACACTCAAATAACGTATATTAAGCTAGAAAGCGGTGATAGCCCAGTGGCTTAGAATTCGACCTCGAATCGAGGGGTCCGGGTTCGAATCCCAGTGGCACGCACCAATGACTTTGTAAAAAAGGTTGTGTGCGCTTTATAAAATTAAATATCACCTGCTGTTACGGTGAAGGAAAACATCGTGAGGAAACCTGCATGCCTGAGAGTTCAGAAAAAAAAAGTTCTCAAAGGCATGTGAAGTCCACCAACCCGCACAAGGCCAGCGTGGTGGACTAAGGCCTACATCCTTCTCATTGTGAGAGGAGACCCGACCCTGTAGTGGGTCATTAATGGGTTACTGACAAGCTAGAAAGGTAAAATGGGCAGAACCACTCAGTTTACATCTTGATGTTCTTGTAGTTTTCGAAAAAATGAAAACACTGCTAGCTTAACATCAAGCTAGCGGTGTCCTACCCTAACGAAGACATCAAGAGACATAAGAGCCGAAAAGTGACTTTTCTTCAAATTCAATCAAACTCATCTATCTCGAAAATCGTTGAATTTGGGATAGAGCTTCACGTCATGGCTTGAATGATTGCTTTTGAGCGTATTCTTGCTAAAGCCGTGTAGACGGTAGCCGTGTATACGTCACACATAACGTACGTCACCTAACTATAGAACCTGTTTTTTAACCCAAAGTTTGCATGCGGTATCAAGTTAGTAGTTTCCGCTATGAAAAACTGACTTCAATATTTCTGTTTTGCTGCGTGGACAGCACTTATTGAGCACTAAATTCTCATAAAGAAAATTTTCCCCTACGTCTCTTGATGTCTTTGTTAGGGTACCTATGACATGTTTTCATTTTTTCGAAAACTACAAGAGCATCAAATTTTTTTAGCATTAAATAAGCATGTTAGTATGTGAGTGCTCAAATTAATTAAATACGAGTATCTCCGGTAACAATGCCTCCCCAGCCAAAGCACAAGACATGAAGAATGATTTGCGACGTGTGAAAACGCTGGCGGCTTATTTTTAAATATCTTTTATGGTCTTTTTAAGAATTGAATTATGACTTAACGAAACATGCTGTTAAAAATCTCAACAATATTTTTAGAGCGAGAAATCAGGCTTTGTAGCCAAGCTGCTTCCGGGAACAAGCGCTGACAAGCAGGAGAAAGAAAGAGCTAAGGACAAGAAGAACAAACTCGGGTAAGCAAGTAGTAGGTACCTACAGTATACTACCTACCTACCTCATCCACTCTGGTAGAGAACTTTTCTGTAAAGGTTTTGTATTATATTACCAACTCTTATTATTTAACTCGTATTATACGTAGGTAATTTTTTTAGTATGTAGGTGGTATGTAGGTATACTTTAATTGACCCAATCTCAATATTTTTCTTCCGTATTCCTTGTTTGAGCATGAAGATAATATAATAATTACTATTTCTGTGTGGGATCGATTCCTGGCTAAGAATATTGATTTATTTAAAGGCTGTTTTTATCAAGATCCTAGGGCCCTAGACTCTTTTCAGTAGATATTTTTCTCTATTCCTCACAGTTTCGGATTTCACGAACGCACTCTTGAAAACTCACTCTGTACGTATCTATAATTTTCATTTTACTTAATCAATCTACCGGTAAATAAGTTTTTAATAACAAATTATGCACCCGCTCAAAATGTGAACTCGCGGAGTCTAAAAATTTTAACCAGAAACATAACGGTGTCCGCTAGCTCACTCTTCAGTCTCAAGAATACTTCCAGTCGGACCACCGAAATGGATGGATGACGTTTAAAAATAACAACAATCATTGATTTTTTGAGGCAAGACTATTTTATAGTTGTATACTGTAGTTATTGAATGGTTTAGTTTGAACATTTTATAGCGGTGCTGTGAGTTGCATGATTTAACAGTGTGGCTTGTAGATGGTGGCTCAAGTACCTCTATATGGTAACCCTACCTCTAGGTATATAGTTGTAGAAAATAATTACTCACTTAATACCTAGATACCAAATACTAGCTTACACTATAATTTTGAGGTATTTAATATACATATATATAGGTATTCAGAATGCCGAATTACACGCTTAATTTTTTTATCATTATATAATAGGTATCTACCTATGGTCATCACGTAAGTAGTTTAAACTTGTAAAATTATAGTACATACATAATAGGCATGATGACTAATTTTCAAAAACTCTTCTATGATATTCAGAAGTTTCTATTATGTCTAAAATATATCATATTTTTGTAGAAAATTAAGGTTTTTGTGCAATAAAAGTACATTTAAATTTTAAGTTTCAAATTCATTCCAAAACGCTCGCCCGTGTCATGGCGTCTGTCATTGCGCCACGGCTCAGTAAAAAATGCCAGATCGCGTATAATATGCTTACGAAAAAAATGACGTTAACTAAGACGTGACGTAATTTGACGTAATTCGATCTGATGGGTGTTTTAGCTATCATGGCGGATTGTTGTATTTTGTAGATTTATTTTAACAAATAAATTATTAATCTCGACATTAATAAGAGAATAAATACATGTTTCGAAATCTTTGAATCCTATTTCATTAGATCAGATAAATATTTTGGCGATACTTGATTACTGTCATCATGCCTATTACATACATACAAATCTATTTTCTTAGTTGATAGGTATTTATACTTATCTTTTTCACTAATTTGTTTTATTGATACTTTTAACAGACGCAAGGACAAGGGTGGTAAAGAGCGCAAAGGCCATGGCCGTGGTATGGATTAAAGAGATTTTAGCGACAAGGATAAACAAATAAAAATGTACTTATTTCATGGATTATCTAGACTTGAAAACAGTACATAATAAATTAATGTTACCTAATTAGATATCATATACATATTTCATTCAGCGTAAACTTATATTTAATTTTAATTCAGATAATTATTAGAACACAAAATATTTCAGTAGGTTAAATTTTCGTACCTATGTATGTCTAGGAAATTTTTAGTACATAAATATTTCGTAAATGGATTGTGAAGCTGTGATGTGTAAGATAGGTTGACACGATTAATTTATTTAAAGATCAAAGTTTTGTAAATGATTCTACCTGTATGACTGATTTAGCTAAGTAAGGTGGGTGGATTAGGAAGGCCACCATAACAAACAACAGTTAATATTCCTTTATTTACTTACTTTATTATTCCTTTATTTTAAAATCGGTTGAGAAACGAGAGAAAATTGTTCTGAACTACCTAATTCGCCTTCGCCTATGTAGGTATGTACAGGCTGAATTTTTCAAGTGTGGATGGGACAACCCACCTTATATTCGTTAATGATGCAACAATTTGTAAAACGTGTCAACCTACCGAGCGTAATAATTACTGTGATGTGTCGGACTGTGAGATTTATATTTAATATTTATATTATATAGATAAGTACCTATACAGTGTGTCCCGGTCCCGGGATAAAGTGCAACCCCGAAAGAGGGTGAAACTAGACCAAAAATTATCGACGAAAAAATGGAAAGAAAATTAAAAAAAGAAAATTATAGTTTTTATTGATAAATTAAGATTTTGATTTTTTATTGTGGACTCTATGTACAATAAAAACTCAAAATCTTAAGTTGCACTTTATCCTGAGACACACTATAGGTATAAGAAATTACATTTGATGGCAAATTTTAATGGCTTATATAATAAAATCAACTAATCTAATATCAATTATTATCAAAAACAAATAGAAACGTATATGTATTTAACTTGTCTAAACCTATCCTACTTTATAAAATAGCTTTTGTGACCATTTAAGAATATTTAGGTACCTACTCGGGTGTACTACCGAAAAGCGCATACCGCCGATGAATCTGACATTTCAAATGTCACATTTGGTATAATAACGTATTTTGACTTTCTTATCACGAATATCATAACGAAATTTAACCTAACCTAACCCATTGAAGGGATTTCTGTGTTAAATTTAGGCTTCTGTCACTGACCCTCACTTGGCTCGGGGAAAAAACATTTAACCTAACCCAGGGTTTCTCAAACTTTCGGCTCCATGTACTTCTCAGGTGCTCAACTTTCCAGGTGACCGCGAACCCCTTAACTAATTAAACCCCCCCCCCCCCTCCTACACCCCCAAAGAAAACAATAAAATTGACTGTTGAAGAAAATAAGATTGAAGAAAATAAGATTTTTATTTCAATAAAAGGTAACACATAAAGTGCCAAAAGAAATATATTTTTATTAATAATAATGTGATGGGTGTGCTTGTTTCTTGTCACAAATGGAGTCAAATTTAGGAGTAATTTTGGACAATTTGAACCTTAATTCTGACTCGTCATCAAGTCGATTTCTGTAGAACCTAGTAGATTTTGAAATGATTAAATATCTACAATAGTTACTGTGTATTTTCCTTCTGTAGGTATGTATGTAGCTAACGTAACTATCAGTTCTTCTATCTGCTATTCTACCTACTATTTATTTATTTTTTGGAAAATTTATCCAGAAAATCATAATAATATAGTATACCTCCTTATCACATAAACCATTATAGATAATATACAGGGTGATTGGCTTCGAACAAGCGATAATTTAAGGGCATAAAATAGACCAAATTTCAACGATAAAACACCCCCCATAGTCTACCCTAGCGAACTAATCTACTGTTACAAATGTGATTCAATATCATTATACAAAAAGCAAAACAAGTCTTTGAGTAGGTACCAATTGGGTACGCCATATTGCGCGGGAAAATCTTGTTGCATATAGTGAAAATAACTTTTTTCAGGTATATCGATTTTTCGCCCCCAAAAACCCCTACAGTGCAAATTTCATTAAAATCCATCGTGCCACTGTACGGAATTATATAATTATGTATATGAATATATACGTATGTAAATAATATACAAATATTGCTTATTGAATAGTAAGATTTTTTATTAACTCCATCGAATTCAATAGGACTCTCAGAACAGAAAAGTTTTATAATGTCTGACCCTCCGTCATATGACGGTCTTACCCCCTTCACCCAGACTTCCCCAGCACTAGCTTCTCGATCATCAAAAAAAAAAACATATGCAGATATTTCTAAGACCAAACCAGTTTTCGTTTCATAAATCTCTAAAATAGTTATTAATAAAGACGTTTAGTATCATTTTTAAAAAACACTTTTAAAACACGTCAATATTAATGTTTTTCCAGAGGTCGTGTAAGTTGTGAACTCTAAAAACACCGTACATTTGTGGAGGCTATCAATACAAAAAAACGCATTAATACTCGATCAATTTATGTTTATTCTAACAAGCATAGATAACTGTTTAATTTACTGTATGGAACATTGTCGTAAAGTTGTTATATTTTGTGAAAAGCCCAGTAGACGGACTTACCCACATTGACTATAGCTACTTAATATTTCTATGTACATATATCCTGTAAATAATATACCTATTCTTATATGCATATATGTATTAATTATGTAAGAGATAGGCTTACCTTATATTCCCTTTTGTTTTTTTAGGTAGATAATTATTTATTAACTTGTAGTATTGTTGTAATATTACCATGATCATCATAGAGCCTTATAATTATTGTAATTTGACTTAAGGAATATGAGAGAAAAAACATTATACTATATACGCGATATACACTTTAAATATAAAAAAACACTTTAAGAAAGCGTTTACTGTACTGCGATACATATTATTATAAATAATTATTTTATTAAAATTAGTATTAGTTGTAATTAGTTATTATAAACGGTCATAGAATCAGATTGTAAGAAATGAATTTTTTGATGTCTGGTACTTATGAGATATGTTAGAAATAATAAAAATGTAAATATTTATAAACATTATATTATTAATTCTTATAAAAACATTGAAAATTTATGATTAAGAACGCTCTCATAATTTAATAATAAAATAGTCATTACATCGTTTAAATTAATTTCTACCCTCCGCGACAATAGTATAACCCACCAACCTAATTTTTCATATGGTCTGGTATTGGATACTCAGGTAAAATGGATGTTAAGTTCTGTTCTGGAAAAATAAATAGTAAACGATACATCGAAGTAATAAACGAACAGATTACCTCTCACGCGATGCGGATTGCTGGTCCTAATTTTATTTTTCAACAAGACAATGCCAGTATTCATTCATTACTGTTTTTTGTGTAGTTTCAATGTGTTAAGAAATTGTAGTTGTTGTTTTATCACGTCTGAACTGTTTCTATTATAGTGTGTATTATAAAGTTGATTTGTTAGATTTCATATTATATAGAACTAGCTGACCCAGCAGGCTTCGCTCTGTCAATGAATTTTTTTTTATTTTTTTATTTTTATTTAATAGCCTATGTTACTCAGGCTGAATGTAGCTTTCTAATGGTGAAAGAATTTTTGAAATCGGCCCAGTAGTTTTTGAGTTTATTCGTTACAAAAATACAAATGTTTCCTCTTTATAATATTAGTATGGATTAACGCGCTTGTCACTTTGTTTCTAATAAAAATTATCAATTTGTCTTTGTGTCAATGAAATAAACAGTAGTGGAAAAATATTTAATTCATTTATTTCCATGAAAAAAGAAGGTAAATTCATAATCGTTCCTGGCTTAGTATTATTTTTTACAGAATTTTTGCCAACACTATACAATGAAAAATAACAGGGATCTGAAGAAATAAAACAAAATCGTCTATCAATTATTTATTATTAAAAAATCCATAAATATTATACACCCAAATATTTCACATTGGTTTTCTTAATACATAAGATTGGACCCCAAATTGAAATCACTAATAAATTAATCCAAATACCACAAATACAAAAAGTTGTAAAAATATTTGTAAAATATATTATGAAAAAAGTAAAAGATCTGTTTATTTTATTATTTATTCCAAAAATTAAGCCATCCTTATTGTCTTCAGTTGTAAACATAACAGCAATATTACAAAAATAGGAATAACAATCTATCGATGATTTAAACATACATTTCTTTATATGAATACAACCACATTTACTTTGGGAATGTCATATAAATACAATTTTCAAGAATATGTTATATAAAAAAATAATGGACTATTTATATAGCAGAGTAGCAGATTGCGTTCCTTATACGAAGCAAATAAGTTTTATACGAAGTGTTTATGTAGCAACAAAGTCATACTTACATTTTTGAAATAGTACATACCTACATATATTATACATTATTGAAAGCCGACTTTATTGTTAAACATGATGTTAGTAAATAATAAAACAGTGAAGACACTAATAAAGAATAAACTTTTAAACAATTAACAACAATTAAACATAACTTACAAGGTACAAGTTACGTTGAGTACTTAAAAGAATCAACAGGAACGCATTCTTCGGACGACTATAGGAAAAAAGTGCATAATCTCAAACATAATTTTTGAGATATGATAATAATTGTTCAATCAAATTCTTCGGAATATCTCCATATAACTATAAAAAAATTATTTGAAACAAAAAGCATTTAATTATTGTAAGTAGAAGCTGAGACGTTACCACCATGGCCAGTCCAGTTGGTGTGCACGAAGTTGCCCGGCTTGGACAGCAGCTCGTATGTGTGTGCACCAAAATAGTCCCGTTGTGCCTGTAAGAGATCACAAACAAGAGTTATGTCATCTAATCAATCTTTAACCCCTTAGTGACCCACTGCAGGGTTAGGTCTCCATTCACAATGAAAGGGGCGGAAGTCCATTACACTGGAGGTGGTTGGTGTACTTCACATGTGTTACCCAATGATTTCTTCCTTCACTGCTTTAACGCATTCAGTGTCTTCGACACGCCTAGCAGGTTCTTGTAAAATTAAATACGGATGCCAGCGACCTGCCTGGCGTGTTTACAACAAAGGCGATAGCAAATAGGCGGCATCGATAAAGAACTGACGAAAATTGGCAACGCCTTGAACGTGTCAATAGGTGAGCTTTAATTTTATCAAGTGTACGTACGTAACTTTTATGAGTCACAAGAGCCCGGATTCTTAGCCACTGGGCTATCGTCTTTAACCATCAACCACACAGCCCGATAGACGCCTAATGTTTCACTTCTTGTATCAAATACATTCTGGCAACTCGCTGATGTAAGAGGGCCGGGAGTGCTGCGTCTTGATTGGCTAGTCTAAGGTAATAATCAAAGTTAGAGATGGGACATTACATATATTCATAGCTTAGTTGTTTGTCGATATATCGATAAAAAAGTTTAAAATTAAGTCCTTTCTCTATCAATGACGTTTCCTACCTATTGTTTTTCTTTTGCGCCAAAAGAGGGTGTAAAAAGTGCGATCGTGATTGATCGTATATCGATAATAGCGTGTTAAAAAGAAAAGAAAATATTTTTCTGAAATGAAATGAAAATATTTTAATTCAATACACCAATCCCTGAAACCCGCGACCTGTGGTGTACCGTGCCACTGACGAAATCGCGATTCGACAATTCGCTTCGAAATTTGTTTTCCCATTCTACTCATCTATATTTATAGTTGTTTAATTAATATGTTCACAACTTAATTCAATTAAAAAATAAAAGTAAGTACTTTTATTTATCTATAAGTCATCGATAAATAAATTACTACAACACTATGAAAATATAAGAGCAAATTATAATTATCTGATGTGTTGTCAGACATCGTTCGCCTATTATTAGGCGTCTATCGGGCTGTGTGATTGATGTCTTTAACCCATTAGTGAACCACTGCGGGGTCGGGTCTCTTCTCAAAATGCGAAGGATGTTGGCCGTAGTCCGTCACTCTAGCCTCATGCCTAGGTTTAATGCAAATGTTCAATATTACCTGGAGCAAATTGGCAGGCAGCACAGCAGACCTGTACCCGTCGTAGAAGGCGAGCGCGGCGGAGAACGCGGGGATGGGCACGCCCACCAGCGCCGCCTGGGCGACCGCCTGCCGCAGGGACAGTTGCGCTACGCTCATGCGCTCGCTGAAGTACGGCGCTAACAGGAGGTTCGACAACTGCGGGTCTTTCGTGAACGCATCCTGCGAAAACGAACAGACGACAATGAACAAAAAATGTAGGACTTATGTCATAACTAAAGTTTGGAATGCAAACACAAATGCTTTTACATTTTTTAAATAATACTCGGATACCATCACGGAGGATAGAGCTAAGGAGGATCATCTGTATAGATGAGTGTCCGTCGAAATGCATTAAATTAGGGTGGCGCCACTTTAGCATCAAATATAAATTTAAAAGGAAGGGCCAAATTTTGAATATCTGAAAATTTATGTTATTATATTAATTGAATAATAACCCTAAGTTTATTATTTACTGCTACATTATTTTGTACTACACAAGTAGTGAAATATTCAATAAGTAACTATAGATAGCGCGCGAGTTGAATGCAGAGCTCAGGACTGTGATAGTGTTGTGACCTTATTAGAATTAATGTTGACAATATGTCAATAAATTTCAAAATCGTTTTAAGTTTAACATTTTAAGTTTAGAAAAAAAACAAGAAAATAATTATTTAAAGTGAATGTCAAATTGTTGTTCTGCCTTTCTTCAATACACATGTCTAGGACATTTTTCGCCATTTCCCGTGCTTGGTGATGAGTAAAAACTCGTTTTTTTGTAACGAGTGTTTGATCAGTCATTATTAAAACCGAAAATAACACGCGGCTGCAATTTGAATATTAACGCGATAACACAGTACAGTAAACGTATGAGCGCGGCGTGCGGACGGCGGGGGAGATGCTCCCGCCCTTCGTCTCAGGCCCCGACTGCATTCAACTCGCGTGCTATCTATACATGTACTTTAGTCGACAATAATATTAAATTAACTCGGCGTACTTCAATTCATTGCTACATTCACACCATTCCTATGTTTACACCAGCGCCTTCTAATTCATTTACAATTGCTTATAAATTTCTACATTCATACCTTTGACTACACCAGCGCCATTCTGGAAGGTTTTGGAACTGTTATTTATAGTTTACAGCTAGACACTTTTTTAAATTTTCTACCATATGAGATGACACTCCTTCAATCTATCCTCCATGGATACAAGTAAGGTTAAATCACAATGGCGATGTCATAGTTGCCAGTAAAATAAATTAGTTGAAAATTATTTCAGAACATGGCAAGGTGTGCAATAACTATAACTTCGTTATTAGTTATTGTTACAGAATTTAGACAGAGTAATCAAAATCATTATTGTAAGGAACATTATTTTAGATATGTAATAATAAAAAAAAACATTTAATTCAGACAACAACAAATTCATAATGAGACAGAAAAAATATTTTAAATTTTACGTGTTAATTAATAGACTACAAGCCCATGGAAAATATTACCCGTGAAATGAACCAACGTGAATAACGCTTAGAAGGCTGTTACTATATCAGAAAATAACTCTGAACACTATGCCGTCATTTCTGAGCGGTACACCTGTACCATGATGATATCTCTGATAAGGGTTGCGACCCTTGGCTTTCGACCCCTGCCTTGGAAATATGTACGGCGTTCATGGATAAAATATTTGTATATGTATACAAAAGGAATTACACAAATGCCGTACAGTAATAAATGACCTATAGGTCCTAATGTCCTATAAGATTAACATAGATTATTCGACAGAAATTCATTCGCATTAGATAGAAATTCATTTTTAACTTCACTTTTGCAGTAACTTAATATTAGTAATTTAGTACCCACCTTAATATTACCCAAGAAAACACTTCTGATGATGCATCCGCCGCGCCACATCAATGCAATACTGCCGTAGTTGAGATTCCACTTGTTGACCTACATACCCATAAATTCCAAATTAGTTCATGTATAAACTAATCATAATAAAAAAACATGTACTGCAGATTAAAATCAATTATACATCAATGTATACTAATATGAAACTTTCATAAATGTGTAGGATTTGAAAAATTTTAGAAGACACGTTAATATGAAAAATTATAATTGATGCTTCACACTCATCATCAATCACACAAACACCCAGACCAGAAACAAAATCGACTCATTATTCAAATTTCTGCTCTGTTGAGAATCCACGCAGATCACTGGCACCTTTACCACTGCAAAACGTAGATTAATTATCAGTACTACAACACAAGTCAATATACATATAAGCGATAACGTTTCTACAAACCTTGGCGGCTTCCCTCAACAGCATGAAGCCCTGGGCATACGAAATGACCTTGCTGGCGTACAGCGCTTTGCGCAAGTGCTCTAAGAACTCCTTCTTGTCGCCCGTGTACTTGGCAGTGGGGCCGGGCAGGGCTCCGCTGGCCCTCACACGTTCCTCTGAACAGAATATTTCCAACAGATGACAATTGTTTGGCGACAACTTTGTTTATATTTTTGATCTCGAATTATATTTGCAACAATTACCTTTCAAAGCGGACAGGCACCTCGCGAACACAGCTTCCCCTATTAGCGTCACAGGCACACCATACTCCAAAGCACTGATACCAGTCCACTTGCCTGTGCCCTTTTGTCCGGCTGCGTCCAGTATTTTTGGCAACAGGTGTTTACCTATCGCAACCAAGCAAAACAATTTTTTAATATTAACATTATTTCATTTAAAAATATGTTAAAGTATTCAGGGATAATTCTAAAAAGAATTTTCACATAAGATCTGCAATGCTTTATTGATATAAACAGAAATATATTATGGCTCTTAAACCATGAAATTATAATTTTTTCTTGGTTTGTTGTTAAGTTTCAATGTTAGAATAACATAGCAAGAAAAATTAAAAACTTTAAGTAGGAAAAACACTGTCGTATAAACATTTACAGTTGGTACATTTTTTAGGAAGCTGCATATTCAATTCTTCAATTCCAGCAATACTTCTTTCAATAATAAGTTTATCTGAACATTGATATGTTTTCTTCATTTTTGCCCTTTGTTGGACATGGGCCTCCTCCTGGGCTCTGCCATTTAAATCCAACGGTCCTCAACTGTCGTCTTCAGGTCATGATTTCACCTGGTCGGACGGCGGCTTTACTACCTTTATTACCTTTATTTATTTATTCATTATTATTTATTTCTTACCATCTGCATCCTTGAATTTAAGGATATCTCTGGTGATTTCGATGAGGAATGAGTCCAGTTCACCTTTGTTCCATTCTTCAAACACTTGAGCCATTTCATCCTGTCCCATACCTTAAACATTCAATATTATTTAACATTATTTAAAGAAACATATCAACAAATATTACCAGACATTGACAATCACATGTCATATTTATAATAAACACAAAAAAGTAATTAATTTAATTACTAAACAATAATAAACTGAATTATATCTTAAACCAATGCACTTCTTCAAATTGTAAAAAAATCATGCATTGTAAAACTGTTATTTACATGATATCTAAATAATTATGGTTAAAACGCTTTGTCATCACGGGCATTCTGGAGTACACATTATCTTTCTTGTATCATTAAGAATGTTACTGAGCTATCTATCTAAACTTACGGATCAATCTCAATATTTCAATAAAACTTTGATAAAATACTACAGTTCAATATTAGAATGAATATTTCTACTTTGAAAATATCTTTTATTTACCAAAACTTCTCATTATTAAAATGAATGTGATGACAAAATAAGGTATACTTAAAAACATAAAAATGATTCTAAAACTAGATATTAAAAATTCAGCAGTACAAAACTTTCTTTTACATAAACAGAACACATGAAGTGTGTGGTAAGTACAAATACGAGAAAGAAGCAAGGTAATGTCTCACCAAGAACATCTTTCATCAAATGGTAAGCCTCGCAGATAAGCTGCATATCACCATACTCAATGCCATTATGAACCATCTTGACAAAGTGGCCGGCTCCATCCTCGCCCACCCAGTCGCAGCAAGGTTCACCATTGGCCTTCGCACTAATTGCCTGTAGACACAACAAAGCTGAATCTTTATCAAGTAAAACAGCAGATAATATTATATACAACATTACTTGGTAACAGGTGGTTTTTTTTTATTGTATATGAGAAGCAAACGCGCAATAAGGCCACCTGATGATAAGTGGTCACATGGACACCCACATCGAACTCAAATAGGAAAGAAATCTCATCTGATGTTGTATACAATACAATACTCTTTATTGTGCACATAAATAAAACAAAGACTAAAGAGGAAAAAACAAAATTGACAGGCTTAGCGCTACGAGCTACCTCTTCCAGACAACCATCTAGGTAAGGAGTTAAAGCAAGAAGAGAGAAAGTTGTAGGTAGACTAGGATGTACAAAATATGTAAGTATAGAAAATTGAGTACAGATGAATAGTGTATAGTACAAAATGATGGAATGAAAAAAGAGACTGTGAATATCAAACGAGAAAACTTTTGTATATGCATGCTTTGCTACTCATGATAGCTGTGATGCTCAACTCAAACAATCTATCTAATCTGAAGTTCTTAATTTCCTATCAGATTTGAATTTTGGTTAGGATGTTGAGGTTATTGAAGAGATAAAAATGTATGATGATCACAAAATACCCTTGCAAGGAGTCCTCTCAGTCAGGACTGTCATTCAGAAAAAATAAATTTATTTCTGAAGTAACTACTTGTCATTTCAATAAAAACTGAGTCTAAAGTAAACCTGGGCGATGCCTGCCTTTATTCAGAGTTCCTACATGTCAGTCCCTATGCAGGCCCACTTAAGACTATAAATACTTAAAAACAACTATTAAAGATAAACGTTTTCCTGTTTGTCACATTAACATTATAATGAACATATTTTTCCTACCTGGAAAATAGGTTTCACTTGTGGCCAGGCGGCTGCATGACCACCAGGCATCAGAGATGGTCCATACCTAGCACCATCTTCACCTCCACTTACCTGGAATAATAGTGTATATACATATGAACAAACCAATAATATAATATCTATCTTGATGGGAGATGATGGATAGAAGGCATGTTAAGTAGCCTGTGTCAGTTACTATTGATATATAGCTACAGCTATTCCTTGTTAGATGCCCCTTGGGTAGTGAATAGTGATGCTCTATGATGTGGACCCACTAATAATGAGGTTGCAGTCATGTCCCAAAGCAGGGGGTTTCTGCTCAGTAGATAGGTTTAAAACCACAACATTATACAAAGTATATCTATTTAACAAAGTGTAAATACATTAATTGGAATGGAAGACCTATACCTACTATAAAACAGGTCACATAATTTTGATTTAATTGAATTTAATATGCCTAAATGCAGTAATTAAGTATGTTATTTATGGTTCCTATAGTTAATTACTATATTTATAGTGTCTGCAAATTCACAGGTCCAAAAAAAATTGGACCTGGGCAGTAAGCTTGCGCGGGGATACAGGTCCAACATGAAGAGGCCTCTTTGACACAATTTAATGTCAATTAAATATTTATAACAATTTAATACATATTTATTATTATCTATTATTTGTAGTGTCTGCACATTCACAGGTCCAAGAAAATTGGACCTGGGCAGTAAGCTTGCGTGGGGACACAGGTCCAACACGTAGAGGCCTTTTGACACAATTTAATGTTGTGATGGGGTACATATGACGGATACCATCCTCGGCCGCACAATCTATCTAAAAGATTGTTCCGAAGATGGTCCCCGCCATATGGACAGGAACTATAGAAAGGAATAGAAAAATTTCCTGGAACTATTGTGATGGGATATAGAGGGACTGGTAGATGGGCTATTGCGGACTATGGGGTCACCTGCCGTTTAGATAATTAGAAGAATAATCTTTATTATCTATTATTATTTATTATTATAAACACATAATTCATTATTTAAAAAGAATTAGGTAACTTACTCCCATTCCAATGTAATGGATTCCTATAGGCTCTAACTGCTTACACCATCGTCGAGTATCCAGGTATTGAGAATTTCCACCATCAATAATGATATCACCCTTCTCAAGAAGAGGAATTAGTTTTTGAACAAATTCATCAACTGCTGATCCAGCTGTAATAGAAAAACATTTTTCTAAATATTTAAATGTAAAGACCTTAAAACTTACAAAATCAGTTGAGTGTTAAAAGTAATAGAAGTGCCACTTTAATTTGTTAATGATTGCTTTTACTAATATAGACATTGCTAAGCAATTAACACAACTAGGTACCTAATTCACCAACTCATCAAGTCAACACTTAAATACAATAGATTTAAAAAGCCCATTATGTTTTCAAAGGCATGTGAAAACCACCAGGTTGTCCAACGACCCACACATGGCCAGTGTTTTGGATTGTATTTAATTAATTCATTCATATTCTCTTTATTGTGGACAAAAGGTAATATACAGATAACAATAGTTAATAAAGTGATATTATTCATAATCAATAAAATGAATAAACAAAGTAAAAAAGGATAGTATAAATAAATAGATAGTTACCTTTAACAAGCAACATAACCTTCCTAGGCTTTTTCAGACTTGCTACCATTTCTGACAAGGACTTAGCTCCAATAATTTTAGTTCCTTTAGCTTCATTTGCAAGAAAATGATCCACCTGGTTTCAAATAGTAATAGGATATAAAAAACAATGTTAGTAAGTAATTAGTAGCAAAAACTAAATTATTCAGCCTTAGTGTCAAAAGGACTAAACTTGTTTGTCAGTACCCATTAATGACCCACTAAAGGGTCGGGTCTCCTCTCACAATGAGAGGGAGGCCTTAGTCCACCACGCTGGCCTACTGCGGGTTGGTGGACTGGTGGATGGTGGTTGGTAAACTTGTTTACACAACTCTAATTTGAGGTATGTTTTTTCTTTGACATTGGTATTAAATTTAAATCTTAAATCAAACAATAAAATCATAAATTTCGTTTTAACAAATGTCTGGATTGAGAAATAAGTAGTTAATACCTCCAAAAATAATAATATTGAAATTACCTTTTCCACGCTTCTGTTAAATGCACACACAACAAAACCCTTAGAATCCATATTCAGAATCAAGTTTTGGCCCATGACCGCTAAGCCAATGAGTGCAATGTCTGCCTTTGGGCTAAAAGAAAAAAAACCATATAACCAGACTTACAAGGTAAAAGAGTATTTAATACAGACAGCAACTTCAATAAATTATCAATCTATTTGTGTGGTACTACACAATACAAAAAACCAATACTTGAAGTAAGTAAGTAGTAAATTATGTTTACTATTTAACAATCTAAATAGGTTTTTATAGAGTGTGGAAAGAACTAACAAAGTTTTAGGCAAACTTCTAATCAAATCTACTGAAAGTATTGTACATGATACACTTCAAAGTAAATAAATGACGGGTTAAGTTAAGTCACCTTCAAATAACCTTGTGCTCAAGTTACTTACATGGTCAACTATTGATACTATGTTCAAGCCATTTTACTTTTTGTGGAGTTATGATGAAAAAACTATTCTGTCATTCTGTGATATATATTTATTTACCTTTAGGAAGAATTTTATAATTGTATTTAAATTAAATAGTAACCCATTAATGTTATATGAGGCAAATTTAATATGCAGGTTCATATGAAAATTGAATAAATACTATATAGATTCAGTTAAGAACTATTTGTTCCACATTTTGATTATTGATGTTATTACACACCAATTAGAATCTTTTGCTAAATAAACATTTACCAACAATAAGACCTGTTAAGCTGACTGGACAGGTGCAACACTTATACTATAAAATAAGTACTTATTGTACAGGCTCCCTGTAATCTTGGGTATTCATGGCTTGATAAAAGATATTCATTAAATAAATATGGCAATAAGAAAATAGTTTTGTTATTTTTTGTACCTACTATACCTATTTATACAATTTTATGCTTAATTATTAACATATATACTGTATATACATCTAGATATTCCATATTCATCCTCACGTAGTTATTAGCAATTACAAACCAAATAATACTTTTTTAACAACATGAACTTATAGGCCCTAGGGGATAAGACAGTATTAATTAAGTTGTACCGGAAAAGCGCCGTACAAACGATTTGGGAGTTTTATAGACAAATTTCTGTTTTTAATAATTATTAATTATTGCCACTATTTTCAACACAATAGGTACTTACCTTGCCATTTTCTCAAATTAATGTGTATAACTATCTCAAGGAGTTTCAAAACTTTATTTCTTTCTGTTCGAAAGTACTGCTAATGTGAGCCACCGCTCGTTCATGAATGGAAATTATGAGGGCCTGAAGGGGAAATGATTAATGAACAAACAAACTAGTTAAAAAACATAGATCTGTATTAGGCCTCAACACATTTACGTGTCGTGGCGCTTACGCTGGCGTCGTGGCGGTGAGTGTACACACATCGTTTCCTGGCGCGCCCTGGCGTTTTTTCTGGTCAGTAGATATCAATCCTTTACAGAGTTTTAACCATGGACCTACAAAAAAAAGGCAATGATAATCAGGAAGATAAAATGGTTAATGATACTGGTTAAATTACTTCACATTGATGTGATTACTAAAATGTTTGTTTTATTGTATCAAACTAATTAATTAATGATAAAAGTTTGCTAAACTAATGATCACTTGAATATTCATTACAATATCTTGGTTTGATTACTTGAATGTTGATTTAGTTATGTTAAACTAATCATTAATGATAAATGATTGTTAAACTAATTAAAAATCAGAAGAATACATTATGCACGTTTAAACCCTGCAAAGGATTTATATCTACTGTCCAGAAAACCAGGGCGCGCCATGACACGACACACAAGTGTGCACACTCACCGCCATGACACGTAAATGTATTACTGGCCTAACTGACGTTATCTATGATAAAAAATGACGGACAACGTGCGACTGCGTCAGCATCATAGTCATAGAGATATTATAATAGAGCAGGGAAGCCAGGCTTCCAACTATCCTTCGGTTAAAAAAGAGAGAGAAATTTGCTGTACCTTCTCTTCTCGAGAAACAATTTTAGGTACCTATTGAAATTGTTTAATACGCATGCATTAGTAGAGACCGATAAGGTACCATAATCTTACATCTCTTTCTAAGTGTCGGACATTTCCACTTAACAGGCAGCCGTACGTCTACTCTACTATAATATCCATATATCTCTATGCATAGAGGTATTAGTATAGTAGAGCAGGGACGCCAGGCTTAAAAAATATATCTAGCAAGTGTAGTACCTCACGTGGCGAAAAGCTACCTCGACGGACCCATTGCTAGTCGCCGCGAACTTCAATCTGCTTTTTTAAATTCTTGGTCATGGGTATAGTTTTCGGGATGTTTTGGGACGAGGATTATGAAAAATACATTTATTTTTAAATCTTAGGTAAAGTGAAGACAGCTTTTTGAATATATCGAGATGGATATCGACATGGGATGATTGGGTGAATATAGATTGATCAAAATAAACAACTTTTTACTTATATAATACCTATGAGAAAAGAAACATCTTTCTTTCTCTTGTTTCGTAAATGTTTAATACCCCTGATTTCCCTCCCTTCCTTTCAGCCCTTGGCAGTCCATTGCTGGACATGGGCCTCCCCTAATCGACGCCACTCCACCCGGTCCTGAGCCCTCTGAATCCCAACGGTTTCCCGCTGTCTTCGTCAGGTCGTCAGTCCACCTGGTAGGAGGGCGGTGTTCCTTTTGCCTAAACGTGATCGCCATTCAAGGACCTTTTTTCCCCATCGGTTGTCAGTCCTGCGAACGATGTGGCCAGCCCATTGCCACTTTAATTTGCAAACTTTGAGAGCTGTGTCGGTCACCTTCGTTTTTCTACGGATTTCATCATTTCTGATTCTGTCTCGTAGAGAAATACCAAGCATCGCTCTCTCAATTGCCCTCTGATCCTCGCGCCTTAGGCTGCAGCCTATTATTAGGGTTAATCAGGCCCTGGTCATAGGGCATGCTAAGAGGTTTCATTGAAATAATAAAGCAGCCATGCTACTATGTCTCAAATAAATCCAGTGACGTAAGAACTATCAAAACCAAAGCTTTATAATTGAGATTGACAACGTTAAAAAAAGACATTGGTGTGGCATACCAAAGGTGAATGTGGCGCCGCCTTCAAGGTGTATAAAAAAGTCATGCTTTAAGATATGCTAAATTTTGGGTTGGGCTATAAACAAGTGTTCCGAAAAACGAATACAGACATGCATAATATTCCGGGATATGCGGAGGTATCCAAAACAACAAGGTTCCACTTCTCGTCGTGCCAGTGTTTAAAAAATAATAGGTAAACGATTACAAACATTAATGCATCGTTATTTTCAAGAAACGTTCAAATAGGTGAATGAGACAACAAGATTGTTTAACAAAACTTTTACTAAAATAGTTATATTAATTTGTAATTTTAATCGTTTTAGGAGTGATCTGCGAAGAGCAAGAATGGACGTTAATAAATAACATACCTACTCTATAAATACAGTTCACGTAATGCTAGTTATATTAATTAGGTAGGTATACATCACATTTAAAGCTATAAAATATAATATTGCATTATGTATTACAAAACAGTACTGCAGATACATAAAATTAATCTTATTGGTAAATGTCCAACTTTAAACATGATAAGACGTGGAAACACCCTACTAGACTATTTTGTTTTCATAAAATTAGATAATTTTATAAAATTAGCTCATTTCCATTCCGTTACTACAAATTTATCAATTAATGGATTCACTCAAAAATATTACACACACTCACAAATTTACTCTTGATATGCCAACACTACACTACGTTTCGCAAAATAATATCACCCAAAAGTTGCGAACGCGGTATAGTTCGTACGCTGGACATTTGCGTGGAGTCCTTGATTGTGTGTGTTTTATATACGTGCACGGTATGAAAATGTCCGTGCCTGCCACAACGGTCAGTTGTCAGCGCGCATTCGTAGTTACTCCAGCGCCGTTAGGACTTGTGCAAGAAGATAAGATGATGAAGAGATAAAAGGTACTAAAAGTAACTAAGGTATAAAGGTACCTAAGACCTACTGAACCATATGACTAACCCGTTTCCAGCAAAGCTAAAAAAAAATCAAATGATGTTTTATTATCAGAACAAGACTACAATTTTAATATATTATTATTCTAATTTACATATGTTTAAGCTTAAAAAATTGCAAACCTATTTTGCGGGTTGCAATTATGTGCCAGACAATAGCAAAGTTGTCATCGGGATGGTAATTCATAAGCTGCTCCCCACAAAGCTCAAATTTTGATGGAACATAGGGTGTATAAACATAGATATCCCCATATCTTAATCTGTGTGCTCGAGTAACTCCAAAAATCCCCTCTTGGGCTCCCTACCAACATGTTCCAATTGACAGCGACCGAAAGAAAAGGAGAGGATAGGCCCTTATTTACTTTATACATTTTTTGTTATGGAAGTAATACGCAAATATTGGGCATATCCTTTTACTTTCTTTTATCATTGCTTGGGTGCGTATGTCAATAAGCGTTCAAAATGTCGTCCCACTGTCGTCGACTGCATAATCTACATAATATGTATCCCGAAAACATCTATTTGCCTCTGTCACACACGTTGAGTATTAGAGCGTGACAAAGATAACCATTGTTTTGTTTTCCAATTAAAAAAAATACAGATGAAAAATTATGTTTATATGAATTGAATGACAATAAACATGTAGATTTAATTAAGATTTTTTCAAGAACATATTAATTTATAATAAAACAACAATTTAATAGTATTTTACTTAGTACAATTTGCGTAACGTTATAAATAATTTACCCGCATATTAATTTGACCCTCTTTGAATTTATTTTAATGAAATAAAAAAGTTTTGGAACCTATCTATTTAATTCAAAACAATTTATCAAACATACTGTATATGGAAGTGGAACAAACAAGTAACTGACACAGCAGGCACACAGTATTAATATGTATACAGATTTGTCTCAACCAAAATGCTTCACGCAAGCAGGCATTGTAAGAGCTATATCACATAACTTGTTAAGTACCTAATCTAGGTAGGTACATCAAAAGGATGTTTTTACTACTTGAAATATACTGATATTATATTTATTGGATTCTGTTACGGAATTCGATGATTTTGCATAGTTTCAATATTCACAGCTTACAGCAATACATATAACTTAGGTCAAATCTTTTAAAATTCAAACATACCACAGGGTAAAGTTTACTTTTGTACACATCACACAATCATAAAATTGTTAAAAAATTGTCCCTAAATCTATAATACATCATTTAATAAAAAAAAAATTAAATCGACATCAAAAAAGTATAAAATAAAATTTCTTACATAGTTTAGGCCTATTATTTATTGAGGTGTTTTTAGTATCAAGCATTTTGTTTCTATTGTTAAATTTTGACACCAACCTCAAAAATAGTAGGCCTAAACTAGGTAAGAAGTTTTATTTTATACCTTTTTGATGTCGGTTTAATTTTTTAAAATTATTTTTATTTCGTAATTTTCAGTTTTATGTCCATATCACGAAAACTACTGGACCGATTTTGATGAAACTTTTACCGGTCCCTAAGCTGAACAAAATACAAACCAACAGAAATAGAACGAACACCATCCGTCAATTAGTTTCGGAGATATGCAAGGACAAACATATATCTACATAAAAACATACACATACATACATACACCCATAAAATTTGGTATTCTTGTTTGGAAGCCGTAATAGACCAACGTATGTAAAAATTGTGCAGTTCTGAGAATATTACATACATCCTTTTTTGAAGTCGGTAATAACTTACTACGTATTTTTTTTAGATTGGTAGCATAATAATAAGCAGATGTAATGTATTATTTCAACCACACCAATGTTTGTTAATGTAATGTACTATAACCTAGGTGATGTATCATAGAGCGGTTTCGTTTTCGTTTTTTAATATCACACCACATACACCAATAACAGATACAATAAATCCTGATAAATCAATATGTTTATACATAGATTAATAAAACGTTGTTAGTTATAATGCCGCCACTAACATCACGACTATAATTATTTAAATTTCATAGCATTATAAAAAGTTTAATAATATGAGAATATTTTTAAAAAGTTTAAAAATATGTATGTAAATGGTTCAAATGGTTTTGAAATAAAATAACTTTTATAAAAATATTTCTTCTTGATTGATTAACGGTATTATAATTTTAAACATCTTTTATGCGACCAGGTTAATGAATAGTTAAGGTTCTTATAAATCAATGGACATACCCTTAAAGTGGAGCCTATATTTTGTATTACTATTATATTCATATTATATTGCAGGATAATTAATATTTTGAATGATGGAGAACAGTTGAACGAAATCTCGAAACAAAAGAGAGAAGTGAACGATGTCTATGTCTTACATATATGTCTATGCAGAAGCATTCTGTTTCATAATTAGTTCTCTGTGGAACCAAGTATTAGTTCCCTCCTAAAAAGGATTTACGATTATTGATAAAAGTAATGAGTGTATAGGTAAATTAATAAATAAAAATTAAGGTTTGTTATCGAAAGGCATTTCTTACTACTATATAAAATTAAATGACATCTGCTTACAATCCATATATGGGACGAACAAACTTTATGAGGTGGACGTGAAAAACATCGATTTCCTTAATTTTTCCTAAAATATTGTTAATAGTCGTCTGTTTCTGTATAAGTTTTGCCATGTCATAAAATGTCGTCTTTTGCTTACCGTACTGACTCACAAATGCAATGAGTTATCTGTTCTGCTCAGTATCGCTCTGTCTTAATAAACACGTTCTAAACTGGCTCGTCAATTTTTCTAAATGCTACAGTAATTGCACAATAATTAAGAAGCGACAGTTACGGACAATACTTCTCGAAAAGTTATTAAATCACTAACCAGTACTCAAATTATAATATATTTCCTTCGATTTTACTATGAGTAACTTTATAAAATAAAGTTACACTTAAAATCATTTATAAAGTTACACTTAAAATCATTGAGTATTGCATAAATTATTCTGAAGTAATTAAAATAAATTTGTGATATAAATACATAATTGCACAGCGCAAATTAGTATCTCTTTAGGGGTCGTTTTTATGCTCTTTGATATCGTATTTAGTGCTCAGCTATCCCTGGTAAGTAAACCGATATATCACAGGGTCGAAGTTATTAGGTGTAATAACATGGTGTAATTCACAACACTCGTTTGGGTTCTACTGGTAATTTTATCACGTCTGCAGATTTACCGCGATGTCATTTTGAGCTCGGACTAGATATCTTCTATACCAAATATTTCTATTTAGTTGGTGAATCTTACCAAATAAATAATATGTTACATAATATATAAAATTTTCACTCAGTGTCACTTCAACAATATAACAATTTACCATAAAGCCGTTTCAGCAGCTAAGATTTATCAAAATTTATACAAACCGTCAATATGGCCCAAGCGTGCATTCTCAGTTTCGTTGGTTCTACAATACTTTCACCGGAATCCACGTTTTAAACGATGCGAATAAGTACAGATTTCGAAAATAAATTCACCGTCGCTAAAAAGTTTATAAGACACTTGTCAAGTCTATCGTTGCAATGTCCCTGGGTGTGCAGAGTATATATTTACACTAGAGGTGACTGAATTGTGATTATGGTATCACAGCAATACTGTTAGGTTGTTAGTCTCTCTTCATGTCCAACCTGGACACGAGAGGGAATCTGACAATTCGGAGCTGATTCGCGTAGTCGCATACTATCGCATCCCTTAGCGGTAGAATTTGTCTGACGAATATGCCGCCGTCACTTTGACCTGTAAGAAATAGAAAACTGGTCACTCATTTTGTTAAATTTCGGTAGACGTAAAGGTAAATTATAAATCGTCCACCTATTTAAATACATACATGTATTCATTTCTATAGACTAATCGAACGAGGAAACGAGACTGTTATATTTATTTTATTAATTTATACTTATGATTTCTCCGAATTCTATGTCTGTGTCATACAAGTAGTTGCTTAACTGAATAAGTAAGTAGGTAATAATTTTTTTATTTTACTAGCTGACCCCGCAAACGTTGTTTTACCATATAAGTTATCAAGCGTTTAAAAATCGACTATTAAAAATGGTTGGTGGTAGAAGGGTTAAAATTTAGGGTTGTATGTTTTTTTGATGCCACATTATGGAAAAATAAAAATAAAAAAAAATTGTCCAATAAATAAAAAAAAAAATGTTAGGCGTGGACAACCCTTATCACTTAGGGGTATGAAAAATAGACGTTAGCCGATTCTCAGACCTATTGAATATGCATATGAAATTTCATTAAAATCGGTCAAGTCGTTTTGGAGGAGTATGGTTACTAAAACTGTGACATGAGAATTTTATATATAAGATAAGATAATTATATTTTTTTATTTTATATTTTCAATGCAAACCCTTTCGACTTAAAACCAATAATTTTTTTTAACATTTTAGTATTTTTCAAGGACCTTAAATTATATTATTTATTATAATATGTAATAAATTTAAATAAAAAAAAATATGCTTCTGATTATTAGTTTGTTTCTAAGCGAAAATCGTTAAAAACTCTTAGATGTTCCTAAAGAATATCTTAGAATAGAATAGAATTTCTGAAATTATCGCCTTCAAATGAAAGCAGTCTTAAATGTGTATTAATCTTACCAAACAGCACTCTTCTGATAACATCCCCACTGCTGAGATCATACGCAGTGAGTCCACTGCGGTCGCCCATGACAAGCAAGGTGTGTGTCAGAGGTAGCATCCGACTCGTATAGTTGAGACCCTGAGAAGTAAAATTAAATTAAATTAAAATTCTCTCATTCTCTCTTGAGCTAACAGTAGTCCTCTGCCGAACATAGCCTCTCCCACTTGGCTCCCCTTTGGCTTGTGGCATCCAGTAACTTCTCTTCCATAGCGTTGTTAATGTATATGGGGCATTCCATGCCAAATCACCGAGGTTTTGGCCCGACCCCCTTTGATTTTGCTGAAACTCGAAAAAAAGCCACTCCAAAAAAGTTATGAATTCAAAAAACGGCTCTTTCTTTTCAAATAGCTGTAACTTTTTTTACAAATTTCATACAGTTTTTTTTTTCAAAACGTTTTTCTAACTTTTTTGGAGTGGTTAAAAAATTCTGAAAAAATTCTGAAAATCCTCTTTCATAGGGTAGATAAAAAATTCAGCAAAATGAAAGTGGGTCGGGCCAAAGCCTCGGTGATTTAGCATAGAATACCTCATTTGCATGGTCATCAGCTCAGTCAGACTCATAAAATTGTCACTGTATAATATACTTTATTTTCTTTTACGTCATCATGGATGTTATTTCCTGGCAGCAAATTATGCCAGACTCCTACTAGCTGGATGAAACTGGAGTTCCTCATATCAAAAGCCTAGAGGCACATGGGAATTAACACTACAAGCACGACCTAAGTTCAAGGACCTCAAGAAGTTCAGAATGGACTGAGATCGTAGATGACTGTAAACCATAAGGACTGAGATGGTCGCCTCTAATAAAGTGGAGATACTTTCCGAGCGTCAAACATACTTCCCTAATATGCTAAGGTCGTAACGTGCCAGCATGCTTTACGTCTTGCTTATGAGGGTGGCGGTAGCCTAGCTTAAGTAAGTTTATTGCTCAAAATGATACATACGATATGTATGGAATTGAGCATGTGGCCTTGGAACCGGTCCCAGATGCACAGCCTTTCATCGGACCCTGCCGAGACGACGTACGAGGCGGTGTACGTGAGTGACGTCACGGCTCCGTCGTGTGCTTGCATGCTGTATAGACACGCACCTGGGAAAACGGAAAGACTTTTATCACTACATACAAAACCATAAAGGAGGCAACCAAAAAAATAGTTCATTATGTTTGTCCCACTACATCAATTAAATAGTGGTTTGAGAAACTGTGCGAAGTGTCGGAAGTAGTAATCATTTTACCAGTTGAAGAGGATCGTCACGGTTAAAGTGCTTTTGTTTCATTATCATTTAGTTTTACAGAAACTCACCTGGTGCAGCAAATATCAGCTCAATCAAAGACACTAGGAAATTGGTCTTATTTATGTTGCAAAATCTTTCTCACACTAACAATAAGAACTAACTAAGGCAAGTTTAATAAAAGCCTGTAATCAAATAAAACAGGTGGGAGTAACATAAAAGTGTTCTAAGATATGAGTAAAAAAAGGAAATGTGATTTTATAAATACCTACAAGTGGTCGCCCAGTAGTCGAAATTCGACTATAATTTATTAAAACCTTTTACTTCTATCCATTTCTTCTACGATAATATTAAAACGAAAGATTTATAAGGTATGGTACCAGTTGCAGACAGGGTGCACTCGCTGTTAAAACTTTTGAATTGATTGGTAAAATTATTTAAATATCCAATTTACTGTTATCAAAATTTAAATTTTGATAACTATATTTATTTTTCACTTTTTAGTTCGTAATTTTTAATTGTGCACTTAAATTATTGATTTATATCTTCTATACCCTAGTGATTATTGAACTCTTCCAAATTTAGGTACTTACTCTTCAAATCTTTATTATCTAACCTTATTTTTATTTTTGCCTTCTTTTTAAAATAATTATACATAAAACTTCAACTTGTCATTGGCTGAACAATACTTTATCTGTGGGCTGAACGTAAATGCGCCAGCGGTAGCGTCGTAACCAAAGAAAAAGAATAAACGTCATTTTGTCTATCTATGTGTGGGTGTGTGTTTTATGTGTAAAAAACACTTGGGTCGTCATAGTTTTTGAGTTATGTAAGAAAACTGAAAAGCACAATCAACTTTTTGGTTAAAATCAGTGAAAAAACCTTTTTTATGACATTTTACATTGAAAATTTTTCAAGATCTTCTGTTTTATCTAAAAGATGGTAATATTATCTATTAAATAAGACCTTTTTTATTTACGTGGAACATTCAGGTCTAGAGAAATCGAAATTATCTTGTGTACCCACAATTTTTTTTAAAACAAAATTCAAATGTCTGCCATTGTTTTGTCGATAAAATTTGGTCTATTTTATGGTCTATGATATGGAAAAAATACAGTGAAGCCAAAGCAAACACAGCAAGTCCATGCAATATAATTATCATCGTATATAAAAAAGGCCTGCGTACCAGTGTGTAGATCCCAAACGCAGAGCAGCCCATCCTGCGAGCCACTACCCGCGATGGTGGGCGTGGCGTGGTCAATGAAAGAGCTGGTAATCGGCCCGCAGTGACCATGTAGCGTGAACAGAGCTGTCAGCTCCGTGCTGGAGAATATCTGGAACAGGAAAACAATATCATTCATTTGTGTCGGGAGCTCAGATTATTAGTGGTGGTATATTGTACACTCTAGGCCAAACAAGTACAACATTCTAATAACACATGCTAAACCAATAGACGATGTACCTACACTGACTTACGAGCCGATTGCGTATACTAACAGCACAGTCAACGTCAAACTCAAACTGGGCGATAAGCATTGTGCTCACGACTTGTGCTGACTACTTGGTAAGTACTATTAAATTATGTTTCTTTTACTAGTGGAATGAAACCTATCTATCATAAGCATAGAAAGTACTTATTAATTCAAACTATGTTGTAGATTAGTTTCCCTTGTGAGCGAATTGATTAATTCTTAAGAAAGAATAATAAAGATTTTAAACCATATACATTACCTTCAGCACATGATCTTGTGCACCGGTAAGAATGCGCCCTCCCTCAGACTGCAACTCTGTGATCGGTTGTTGGTGCGGTCGACAATGTGCGAGGCGGACGCATACTACCTCTGAAATTAATGAAAAAGTGGTAAATAAATCAGATGATGTACAATTTATTTACGTTATTATAAAAAAGACAAAAATTTCACCAACTTTGACCCTACAAAACAGTTTTGTTTAACAACAGATTCCTCTATAAACTGTCTTTAACTCTTCATAGCAACTTATTTGGCACAAACTTGCATAAACTATTGATGATAACATTAATTTATGCAATATGTATAATATGCATTATGGAAATTACCTTCCGTGTCACTATGATCTGCTTCATACGAGAAACTCATCCTGTGTGTATGGTCCGCCTCTAGGCCTTGCGCACTGCGCAACGAATCAGCTGACCCCGTTCTTTTGTGGGCTGAAAATAATTATGATTTTACATATTATTTGCAATGATTTAATTGCAAATTTATTAGTAATAAAGATTTGATACATCAAAAACGTAATACGAATTGGAAAAAAGTATGAGAAAAACGTATGAATGCGCCCGACCTACCTGGACCTACATGTCATTGTGAGACGAGACCCGATTCACTAATGGAACCAACATCAACCCACTCCGCCTGTGAGCGGTGCTGGACTGCCAGACGACGAGCGCACCCGACCGTGCGTTGTACAAGTCGAGCTGCACAGCGTCTCGTCTGTCGAACCGCTCAACCGAATACCAATTCAAAGATCATCTACGAAGGAGATCCTGTTCCTATTCCAAAAGAACCTGTAAACGGCTTATGTACATCTACTCCGCCTGTGCGCGATGCTGAACCGCCAGTCGATACGCGCCGGACCGCGCGTTGTACCTGCGCGTCTAGCCGCAGCAGTGTCCGTCTACACCCGCCGCGCGCCCGACAGAGCCTTCACGTGCGTGACGCCCGTTGACCCACTCAAACGAATACGAATTTTCAAGCGAGGAGATCTGTGCCGCGATCTTGAACACAACGTATCGTCAAAGTATTTGCTCGGTAAACGTCAGTCAATTACTATTTGATATGTCAGTCGGTCTGACATCTTCCCATACTAATGGAACCCGTTAACTAAAGCAATACTTTGACGATAGTTTTCATGGTCGGGACACTGATTCTACTCATCTCACTAATGGACAAAGGAGTCTGTAATCAACAAGTGCACACTCACTACGCCGGTGCGCGGTGCTGAACCGCCAGTCGACGTGTGCGCCCGATCGCGCGTTGTACGCGTCAAGCCGCAGCAGCGTCAGGTGGCCCGTGAGCGTCGCCGCACACACCCGCCGCGCGCCCGACAGAGCCTTCACGTGCGTCACGCCCGTGGACCCGCTTGACCGCCCGTCCGTGCTCCACCATATACACTGCAAACAATATTAAAGCTATACTTTTATGTAAATTAAGAGACTTTAGTAGTATATTTTTTGTCAAAATCATATTTCTCACGTACGCTGTTATCAAATTACTACTCACCATTAATTTTCCTGAGCTGGCTTCCCAAAATTCGACCCTTCCATCCGAACACCCTAGAATAATAAGATCATTACAAAAGTCCATACACCACACTGGAGATTCACTTGTTGGCTGTCCCCGCCAGCCGGAATCCTGTGCTGTTTCTGATACACTAACATTGTTCACTCTCTTACCAACATACTTATCATCATGTCTATTACACAAACTGTTCGTATAGTCCACACCCGAATTTAACAATACAATTTCCTCACACACTTCACTGTTTTTGTGATTACAACTATTAACACTATTGTGATTTAAATTACTAGTGTCTACGTTTTCTTTAGCCTCATACAAGTCGTCACATTGATCGACGTAATATAAGTCTCTGTAACAAAAGGAAAATCGTTAATAGTAAAGAAATGTTGAAAAATTTAAGCTCTAATAAGCATCAGATTACTTGTCAACAAAATGCATGGTAATCTAATATGTGTGACGTATAATTAAATTGACTAATTAATCTTTAGATTCAAATAAATTTGAAAATCATACTCGTTTTGAAAATTTCTACATTAGCAAATAAAAATTTAGTGGTGATAGCCCAGTGGCTTAGAATTCGACCTCGAATCGAGGTGTCCGGGTTCGAATCCCAGTGGCACGCACCAATGACTTTGTAAAAAAGTTATGTGCGATTTATAAAATTAAATATCACCTGCTGTTACGGTGAAGGAAAACATCGTGAGGAAACCTGCATGCCTGAGAGTTCACAAAAAAAATGTTCTCAAAGGCATGTGAAGTCCACCAACCCGCAGTAGGCCAGCGTGGTGGACTAAGGCCTACATCCCTTTCATTGTGAGAGGAGACCCGACCCTGTAGTGGGTCATTAATGGGTTACTGAGAAATAAAAATTTATGTCCTGTGAAAATCTCCAGATTTAATGTTAAAAATTTACAGAAGTACTATTAAAATTTCCAAAAATATTAATATAGAAAATTATCATCAAATACATTACCTGTAACTTTTTGCAAAGTCATATTTAGTGGTTTCCGCAGGTGATATATTAGCGGGTTGTTCACGTCCCGACGACCGAAATCGAAGCCCGCTGAGATGATTGTTTAAACCTTTCTTTAAACGATGTACGCTCTTTAAACAGAAAAACAAACGAAACCTTAGAAATTAGGTCATAAGATGCAACTTGTAAAATTTTTACTCATTAATAAACCAGAAAAGAGATTTAAAACTACTATGATGTTAAATGTTTTAAAAAAATTACCCGATGATTCGACGTAATTACTTGTGTTGTAGGTTCAGGACACTGGCAAACTGAAATAGAAATAAAAAGCTATGATACCATTATATTATTTCATTAGTTTTTTACATAATATGTCAAATTTATCGTCAAAACTTACCCTCAAACGTTCTATCTACGTAATTACTAAATGTGTTTCTTCTGGAATTTACTTTTTCAAATAATTCCATTTGTAATTTAAAATACCTGGAAAAACGATGTTAGTTTATTAAAACCTATAAAATAAATGTCATAATTACATAAATGGGCAACAGTATGTTGTAATATTAAAGAAGAAAATTTTCTATTTTAAATTCCATTTGTTTCAATGAGAGTACAAAGATATTTTCTGAGCGAGCTCACCGAAAGTTTTTTTTACAATCCAAATACTGTCATAATTATTTCTTTTGAGTGTCCGTCCATACACACTTATTCATTTTTTCATATTTATAATGTACACAGTATATATATACAAACATTATTCATCACATACATAATTTGAAATTTATTTAAGATTAAGTAATGTAAAGAAAGGGAAAATCGGTGTATTCTAACACAGGCATCTGCTTAAAGGAACTGGCCACTATACATAATTATATTAATTATTTATGTATATTAAACTACTTGTTAAAGAATCAGGATTATTTGTATCAGCGCTTCACCTGTCTGATTTGATATTTATGTTCATCGAGGTACTTACGCTCCCCGATCTATGTTTGTGATGATTTCTCCATTCTGGGAGTCCCACACCTTGATGTTTCCCTGAAGGCACGAGCTGACTACCTTCTCCCCGTCAGTGACCAGACACTCCACCTCCTGGCTGTGACCGGCCACAACCAATGGCACTGCTTCCATTACCAGCTGATGGCAGAAACGCACATGATCAGCTACTTTATACCGTAAATGAACTTAATTGACCCACAATTAATATACAGTATACACACTTCAATTTATTAATAAAAAAAATACCTGCACCGCCGGCTGCTTAGCTATTATCTTGCGATATTCATCTTCATCGTTCCACGACGCACGCCACTCCGCATAGTGACGGGAGCATACGCATCTGTAACAATCAAATACAGTTATTGCCACTGATGTCTTGCGTTATGATTGGGTATTGATCAGGATATAAAGGCAAAAGACACTTTGAGTTATTGAGATAAAGGTCCATCGGCGACTTCCGCTCAGAGATAGACATATCTCACACAGTCTAAGTGCGGGTTTATGGACTTCACACATTTTAATGGCTTGCCCGCGTTCAATCTTTGTTGGAGTCGAGCATAGCTAAAATATCAACTACATATTATTAAATGCTGCATACCTATAGAGTACAACCATCATGTATACAATGACGACGACACTGATGGTGCACAGAATGGCCAGCAACAGTATCTCCATGGGGGTGGTCGGGTAGATCGGCAGCTCAGCCCCTTTCCCCCATTGATGACTTTGACTTTTACTCTCGATTAACTCGAAATCTGAAATTTTAACAAATATGAAAAATAACCTTTTATAGGCAATAGTAAGGTACCTACCTATTTAAAAGCTAATCATTAATTAGAGCCACCTTTAAATTTTTCTTTTTTTTAATGTCTTTGGTACTTATACTTTTATTTTCTTACGCAGCAGTTATATATTTTGATTGACAAATATGAATGCCTTACTTTTAGGTTTGTAAAACTTTCTATAAAAATATACAAACCAAAATTCTTCTTTTCTTTTCTTTTCAGATAACGAAAATTTCTCGAACCCATTTTAAAAACATCGTAGCTCTTGTCTATTTGACATTATGTAACCTTTAACGATGCACATTTTATTACTTACAAGCATTGTGTTTAGACAAAGCAAGGAACAAACAAAATAATAATAAGAAGACAGTGTTGGGTTGGTCATAGGGGTCATAGCCACCATCGCGCGAAGGAAAACCAAAAATACAAATTAAATAAAAGCGGACAGAATGCCTTCCAGTAGACTGGAAGAATTAAACATAAAGAACTCAGACTGACTTTATTTCCCCAAAGACAAAGCATGAGATACTCGTATCATTTTCAAATCAGCGACGCGTTCACGAATATTATAAATTAAAATTGATCACCTATCGGCGATACGAAACGCCATTTAAATTATCGGAGATTTTAAAAGTATTTCGTGTTATCATAAGCCAATGTTTTACCTACATGCATCTATGTGTCTGTAATCTGCTCTTATAAGCATAACATGATAAATGCACACAATCAGCTTTCATACTTATAAATTTAAATAACTTAGGGTATAATCGAGTTAAAATACCCATAGAGTAGTACTGCAGGGTTGGGTCACCTCTCACAATGAGAAGGATGTAGGCCTTAGTTCACCATGCTGGCCTAATGCAGGTCGGCGGACTTCACATATTTTTATAACTCTCAGGCATTCAGGTTTCCTTACAGATTTTTTTGACCATTACAGCAGGTGATATTTAATTTTGCGAAGCGCTCATAAATTTTAGGAAACCCAGTCATGGTGACTGGAGTAGGTATGTATGCTCAATGCTCATACTCCTCGAGTATGAGGCCGAAGTCAGCCAGTGGATTATCGAAATGGAATGAAATGAAATTATTGGTTTTACAGGGCATTTTGATCAATCCATATTCACCTTTTCAGGTATGAAAATTCTAAAAGTAAAAATAAGCAAATAAAACAAATAAAACTAATGTTAGTAATACAAATCAAAAAATTTAAAATATTAAAACTTATTACTAATACACAATTTGATTGATATGTTTTGTACCAACTTGTTCGACGCTCTAGTTCAGGGTTTATGTATCAATGTGCCATTTTTTAAAGTAATGTTAAATAGACGTGCTATCACGTAATTTTGACTGTGATTACTGGGAAAATAATAATGATAATCATCATCATCAGACTATAATAGTCCACTGCTGGACATAGCCCTCCTCTAATGAGCGCATAGTGCCCTGTCTTCAGCTAGCCGCATCCAGCACCTGCCTGCAGTCTTTCGCAGATCCTCACCCCACCTGATCGGAGGGCGTCCTACACTATATTTGCCGAGCCGCGGTCTCCGCTCAAGAACACGTTGTCCCCAACGGTTCTTCGCAAGTTAGGGCCAGCTCACAATATAGTAATAATAATAATAAATACTATTTATAACTCAAAACTCTTTATTTACAACAAAAAAAAATACTTTTTGCGATGCTGTTAAATACTGGTTGTAGTTGTGAAGTGTACCGATAAGCGGATAATATATGTGTCCGTAACTATTGGTAGCGTTGGCATTGAATGATTGCTTCTGAGCTTACGCTCACTAAAACAATGCGTAGGTACATGCATTCACTGTGACATACATAGCCCAACGGACTTCGTGAAATAGAATATCTGTACCTACTTCACACTTTTTTTATAAGTTTTTGTGAATCTGTTTTTAACCCATTAATGACCCACTACCGGGTCGGGTCTCCTCTCACAATGAGAGGGATGTAGGCCTTAGTCCACCACGCTGGCCTACTGCGGACTTCACATGCCTTTGAGAACATTTTTTTTGTGAACTCTCAGGCATGCAGGTTTCCTCACGATGTTTTCCTTCACCGTAACAGCAGGTGATATTTAATTTTTTAAAGCGCACATAACTTTTTTACAAAGTCATTGGTGCGTGCCACTGGGATTCGAACCCGGACCCCTCGATTCGAGGTCGAATTCTAAGCCACTGGGCTATCACCATCAGTTTTTGTGAATATTGTGTGCCATTGGTTCGCCGTCCCTGCTCTAGTGCCTTACTAAAACATAATTGGGAGGCTCACCGGGTAAAATATCGATAGGATCCAGCGCCGCAGCGAGGGCCTGCCACCGAAGGGGCGGAGGGTCGCGCTCGTCCGGGTGGCGCAAGGTCGCCGCCAGCTCGGGGCCCACGCGATGGCTCACTAGCGCCGGCGGCAGCACCACGATGTACCGCCCCGCCAGCGACTCGTTATACTGCGACAGTATCGCCGACCAGTGGTAAGGCGATAACCTGGAATTTACAAAACTGTTGGATCTGGTGGCCCTTACATATTTAAGGAAGTCACCTTAACACTTAAGAAAAACCTACCTACGAAATTGCCGTTGTGTATGGAATAAGTGAAAGTACTTATTTTTTTAAACTTTTTTATTACTGTTATTCAAAGTAATCACCCATACAATCGACGACGCATCTTTGCCAACGCATTGGCAATTTATTGATGTCCTTCTTGTAAAAATCAGCGGAACTCATATTCCATAATTACACGAATTTTTAAAGTATCCATTATGACGAAAAATGTTTAAATGTAATGAAAATACAACGCTTATCAATAAACAAAAGATCCGTTTTTTTTAATAGATATAGTAATTCAAGAGGAAGGTTTATATTTATATAACATGCATAATAGTCAAAATAACTAGCAGAGCGACGTCTGCCGGGTCGGCTAGTTGCATAAAAAGTAAAGGAACTGTGAAACCAGTATTTCAAGGTTTTTCTCTGTACCAACTAAAAAATATGTATTAGTTAGGCATATTTTTCTAAATAATATAAAAAAAAATTACATTAAACACAAATAATAATTATAGTGTAACAAAATAAAGGAGAAACTAACCTTGACCAGGGACGAGAGTGTGGCGAATGTTTCAGCAAGATGGTGTGATTCGCATCATGAACTGCCTTTTCGGAGTCCGATTCGTCGAGCAAAGGGGAGAACACCAGCGGCTGCCGCTCGCTAATGTTGTTAATCGTGTACATTGTCTGTATTGGCTGTGACTTTTCATGACTTCTTTTTGCAGCTTCGTCCTTGGCGTCACTCTTCTCCATGTTACTAATAAAGTAATCGACTATTCCAGAATTGTACACTATCATCGATATCCATACCAGCATCCAAACCATAAAAGCTCGTTGAAAAAAACGAGTGCGAGCCCACATGTTGACCAGACGCACTCGCTTGGGCAGTTTATCTTGACTTCCCGCATTGGCGTTTCTCTTGGCGACCACGTCGGTCGGGCTGTTCTGGGCCAAGCCATTTAACCTCGGATGCGACTTAGATTTAGTCATTTTTGTCGGTGAAGTAGTATTCTCTTCTATGTATCCCCTGTTATATCGCCAATTCAACGCGTTGTTAGCTGCGAAATACTCCTTTAAGTGTAATTTATTTTTCTCTGGCAAGTATTCCATGCGACGCACGTCGATGCCCAGAATGGTCGCGAAAAGCACCATCTGCACGAAGTAGTCCGAGATGAGACTTACTATCATGAATATAGAAAATTCTTGTATAAATGGAACGAAGGTAAAAAAGCCGACTGTGAGTATGGTGAGTTCTGTAAGAAGATTTTTAGTAATGGACCAGCCCTCCTTGCTCAGTCCCTGCGCCAGGCGGATTTTAACGTCCAGTCTCGAGTCTGTCGATGTAACACTCTTAGTAAGTACGAGGACATTTTCTAGTCCCACTATAATGACTAAATATGGAAAAATTTCCTTTCCCTGGAGGCTCAGGGAGAATCCAAAATAGAAGCATATCCCCATGGACATGGATAAGCTGCCGGCCACTGTAACCACGGCGCATGCGGCCAGTCCAAGTTTTGATTTGATAAATTCTATTTTTCTGACAGAAAAGTAAACATAAAGAAAAAGTCCAACGAATGTAATCGTAAGTGGTACTAATTCGTGGTAGTTAAATTGCCCTGGATAGTAGACCAGCGTTACTTCATCTGTGTGCACATAAGGAGTCTCTTGGTACAGGGGGTACATCTCCTTTAGTTTATTCGTTAGAGAGTTAATAAACCTGAAACGAACAACAAATTGTAGCATTCATAATGTTGACAAGCAATAATATAATCGTGTGAGCAATTAGACAACGAATTTCGATAAGATTCTGGCAGAAAACTTTATCAAGAATTACAATTACGTACCTACTTATACCGGTATCATTATAGGTTCGTAATAAAGATCATAGCTGGTCATTTTTTTTTACTCTAACTTTTAATATGAAATTAAAAAAGTCATCTCGATAACGAGTGCACCCGACTGACCTTTGAAATCTGTTTCAGATAAATCGTCTAAATATCGTGTTACTATAATTTGGGCACTATCACGGAAAGTAATTTAATCGTGTGCCGCTTGGCAATCACTGTAAGCGTGGTGCGATACCACCTTTACGAATGATTTATTTATTCTGAGCTCAGACACGACAGTGACCTTATTTGATATGATTGACTTGACAATGTATTATGAAATTGAGTGTTATAATACCGTTGGTCGGCATGCTGATAGAATATTGTGACGGCGTACTGCAGGACGCGGGGACGAGCGCGGAGGGGGTACCGCTTGATGCCAGTGTCGCGGATATGCATCCCGAATGCCATCTCTGCGATCGAAGCCTTTCCTTTTTGTAGACCCTAATAAATAAATAAATATATAAAAATTATTTCATGATATTCATTGTACATGACTGTCATATACTGCGTTGCGCAGTGCCCTGGGGTTTATTTTCCAGCAGAGCAAAATTCAAATCTCTATTTGAATGATGAATTAAAATTTTTGTTTCTGGTATGCGTGTGCTATGCACAAAACCGAGTGTTGGGATATGAGTGTGAAGCGGCTTTTTTATCTATTATGTTCTTATTTTAAAAGCTTTTATTTAACTTGCAATGTATTGTCGGGTTGGTATGTTTGTTCGAGTGGAATCTTTGAACTCATATTTGAAGTAGATATCTTCAACAGATTGAGCTGAAATTTTGTATACATGTATAAATCCAATATGGCGGACCATCCAAGGTATCGGAATAGTTATTTTTAATGCATTTCTACAATATGGGCAAGTGACCGAATAATTTTATATTCTATACACAAAATTTGTTCACTTAGCTATCCCGTGAGCCACATGTGATACATGCCCATTGTTTCACTATTATATGCAAAGTGTTAAAACTCAAAATGTATCTTAACTGAATTTCCTAAACCGACCTCAAAAAAGTATGAATTAATACCGTTACTTACATACAAAAAGTATGAAATAATATTGTTACTTGCATACTTATGGCTTACTATTTATTAAGGTTGATGTTTTTGCATCAAGTAACTATTTTGTTTGTTTTAAGTTAATTTTGTCCACAACACAATTTTTATTTTTATTTTTTATTTATTTTAATATAAATTGTCCCAAAAATAAAATTAAAATGTTGGGTGTGGACAACCCTTATCACCTAGGGGTATGAAAAATAGTATAATAATAAATAATAAACCGATTCTCAGACCTACTGAATATGCATATAAAATTTCATAAAAATCGGTCAAGCCGTTTTGGAGGAGTATGGTAACTAAAACTGTGACATGAGAATTTTATAAATAAGAAATAAAAGATATATTATTTTTTAATATTATAAAGCTGAAAAGTTTGTTTGTTTGTTTGTTTGTTTGAACGCGCTAATCGTAGGAACTACTGGTCCGATTTCAAAAAATCTTTCAGTGTTGGATAGTCCATTTATAGAGGAAGGAAGAAAAGGCTAAATTTATTTTAAAAAAAAATAGGGATCCGTCAGAAAATTGAATCGAAAACCTATTTATGTGTGCGCTGCAAAAACTATTGACAATAGAACAAAATGATGTACTACGGGTTTGTAGGTCTTATTGATATCTACATAAAAGTCCGCACATATCTAACTATCATAGTTTAGTCACAATAACCGCTTTTATGTTCATAAAAAATATTAAACCGTCTGAAGAAAGAAACAACGTTAATTGTGTATCGTAATATTAATCCTTATCCAAATTAAGCATTATGTTATCAAGGGAATTTATATAGAAGTAAAATACTTTTTGTTCTATTCCAATCGGACATTTCGTTGAGAAATTATCACGAAAATAAAAACGCAAAGAATTGGTACCTAATAATGAGTTATTCGCTAGAGTTTTATCAACATAATAATATCCTTATCCTACTAAGTACTACTATTATAAATGCGAATGTTTGTGAGTATGGAGGGATGTTTGTTACTCTTTCACCTAAAAACGGCTGAACAGATTTGGATGAAATTTGGTACACAGATAGATCATAACCTGGATTAAAATATAGAATACTTTTTACCCTTCTCTGCACCAAGTTCTAAAATCCACGCGGGCGAAGCCACTGTCACAGTCTAGTACCTACTGTATATTCGTACCATTCTTACATTTTTAAATCTGTAACTTTAATGGTTCAAGAGATAACAATAATGACTGGTAAATATAACTACAAAATCGTTAGTGTAAGTAGGTGAACATACATTATCGGTTTTCGGTTATCTTAGTTTGATTGTTTATTGTATCGTATATTTCTAATGTTACTACTTGTTATGCAACGCATTTTAATTTTAGATACAAGTTTAGCAAGTGCAGTCTAGGAAAGAAGATCAAGATTGCGTTTTTATGTTCTTGTATGAAAGTAAGTAAAAAACCTCACTTTTGCTGGTACCTATCAGTGTGTTAGGAATATTTCAAAGATCTGTATAAACATTTCGTATAAGTCGAAAGCGTTCGAAATTGTGAGGCCATGTCAGTGGCTATACTTGGACGAGTTAAGTGGAAAGCGTTCAAAAATATGAGTCGGACGCCATCAGTATTTGGGCGAGCGAGACTACTAAGGGTATATACATTATATAGTACATTACGTGCCAAGGGACGAAAGTGGGACATTTAATCCCCTACCCTAACATTTTTATTTTATTTTTTTTGACATTTTTTTTATTTTTATTTTTTAATAATGTGACATTAAAAATTACATACAACCCTAAATTTTCAGCCTTTTATCACCAACCCCTATTTTTAATACTCATTTTAGTAATTTAAAAATTTTTCATCCCGCTCGATAACTGATCAATTATTATTATCACTTCGTATGTTAGCCCCGGCAGTTGAGCCTAACATTTAATTGAAACGTTATAGTTGAAAGTTTTCCTTAGAAATAATTTATATGGCAAAACAACGATTGCCGGGTCAGCCAGTAATATTATAATACGTATCTACTCCGTTGGGAATCGGACCACCGTCACATCGTGATTTAAAGCATTTGAGCAGGTCGTCAACTCACCTGGTGATTAAAAACAGTATTGACGATGTTGGCATCGAGCGAGAACGATTGCAGGTTCTGTTGCCACAGGTTCGCCGGGGAGAGCAGTAGGCAGCTGTACTCGGGCAGGGCGCGTTCTATGCTTTCCATGCTGTCGCGTCGCTTGATCCCTTCTATCTGGTAGCAGTTCTGCAGCAGAGTGCTCTTGCTGTCAACAAACATCGGTTACAGTACGCGGAACGGCTACCCGCATCGAACATACCACTGCCACTAGTACACTATGAAGAAGTTATCATAGAGGAGATATGGAAATAACAAATTTGAGTCCAATCGATTTATCTATCTAGACAATAATACTCCTTCTTGTAGTAGGATGCTCACGTCCTGTAGCGACTCTCAACATCAGTTGCCCTACAAGCTCATTTTTTTTAAATAAAAAAGAGAAGATTGCAAACGGTAAAAAGCGGACTTAAAGGTATTATAAATCATCATTACTAAACATCAACATTTTTGGCAACCTCTTATTATGTAGATTACCAGCACTGCTTACGCCTTCGCTCAGCCACAAAATATATATACCAATGCATAGGAGGATGAAAGGATACATTGTAAGACCGCTGTATGTCCAATCTATGTGTGGAAGTTCATCCAGCTGTTTTTGCATAAAAAAGAACCTAACAAACTTCCATAAATCCTCAATCTTTTATACATATTCATAACTAGCTTTTGTCTGCGACTTCGTCGACGTGAACTTTAGGTCACGTCAGGTTTAGATTTGGTCAAGAGTGAAGTAAAGTGGATTCCATATCGCAATCCAGATTTAAAATTTTGTAATAAAAATAACAATGGGTTGCACTCCGGCAGTGGCGGCAGAAGTGAAAACTTGAACATGTTAAGTATTTTTGAATATTTTGGAATGGTTAGGGCCACGTGTGCTGTCGCGAGTTTAACATTTTTTAAGCCATTAGCTACAGTTCACGTATAATACAGTAGGTATGCATGGCTGCAGTATAAAAATCAAAATTCGCATAAAAGTTAACGCCAGCACGTCCGTATGTCGATAATTTATGTTAATGAAGTTAAGTTGCTATTGCATATAGTAAAAATAATAATAAAACATTTACTATTAACCTCTCAAGAAATTGTTGGGGCTAATATTGCTGCTGTGTACTTTGTGGACACAAAGATTAAACTGCTTTTATAATAAGTAATTTTCCATTTGTATAATGTGCTTTAGTTGAAGCAGAATGCCAGAATTCTCAACGCACAGCCTCCGCGAAACAAATTAATTATAACTTAATAGATGAATAATAAAAAAATCATTAGCAGTGGCTAAAGGTGTATGTATCTTATCGTTAATTAGCTATTATTATTACTCATTTTGTAGTCTAGTGTTACTTAGATCTATTAGCCACTTAATTGTTTAATACTTGCCTAATCTATATCAAATATTGCAAAAAGATCGTCCTTATTCAAAAAAGTTAAACCCAGGGCCAAATTAATTATAATTGCTTTCGCATTGTAGTTATTTGTACATTATACTTATACGAAAACACTATCAAAGAAATTATAAGAGTGAATGTAGGTATTGTGGACTGAGCAACTAGTAGCGACTTCATACCAATGGTATGTACAGATTTAATATAAAACGGAACTGTTAATATTCTTTAAGTTGGGATGAAAGAAATCATTACTGGACTGAAGCTCAATCATGATGAGATACGGGATGTGAATGGCTGGCGCTTGTAATTTAATTTGATTAACAATATGAAGCTGAACTTCAAGTATTAAAACTTCAAATGAAAATTTGAAATTTTGATGAAAATTTTTGATGTAGATATTACGTTTGTGTAATGGTCAGAAAAGAAATTTTCTTCAGTTTAAAAATTAAATTAAATTAGGTATTTTCATTCAAAATGAGTTCTGTTTATAATTTTAGATCTATCTATCACCCATCCAACTATTTAATTTAATAGTTGTATGTATTGAAGGCATCTGCAGTGGTTCACTAATGCATTCCAGAAGATGCTGCCGCTCTAGTCCTTTAGATAATGTGGACAGCCTGTTGCCAGTCAGTTACTCGTTTCTCTACATATTACACGATTATGAACTTGGTCAAATGATCATAAACTGTTTAAACATGTTGTAAGCTTACCTCTCAGGATCTTCATGGTTTCTAACTGTTTCCAGTAAACGAAATACTTCCTGGAGAGGAGCCCTGAACGCATCCCACATTTTCAGATTATTGTTCCATGGTGATACTCCTAAAATTAAAATTGTAGTTAAAACATAAGTGGATGAAAATAATCAGATTCAATAAAGATATTGTATTACAAACCTATTTTCATTATTATTTGGTGTATATAAAGTAAAGGTTTATCTTTAATCCAAACATATGGTAGCTTTTGTGTCTCATTATTCAGTAACTCGAGTTGCAATGGCCAATCTGGAAGAAAAAAGTAGCAATGTCATTTTTTAAAATTATAAACATAGTCAATGACCATGTTTCTCAGAAATGCTGTGTCCAATAAAAACACAATAGGTGATATATTATTTACTGATTACAAATTTACTGGTACAAATTCAAAAAAGCAGAACTAGAACAAGTTTTATAACATTTGTTACAATACTGGTGTAAACCTTTTTTATTTTTCATAATATTATTATCAAAAATAGAAGATAATTTACACTGTGTGAACACAAACTCACATTAGTCTTCACAAACTTAAATAGTTTGTGAAGTTTATTATTATTAGGGGGGAATGGGGATTGTATTTTCTCTATATTTTCAAATCACAGTATTTTCACTAAAATGAAAGCGCTGACATATTATTATGCTCTACATCTGGATATCAAAGAATATTTGTGAGGATTGCTTCATTATAATAAAAGCAGTACTTATATTAGTGTATTTAAGTAATAACACTATGAAAGAAACTTTAAATATTATGATTAATGAAGATCTGTTTGTAACATAAAGTTACTTTTTTTTTAAATTCAACTTTCAAGTCCAATCATAGTTGGTTTGAGATCAGACAACTGAATATTTAAATACCGTTTATAAATTTCACAAAAAATACTGTAAGTAAAGTAACAGTTTTATCCCCAAGGAACAACATTACAAATTTCTTTATTAATCTTGTTGGTTTACAACTTTATCAACAAAATTTAAATGTAAAATTTACCTTACTACCAGGGGTATTGTGAAAATAACCTTAGAATTCAATACCATTCCTATTTACCAGAGCCATTCACACATTTAATAAATAATAATCAAAAAAACACTTCTTGGGTTAGGAAATATAAAACAATAAAAATTAAACAGATATTCAGAAGTTTTATTGGTTTCCTGTGACTCACCTGAATGTAAACAAGTTTTTGTGCTACATTCTACTTTGGTTGAATATGCATTGTTAAAATGAATGGGCAAATTCACTACTGTGGGGATATTTCCAGGCAAAGGAACATTTAATAATGGATAGCTGGAAGAAAACAAAACATCGATAAAATAATCATGTCTATTAATAGTATTGCAAAACTTGTTTGTTTTATTGCTCAACTAGTATGTCATGTTGTAAACAAGGTAATTTCCTATTGAAATGCATTTTCATTTCATGTTTGATATTAATATTAATGGACAAACTTTTTTTGTCCATAAGTGTTATAATATTATATGCTCAGCTCTATGTCATATTTTGAACATTTCAATTGGAAAGCTTGTAAGAGTTGTAAGTACTTACCAACACAGTAAAATGATAGACAATGCTATTGATATCGCAGTCACCGGATAGGATGAACAGAATAATCCGTATGTATAATAAATCTGAGCTACTCTCTCCGGAAGAGTAGAGCCTGCCATCATTCGTAAATTTAAGTACCTAAATCTATGAAATTGCGTTATTCAATTAGGCAAACCCAAGAACCCATCTCTTGTAAGTACGTCACTAACATAGGCGTGAATAATTTGTTTGAATACTTTGATCACAGTTGCTCCACATATCACGGTTGAACACATGTCCATTTGTAATAGAATCAACCACTCTATTATTATGCATCATGCGTGGACTTGCCGCTAATTCCACCAAATTAATGCACTATTGCACTCACTGAGTGAGTCTCTCTTACTGTTACTGTCTGTTACATCAGGCAGGTAGCAGCATTCGTTGAATTTTATTCATTCATTCTGCATTCATCTAACCAACCATAGATAAATACTTTGCCATAGATATAATAAAGTAGATCAGCTGTCAACTGATAGAGGCGAAAAGCGAAAACCAAAAATGTGCAAATCAACTATCAAGTAGCACGATTTTCACGCTCATTTTGATATTGTTGGCTTAATTTTTAAGAACAATGGTATAATTAATTAATTCTACGGGTCGGGTATGTTTGATTGTAACGCTTAAAATTAAAATGCACAATAAAATTAGATACTTTAAACATTTTTAAAATTTTATTTGTTTTTAATTTGATTTAAAATTGCATTTGGTCATCTTGCATCAGTCAACTTGCCGTGTCATCTTTCAAGCAAATTTGACATTACTTTTTGGAACGAAGTTCCTTATAGGGACCGTGCACAAACGACAAAACGCCACCTAGCGGATTAAAAAGGAACCCTTAACTTAACGCGCCATTATTTGAACTTGTTGACCATTTTTGTTGTAAGTTGGAAATATAAAAAACAATGATTAAAATTATAAAATTTGGATTCAAGGCAGTCAACAACGATCTGCAGCGTGGACAAAATTTGTCGAAAGGAAAAAAGCTCTTTGAGTCGGGACATGTAATCGATGCGACAGAAATTGTGACGCCCAATGAAAATATTATAACAGGAAAAATCGTAGCACAAGCTAACATTTCGAAAACGTATGATGTTAGGCTAACAGTAAGAACATTTTCTGAATTACTGTTTTGTACTATGACAGGTGGTAATAGTCCGTTAATCTTTATTTTCACAACTACCGTGCGCGCGGCTTCGCCCGCATGGTTTTTAGAACTTGGTGCAGTGAGAAGGGTAAAAAGTATTCTATATGTTAATCCAGGTTATTTTCTATCTGTGTACCAAATTTCACAAATTTCACAAACATTTGCGTATATAATAGTATAAAATAATAAAGTACTAATTATTAGGTACCGATTCTTTGCATTTTTATACTCGTGATAATTTCTCAACTAAATGTTCGATTGGAATAAAACAAAAAGTATTTTACTTCTACATAAATACCCTTGATAACATAATGATGATAACTTAATTTGGATAAGGATTAATATTACGATACACATTTAACGTAGTTTCTTCAGACGATTTAATATTTTTATGAACATAATTAAGCGGTTATTGTGACTAAAGTATGATAATTAGATATGTGCTCTCCCGGACTTTTTTGTAGATCTTAATAAGACCTACAAACCCGTAGTACATCATTTTATTCTATTGTCAATAGTTTTTGCAGCGCACGCATAAATAGGTTACCGATTCAATTTTCTTACGTATCCCTAATTGAAAAAAAAATATAGCCTATAACCTTCCTGTGGACTCCTGGACTGGATAAATGGACTCCCAACACTGAAAGAATTTTTGAAATCGATCCAGTAGTTCCTGAGATTAGCGCGTTCAAACAAAAAAAATATAGAATTTTATACCATTGTTTTTAAGCTTGATGTTCTTGCATGTGTTGAAACTTCCAGCAATACAACAACGAGACATTTTTATGTGTTTTTTCCAGTTTTCTCAAAAGTTTTATTTAGGTACCTATACAATATTTCACAACTAGGTAACAATATACTGTCATTTCTAGGCACGTTTCCATTAAACGCCACTAGATGGCATAGGTGTCGCCGTGCACGGTCCCTATCGCGCGTTGTGAAAGGGGGCTAGACGGAAAAAATTCTTACGAAAAGTTGTCACGACACTTTTTGCTGTCATGACGTAGTCATGAACTCCAGTCATTGTCATTTACGTCATGACAGCAAAAAGTGTCGTAAATGACATTGTCATTTACGTCATGAACTTCGTTCCATCCGGGTGTCCCTTGACACCTCTCAATTTTTTTATGTAGGCAACGTTAGGAATTTCAAAAATTTCTGGCGATGATGATGATGATGATGATGTCCCGAAAATATGCATTTTCGGGACATCCACTTTGTATAACGGTTTTGATATATTTTTAAATTCCTTAGTTTTAAATACCTTTTGATATGTCTGCACCTTGAAAATTTTGGTAACAGAATAAATAATTTTAATATTCTATACCTACAATTTTTTTTGTATTTAAGCGACTTAAATTTCAATTGAATTTTATAAAGTAAAAGGCAACAGTGACAAACAATTTCAGAATTGCTTAAGATTGTCGAGGAAACAATTCTACGAATTACTCTCAACCTCATCGATAAACTCTTCAATCATATTTTCCTCCATGTTGCCTTGTACAAAAAAATACGTGCGCGCAGCACTAGTCAATCGATGATGAACTGATGCGTGGCCGCAGCGCGGGTGTAGCATTGCAACCGCGCGCTTTTCATACATAGATTTACAAATATTGCAAAGATTTACACTTTGCGACTTGAAATTGCAAATATGAAGGCGCCCTTAAGTATGTAACAAATTTTATTTCATACTTTTTTGATATCGGTTTATTTTTATTCAATTATTTTTTTAAGATATCTATTGACACCACGCACCTCGGCACCTCACGCTTTTTTGCATGCCTGCGGTGACGGCGTTGCTCTGAACTCACGAAATCTCAAATCAGCAATTTTTCTTCGTATTTATTGCTTTTAATTTCATTAATATTTTACATTGCAATAATGCAACTATAAAGTTAGGCAGTTTGTTTTACTCTATTAAGCGCCAACTATCGTTTGAGTAGTGAAACAGAAAGACGCGTAGTCAATAAACACCCAGACACCCTAGATGGCAGTGTATCGTATTAAAACAAAAAGTGTTTTTATTAATTTTTTAATTCGTTTTTTTATATTACTGCATAGTCATTGACCCCTGATAAGTAGGTATGTATAGTTTCAAACGTTTTTAAAATCATGTTCCAGTTTCCGTTACGGTCTACTAACATAGGTACCACTGAAGCTAAAAAAGCGTGTTAAAACGTGTAGGTTCTTAAAATGGCTTTAAACAATAAATTATACATAGTTACAAGAAATATGCTTCAGCATTAAATGACAATTTGTTTTTAAATCTTTATAATTTTGTGTCTGCGTTAATTTTTAAATCATATGGAATAAATAAAAAACATGCTTATACTTTAAATTCTAACTGTACTAAAAATATTAAACCTTAGGTAGGCACTTAAATCTCTTTACTTAAAATATCGTACACAATGTTTTTTACTGTTTTCAATCAAAAGTTGTGTGCTCTTACATGTCTCAGAAATTAGTGCGTTGGTGCACATAACTACTTTTGTTAATATGCATTGTTAAACAATGGGAAAGTAGCATGAAGGAGCCAGGTTTTGAAGGAGCCACGTGCATTATTTCCGTAGTTTAGGATCAAATCTGGAATAGTAAGTTGTATCACAAGGGAACAAAATAATATTTTTACGGCGAGGGCGCTTTTTTGAATCCAGAGCGAGGTGAGGGATTCTAGAGTAGAATCCCAAGCGTAGCGAGGGTTTTTTTTGGTAGAATCCTGAACGTAGCGACGGATCCAAAAATATATTTTGTCCCGAATGATACACTCTACTTTTCATCGCCCTCTATGAGACAATGAAATCGCGCCTCATATTCTATTGTAATATTATTATTTAATAAAACATAGAGTAACAACTAAATTGAAATTAAATACTATCTGATAATAAAACAAGACATTTTCGCAATTATGAAAATTCGTCTTTATTCAAACAATATTTGCGTTCGATTTCTTTCGCGCTAAACACTAAGATGTTCCAAATTTGAAAAGTGCGCGGAAAAGTTAATTGCCGCGCACTTATAAAGCGACGCACTTATAAAGAGGAGGAAAACCTCATTCCCGCCCGTTAAAAGTTTCTTATAGAAAACACCTTTGGGCGCACATAAAGGCGAATCAAGTACTTTTCGAATAGATATGATGAAAAACAATATTTGTTGTAGTTGGAAGTTATATTTTTATGTGGCAATACTGAGTTTCTGTCACCACACATTATAATATAATAATAGGCATGACTGATAAGCAAAATTTAAAAAAATATACTAATGACCACAAAAACCCTATTCTTATTGAACCGACCGGTGATGAAAACAATTTTGCAAGACATCTTGAAAGATGAAACGGATTAATAAAACGCCTATAGGGCGGTTAAAAATGGCTCAGTTGTTTCAAGTTTGGACAAATTAGTACTTAGGCGGGGACGTCTTTAGAACAACACTTAAGTTTGATATTAAAACCAAACAGTTTGGTCGGATTCAGAGGAAGCGGAGGGATGCCGGGAGAAAGTAAGCGCCGTCTTATCGCGAGCGTTTCTCAGCGGAAACACCGCGACCACTCGTCCGCCGCTCAGAAATATATGGAGTAGTCTTTCGCAAACAAACATTTTGCCGCAATTTATCATAAATAATTTATTTTTTCCACACATATGACGTTTATCTTGACTGAAGCAAATACGCCACTTTTAAAATATTAAAAGCCAAAAAAGGGAGGGGAGGATAAAAAAAGTAAGAATAGAGGTGGTATTGCGGATTAATAGTGTGGCTAAACCATGTCATCTTTCGATACCTACTAATGGACGAACCTGGTTCATTTTTATTTTCCTATTTCATTGAGGGGATAGGTATGTAACTTTACATACTTATATTTAATTTATTAATGAAACATAATATTATTTTTTTGTAATGTATAACAAGCATAATACATACCTATAGGTACTGGAAATAAAAGGTAATGAATACCTACTAGCAACCCTACCTAAAAGTTGTAAGGCTTAGTTTATAAATGTATTAAATTAATTAAAAAAAGTAATTATAAGTATAAAATAATTCGGTAAGTCCTAGGATCGCACCAATCTTCTCATCGATCTGGGGTATCGATCAGACAAAATAATATCATTTTGGTTTAGATTATGTATTAGTTTAGACAAAATATTAGTTTAGTTTAAAAACGTCGAGTATGGATGCACGCCGGATCCACAACAGCTCTGTCCTGGGTGCTCAGTTTTTAACAACGTTAATAACGGTGGAATTAAAGCGCGAGAGGCCACTGAGGACGATTTAATTAAACCTTAACGAAGATCCCTCTCCGCCCGCGCTCACCTGCCCGATGTTTAATTCCATTTTTATTCTAATTTCACCTAACATTTGGAATAAGTACAATGACATGTCAGAAACACCGCACGACTTGGTGTACATTTCACTTAAAATGTAAAAAGTTTTTCATATTGGATGATACAAAATTATAGCAACATATCTATGGGTTACATTATTAAGCCTTTTTTAAAGTAGCGTTAACGTAGATGGAGCCCACCCGATTTTAAGTGGCCACTACATCTCATAAGGAAGCACATCCAACCCCAAACGGATCTAAGACACAATCATGTCTTGAGGTTTTGTATCTGTTATGTTACTGCGAGATAAAATATAGGTAAAAAAGCGTGCAGGCATTATTGAAACATAACTAAAATAATAATTATTTATTTATTTAAAAGGAAGCAGTTAAAATCTTCTAGCTATTTGCGGTATATTGCGGTAATTTTATCTACGATCAAACTATAAGCATCATCATTTCATTTCTTTTAATTTTTCCTTAGTTGATAATACTATACCTATAGGGCACAAAAATTCGGAACAACACTTTTCGCGTAATATTATGGTTTGCAAAGTTTCCCAGTATATATGTAAACGGCGATTCATTTGCGGTGACGTGTCATTGCATGCATTTGACACGGGTCCGTGTCACTGATAGCCACCGTGATCCCGCTTGATTTACGGCGGCCGTGTGGCGGCCCGACCCGCTAATGTGCACGCAGCCTTGCAAACTTTGCTGTGCACCCTGCCTGGCCACATCAATCTTGTATGTCTGAGTGTTAATTATTATATTTACCCGTTTATAAAGAATCATATTATGCTATGCCAAAAAGCAACATGTATATTTTAGGCTTACTCTTACATTCAATGTTCTCTTAAGTCTAAAATTGAGGATAAAATTAGATCGAGGAAGACGTGTAGTAGGTAAAGTAAAATTTTTGGCTTTATTCCTTTAATAAATTTCAATACCAAAAATGTATAAAGGTAAATTTAAAGCTTTAGAAAAGAATACTTATTTGATTCAACGTTTTCATTAAGGTGAGCTTGTTCATTTGCAAAATGATAAATATGGCATAAATTATTTCATTTAATATTCAATTCCGTTCTTTCGCCGTTGTTTCAAATATTACGAGTAACGAGTAGATATTTTGCCGTCGACACCCTTTTTATTTTTTCCCGGTAGCTATGATACTGTTTGCTTGCAGGCTCTTAATTTTGAGTTTAAACATAGAGGGGAGATTCGTTTAAAAGAACACTCGACAAATCCTAGGCTAAACACACGGATGCACCTGAGCCCCTACTTGTTATACCTACTTGTAACATTTTTATCTCCTGTGATGTTTGTGATATTTGATCAGAATACGAGTGGAAGGGTTGTTTATTTTGCTACGAATTGCCACTCATCGTTTGGCGTTGTTAATTTTTAACCTATTCAGCACTGAGTATACTATTTCTTTTTCATTTGTAATTTCAATGTGTAGGTAGGTATGCACATCAGATTTAATTACATTTTCTCAAAAAGTAGCTTCTCTATCGAAATTCGCAATTTATATGTTTAACCTGAGAAAATCCCTAAATCTGCACGTCACTGAAGGATAGTTTGTGAAATTTACGATGTGTTATATTATAATTTAGTGTCGAGAAGCAGCCGTATAGTCGGGCTTAAAAGATCAGGGAGAAGGCTGGAAGTGGCGGGGTGGCGCGAGGACCTTAAAAGCGCCAATGCCGATAATATGATTTGCAAAAGCATAAATTTTCCTCATTTATCTACCATGAATATTACTCATGGTTTTGGTCAAAAAATAAATCTGGTATGAACACTAAAATTTTTATCGTTCATCATTTAGGAACTTAGGTACTTAAAAAAGGAATTGCGTTTTAATAACGCTGCACTTGACCTGTCTTCCGCAACAGCGCACACGAAAATATTTAAAACAAGATATCTAGAATGTAATAAAACCCCTTAACAATGTTTTAAAAAACGTTCGCCATTCGCCTGGCTGAAAAAGAAGTCGTTATCCGGGCACTTTAATGACAATACTCTCCACCCAGACTTTCCGCTCGCCGGGAATTTATGAAATTTAAAAAGTTCTCGTTGCCGGAGAAAAAAGTGATTAAATATGTTTTGTTCAAGAGCAAGACATTAAAGCGATGTTAAGGGTGTGATAATGAGGGCGTTGATAAGCGTTTATTAGCCGGCGGCCCGGGGCCAGCGAGCTCAATAACAGAGAAGCGCCTAACGCTATCTAGGGGAGTTAAATCATTTTAACGTAGTTTGCTTGGCGACTCTTTTACGAAAAGTGTAGGGATACGCCGCTTTTAAATTGGTGGTTTGCGTCTCTCGATGACTTTGTTTCGTTAATAAATTTTAAAAGTTGAATTAAAAAGATTTTTGAGGCAAAAATTCTCGATGGGTAAGGGTCGTCAAATTTTTTTATATTTATGAGGACAAAAATACAAATTTAGGTAGGTACTTGACGACGGACACTCGGGGCTTTTGCACATTTATCTTCTTGTAACTTTACGTTATTATTAATATTTGAAGTTCGGTTATAGTTAAACTAGGCCTACTAATAAGTAAAAAGTTATATTTATAAGTAATATAAATAGGGACAAGTGTCTAAATCTTTGAGTAGTTTTTAGTAAAATGTGCCTGGTTCGCAACAATTTTTTGGGTTACCATTTTTCCATCGACATCCCGTATGAATAATTATTTTTGCGTATAATATTATGATTACATTCAATATCAGGGTATAAATCAAAGTCTGATCGGGGGCGTAGTGCGGTGCGCGCTAAGCCGGCGGAACACCTGCGACCACTCGCCGCGGTTCAGCCGCGAGTTAGCACCCTCTCTACGACCCTTCTATTATAAGTGCAACTATAATAGAATGATGACGAATACAACATGAAAAATGTAACGAAAGTTATCTATAACTATATAATTTTGCATGTGAGGCCGTACACGATTTAAAAAAAAAACATTTTTAAACTTTACTGCCCAGAGACGACAGATTTCTGATTTAAAATTCAATGTTTTCAACAAAATCACATGCGTTTTGGCAAGAAACGTCACCGCAAAAAGGAAAAAAATTGCCTTAAAAATTGCCGGTTAAAAATTGCCTGAGAATACTACAGTTTTAATATTCATTAACACTGTTATTGCAATAGCAAGTCCGAAAAATTCTGCTTGTATCTACTTTATGCATTAACATTTGAACTATTAAGAAGCATATTTACGACAATTTTACAAAACTATATTTATATATAGCATCATTTCAATTTTTTGCGATAATTAGCGACTATATTAGCGTATTTATATTAAATAGTCGTTCATGTATAGATACTTTAAACTGAATTATAGTGAAAGATCTAAAATTCATGATCGGTTTCATAACAAAACATAAAAAGTAAAAACGGCAAACAATTGCAAATATATACCTACGGTTTGATTAAAAACTTTCTTGCCTATGTACCTACAGTACATGTAGTTATCACCGCGAGGTCATCAATAATATTATAATACGACTCAGAATTAAGCTTCCCCTTATTATACACCTGTGTTCGCACTTCGGCCACAAATCTGGGAGAATGATCTTACCGTTAAAATAGAAAAATTGTTACACGTATTGTTGTCCGTAATGTCTTCTTTTCATCTGATCAACCATGAATACCTGTAATAATACTTCAGGTACACCTATTTAGAATCTATTTATTGAGTTAAGACGGGCTTACGAATTTGACCTCCTTTGTTTTTTTTTAATATTTGAATTTATAATTAGGTTTATAGATACAGACAGGTATAGATGAACATACAAATAAATAGCACCTTAGCACAGATTATGACAGTGTTCTAAGACATTTTGCGTTACTGCTTAATTAAGGAAGTCGACCATTTGTCCGTTTTAATAAGCGATGTAATAATAATAATATTTCTCCCTCAAGCATGCATAAATGTCATTCGATCTCGAGAGGATTACAACTCGTTGCCATAAAACACGCTGAGCGCAATTAGTGCGCGAAATTTCTATTTGATTGGTGTAATTGCACCTCTTTACAGAAACAGCACGGGCACAGTTGTTATTAAGCGTTTCTAATTTAATATCATTTGCATAGACGTGACCCGCCGCCGCTACGCGTACAAGTTTGCGGCCGGCTTTTTACCCCGCACGCATTTGCGTAGGTACATTATGCGCGTATCAGCAGACAAAACTGTTTTAATTTGGCAGCCTGTTCCAAATTGTTATAGTTACGTGTTTTTATATTAGTGTAACTATTATAGAATGTAGGTTATGCACAGTAGGCGTGATACGAGAAAAAAATATTTAATCTGTTTTATTAATAGTATTTTTTAATGCTGGCACAGAATACATAATAGTACAAGATACTGGCCGATGATATAGCATCAAATCAAATTAATTGTCGAAGCCGACGGTGGAAGCTGGCCGGGGCGCGGGGCGAGGGGCGGCCCGCACTCCCCTGTCACAGATACAAATCGCGCGGATTTACGCGCACTCGAGCCCCACTGGAATTTATCCGTCGCTTCTATTTACGTATCCTTTTATTTGTTTCGCTCCTATTAGTCCCGATAGAGAATTTTTATGTTTGCATGCCCCCGGCGCCTACCCTCGTAAAGCGGCGACTTGTGAACACTTTACAGCGACGATAACACAATTTTCGAGCAAGTGATCTCTCTTTATCGGATTATGAAGCTATAACTTAACATCGCTGACTTCCAGTAAATATTTTCGCTTGTATCCCGATGGCTTAGCGTGACTAATTACACCCGTTTATTGTTGTGAATCCAGGTGCGTTGACAGACGTAATCCTCTCAAGTTCTCGAGAGCACAAGGCAATAACGCAAGGTTACCAGATGGGTACGTACTCGTAAATATAATTCGTATTCGAATATAAACGTATTACGTATATGAACATAACTACTAACATATTTAGTAGTAGATACAGTAATTTTTATCTTAATTTCGACCTCCACTACACAAGAACTTTCTAAGTGCACTATTGATGTAACTCGTAGGTACATGTAGATTACTGCCTACATGTAGAGCATGTTGTTTTATCGACTAATATTGGAATAAAATTTGTGTCGTTGAAGGGAGCGGATCAGTGGGAATCCGCCTAGCAAACATTTAAATTAATGTAATAAAGAGCCGTGAAATGCATGGCTTTCGCGGATCGGGGGATTAGCGAAGCTGGGATTATATTATAGGGCGTGTAGCTGTGAGGTATATTTATATGTATGTACGTAGCATCCCGTAGAACAAATATTTTTTCTGCCTTTAAGTGTTTTAGTTTAATAGCATTATCATAAAAAAAACTTTAAAACAAAAACATTATCATTCTTCAAACAGAAAGTTTGAAGAATTTTTCTTTAGGATAGGTACATTAAGAATTCATAATTCCTTTTAACGCTTTTTTTTCTCGTACGCTTTTTTCTTTCAATTGTTTACTTAATTCAATAGTTAATTGGACGGAACACAAATGGTAACAGAAGAGCCAATGGTCAATAAGTGATCGGATAGGAATCGGCAAATTACACCGGTGTCGGCATAAATCGAGCCCGCTGCCGACGTCCTAATGCCTGTTAAGCCGACAGCCTGATAATGGGGTTAACACGTCCACAGGACTTAAAACTGTTATTTCCCTTTGTTCGAAAACACTCGATAATACTCCATTTAACATATGGAAAAGGGCAAAGTCATGTTCGTCGTTGGTACCTATATAAAAAGGTATTAAAGTATGTTAGACGAATAAAGGACCAATACTAAAAAGTATAACAGTAATAGTTTAGTACATAGTTTCTACAGAAAACATTACATCTGGTTCCCGGTGGGTGTTGAAACGGTAATTTTATATTGGAGTTCTTATTTAGGGATTTGGTACATGTTTTATGTTTGTATGATATATCTAGTAAGCAGGTAACATCTGCTTCAGACGAGTGTCAACTCAAGACGAGAAGAGTTCCATTATTGTAGAAGTTTTGCTACGAGACGTGACGCGCCCGTCTACGTGATCAAGGCGCGGTATAAAAATATTCCGGGAGCCAGTAACAGATTTACATGACCAAGTTCCTCCCGATCGAAAATTCCTGAGATGCATAAGGGGCTTATACTATGAATACTAGTGGCCGTCAGCTGCCACTCCGTTGGTGGGTTGGGCCGTGGCACCCTCCCAAACATGCAGAAAAAAAATTTTTTTTCAGTCATTTCCTCTCATTTGAAAATACATTCAGATTATAGTTTATCTAGTACTTTAAAAGAAAAACATCGTCAGCTGACCATAACGCGGTGGATTATACGTCAGCTGGCTCCTTGAACATGAGAAAAAAAATTTTTTTTTCAGTGATTTCCTCTCAACTAAAAATTTACCTGGTGATAGTTTATATGCTACTATGAATGAAAATTAACGTCAGCTGGCTGTATCTCGGTGGAAAGTTCGTCAGCTGGTACCTTGAAAGGGGTAACGCAACAGCATCTATGACCTACTGAATCTTATCAGCTGACGACTTTTCCCTTGACTTACAGGTAGCTGATGTTTTTTATTATTTACTAGAGTATTTTAACAATTCTCATAACAATTTTCATCCGGGAGGAAATAACGTTTTTTAAGTTATTACCGATTTTAAAAAAGGAGGTTATCAATTCGACACGTTTGTATGTAATATTCTCAGAACCGCACAATTTTTACATATTATGTTGGTCTATTACGGCTTCCAAACAAGAATACCAAATTTCATAGGTGTATGTATGTATGTATGTATGTATGTAGATATGTTTGTCCTCGCATATCTCCGAAACTAATTGACGGATCGTGTTCTTTCTTTGTTTTTTGTTTGTTTGTATTTTGTTCAACTTAGGGAATGGTAAAAGTTTCATCAAAATCGGTCTAGTAGTTATCGTGATATGGACTTTAAACTAAAAAATACGAAATAAAATAATTAAAAAAAAACCGACATCAAAAAAGTATAAAATAAAATTTGTTACATAGTTTAGGCCTACTATTTTTGAGGTTGGTGCCTAAATATAACAATAGAAACAAAATACTTGATACTAAAGACACCAACCTCAATAAATAGTACTTAGCGCGCGCGAATGATAACTATTTATTAAATTATAGCGACAGCGACTCTGATTGGGACGAAGATTAGTTAACACTGCTATTTGACTGACCCGTTGGTCTAGTGATAGTGGTTAGCGACCCTAACCACTACGCCAGAGGTCGTGGGTTCGATTCCCACCCAGGACAAATATTTGTGTGATGAGTAGTGCCAAGATTGTTTACCAAATAAGACAAGAGAATGAAAATTAACTGTAGTGTTTAATTACTCTAATAGCGTGTTACTATAGTAACAGTTCAGTATAAGATAAACATGTCGAACGTATTACCTTTTTGTGTCTTTTGTAAAAAAACTAATGGTCAGTTAAAATTATTTAGCGAAGATAAAGTTTAAAGTCCATATCACGATAACTACTGGACCGATTTTGATGAAACTTTTACCATTCCCTAAGTTGAAAAAAATACAAACAAACAAAAAACAAAGAAAGAACACGATCCGTCAATTAGTTTCGGAGATATGCGAGGACAAACATATCTACATACATACATACATACATACACCTATGAAATTTGGTATTCTTGTTTGGAAGCCGTAATAGACCAACATAATATGTAAAAATTGTGCGGTTCTGAGAATATTACATACAAACGTGTCGAATTGATAACCTCCTTTTTTGAAGACGGTAATAACTTAAAAAACGTTATTTCCTCCCGGATGAAAATTGTTATGAGAATTGTTAAAATACTCTAGTAAATAATAAAAAACATCAGCTACCTGTAAGTCAAGGGAAAAGTCGTCAGCTGATAAGATTCAGTAGGTCATAGATGCTGTTGCGTTACCCCTTTCAAGGTACCGGCTGACGAACTTTCCACCGAGATACAGCCAGCTGACGTTAATTTTCATTCATAGTAGCATATAAACTATCACCAGGTAAATTTTTAGTTGAGAGGAAATCACTGAAAAAAAAAATTTTTTTCTCATGTTCAAGGAGCCAGCTGACGTATAATCCACCGCGTTATGGTCAGCTGACGATGTTTTTCTTTTAAAGTACTAGATAAACTATAATCTGAATGTATTTTCAAATGAGAGGAAATGACTGAAAAAAAATTTTTTTTCTGCATGTTTGGGAGGGTGCCACGGCCCAACCCACCAACGGAGTGGCAGCTGACGGCCACTAGTATTCATAGTATAAGCCCCTTATGTATTTTACGAAGTTTCTCTCGAGAGGAAATGATTGACCGAAAATGCACCTGGCTCCCGGACTAAAAGCTTTATTGTTGAATAAATACCTAAAGAAGAAAAATACTGTGCCGTTCCAGTTTTTATAAAAATTTCACATTATAGCATATTATGCTTTTGAATTATTTTTTACAGTACAATTAAGATTCTACTGATAATTTTTGAAAGGCAGTGATGCTAATCACTTAATATTAAATAAACAAGTTTAATTGATTTCGAAAATAAGACGTGAACACAAATCCTGATTATTTCTTCAGCTCGCTATCATTTGTGTTAGTTATTATATCTTCATCATCATAAATAGATCGTCGATTTATTTTGTGTCAAAAGGAAACACATACATCATACCGGTCTCATATGTTTCAGGGGTCATATAAAACATTCCAATCACGTCGGATCGCTTGTTTTACAAACCGATACGACGTGGGCTCCGGTTAGTTTCTTGCGTCGTTATTCAATCATAACACTTAATAACACCGGCAAAAGGTTCTAAATATTTCCCCAATACATAGTCCACTAGACATGACAATGCAATCAGCGGTGACCGGGCGGGATTTGCTTCATACATGAACGGATTTGCGGGATGAATAAGTTTCGACCCCAGAAAATAACAAAGAGCTCTAATATTGTACGTTACGAGTTTTACAGGGCCGTTTGCGAAATTCTTTCGTATCTATCGATATAACAATAGTATATGCGAGGATCATCTGCATAGAAATTCTTTGCAGGTTTATTTTAGGGAAACATGAAAAGTTTCCTAAAAATAGTTCTGTTAAAACGTTCTGTTGAACACAGCACATAAATTGAAAACTGAATGTGACGTAGGCTTTCATTAGCAGGAACAACAGGATTGCATTGTTTCGGTAATGTTCTGAAATGGTTGAAAATGCTCACGGAGCGAAATATTGTACGATGGCACCGGATGTAGTCCGGGGCCGGAGATCGGAGATGAAAACGATGGTAAACCACGACTTTGCTCTAGAATGGGCTTTTTGATTGTTTGTCTATCGTGGAGCGGACGTGGGGACGTGCGGGAGGCGTGCGGCAGGCGGCAGTCGGCGGCGCGGCCGGTGCGTTGCGGCGACGGATTAATGTCGCCGATCTAATATTCTGACAGGTGCGGTAACGACGCTCACTGCTCACGAGCTCTCCTACTGCCGGCTCACAGTGTGTTTTGTGGCCCAAAAAACGGACGCCGTCTTTTTATTGCAAATCTAAGTAGTTTTTAATATTTCAAGCGTTAAAGTAAAACACCCGAGTGCCGATAATGCATATTTTCGAAGATATACGATTTGGGCCAAAAAAAATTACTTCCTGACTGTAAAATTTTGTACAAAAACTGTATTTAATACTGTATTAAAATTCGCATAGATACCCTGCGAGATAATCTACCAGTTTTTTGGGACATATGCAGCATGGTCCGTAGATGGCTATTAGGTATATTAAAATTAAGTGCTAATTACCTCTTAGTTTTCAAGAAAAATGATAAAAACGAAAAACACGTAAGAACTATTCGAGTTGCGCTTACTACTCGGAGTTCAATAATTATTATGGCTCAAAAAATGCAGCTTCTCTAATTCCTATACGACACGGCATCACATCATAAATAAATGCCGAAATCTCGGAGTTATGATTGTTTTTATACTTTTCGACAAAAGAAAAAGTACTATTTTCAAAAATGTATAGCTTCAAAAATATGCATTATCGGCACTCGGGTGTTCTACTTTAACACTTGAAATATTAAAAACTACTTAGATTTGCAATAAAAAGACGACGTCTTTTTCAGGCCAAATGTGCGGCTGTCGCCCGTCACATACGACATACATTTACACATTACATTTACAACATTTCATAGAGACGGCTAGCGGCTGTGTAAAACAAATAGATTATTCTGAAGACCATACTTATTGATAGAAGATAATTGGAGTTAGAATTCTTTGTACTATTAAAACTATTATTACTTCCGACTTTGATATATGGACTTACATCATTTGTAATAACATAGATAATATTATTATCCGTGTGTTAAATTTCAACGAAAACAAATATCTGTTAGTATTTAGCTGGTTAGTAACTTAAGCATTTGTAGTATTATAGTATTTCTGAAAATAAATTATAATATACACAGTGATACTTGTCGTCAATAAATAATATCGTCATACTCGCGAGGTATGACAGCTGTTACTAATCGGACCACCCCACCTCCCGGCATTAGTGGGTTCCGCGGCGAACTAAAATTTTCTCTGTGCGAAACTTCGCAAACACCATTAAGTCAATCTGCTCGTTTTACAGATGTTATCCTGATATTAACCGTGCTTCGAAAACTCTACGGTATCGCGAATGAAGGACAATAGACCGTTAATAATATTAAATAAAAGTTCAATGAAAAGGTAAAAATTGTGTACTAACGTAATCTAAAGTACATTTTACTTAATATTTTAATTTATGAAACATAGATTTCTGAATATCATGTAGTAAAAAAATAGGGAAATAAACTTGAGACCATATAATTATTTACAATTTTTTTATTAAGTGTATCTGACATTTCTTGAAATGCGTTCTAAAAAACGAAACAGAAAGAATTTAAGAGCCAGAAGAAAATAAGAATAGGTAATTATTTTATTGTATTTATTACTTCAAAGTTATTTAATGATTATAAAAAATGATATAAGGTTGGCCGGCCTAAAGTGTGCGAGTGCAGTTTTAATACAATTTGAGGCCGCAATGACGACAAATTAATTGGGGAGGCGGCCGGTCGGTTTTGATTTGCACCGAATGATGAATGGCTAATAAATAATATAATTTGTTTGGAAATAGCACCGTAATCCTTTTATATGACTAACATAAGAAAAGACCCAAATAATCCCTTCCAATTTTCGAGTAACATTGAGATCCTGATTATGCCGGTTATAAATAAAGTGATTAGGTTTCAATTAAAGATTGTTTTAAGATACAACTCTAAACCTAGATAATAGCTACCGACAAAACTAAAAGATAAGCGAAAATTGTTCAAAAAACAGAGGAGAGTACGTTCATAATTGTTTTGACTTCGCCTACATAAATGACCGTAAAGAAGATACTACCTAGTCCAGCCATAAGTTCTGTTACAAATGAAAATGCATTTTTTAAAATGAAGTAATGTAATATCATTAAAATTTATATGGATTTACGCACTGTTTCCAAGGGAAATTTCGCCACTGCTTGCTCCAAAGATTTTTTAAAGAGACTCAATGTCGCCGTGTCGCTTAGAGCAGGCCATGTCTTCTAAAACTGACAATAATTTGAAGTCTAAAGAGGTCTGGGTTAGTTGAGGGCCAGTCTTCAATTCTTATAAAGTCCGTAACGTTGTTTTCAAGCCAGGACAGGGTAGTTCGTGCCTTGTGACCAGGTGCAGAGTCCTACTGGAAAGTCCACGGCATATTTTTGAAAAGACTATTGCTGAGAGGTCTCACAACATGATCCAAGACTGTATCTTGATACACTTTGGCTGAAGTTTTCGGCCAAACTAGTTATATTTTATTAATCTAAATATATGTAGATATGTACGTTATGTAGCTATGATGTAGATTGTATGATGTACCTATATCATTATCTTTGTAGCATTTTTGCAGTATCAGGTCTGCTGAAAGCAAATTACCATGAATAGTCAGATTCTGTAAATAATAATAATAATCACGTTTTGAACGTTTTAAACGTTACTTGAATATTTATAACAGTACTCCAATCTAGTTTTCTATGAAATCCACATAGTCAGGTCCTGTGTACCCTCTCATTCAAATCGTAATTTTTTCTAAGTAAGTTAAATGATCAAGTATCCAAGTAATATTCTAATAACATCCAAGTAACATTTTAATGTCCATAAATATTAAACACATAAATAAAATAAAGTTTAAGTACAGTTTTTCTTAGTTTAGAGCAAGAACATCCACAAACCCATCATAATAACACTATGAATAGTTTTTTGTTACGGAATCATAAGTGAAAAGCCGGTTAGTCATAGGTACTCGTATGTTTGCCTGCCCGCCCACATCCCTATTTCAATTCCACTCGCGGCTTGCTCGTCAACATCTCACTTATTTACGAGATTTGCGCCTTAACGACTTCAGCTGGTGCCCACTTTTGGAAATTGTTATATTATGTGTAAAATGGAATTTATGTTTTAAACTGTTTTTTTACCTATGGGTATTTTAGTAACATGAGAATCTATTTACTAAGGTATAAAGTATAAAGTCCTCTCCTTGATCGGTCTCCAGACATCTTGTAGGTAGATACCTTACAAAGGAAGACATTCATATATCATGTATCAATCATAAGGAACACATAATCTCAAAGTTTATTTAATTGTAATTCTATCAAATACGAGTGTATGGCAAACTCTCCAATTTTTACATGCCTTACATATTATGCCTTACATTTGTTTCAATATGAATCCTTATATATGTTTTTTTTTTATTTACCGTAACATATTCATCGCAAATAAACGAATTATTATTATAATTAATGCGACTAATTATTCTAAACAAATTGATGATGGGGCTTTACAAGAATTAGAAGAAGAAGCCTGGAAAAAAAGTTTGCCTTATTTTTCATCTTGATGTTATCATTTATGGTCATAGAAACAAGAGAAAACATTCTTAATAATTTAATATTCTATAATTCCCCAGTCTCTACTTTTCAAAATCTCGATAATCGTTGATGTATCTACGCTGTAGGAGGGCCGCGCTACGGTCCGTAGCCGCGTAGCACCACGCACCAGCTGCGTACAAATTGCTTTGACTCGATAATGGCGTTTTCAATTTGCAAGGATTTGCAACGTAGGCTCTAAAGCTCTTCTTTTCCTCTATGTATTTTCGTAATTTCTATCTTTACTAATTTTATATGAAATGCATAACTTTTCATATGGAATTGGTTTCATTTATCCAAACGATCACGTATAAAAAAAGCTCGCGGGTATAACAATGTCATATTAGCGCATATGCCTGCGATCTTATAAAAACGTTCCCTGTAAAACACGTTGATACGGATAATCCCAGTGCGACATAACAGAGATTGTATTACGGCAATAAGTCCGCCTCGGAGCCCGATAAACGGGAACTTAATCCCGCTAAGATTTTTTCACACGTCCCCCGCGAGGCGGGAGTGCTCGTACCTTCGGGAAAACTAATAAAGAAACCATCTCGCAGCCTGCTGAAGCTTGAAATGTATTTTTTATATAATTTACCACGAATTGATTGTACGTGCAACATCTGAAACCCTGTTCCGATAGGTAGAGATGGTTAGTAAAAGGGACGTTTTGCACCAGCAGCTATTTACATGCCACATTACAATATCCGTGATCAAAAAGTTGCAGAAGATTAGAGGAATTTATGCTCAAACTTAATTAAAGTTTCTGCTTACATAATGAAAACTATAAGTTTAGAGTTGTAAACTGGCAGCGCGACGTGTCGACATGACGGCGGGCGGCGGTCACGCACTAATTACGCCGTCACGTGTCACGGGCACAAAACACGTCGACACTACTAACTTAGGTTCGGCCATACTTCTTATCGATGCTTTTGAATTGAATATTACTTTGTCCTTTAAACATTTTATAAATTTTAATTTTCGACCTCGATCTATTCGTTGTTTTAATTTAGATGATAAATGAGACTATCAAAACTAAGTTAAGCAATTTTGCAGTTTTAATGCGATAATGAGGAAAATGGGAAGGACCTCGGGTTTAGTGACGTGCTTTGAGAGAGGCCTATGTTCCAGATGTGGACTAATTTAAGCTGAACAAGAGCAAACATAAAATCTATCTTCCATTAATAAATATCATTTCAGAAAACGAAGTAATAAGTTGATTAGCATTCTTAGGCACATCCCTACTAAACATGTGCAAACGGCACGGTCAAAAGCGGGTGTCCGTTCCGATATAACTGGCCACGATGCAAAAACCCTCGGCAAAACGTGGCAAACCGACGGCCTTCCGCTGCACTACTCCACCGCAAACTGCATCCGACGCTGCATTCGTGTATAACTACGCAATTAGTTGCGGCGAACAAACAAAAACAGCTTTATGGTTCATATTTCACTACAATTTTACACGCAGTACCGCATTTTCGGTGGACTCTTTACCGACATATATTGTGCTCGATATAACCGGTGACATATTTCGCCCAGATGTTCGCATCAGTTTTCCATGCCTTTATTATTATAAAAGCAGCGTAAGAGTATAAATTATGGTAATTTATCTATACGATATATCAATTACTTTATACATCAATGATATCTGATATACATATATATATATATATATCAATAAGTAGGTCTGAGAATCGGCTACTGTCTATTTTTTATACCCCTAAGTGATAAGGGTTGTCCACACCTAACATTTTTATTTTATTTTTGGACAATTTTTTTATTTTTCAATAATGTGGCATCAAAAAATACATACAACCCTAAATTTTCACCCATCTATCAAGAACCCCTATTTTTTAATAGTAGATTTTTAATTATATCGCAAAACAACGTTTGCGGGGTCAGCTAGTATGCATATAAAATTTCATAAAAGTCGGTCAAGCCGTTTTGGAGGAGTATGGTAACTAAAACTGTGACATGAGAATTTAAATATAAGAATAATAAACATTAAAAAATGTACCCAATAAGTATTGAGTCTTTAATAGCAATTCAGAATTTTTACAAATAAAAAGTGTTAAAAGAGTACGGTTTTATTTCAATTATTTTTGTGTTTGTGGGGGAGGAGAATGAGCTCAGAAAATGTCGCTTTGAGTCGCACTTCAAATTGCATTACAGCTAGCGTGAAACGAGCGCCTCAAAACCTTTTTCCTTTGCGCAACTGTCGTTTTTATTTGATAGCACTTGTTTGTAGGTAATTACAGCTCCTGGGGTCCTGTACGTACTACACTTGTTTATTAATTTTGTACTTTGCTCGCCCACCTATTCAATTTATTCTGCACAGAGAAGAGTAGACATGAGATTAATGCATGAATTACTCTTCTGCTAATTTATTAAAAAAATTATAAACATGTATGGCTTTTAACGGACATTTCCACTTGGATTTTTTCGCCGCAAGAATTCCAGAATACCTAAGAGGTACTTAAGATATAAATTATATTAACTTTGTTATTTACATAGCGTATTTTTGTGCCAGATTACATATTATATCGATATAATATGGATTACGAACGTTAATGAATTTAAGAAATAATCAACTCAAACGTATGTCATGATTAATTTGCAACGATCAGACGATTTGGGACGAGCTGATTCAATTATGTCACGTTTGGAGTACAGTCGTCCAGGCGAAAGATGGGGAAAAACGGAAAAATGTTGGCATGAGATCGTGCTGACGATAAGTGGATGACTTCTCGCATGGCTTGCCCTCAAAGGGCGGCAAGTCAAGCGCGAACTCGCCCGACCCGACCGCGTAACACTCGTAGTAGCCAAACGATCATGACATTCAATAAAGATTTTTAAACACAAACACGTTTTATAAAAGGATCTCCTTATATTAGCAATATTAGCAGCTTAACTAACGTATGGGACCATACATTTTCGTGCTGTGTGCTATTTCACTTTGTATAGAATTATTTTAAAATAATTTAGTGTTCATCGATTTTTCAAGTGTTTAAAAGCTTGTGTGAAAATGGTATCTACCTGAGATACGATGTTGTACGATTATGAAACATTGTTTGCCAATTTGCTGGTATAACTCATAATTTTTGTTTATAAGTAGTTATTTGTGGGTATTATACTTAGTAAGGATTATTATTAATTGTTCTATAAATTTGAGTAAATGTGAAAAAGTGATTTTGTGTCATGTTATTCTTATAAGCGGTACTTAAGGGCATCACGTGGATAATGTTTAAACTTTGCAACGATCCCTCTTACGATCGACTTAACCCAGCGGCAGTAAAGCAAATCCTTTCTAAATTGCGTGTCGGGTGTTCACACGTTGGGCCGATATGTCGTTTGTCGATATTTTAAAAGAACGCGAGCTTTGCACGACATAAAAGAGATAGGAGAGTTAGGACTTAGTATCCATTTGCCGAAATTGGTCTCGTTGAAGATAACAACAAGTTTTCGCACCCTCGCTACAAAATGTGCAATTCATACGCATGTAAACATATGAGAAATCTTTCGAAAGTGTGCTTTATTTTGATAGACACAAATACCAGTTTTGAACTTTTGAATGTTTAGCAATTATGTCACTGCCGATTTCATCGGTATCAGATTATATTGGACACCGCGGAGAAATTTCTTGTTTGTTTAGTGCAGGTAATATATGTACCTACTAACAGATAGCCTGTACCTAATGGTTTTTCAGTTTTCATATTAACCGTGAAGTTGCATAATCGTCATGTTTTGTGTTTGGGTAGAAAAGTGTGATTACTGGAGATACTTTATTTGAAGCGACAATTTTTGTCCAGATGAATAGGAATGCACCCACTTACGAACTCATAAAGCTTCTTTCCTATCGGATGTTGGACGTGGGTTCCAGTGAACACATTATATCAGGTCAGTGGTATGCTTAATTGATATTCACTTAAAAAATATACGCTAAACGACAAAACATGTTACAAAGTTTTGTGTATATTTAGATAAACATGTAAGAAAGTGATTAGTTTCAAGTGAGCGAACAAAGAAAACTATTGCTCCTGGTCCCGCGCGCATTCTTTGCTAGAATATTGCAGTCAAAATACAAAGCCTGGTGCTACCGTCTGCCAGTTTATTTTAATTTATTACTTACCTATTCTTTTCTTTAAAATTATAAAATAGCACAAACAACGTCTTATAATAATCATTGTAATATAAGGTAGATACAAAATCCTTTTTAACCCCCGACGCAAAAGTTTGTTTGTTTGTTTGTTTGTTTGTTTGTTTGTCTGTCTGTGATTCGGTCGCGGCACCGTAGCTCACGAACGGACGAAGCGATATCAATATAGTTTTTTTTTGTATGAAAGGTGAGTTACGGGCGAGTGTTCTTAGACATGTTTGATGAAAAAGTTGTGGGGGTGAAAGTGGGGAAGAATAACCGAATGTCTGCAAATATAATCGAGTGGAACCTGAAATAAAAGCGCATCACGTGCACATTACAAAATAATATTATTCTGTTCAATGAAAATTGTTGTGATTGTGTCGAGGGTTTTTTTAAATTTTAAATTTATGTTAACGTTCACTCTCCGCAATGCACTGGCATGCCGTATACAGGCTGATTAGTTATATTAATTTATGTTTTGTATTAATTAATGTTATCTTTCTAATTTTGTATGTGATGTGTGTAGGTATGTGTACCTATGTGATGTGTGTAATGTGATTGCCAGAATTAGATTGACTTGACAGCACAATAAGTAATAAGATGCCATCAAAAACATAACTTGTAAAAAACCCAAGTCTCGCAACTCAATTCTTGCACCGTAAAACGTTGTGAGATCCATGATTGACTTGGCCATCCCATGAAAGCACCCTATATCTCACACGTAATACATATTATATTAAATTACATTGTTTACTGCGATTGCCAAGTCAATCTATGGATACATACATGGATCTTACAACTTTTTATGGTGCAAGAGCTGATTGCGAGACTTGGGATATTACAAGCTATGTTTTTGATGCTATCTCATTACTTTTTGTGTTGTCAAGTCAAGCTAATTGCAAATGTAACTTTGTCATCCTATATATTTATATGGGATTACAAAGTTATTTATGCAGTTGGTGTATCTATAAAAGATCGAAATTGCATTTTTTTAGTTTTTCCTCGACTTATACACTAAACACTAATTGTATTCTAAATTTGAAGCTTGCTAAAAGTGCCTTAAAATTTTGATGATCGGTCAGTGAGTGAGCGACAAAATTAATTCCTAAAATAGCTCAAATTGAATGAAATTTTAACTTTTATACAATGCCTGCTAGGTGTCTGAAAATTCAGGTTTTTGGTTATATCCACAACGAAGTTATAGGTGGTCGAAAATTTCCTGAATTCCTTCGAGAAAAGGATGGTACGGCCGTGCCGCTTTTTTGCACGACTTGGCGGGGCACTACTGTGCCCCCAGATGATATAAATGACATAAAAAGCAGATAAAAAAAATCTTACTTCGCACAATCGTATATTGAATGCTGTCGTACAATAAAGAATTTGAATTCGCAATAAACTTGTACGGGAGACCGTTGCCCGTTGCGTATAGTCGTAACCCTCCCGGGTGCCTTGCCTGCTCCTATAACTGTCATCTTGTCAAACTACACAGTGCTCTGCAAATCCCCACATTTCCATACAGCCATATTTTACGGCTCACCAGAGAAATAAATAACAACGATAATAATATGAACATTTTCTGAACCTCTAAGACGGGTGGTATTTACATATCAGTTGTTGACAGATAAATCCCTATGATACTATTAGGGAGTGCGAGTATCAATTTTTTCGATTATAGTTCCGTCTTATTTTGTTTCTTATTTCTATTTTATAAAGTATACCCATAGTTAAACATTACACTTTTTTGTAACACATTGTTTATAATGTTTTACAACACCTTTGTGTGTTGATCGTAAAAATTATATTGAAATTATTTGAATTATTTAAATTATTGACCTTGCGTTTTTGGTCTCCTGGAGTATCGTGAGATACGCACCTAGTAGAGTAACGTGTTAATTATGGTAATTTATACTATACTTTGAAGATTCAGGTATGTTAACATTGTTAAACGCATGATTGGATACATTATGCATTATAAAATTAAATAATGGTTTTTAAATAAAAAATAAACTTCAAAATGGATTATGTATCCAATAATGTTTTTGTCAATTTTTACCTTTAAGGAATTTACCTTAACAATACCATGATAGTAACATTTTAATTTTTTTATTGTAATTATGATTTTATTTACGTGCTTTATATGATGCATACCATACATGTATTGTCAAATTTAAGATTTACATTAATAAGTTTTTCTTCTAACGTGTTATAAGTTCTCAAATTACTTTACCAAATTAAGCTGAATTTCTTTAGCTAAGTAAATGTTATTTCTAGGAAGTGCTGAAATGTAGGTAAGCTAATATGCACAAAATATTAAAAATTAAAAAAATAAAATAAAAACCCCGTATTTATTGCCTACATCTAGAATTATTTTAAAAAGCTTTAAAATTAAATAATCATAGAAATTAGCCATTTCCGGCTAGGGTGCCGTGTTACATGAATAAAATAATCTCAAATTAGTTCTACTTTCGGCCTCTTAAAGAAATGTATCAAATTACCAATAAACCCCTGTTTGTATGGTTAGTAGGAGATGACAGATTTAGTTTTCTTAAAGTATTCAAAGCAAATTCGACTATGGACTAACAATTGCCTAAAAATTTCACATAAAATGTCTAGACAAGTTAGGTTGCTTTTTCTGAAGCAAAAACAATAGTATCTATCCTTGAAGTGCGTTAGGCACTTAAATAACAGGTCAAGTGCAAGTGGAACGCGCCCTTGAAGACTCACCACCCCTCAATAACGTCCAAATGTGCGTGTACTCAATATAATTTTAGGCCTAGCATACATACTTAAATTTTATCAAATTACTAGCGTATGCTGACTTCGTCTTTGTGGCCTTTAACGTAAATTAAAGTAGGTAACTACTTCCTAATAGGACTATGATGCCACTCGTAAAAATCTCTGATTGTGAGTTTCATGATGGTTGGTTTCTTTTTTCTTAAAGCCCTTAATTGACCGAAAACAAGTGTTTCGTTTGTTTAAACGCGTTGCCTGTCTCCAATGGAAATCCAACGACCACGACAATAATACCAATCACAAAATTTATTAGAAAATCGTACAATATACAAAGTTATGTACTTTGTACATTGTGAGTTTGTTAGGTATAGACTAAAAAAATAGTACGAGGTAGATATTAGTATCAAATGCACTAACGAATTTTGAAAAATCGTTTCTTATGGGATGCCTTCGTCTTACAAAGAACACACCCTCCAAGTTTCAGGTCGCAATGGTCTCTACGATCAGCGGTTGTGTTATGTGTTGATCCGTCAGCATAGATTGTGGATTCTTTATTGCAAATTATTTTATACGTTTTAATTATACTAGTTACTAGAATTAATGTGTCAAAATAAGAAAAAAAATCTAATTAAATTTATATTATGTTATTATTTCAGATATCCCATTTTTGAATCCTTGACTCTGCTCTACCTACCGAAACTCAACTCAATGTGCAAATTGGGATGTGTACACCAATCACAATTAATTTCAAAAATTTTAATTAATTACTTTTTCCTCATTTTTATTTTGTTTGGTAGATATTGGCGTGTTTTAGTGCAGACGATCAATAAAATTAAATAAAATGCATTGGTACATTAAATTAATGAAAAAACACAGCAAGCACTCAACCATACGTTTTTTACACACAATATACACACTCACACATAGATACCTACACAAAAATGACATGTATATTTTTTTTCTTCGGTTTTCGACCACAGATTGGGTACCTAACAGGTTACGACGCTGGCGTAATATTCTGTTTTTAAAACTATTGTTGTTGTAATTGTTGTTGGTTCCTATGAATCCATTTTTTATTACTGTAAAATATTTTTTACTTTACGAAAAATGGCGTTTTGGGCGGCCCTGTGTATTCCGCTGGGCGGAGTTAAAGAGAAAAATCACCGCCTTTTCGTCGCCACGCCTACACCGTCTCGCTTTTCCTCAGGACCATTTCACCGCTCTGGTTTTATTACGTATACCACATGATACTTATATGTACATCTTTGGATTACCGTTGAGTTAGAATGAATCCATGCTTTTTATTATGAACAGTATTTGAGGTTACATCTGTGATCAAAAATGAAATTGGATTCGATATGCATATATTATAATTATGTATATGAGTGCAGGCACACATGGAGTGCCATGTTAATCACGTAAAATTTATACTACCACTAGCTGATCCCGCAAACGTTGTTTTGCGATATAAGTTATCGAGCTTTAAAAATCGACTATTAAAAAATAGAGGTTGTTGATAGAAGGGCGAAAATTTAGTGCCGTATGCTTTTTTTGATGCCACATTATTTAAAAATAAAAATGAAAAAAATTGTCCAAAAAATAAAATAAAAATGTTAGATGTGGACAACCCTTATCACTTAGGGGTATGAAAAATAGACGTTAGCAGATTCTCAGACCTACTGAATATGTATATAAAATTTCATAAAAATCGGTCAAGCCGTTTCGGAGGAGTATGGTAACTAAAACTGTGACATGAGAATTTTATATATAGGATAAGATAAGACTAGTACTATGACGGTTGAGTGAATATGGCGCAAACCTTAAAATATAATAATTATCTATGGTCCCCGGTCGCCATGCGCAGAAAAAAAGTCAAAACTTAAAATCATAATTTATGTATTAATTTATATTACAAATGTAAAATACAGAATATTTCCAAAATAAATAACCACAAGGAGGTTCTAACAGGTTATTTATTATTTTTTGTTCACATGTTAGAACAGATTAAAATACACGTCATGAAGACGTCAATGTTAATAAAAGCAATGGCCCATTTTCCGGAGTGGAACAACCGTTTATTAGAAGATTCAAATGAAGAAGGCAGGTATTTCCATATAAAGTTTGTATAAATGTTTCTATTATTAGCTTTGAGATTATTAGTTTCACTTCCTCTTAAGTGTTTAGCAAAATACCTACTTAATTTATTTTTGAAAACGTTGAAATTCATAATAATATGGAAGATTCATGGCATTACATTCACAAACAAATTGTCACAAACCACTGACAGTTCGATGCCAGTTGCTTTTTAACCGACTTCAAAAAAAGGAGGAGGTTCTCAATTCGTCTGTATGTTTTTTTTTTTTTTATTTTTTTTATTTTTTTTTATATTTGTTATCGCCGCATTCCGTCATTTGTTAACCGATTTGAATTTTTTCTTTTTGGTTGGAAAGATATTACTTTGAATTTGGTCCCATATTAAGTTAGTGTTGATCTGATGAAGAGTTTCGGAGATACAGAGTAGAACTCTTCAACGGATAAGAGTTAAGGAACCGGGTTAAAAAATTATTATTATTGGTCACATTACCTTTGCAAAACTATGTAGACATAGACCACCTTCGAGTCTGATGATGGAGTGGAACTCGTTTTTATTTTATATTTCTGACCGCCGTATTCCGTCATTTGGTAACCAATTTGAATTGTTTTTTTTTTGGTTTGGGAGCTGTTACTTTGGATTTGGTCCCATATTAAGTTGGTGATGATCTGAGGAAGAGTTTCTGAGATACAGAGTAGAACTCCTCAACGGATAAGAGTTAAGGAACCGGGTTAAAAACATATTATTGTTAGTCACATTACCTTTGCAGAGCTATATAGACATTGACCACCTTCGAATCTGATGATGGAGTGGAACTCGTTATAAGATAGGAATAATTAAATCGTGTTTAAAAGTTCACTTAAATAAACCATACAAATTATAATTACATTTAATTTGTAATTATGGTGTCCGTAAGGTTACCATTGAGAAGCCAGTTGCCACTGGCGTTTTTAGACTGTAAAAGTTTCGCATAGCTCTGCCATGTATAGTAACAAATACTAGCGACGGGTATCCACGATTTTCCCAAGTACCTACGAAAACGAATCTAATGCAGTAGTTACCTACTTCCGAACGGCCATACCTCCGGCCTCCGGTTTCTCAGAATTTTAGTATACTTGCCTATTTTTCTTTAATATTTGTTATCACCGCATTTCGTAATTTGTTACCAGATTTGAATTTTTTTCTTTTAAGTTCGGAAGATGTTAGTTTCAATTTGGGCCCATATTAAGTTGGTGTTGATCTGATGAAGAGTTTTGGAGATACAGAGTGGAACTCTTTAACGGATATTAAGTAGGTGATGGTCATTTTTGCAGACGAGTTTTAAAGTCATGAAGAAATCATGATATGTTTTACTATAAAACTTACTACTTTATATATTTTACTAAAAAAGAAGTATGTAGGTAAATATGTACTTAGGTAATATTTTATTCATTTATTATAATTGTACGGGCTAGTATCGACACCATACGATAGTCAAAGAAAAGATGTTGTTAAAGTTTATAATATTTATTGTTGTACACTGTAGGTATGATAATGATGTTGCTATGAGTACGCGCGCGATATGTTCGTATCCCAAATGCATACTAAATTGAAAATGTGACCGGCGCGTGCTATACGAAAAACGCGCTGACGGTTGGTGTACGGTTGCACCGTACAATAATGTACAATAGAAAGAGAGACTTTCTTTCTGTTGTATCATAAAATAATTTTAAACAAAAATGTGAACTGACTTCAAACTAAAAAGTAAGAAATAACTTTACAAACAGACTTCAATACTTAATAAGATATGTTTGGAGTATGTGTAAAAATGAGGTTACTTGAGGTTAAACTGAGGATGAACTTGGGCACAGACTCCAAAAATACCTTATTATTGAAGTCTGTTTGTAAAGTTATTTCTTACTTTTTAGTTCGAAGTCGGTTCACATTTTTGTTTAAAATTATTTTATTTATCAAGCTTAGGGCAATGCCGTACTGCTATTTCTCGCCGCGCGATCTTTTTCCGCGCGGTTTAAAATCCGCGTACTAACACGCACTGCGAATATAATTTCTAGCGATTTTTTTCAGTTTCTACGCAGTTCTCAGCCGAGACGCACGTAATGGACAACAGAATAAAAATATTGATTTGCCTTTTATCACGGATTTTTTATTGCGAATTTTTTTCTGCAGTGCGGTTGGACGTAACACCTCCCACAAGCACAAAACATTCGCGCGAATTCAAATCGCACGGCCGCGCGGTGGATTCTGTAGCAAAACACAGATTTGGGTGCTGTATTATTGTCGCGCGGCTTTTTTGCGTGCGTGCAGCTCAATACATTTCCTATGTCACAGAATTTTGCGGATAAAAACGCGCGAATTAAATTCGCAGTGCGTTCTGGCCCTAAGAGAAATTATAAAACTTTGGTTTTGTCAATCTATCCTAGTTCCAGATATTGTGATATTTCAAAAGGGAGTACCTATTTTATTATAGGTGAGTTTTAGAAAGTTATGCCAAAATAATAAATAATTAAAATTCGTCGTGGCTTTTTATGTGGAAAATGTTTATTTTATTAGGTGCTGACATGTTAAAATTCACCAATAAACGAATATCTTGAAAGTTAAATATCTTTTCTATTTCAGACTGGGGCTTGATTTATAGGTACCTAACCATTGAAAGCATTTACGCATTTTATTTTTAGGAATACCTTCTAAGTTTCTATTATAATATGTATAAAGCATTATAAAGCTTTTAAGTTAACTTTGCCTGTGTTTAGTTAAACAATGGGTAGGTATGAGTCACATGTGGCTCATGGGACAGTGAATGGATTAAGTAACCCTATCCAACTCATTCATGAACACATAGAGGATAGACTTTAATGACATTTCTGTATAGTGATAGCCTGTAACACGTCCAGGATATAGAAGAAGGAGGATAGAGAAGCATAATAATAGGTTGTGAAGAGAATTTTTCGGTTGTTGGTAATTGAGCGGAATCCTAGATAGAGTTAGGATTATTGCACGTAGGTATAATATTAGGTTTTTATACGAGTACGTACAATGATCTCAGGGGATCAGGAAACTAGGTAAGTATGGGCAATGCGAGGAAGTCCGTTTATTTCAATTTATTTTTACCGACTTCAAAAAGGAGTTTATTAATTCGACACGTATGTATGTAATATTTTCGGAACTGCACAATTTTTACATATGGTCGATTACGGCTTCCAAACAAGAAAAATTTTATGCATGTACATATTTTTGTCTTCCTATATCTCCGAAACTAATTAATGAATCGTGTTCGTTCATATTTTGTTTGTTTGCATTTTGTTTAATTTAGAAAATGGTAAAAGTTTCATCAAAGTCGGTCCAGTAGTTTTCGTGATATGGACTTAAAACTAAAAATTAGTATGAAACATTTTTTTCATCCATAACTTATATGGCAAAACAACGTTTGCGGGGTCAGCTAGTTATATATAAAATTCTCATGTCACAGGTTAGTTATCATACTCCTCCAAAACGGCTTGATCGATTTTTATGAAATTTTATATGCATATTCAGTAGGTCTGAGTATCGGCTACTATCTTTTTTTCATACCGCTAAGTATATGGCAAAACAAAAAAGTCTAGTCATATTGCATTTCAAAATTAGGTAACATATTTTTCACAATCATAAAATATTCCATACCCTTCATCAATATCCAAAATATTAAAAATTTATCCAAAATCTTGGATTGCATACACATATAGGTAGATGGAGTTTTTATAATTTTCATTCCAACAAATTTTCGTAGAGTTGAGAGCCATGCTATAAGAAGTGTCCAGATATGAAACCTAGATTGATCGATTTTTCGCCCTGAAAATCTCTACAGAGCAAGTTTCATCTAAATCCATCGTGCCATTTTATAAAACGGCATTATAAGTACATAATAATATAGATTTATAAGTACCTGTGTATATACGTATACAAAAATTGATTGTTCCATAGAATTTAACTCAATCTAATTACATAGGACTTTCAGAACAGAAAGGGTATATAATGTCTGACTGAGGGTAAGTCCGTAATTTATCAACCCGGTTCCTTAACTCTTATCCGTTGAGAAGTTCCACTCTGTATCTTCGAAACTGTTCATCAGATCATCAACACCTTAATATGGGACCAAATTCAAAGTAACAGCTTCCGAATCAAAAAGAAAAAATTCAAATCGGTTAACAAATGACGGAATGCGGCGGTAACAAATTATAAAAAATAAAAATAAAAACATACAGACGAATTGAGAATCTCCTCCTATTTTTGAAGTCGGTTAAAAACTAAACCAATTTTCGTTTCATAAATATTATAAATCATTAAAGTAGTTATATAAAACCATTTTAGTGTTATTTTTATGATAAATACTTTTAAAACACGTCAAAATTATTGATTTTTCAGAGATCGTGTAGGTCAAAATGAACTCTAAAAACACCATACATTTTTGAAGACTATTTTATTAACAAAAAGCGCCTTATAACCCGATCAATTTATATTAATTTTAAGAAGCATTGACGACTGTTTAATTTACTGTGCGGTGTTATAATTTGCAAATAGCCCAGTAGACGTACTTACCCCCCAGACGGACTTACATTGACTATATTATTTATGAAATATGATAATTTCTCTACTTTCCTACCCCACGCATTCTATTGGGAAAGTATGTTTGCCGAAGAAACAAATTTGAAATGAATGTCTTAACGAAGTAACAAAACATCCAACTATAACTTTTGGTCCTGATTGTGTTTGATTTAATTGCCACGGACTGCCATTTTTGCTACATTGCTACAGTATCAGCTGGCCTGCACTTTCTTTTCTATAATTGAAAAATCCACCGGACTACGTAATCGTAAACAGTGGATGAGTATTTAAGAGTGTAACGTTTGCAGCATCACAAATGCAAGTGAAACTTCTGCAGGATGAGGGTCGGAACGGAGTTTGGAAAATGTGTCAATGGTTCGGGTGTGAGGAACACGGCGTGCCCGGCCAGGCGTGCCGTCTGCTCGAGCGGTACCTCTACAATGTGCTGCATACCTGTGACCCTGGTGAGAAATACTGTTCTCAACAGAGTCGTTGGTGCAGCAGGTTAAAACATTATTTTAAAAACTCATGTGACTGGATTCCCTGAATGAAATGCACGTTGATGATCAATCTTCCACTGTCCAGGTAAGGGGAAGTACTAGTTCACACAGCACTACGTATAGTAGACCACGAGTAGGGTGAAAATTGGGTATGGGTATTAACAGAACAAAGTAAGGTTAGCAGTGTTGCAAAGGATGAGCGTTGGAACGGAACATAGAAGATACACGCCGTACCCTGACAGGTATGCTATCTACTTGAGCGGTACCTCTACAATGTACTGCACAACTGTGACGCTGGTAATTAACAAAAATATCCTTCGTATAGAATTTAACACTGTTCTGAGGGCTTATACGACTTGCTTGTCATCACCAAACTGTTGCACGAGGAAGTCTTTAGTGACAATACAAGTTTCCACTTACGATAAAAAGTTTATCTATCTATCTAACATTGTTATCAACAGAATCATTTACGCAAGCTTATGCGATTGGCTAAATGCCATGAAAGACAGCTAGTGGGACTTGGGAGTGGTGCTCCTCATAAAATGTTAAGAAAATTTGCATGTGCTTTAATGTTTAATAATCCTAAATTTTCACATATGCTCCACATATGATCAAAAATTTCATAATTATGGTCTTTATGTATATTCCAAAACTACACATTTGCTCCACATACTCGCCAAATTTCGACTTGTGCCCCACATAATGTATGATAAAAAATTAACTGTAGATCTTGTAAGAAAGCGAGTTTGTAACAAGGAGTGTTAGGCTAATCTTTAAATTACCCAAACATTCACCAGGTGTCAACCAAAGAGAACTGCGAGAATCCTTGCCAAGCCAGATACCAGTTCTTATGGCGTCGTGCGTGACCCTGGCTGCCAAAATGAGCAACGCCGCTACGCCGATCTTCGCAAAAGTAGTCCACATTGTCCTAATGTGCAAGAAGATCCCATGTACTGTGGACGAAATAATCGCAAACGAGTTTAAAGTATTTAAAACATTAGGTAATTTTTGTTGGTTGATAAAACATCAAGTAAATTATTATGCTCAGTTTTTTAAGAAAGACTAAGGGTACATACAATATTTAACTAAGAGGATACAATTTTAATGTGGTCTAACTTTTGGATGTGATAATCTTTGGCTTGCGGTGACCACATTATTTCAAGTAGTCTCTTGCTTTCTATTTACTATGAAAAGCATAAAAATTTCAGATTTTCGAATGCCTCTATGGACGAATGTGGAAATTGGAGAAATGTTAGCAGTAGAAGTCGGCTATCCGTTGAAAATGTTGGAAGATGTTGCCTTAGTGATCGACGTAGCAGAGTTCAAACGCCACGTTATAAACGAAAAGGTGCAAAGGGTGGCCAAAGTATCACCAACATCACGTAAGTATTCAATCGTTAAGGAGGCATAAGCAATGTGCAATTAGAAATTACCTTTTCCCAAATTTTATGGGTTTTTATAAGTAACTTCTTAGCTTCAATATTTGTTTATTATATCTGGCTATCTGACTCGGCAGACAACCAATTGCCCTTAATTTGAGAGCATCCCTAAACACTTCAAAGGATTATTTCAAGTTAGAGACTATCTTTAACTATCTGCCGTCGGCCGCTACCCACGGACTTGCATCATTATACATATTATAGCCGTCAACTATGACATTTAAGAATTGTGGTAGTATGATATTTAAGAAATGTAGGTATCGAGTGTGGCTGCGCGAACTTTTTCAGTATAGAAGTCGGCCGTTCTTGAACAACGCGACAGCCGCGGCTTACCTTTATATCGCGCTACTCGCAACTTAATGAGAAGCAACCCTATAAGGTATGCCTTCTGTAGTTTCCGAGTTTATCGCTTTTGAAAAATACATTTAAACATACCCATTTAATATTTAACTAGACTGTGCGCGCGGCTTCGCCCGCGTGGATTTTAGAACTTGGTGCAGAGGGTAAAAAGTAAAAGCGGCTATTGTGACCATGATAGTTAGATATATTATGTGCTCTCGCGGACTTTTTTGTAGATCTTAATAAGATCTACAAACCCGTAGTACATCATTTTGTTCAATTGTCAATAGTTTTTGCAGGGCACGCATAAATAGGTTTTCGATTCAATTTTCTTAAGGATCCCTAATTTATTTGAAAATAAAAAATAGCCTATAACCTTCCTCTATAAATGGACTATCCAACACTGAAAGAATTTTTGAAATCGATTCAGTAATTCCTGAGATTAGCAAGTTCAAACAAACTCTTCAGCTTTATAATATTAATAGTATAGACTAGCTGTGCCCGCGACTTCAATTGCGTGGAATTCTTAAATAAAAGTAACCTTAGTTACTCCTTATTATCTACATCAGCTACCTGCCAGTGAAAGTCCCGTCAAAATCAGTCCAGCCGTTGCAGAGATTAGCCGGAACAAACAGACAGACAGACAAAAATTGTAAAAAATGTTATTTTAGAAGATATATGTACCTACCGTGTATAGTAAAAACGGTTATTTTTATATTATAAATAGACACTCCGATTTTATTTACTTGTACATAGATTTATAAATTAAATTAAACATTCAACATAAATAATTAAACAATAATTAAAAATATTTATAATAATGATAATCTGACTGAATCTGTTCCTCTGAAAGGCACGCAGAACACTACGATACAAGACTTTTCTTAGTGTAGGGTTTGCTTGAAGTTGATGATAAAATTATGGTGTAATTGTAAAGTGTTTGGAAACAAGTTGTGTTGGAATTGATTGTGATCGAATTTGTTGATTTCTTAGACGTGAAGGTGTTGTCTCTGCACCTGGCGGCGGGCGCGGTGGCGGCGGCGTGGCGCGTGGCGGGCCCTCGCGCCGCGGGCCTCGCGCGCGACGCCGTGGCGCGCCTCGCCCGCCTCACCAACGCGCCGCGCACCTACATCCAGTGCATACAGGATGTCATCATCGCACTCATAGTCGCCGATATACGGGTTCCTGCAGCCACGCTCCAAGCGAGCAAGCGGAAATAAAAATATAGTACTGCCCCGAGCATGAACAGTATCGTCCAAGTATTTGCCAAATTAGGCGATTAACACCCTGCTCCGCATCACGCAGCATAGTGCGAGTGTGCGCGTCCATTTGTATAGAAAACGCATCCACGCGCGTACATGCAGATGCGTTTTCTGTGTGATGGACTGTGCTTGTTCCCTATACAAATGGAAATACTTACATACAACGCAAGATCTTGCATTCCCGCGCTACGCTGCGTGATGCGGGGCGGTGTTAATCGCCTCGGGAAGAAATTAGTATGGGAAGATGTCAGACGGACTGACATAATATGACATACTAATGACCTTACGATTCTTAGATAAATTATAAAACTCTGGTTTTGATAGGGTTCATACGTCACTGGGTTTATATGGGAAATGGCGTGACGTAACAAATAAATAAGGAAACATGAGGAAAAGCAAAAGTTTTAACGCAAACGCTAGGTACAAAGTATTTGTACTTGTACCTAGCTACCTACGGCATAGAACGTAAAACCATTAGGCTCTTCGTACACAATTTAAATATCGGATACTAAACCAAGTTGCTACTTTTATGCTGAATTCCTACCTGAATTTACCATGTTGGGACATTCCTGAATTTACCATGTTGGGACATTCCTGGATTTTCCATGCTGGGACATTCCTGAATTTACCATGTTGGGACATTCCTGAATTTACCATGTTGGGACATTCCTGAATTTGCCATGCTGGGACATTCCTGAATTTACCATGTTGGGACATTCCTGAATTTACCATGTTGGGACATTCCTGAATTTACCACGTTGGGACATTGTTAGCATGTTTTGTATGTGCTGTTGCAACAAGGACAATTTCTGATTAATAAGTGTCATAGTTATTTTATTTTGTGTAGGTAAAACCTACGCAATTATGTGATATTTTAGTAATAGGCCTCTTTAAAGCTATTATTGTAATTTGTATTGTAAAATACTGTGAAATGTAACTGATTTAGTGTAGGTACTGTCCATTTTATAACACTTGTCCTATTCGCTAAATAATCTTGGCATGTGTTTATTAAATATTTTAATAATAATTGCGATTTTTAAAAACGCAGACACCAAATCACAATGATTATAAACAAAATGTCATTTAATGCTGATACCAATTTCTAGTAACTCTAATTTATTTAATTTAGGAATTTTAAACATCTTTCAATAAAAAAATAATTTAAAAAATTAAATCGACCTCAAAAAAGTGTGAAATAACATGATTGTGTTACATATTTTAGGTAGGTCGGTTTAATATTTTTTAATACTTTTTTCGTAATTTTAGTTGTAACTCCATATTACGAAAACTACTTAACCGATTTTGATGAAACTTTTACCATTCCCTAAGTTGAAAAAATGGAAACGAACCAAAAAAGAACGATCCCGATCCGTCAATTAGTTTCGGAGATATGCGAGGACAAACATCTCTACATACACACATACACATACATACATATATAAATATGCATACTATACATACACATGAAATTTAGTATACTTGTTTGGAAGCCGTTATAGACCAACATATGTAAATATTGTGCAGTTCCGTTCATATTACAAACATACGTGTCGAATTAATAACCTCCTTTTTTGAAGTCGGTAAAAAGTAGTGCCAAGATTGTTTACCAAATAAGACAATTGTAAAAACGGAGTGTATTTAGAAACTTCCAGGATAGTTAATATTAAAATGAAGAAATGATTTTCGTTGTTTTTATTATAACACCAAGGATATTCGCGATTACTTATCTTACCCTAAATATAATAGGTTCTTCAAATCTTCACCCCAAAGTAGGTAGTAGTGTATAGTATGTGTATAGTTGCTTACATAATTTTATTTAACAACTACTAAAGAATTGAGCGTATAGAGTTAAAAATAATTTTATCAATTGTGTGGATCTTATTATCATATCGTCATTATATAAAATCCTTTGTCCTGAATGACTGAGAATCAACGCACAGTCTAAGCCACTGATCGTAAAAATCTGAAACTTGAGGGTGTGTTCTGTGTGTGACGTAGGCATCAGATAAGAAGGGATTTTCTGAAATTCTACCACTGAGGGGGTGAAAAATGGGGGCAAAGTTTTATATGGCACAACGTGATACCTTGTCCTACTTATGTAAAAAACGGCTTTTAAATCAAACCCAACCACGGTTCAGTAGCGTGATTGAATAATAAAAATATGCTTTAAGTCAAAATCTTTTTTGTGGAAAATCAATTACAATTCCTTTCTTATCTACTCAGTGAAGGTTTCCTAAAAGAAATAATCTACTTATGTTATGAACCTACAATTTTTTTTAATACAAAATTCAAATTACTGCATTTCAAATGGACTAGACCCTAATATAAATAAATAATAACCCTAATACCTATATAACCATAGGGAGTGATTTGTCGATGAAATTTGGTCCATTTAATTATAGAGTTGGTATAATGGTAATGTTTTAAGTTGGTATCACAATTGAAATTTTCAAATTTAATTTAATCTATATTGTGGCACTTTTAGTAAAAGAATTTCTGTGGGTTTTGCATAGCGGTGAATATTAATGTGAGTATTGGGTGCGCTCCCTTTGACTAGTGGAGCGCAAGTTATGGGTGCACAAGCGGAACTCGAACCCACTGCCGCCACGATGCATTTGGTTTTAATATCGATGCCAATTACGTTTAATATTACACTTCATAACAATATTGAGATCGCAACATCGATAGGTATACCATGGTTACATGTACCGATGTCACTATATGTAGAAACAGTTTTTACGTCCTTTATCCATAACCTATCCTATCTTAAATTAAACTTTAAGCGAAATCTGTATTTCAACCAAAACCCAAACCTTTGTTCACTTTCTTCTTTCTCTTTGAATAACGGATAATTTTGTATTCAATTGAACAAATACTAAAACGCATTTTCTTTAATTTATAAGTAGGTACGTTTACTTTGAGTTTCTTTTTCATCAGAATTTTGACAGTACAGAAAATTCTAATCGACTAATAGTCGATTATCTATCTATTCTTCTATTATACATATAATAAAATTGTTGAGCTATGAATTCTGTACATGTAATATTTTTGAGTGAAATTAAGTTTTTCCATGTCAGCGCGTCTAACTAGAAGCGTGTCTTAAGTCCAAGTCCAAGTATTCTTTTTACAATTTTTGCCTGTTTGTCTGTTTGACTGTTTGTTTGTGCGCGCACATCTCAAGAACGGCTGAACGGATTTGAATGTTATTTTGATCGTTGTATAGAGGGAAACCGCAATGCATAGGCTAGATATATTTTATTTGTATAAAACATTTTCTCCATTTTTCACGCAACAATTTTTCCCATTTATTCTTTGTAGTAAAGTAGAATAGGAATGACAACGAGAGATGTTTTTTTTTAATATAATGACAGACTTTTGACAGTTTTTTTTAATATAATGAATGACATCATGTAGCTAGGGAGCTGGTGAGCAAAAAATCTATATGTATTGCTCATGTGGCAAACATTATTAATACCGATAATTATACGATAAAGAATATTAAGGACCACGTCTGCCACTATGGTAAAGCTGCGTTGTCAATTGACAGCCCCTTAAAAATGTAAAAAAACAGGTATACTCGCCAGCTCCCTAGCTAATATTTTGGGATGAGAATTATGAAAAACATTTAATTTCTTAGTAAAAACAAATGTTGCCTGACAACCAAATGTAATTTCGGCAATCCATAATCTGAAGATCGGTTATTATTATAATTTCCAGCGTAAAGAGTATTTTAAATTTTAGGTATCAATAGGTAACAATAATAAATAATTACAATTTACATTTTCACACAATTTTACATCTTTTGTTTTTTTTGTATATAATTAGTCAGACGTTTGTTTGATAGTTTGTAGCGGAATTAAGAATTAACACTTATATTATATAAGATAAAACTATCAAACAAACGTCTGACTAAATATGTACAAAACACAAAAGAATACGCTAGTATACATTATATTAAGTATAATGTATTCTAGAGTATTACCATTTTGCAAAATAAATAAAAAAATGTAAATGTGTTTTTTGTTACTCCTGCTTTGACGTCGCGATACTGAGCGATCGATAGACATTATTATTTGTGAAGATATTTGAAGGACTGCAGAGTGATATAGGCCTATTTTGTAAACAGGTCTTACTTAACCCCAATTACAAAACAGTAATTGGGGGTTTGATCATGCAATAGAGATTTTGTTAAGCCTGTAGACTACCAATTTAATATAAAATCTCAAACAGGACAAAAATTGCAGTTACCATCTTAGTCTTAGATTTTTTTTCAGTAAGCACTCCGTATAAGAAATCAACGACATAAAGAGCCTACTGCTTCACGATAACTGTGTTCGACATTTAGTGATGCAGATATTTTTTATACTTTCGCATTATGTATTCTGTGCATTCGCGCAAAATCAGCAGAATAGATTGGAATATTTTTAATACAAATTTTTAAATCTGGATTGTGATATGGAATCCTCTTTACTTCGTTCTTGACCAAATCCTAAAGTCCACTTGGACAAAGTCGTGGGCAAAGCTTATCATAATAAGAAGCCGAGCAGAAAGTTCGCGATAGACATATCCACCTATGCTAACAAAACTCACATTGTAGCTTCAAATATTCACCGCTCATAAAGTTAAAGAGAGACGGAATTTAATTACAAGGACATGAAGAGATTTGTGGCCAAGTGTAGTCTGTGAAATATTAACAAGTTATAAAAATTATGAATTAACGTCATCTAGACGAGGGTCGGGAGGGGTGGCTGGAGGGGAACAACAAAGGACGATGCTTTAGGGTACCCAATAAAAACTTGACAAATGGCGTTTCATAATCGCTTTACATTCCGGACCTCGTCACCGGCTTGCGTTTTTGTCCTCCCTCGGAAAATATGTCTGTTGTCCTGAAATTACATCGTGTAGTGACAGCCAGTTGATGTTAGTTCTCATACATTTTTCACAACATTAATAACAGTTATGAGAATTATGCAGTAGCACTTTTTATGAATACTTCCCCTGTGTCCCACATTGCCAGTAACCCATTAATGACCCACTACAGGGTCGGATCTCCTTCTCGTAATGAGAGGGATGTAGGCCTTAGTCCACCACTTTTTCCAACATTTTTTTGTGAAATCTCAGGCATGCAGGTTTCCTCGCGATGTTTTCCTTCACCGTAACAGCAGGTGATATGCAATTTTATAAAGCGCACATAACTTTTTTACAAAGTCATTGGTGCGTGCCACTGGGATTCGAACCCGGACCCATCGATTCGAGGTCGAATTCTAAGCCTCTGGGCTATCACCGCTATGACCGCTGTGTCCCACATATTTACCACAATATCAGGCAAAGGCCTTGTGAATTAACTTACGGGCAGGAGTAATTCATACTACTTATTTTAAGTTTTTCTCTTATAATTTTTCCCCCTAAAATCATTAGAATATTCAGGGCATTTTAGCCCTTTTAATGACCATTTAATTTTATTGGGTAAATTATTTAGTGACGGAATATAACCCACCAAAAGACGATAGTATTTAAAAATTATGCACTAAACACAATATAAAGATACACTTAGAATATTTATACTTAGTTCGACTCAGTGCTATAAGAGAACAAAACAGTGGGACAAGGTGGAACAAAGAATATGTTTAGGTCGTCTCGGTCGTTCATTCCTTCCTTCCTAAAATCAGTGGGACAAAGTGGAATAATTCGAACCTTTTTTATGAGAACGTTCATGTGCCATTCATACGTTGTCGTCACGCTGCCGAAGTACTCGTACTGCGCAATACTAAACAATAGCTAAAGTTGTTTGGTGTTCGTCAATTAATGTCCTCCATAATATATGGTTTACCAACAATTTACTACTACTTACTTTATATACCTACTGCAAATTAGTTTCGGTGTAAGTATTTAAAATTACGATTAGGTACTTATATTTACCACAACAATGTTCAACTTTCCTGAATTTAAATTTATATTGATACCTTAAGTAGGTATGTAGATTTAAATCTAGATAAATAAAGGTTTCGAAACAAAAATAAAAATTTACATTACTTATAGCATTAACTTCAGATATTGTATACGGTAGAATCAGCTCATAACTTTATGGTTTATTCTCACATAAAATTCTTGCAGGGTCATAAAGTAAGTCGAGGGCTTATTATTATTGCCCACTACCACTACTTGGAAGAAATTCGAGGTAATAAGGGTCGATATTAGCGTCACCAAAATATTGTCTGGTGTCAGGGCGAGTCACCCCCTCACAATATTATTAAAAATAATTTCTCATTTTTATTACTCGCCCTCACGCGGTCCTAGCGGTCAATAATTACATTGGAACGATATAGTTACAGAGATAAGTGGCTTAATCTTAGAAATGTGTGATTACAGTGTTTTGTCTTTGTTTATCATTTTTTAAGAAGCGTTGATTTAACATTGTATATTATCATCTTTATTTTGTAAGTATATAAAGTAAGAAAGTAAGAAAAATCATCTATTTGTACCTAAGTTTAATTATTATCTGAATAAAAATCTATACAAACTCATGATAGCAATCTTTTTCTCCTCTTATTTACATATTGTAACCTTAAGCTAGTTAATCTTCCATTTTAATTAAATCTTATACAGATCAATAAGGAGAATATTAATATGAATATGAATCGATTATATCTTCGAGTAGTTTGTTTACTATTAAATATACAAGGTCAAAAGCATTTCTTTTATAAAATGAGCCTCATTGATTTAATTTTTTTGTTTTACTCACATTTTGCAAAAAAATATAATTCTGAAATAAAAGTATAGTTTTGTGTTCAAAATGCCAAAAAGCCAAGCTTAATAGAAGAATATAACAAAACAGCGACGTAGCATTAGCGTAGCACATTCGTAGCGCCTTAACTGTAAAGTAGTTACAAAAATTAAACTAAATTAACATTTTCATACAATAAAGATAATATACAAATAGTAATATAATTATATACTATATATACAGGTAGTTTCAGTGAATATCGATTTTCAAAGTTAACGTTTAGGTTCGGTATCTATTTTAATGTGTTCGGGCTCATACGTACGAAGCTATAACTCTGACAAGTACGAATCCAATAACGACAACATAAAAGGAAAAAATGCAAATCCTCTGTGGAACAATTTGTTGCTTCGCGTATTACAGCAGCGACTGGGAGTGGCTGTGACTCTACGCTCCGCCCTGATCATTTTATGATAGTTTTCTTTTAACTTATTTTTACAATAATTTACTTCAAACAAAATTAAATACTTTTTAACAAATTTAACTAAAAATAATTAATAACTTATGGAGGAACATAATAATATACTTATGCTAATTTATATCGAACACTTTAAACAATGTCGTTAAAATGACCAGTCATACTCACACAGCCTCGTAAGTTGCAAGTTTAAAGCGCAATAAAAAACATTTTAATGCACGCACGTAAGCATGGAGTGAGATGTAGATAAGTATACTGGATTTTCGTATATAAAATATTCAGTTTTCAGCGTGTGGTTTTGTCGCGTGTGTAAATTGTCACTTTTCGCGGGATGTCGGTGGGCGTGTCGAGGCGGCGCCCGCCCAGCGCGGCGGTCGCGGCCGCAGCGGCAGTCACGCTCGAACCGCCGCGGTGTGTCCGCACGTGCAACGCTTGTGCATTTTCGCCGCAGTGACCAAGTAACACTGAGGTAAGTTTCGATTAAATTTACGAATATGTTTTTAAGAAGTCGCCCTGTGTTAAGATTTATTTTTTTAATGCAATTTTGCTACACTGTACAGTAAAAAGTGAGTTTGAATAGTGATGAAAGAAGTTTAAGAAAGTTTTCTGTGGTCTTTTTCTATTTAAGTATTTCCCAAATTAATTAAATGCAATAAAATTTTAATGGATTGTGGATTTATTCGGTAATATTAATTCTTTATTTTTTAAGTGAAGTGACATAAAAAACGATAAAATGAGTTTTTCTAAAAATAAAAACTTATTGGGAAAATCACGTAATGGCAGTGAACAAATTTTTTCAGAAAACTCTTCGGCTGATCCCGATTTAACATGGCTGTCACAGGTTTATAGTTAAATGGTAATCATTGATTGTTACAGCAAATGCGAAGTTTTTGCGAATTAGATTTATCAAATTTCCATTATATGGGGGTCACTTTCACTATAAATTAAAAGTTGCAGTCAGATTTCCAAAATTATAAAAATAAACGATTTTTCCTTTTTATGTTTCTATTATTTCTTAGAGGATTGCTTTGCGTGGGATTACATTTGTGTGTAAATTTGTAAACCAATGTGTATCCTACACATTAATACATAAAAAGTTATTTAAAGTTAAATGAAATATTATGGTGATTATAGTCCAATTTTTACACTTGTCCTATTTGGTAAACAATTTTAGCGTGTTTTGTTTTTCAAATGTTTCAATTAATGTTCAATTTGTTTATCAAATGTAGGTATATAATTTTGTATGTACTTATTTAAAATCGCAAATTAAAATAAAATAAAAATATTAATGCTGAAACAAATTTTTAGTCATTTTAATTTAAGTACTTTTTAAAAGCAACTTTAAAGGTTTTTCAATAAAAAGTAGTGCCAATATTGATTTCCAAATTGTAAAAAACGGACTTAACCTAATGATGATTTATGGTCACGGTGAACTTAAGGGGTATCTATCAATGTTGTTAGGGGAATTTGTGATTTTTAATCATTCCAAGTCATTACAACTCATTCTGATTATATTGAAATTGTTTATCTTGGTTAAAGCATTATAGTTTGTGTGAATAGTACTAATAAATTCGAGTAAGTTGAATAAGTAAGGAATCAAAATAATGTAAAATGTCAGTTCATTATTTAATTCCTCACTTAATATGTTTAAAAATAATTTTCTTCAAGTATTTTTTCATCACTAACAAAATGAAAATTTTAGTGATTTAACTAAACTAGCTATACTAGCAAGCTGACCCAATGATTGAGAGAATGATTTGAGAGAATGCTTAAGAGAGAAGGTCGTAGACACCGGGTGGCGGGTGATTGTCAACAGTAACTGTGGCTCCATAGGTAGGTTGAGAACGGCAGCCGCAGCCCCGAAGTATGTATGTAGAAAAAATGTTTTCATTCATTTTCTATAGAAACTTTATTTAAATTATAAATTTAAGTGCCTGATTAGTATATGTATGTCTGCTGCTTTTTATATAAATACGAGCACCTATAACAAAAATACTTTTGAGTTAATTCCTCCCAACTGAAAATTTGTCAGATGATAGTTTAATTATGCTACCTACTGTAATTTTTTTTCTTCTTCATACTTTGGAGGCTACGCTGTGTAAGCCATTCATGGAGCTGAAGCCGACAATAACCTACTAATTACGCTTCTTAGTTCTACTCTCTTAAGCATTTCTACATAGAAATCAACATTTTTATAGAGCACTTTTTAATTTTCTCTTACAGATTTTTAGGTTTTTATTTTCTAATGTCGCCAATGAAGGTCAATATAAGTAAAATTTTGCTCTCCGTTTGTATTAGGTCCGTTCGTAAAAGGGAATAGTAATAAAAGAATTAATGTAGAGGTTGTGTAGAAACCGTTAATAAAATTTTCAATTTTATTAAGGAAAAACTGAAAATGTATAGTAAGGCGTATAGTATAGGTATATTATTATATGGATATCCATAATTATAATAATTTCTTTATTTATGTTCATTTTCAGTTCAGTTCAATATATTGTTCCTATGACATTTTTAATGTTTTAAAAATTAATTGCACTTAGTACCTATTTAAATAACGATATGCGACCAGGTTTATAAAATCTACCACCTCACATTATTCCAACGTGGTGGACCAACCAAGCCCTTCATTCTTCTCATTGTGAGCCGACCCTGCAGTGGGTCATTAATGATTGCAGACTTATGGTCAAAAAGTTTCGGAACCATTCATGAGTGAATCGTTCGCCTGATTTTTTCAAATAAGAGAGTTAATTGCATACCTTGGCCGCCGTTACGCCTTACGCGGCTCTAGGCAATGATTCTTATCGCCCAACTTATTGAAAGAGGGCGCATTCCTGTCGCGCATAAATCAGGACCGCTTGTACCAGTATTTCTTTCCACCGCTTTCATTCTTTTTTATTACCCACTTATCGACATGTATTATTGCTATCAGCCCGCCCTGTAATAGGTAGATATATCGTTCCATAACTAATTACTAAATTTCGTTTAGAAATATTATTTGCAACTTGCTCGTACAATTAGGATTAACTGGCCATTTATTATTGGATGGCCCGTTGGCCGGTTTTTATACACAAAAAAATTAGGATAAACTTTAATCGAGAACAACATTTAACACCTGCTTCCAAAGAATATAATTAAATGATTGTTTTGTAATGATGTCTTATTTAACATTGAATAGTACCTACCTGCCTAAATTAATTTAAAAATCAGACGTGTTTGATTTCTGAGGGCACGGTAGTGCCCCCGCCAAGTCGAGCAAATAAGCGGCACGGCCGTACCATCCTTTTCTCGAAACAGTTCAGGCCATTTTCAACCCCCTATAATACCGTTGTTGATAAAACTAGGAGCCTGAATTGTTAGTAGCCAGGCAGGTATTGTCATGGTATTCGTATCAGTAACATATTGTACGTATTGCCTGAGTTCGGTTTGCCACGATCGGCTAGCACGCATGATATTGTCGTACCTACTTGCGGTCCACCACATCACTTCCGGCAAATGGAATGGCACCCTACTTGTACATCACTCACGATTCAAATTCCGGCAAAATTGATTCGTGTTAACGAGAACTTTTAAAAAAATACTTAATTTTCTTTAAGAGAAACTTAATTTTTAGCTAGATTTTTACACGCTTTATATTAGTCTCAACTGTATGTTTGTAACCGACTCCTTTGGGCGCGATTTTGACCCACTTTAAACTGCCAGATTTCGTTCAAGCTTCGTAGATTTATCGAGGACCGATGACATAACAGTTCAGGCTAATTTGATAAAATTATTCCACTTTTCAATTTTCAAAATAAGTTTGTTTTTCATTTAGGTATAATATTTTTTACAATAAAATTAATTTTTTTTATTTTAAATATTTGGCAAGTTTGGACATGAAAGTTACTCTTATAAAATTTGGCAAAAGTTGATCGTTTTTAAGTTATAAATTTGTAAAAATTTAAAATTCTCGATTCTCACAACTTTGATGATTAATTACAAATTAATTAATGATTTAAGACTAGATTTCATTTACGTATTACGTATGGTCGTAATGAAGAATATTCAAAGTTTATATTAAAACCATCATATCCCGTTATAGTTTGTATAAAATAAACAAAAAAAGTTAATAAATCGAACTAAAAAGTGGAAAATAAGTATAGTTTAAAAAATTAAAAAATTCGCGTTTAGAGCATAATTATGAAACTAAAAAGTGAAAAATAAATAATTATACAATTTTATAGTAAAAAAAAACTAAAAACAGCGTCGGGCGGAAGCAGGACTACCTGCTTCTACTTGTATGTTACGTAACAATTAAACAATATAAAAAAATATACCTACTTTTACAAATTCCTACGGAGAAAATGCATGAGAAACTAGGATTGTTACACTGCGGTGCGGTGCTTAAAATAGACAAACGGATATGATTTTGAGTGCACCAAATGTATCATTTCATAACGTTTACACTGGACGGTATTTATTGGGTGCTTCGCGCCATACTATTCTTTTCCCAATTGTTTAGGTGAACCACAATAGAATAGCGAGTTACAAGCGCCAACTGCTCTAGCGTGGAGCAACATTTAGATATTACCACCGAGGGTTTTGAACAGTAACATTTTGACTTATGAGTTTGTACAATACATTTATTTAGTGCCTACCACTGACTATAGAAACTAAGGTTCATGTTTGATTTGAAATTTAACTGGCAAGACTAATACTGCATTATAGAACTGTATTCTTTATTATCCGCCGTGGAGCTATTAGACTAGTAGGTTACCAGTTAAATATTTAAACATAATTAGGGAGCTAATGAACTTTAGTCAATCAAAAGCAAAATCCTACGTACATACAATGTCAACAATACTTCATGGTACAGAGAAGTTCTTTTTATTTCTGTCTTGACCGACAAAATTGATGTGAATATCATACCTTGATCATACCTTAATCTGTACGTCAATACGAGACAACGGAAACGCACATTATAATATTGCTCATTCAACTGGAAAAAATATATGTTTTTAAATATTGAATTTTTTTTGTAATCTCCATTGTCTTGAAGTTCGTAACTGAAAATCATTCTGACGCACTAGGTGGCTCTATGTTTGCAAATCAAAACTCGGACGTATCTACTCGTAGATACATTAATACCTATCTTGTATCTATGAAATAGGCTTTGACCTTTAGCTTGCTGGATTTCGTAAACAATCTGTGTGAACACGGAAGCGTCACCATGCACCTTTGTTCGTCGCGCTTGCCGGGTTGTACTCGTACATACCGCACGAGATGTGGTTAGCGTGCTTGTTAGCCACGGCAGTATTGGATTCAAAGGAGCAGCACTGTTTACACAACGATTGATTACGACGACAACGCTACTTGGCCTATTATACCGATGTTCCAGACTAATTGGAGATTCAAACGGGTCTGCGACAGAAGCATTAAACCGATACACTGATTGTGCTAGCGGTCAAACATTGATTAATTACACACGCCGCTCTACGGTAGGTATGTATCTACCGCCAATGTAAATTATAGCATTAGAGTTACGAGTATTAACTATATCTATCAAGTGCAAAAACTTCCGAATCCGTCGTTAAATACCAGGATGACAATTAATAGCTCACGCCACCGATGTTGTATTAAAACAACCACATTATACGATATTACTAATAGACATAATCAGACAATTGTTCCCGTTAAATTTGAAATGTATTGAGCTTCAGAAATACCTTAGGTCGCGCTTGGACGCGTATGTTTGTACGGAATCAAATCGTGCGTATGTTCGTCAAATTCGTTTTAACAATCCCGACCTTAGCAATAGTAATTTTCGCAACGGACTTGGTGGTGGAAGATTTTGACTCAAAAAAAACTTTGGATATTAGTCAAATTAATTGGCAGAGCGAAGCCTGCCGGATCAGCAAGTTACTCGTAGATATACATGTGTGTACTTTCGTTTCAAATCACTTGTAATATTTTGTGTATAAGCGTTAAATACGACGAAAACAGAAAAACGCTGTTTATTTTTAACCTACTTCAAAAAAAGGAGGAGGTTTCAATTCGTCTGTATGTTTTTTTTTTCTATGACAATAGCTACCTACTCGCACTCACCACCGTTGTACCTTGTAACAGCTGGTAAGACGCTTGAACTCGCTTAAATAAACAAACAACTTTTAAACTATTTCTGTGTGTAATATAATTCGCTTTAGTGGTTGTTAATCTCCTGTATTTGTTTCTTCTGGACCACTTCGGCTACTTTTAATGCTCATTTTCTCAGAATAAGCATTTTTGTGAAATACTGAATTTCTAACTTTTACTTGCATTTTGCGTAATCTAGGCCCATGGTACCCATTGCGTACCAGTATGTAGTGCATATTTAATTTTTTAAATGTAATTCTGAACTTTAAACATAAAGTATTGCGAAATTTGTTCACTGAACAACACTGGTGTAGAAAAACGGACTCTATGTATTCGACAGAACGTAAGTAGAGAAGAGAGTTCCACAGGATTAAAAAACACAAAAAATCCTTTGAAGTCACATGTCTACATAGATTTAGATATTCTACTGCCTACCTAATGATACTCATGTTAATTATCCCAATACATGTCTCATTAACCTCTCAGCACTAGATCTTAATACCATTAAGTATCAATAATTGCCGGCATGAAATACCATATATATGTACCTAATGTGGCTAATATACTTATTTTAGTAAGTTAGCAATTAAGTAACTAACGAACTGTTGTAAATTTATGCATCCAACATGAGCTCACCTCCTCCGTCCACCTAGTTGGAGGGCTGTGCTCCTTTTGCGTAGACGTGACATTAGTCCACCTGTCTAGGTACGGATTGTATACATTCTGCTTAGACATTCAAGACATTTTCTTTCCCAACGAGATCACATAGATGATTAGGTGTTAGTTTCAGGTGTTACAGTGCCAGGTTTCAGATTAGGTGTTAGTTACTAAAGCTTTGTTAGCGAATATCTATTCCAGAGCGGTCAGTAAATAAATTCATTTTAATGTCTGCGATTATGCCAATTCTTACTGTTATCCAGCTTAAGTTTTAATGAAGCATCAATACCTCATCCATATACCCTGAAGAATAAGGAACTCTAAAAATAACACAACCTCTGCCCGTTCAAAAATCTCGTATAAGGGAACTCGTACTTGAACCATCCCCAAGTATGAGATCGGAACACTATAACGTACATAATATGTATGTAAAAAAAAGCTAGGAGATAAAATTGGCAGAATCACTCAGTTTATATTTCATCTTTTAGTGCTTATTTAGTGCTAATTTAATGCCAAAAAATTAAATTAGATGCTCTTGTAATTTTCGAAAAAATTAGGACACTGCTAGATTGACATCAAGCTAGTGGCATGTGTTCTTCCCAAAAAAGGACATCAAGAGATATAGGATATATTTTTATGAGAATTAAGAGCTCAATTAGTGTTGCCCACGCAGCAAAACAGAAATATCCAAAAGAAATTTTTTTCATAGCTGAAACTACTAACTTATACCGCATACTGATACCGCAACTATAAGGGGCGGCTGATAAGTTCGCGACCTAAGGTACTTATTGAAACAAAATTAAACATTTATATTTTTTATTTTTCAATGTAGTCCCCCTCAAGTGAAATAACACTTTTCACATCTTGAGTATAATGCTTTTAAACCACCGAAAAAATATTCTTTACATTTCTCTTCAAAATGGTTTTCTACGGCCGCCTTCATCTCATTGTCGTCCGAAAATCTTCGCCCCCGTAACTCTTTTTTTAAATTTGAAAAAAGGAAAAAGTCGCTGGGGGCGAGGTCTGGACTGTAGGGTGGGTGGTCAATTTCTGAGAATCCCGTAGCTTTTAAGGCAGCCCTCGCAACCCGAGCGGTGTGAACAGGCGCGTTGTCTTGCAGAAACAGCACTCCGCGCGCCAACTTGCCACGTCTCTTCTGTACTACTGCTTCACGTGCCTGACTCAGTAAATTAGCGTAATATTGACCATTCATTGTAGTTCCCTTAGGCAAGTAATCAATTAATAAAATTCCCTCGCAATCCCAGAAAATGGTAGCCATAATCTTCGACGCCGACTTTTCGACTTTGAATTTCTTTGGTGGCCTTTCTCCCTTTTTTATCCACTGCATCGACTCTTGCTTGGACTCAGGATCGTACTGACGAATCCAGGTTTCATCAACGGTCACAATGCAGTTATAAATTTCGTTCAAATCGGATTGACACAACTCCAAAAAATCTTTACAACTCTCTAGTCGTCGCTGCTTGTCGAGTGGTGTGAGCATTCGCGGTACCCAACGCGCACACATTTTTTTCATGTGCAAATGTTCATGTAAAATCTCTCCAACTCGTTCCTTGCTAATTTGTAGTTCTTCTGCTATCTGCCATAATTTAATTCGTCGATCAGCTAGTACTAATTTCTCGACTTTTTGGACGTTATCTTCCGTCACAACCGTCACTGGGCGGCCCGTTCGGGGGTCGTCTTCACAGGTCTCTCTTCCTTGTTGAAACAGCCGAGCCCATTTTTTTACCATCGTATACGAAGGTGCAGATTCCTGAAGAACCGATGACATCTCTTCAAAAATGTCTTTTGGTGTATTTCCTTTCTTAACTAGGAATTTGATCACGGCGCGGTGCTCCAAATTGCGAGAATGGCTAGTTTCCGTTGACATGGTGATGTTGCTTGTTCCAGAGATTAAGTGTTAATGAACTAAATAAACAAAATGAGTGTTATTTATACTCACAATGAGTGGCACAATTAGTGATATAGGTAACGAGGTGATTAGTCGTCGTTAAGAGCCTTAGGTCGCGAACTTATCAGCCGCCCTCGTAACTGATACCGCAAACAAGCTTTGGGTTAAAAAACATGTTCTATAGTTAGGAATTGCAAAATTTTTCTCCTATATCTATGTTCTAATTTTTTGAAAACTACAAGAGATTTAATTTTTAAAATTAAATAAGCACTTAAAGATGAGATATAAACTGATTGATTCTATCCATTTGACCTTTCCAGCTGTTCATACGTGATACGATAGGTAAAGTACCTATTATACAGTGTGTCCCAGGACAACCCCGAAACGTGCAGCCCCGAAAGAGGGTGAAACTAGACCAAAAATTATCCACGAAAAAATAGAAAAATAAATAAAAAAAAATTTAATGATAAATTAAGATTTTGGTTTTTTATTGTCGATGTACAAAAAAAGCGATTTCTTTCAATGTAGTGGGTCGATTTTGATGAAATGAAAAACAATAATACGTCAAATACTTGACAGTGAAGATATATCCTATCCTCGTAACTTTCAAAACAACATCTATCATGGCCTAAACTTCGACTTTTGTAACAAAATTTTGAAATTACTGAAAATTATTGCAAAAAAGTCATTCTTGTTCGTGTTTTGAAAGAAACCTTTTTTGTACATAGGGTCCACAGTAAAATATCAAAATCTTAATGTATATGTATCTTAATGTAATTATATGTTTTCGTTGATAATATAATTTTTGGTCTAGTTTCACCCTCTTTCGAGGTTGCACTTTATCCCGGGACACACTGTATATATATAACAAGCGCTAGCGCGATTGAAGTTATCCTAATGTAAGGTTTATGTTGTTTCGATGGTTAAACTATATGATGCAAAAGTATTTAGTGTTTGATATTCACGTTTAAAATTTCACTTAGCATGTAGAATTTTCTTTAAGAATACAAACAAACAAAATTAGTTGCGATAGCATTGCGAGCTTTTTTGAGAAAGATTTTAAATTTTAAAGAACTTTCTCACTCTTAATGAATTTCTGTTGTAGAGCTGCAAGTATCATGGAAGGCTTCTTGCACCACATGGCCCCACAGTTCCTGCACCCGGCGCTGCAGAGCTTTGGCTGCGGAGCTTTCCGACCCATAGGAGGAGCTTTCCACCCCTTATACCCTGGCAAAGCATTTGCCAGGCATCTGGGCGAACAGTACGCCCTGGGTCAAAGCGTGGGCCAAGCTCTACGAGTAAGTCTCTTCAAAAATAACTCTCATAGTTTATATAACAATAATTTATATTTTAACAACCCTTGCTGGAACTACATAAGTTGTACCATGTCTGAAAATTTACAAAAACATCACCTGGAACTGGTTTTAATCTGATGGTTATTTCATTTTTAATACGCTATAGTTCACAAACCTAGGCAGTAGAGAAGCTTGTCCTTATGCTCCAATCGTTTTGTAGTTTTACCTGGGAAGATTTCCGGGAGTATTGAAATTTGGTACTTTTATAGATTTTGATTTATTTTCTCTCTAAATTTCAAAATACCTTTTCGAAAGAACCCTTTTTAAAGCTACAACATAAAATATAGCGTAATATGCGTCTGTTATTGGTCGTATAGCAGTACTGTACTGCGCAGAGCGTTCGCGACGAGTCGAGCACTCCGCCGCTGTACCGGCACGGGTACGCGGCGCGCGACGACACCAGCTCGCCGGGCTCCGCCGCCTCCGCCTCGCCGAGACCCTGCAAGGACGACGAGCCGCCCACCACTGCACCGTGCTCCGACTCGCATGATTTTTTCTCGGGTAAGTAATTGGGAATGAAGTGGCCCATTTTTGCAATAGTTATACTGATACATCCAATGCCAACTGATATACTGATACATCCTGGGATACACTTTATAGGTGGTAGAGCCAACGTAGCCTGTGAAGGCACCTTACCGACACCATCTTAACCCGCCTTGAAGCGTCTTGTGTTTCAGTTGGGGATATGTGGATGCCCTAGGTTCCTTTTTTGATTGATATGGTGGATAAAATCCTATCACCAGACAACGTCACCGAAACTGAAACGCGAGCGCGTTAGCTTTTTGCGGGGGTAATACGAATTTGGAAAACCAAATAGCATAATTATTTATATCCAGCGGACGGTGAGCGCAAGTCATCGTGCGGAGTGTGTGGCGCGCGACTGGGGCCTGGGGTCGCTCAGGCGCACTTCTTACAAGAACTTCAACACCTGTACAGCCTCAGCGCGCTGCCCAGAGACGCGACTGCACCCCCAACACACTCGCTCCATCATCAGGATGAAGACGCTCGTTGGGAGGTTCGAATTAATATCTATTCACTACAGTAACGATATCGTCGTTCTAATTTCTCAATGTTTACTTTGATACCTTGTCTTTTGCTGAATTGTTTATAAGAATTGTTAAAATGCATTTCCACTGAAATTATTGACAATTTCTGTGTTTCCTAACAGTACCGTAACTATACCATCGAGGGCTCGTGGAAAATTCAGAAAAAGGCTGGGGCCAAGGGAAAATCGTTACATTGTAATTTAAGCAAAATATATTATAATTGTATAATAATATCTTATATTTTGTTTTTAGGAGATTTTGGGTACTTCTAAGCTCTAAGCCGATCCGGTCGTGGGCCCCCTCGGATCGGAGGCCCGTGGCATTTTGCACTTGTCTCTTCTGGAACAGAAAATATTAGATTAGATTATAGATCTGAGTTTTCCCAACAAATTATTAGGGATGATATTATGATATCATCGATGCAACGATGACAACAATGACAACACGCAACGATGACAACAATGATGTCCGGTTTTCTTTGTTTAAAAAAATCTGTGTTACACAGACGTACCAGCGCATCCGCGCAAACCGTCAACGGCGATTGAAGCTGCGTACACGCAAGCGCCACCACACCGTGGAGAGCATGCTGGGCTACGACCTGGAGGACGAGCGCCGCGAGGAGAGGCCCCGCGAGCCGCGCTCCTACGACGCGGAGGACGAGCCCGTCGACGTGGAGGGCGACTCGCTGGGCTGGCCCGATGCTGCCATCAATGTCGATGGTAATTTACAAATAATTCGCCACTCAATAAGTCTCCACCGACCCGCTCTAGACCAGCGTGGTGGACTAAGACCTGTACCGTTTTCATTGTAAGAGGAGACCCGACCCGGCAGTGACTAATTAGTCTTGAGCCTAACATAGAGATGTTGCCATTTATAAAAAAACCATAATAATGAATTTTAGAAAGAATCCTTTTTCATACGTGACATGTTAAAATTTGAAAAATTGAGCGACTGAGGAGACTTTGAGGTCTGGACAAATCGTACTAGGTACAAAATGAAGCCTTTGATGGTTCTTAATCTTTCTTTTTGTTGTAGATAAAGATCAGCGTGGCGACGGTGACAAGATGCATTTGAGCTACGCCGAAGACCTCGAGATTTCGAGCACTAACGATGCAATGCAGTCCCCCGAACGCGTGAGGTATTTTTTATCTACTTGCCCTTAAACGGTTTGTTCTTCGTGACATTACCGCTTTGCTTTAAACTGAATACTTACATACCTTAATGAACAAGACAACTTCAAATGGACAACGTATTGTAAAAAAATTATAGAACGTCTTTACAAAAACAGAGATTTTGATCACGTTCATATCTATAGGTACGTGATAAATTTCAGGAATGTGTGTCAGAGTTCACTGAAATAGCGACGCATAAGAAAGGCCGTCACATTATGGCTTTCATACCCAGACCAGACCATTTTTGTATGCGTGGGTGAGGGAAACAAGGGTTGCAATTTGCAAAAATCATTTGCATCAGGTGGGGTCAATCTTATAAAAATACGATATTTAAGCTTGTTCCGCAGGATTGAGACGCCGAAGCCGCTATCGCTGGAGTGCACCAAGGCGGAAAGTGTGGAGCGCGCGGGCGGAATGGGGGGCGCGGGGGTCGCCGGCGGCTCGGGGGGCGAGGTCACCACGTCAGAGTGGGCCGGCGCCGCGGTGCCCGACGCGTGGCCCACCATCGCCGACGCCTACGCACACGCGCGCCACAAGATCGACGGCGAGATGCCCTCTTCTACCGACCCCCGGAACTAAGGCACCGCCAGCTCTATATCACACTGTGCAAGCTGCGACACGCGACACACGCAGAGACGCAAAACGCTACTTTACGCTACCATTTTGCTCGCATATAGGTATACATCGAACCACAAGAGTTAATTTTGCGCATCACCCGTGATCCATCGCAGGAGTGCACCAAGCCGGAAGGTGTGGACGCGTGAGGCACAGGGTCACCGGGGGCGCAGAGGGCGCATAGCCCACCATCACCGACTCCTACATGCACGCGCGCCACAACAGCGACGGCGAAATGCCATATTCTATCGACCCCCGGGACTAAGGCACCACAAGCTCTACATGCCTCGTGGTGCCGTAACACAGAGGGAAGAGACACAAAGCGCTTACGAATGCTATCTATAACCGTATAAAACAAACCCGAGTATTGTACCCGACGTCACAATGTCAATTTCTATTCATTATTACATACAGCTGATACAGTGTTTACATTTTTAATTGATCAAATCTTGTAGTTATCGTTAATCTATTAATTCATTTACTGAAAATATCGAATTTCAAAGTCATCGTGCTTGTCTCGTACCATTGTGTAAAAATACAACAAAAATATCTCTCCAAAAAGTGTTTTTAAACGTACCACAAATTGTAAGACGTCGAAACCAATGGTTTCAAACAGTGCGACGAAGTAATCCTAAAACAAAGTCAACCTTTTTTGTTGTGAGGATCCTTTGACAAGTATTTTAATATAATATTAGAATTAATAATCTTTACAAAAAGTTAAACTATAGGGTTTTTAAAGGTCTCATCAATTGTAAACGTCTCATCATAAGTAATAAATATAATTTAAAAAAATTAAACCGACATCAAAAAAGTATAAAATAAAATTTCTTACATAGTTTAGGCCTACTAAGTATTTATTGAGGTTGGTGTCTTTAGTATCAAGTATTTTGTTTCTATTATTAAATTTTGACACCAACCTCAAAAATAGTAGGCCTAAACTATGTAAGAAATTTTATTTTAAGTACTTATACTTTTTTGATGTCGGTTTAATTTTTTTACATAATTTTTATTTCGTAATTTTTAGTTTTAAGTCCATAATTATCACGAAAACTACTGGACCGATTTTGATGAAACTTTTATCATTCCCTAAGTTGAACAAAATACAAACAAAAAAGAACGAATACGATCTACATACATACATACATGGTATTCTTGTTTGGAAGCCGTAATAGACCAACATATTATGTAAAAATTGTGCAGTTCTGAGAATACCTATTACATACATACGTGTCGAATTGATAACCTCCTTTTTTGAAGTCGGTAAAAATTATTTTAACTGTATAATAAACATTAAGTTTTTCACTTGCAGCTTAATTATTAAAAAAAAACTTTAATGCTTTAGCACCTCGAACGTCAGCTGAATTAAACCGAGTATAGTTCTTACGCTGGACTTTTGTGTTGAGTCCTTGATTGTGTGTTTTATATACGTGCACGGTATGAAAATGTGCATGCCTTTTTTTTACGTGGGGAAATTCATCATATTGTATACCCTGTGTCGGCCAAGCCAGGTCACGACGGACTCCTACCAACTAAAACCCCACGGTGTTCCAGTCTCCGCCGCCTATAGTCGGGGCCACGGGTATACTTTCGCATTCTTCCTCGACCCCGAAACCCATTTATTATATATTTTATAATATACTAAATTACCGGTGTAGGTTGATTTAGGTTCGGATCTTAGACTAATAAAATAAACTGACGTCATCACAATGTTATGTAAGTTAAGGTAATTAACTTGCGTCGCATTGGTATACAGAATGGTGTAATAATACAGATGTTTTTGTTTTCAAAATAAGTGGGTTCGATTGCTGGCTAGGTATATTGATTTTTTAAAAACGATGCAGTTATAATTTTCATCAAAATTGGGCCCCAGACTCCTTTCAGCATTTTTCGCCTGTCCTCATAGTTTCGGATATCTCCATCTACGCGCACTTGAAAAATTCATCCTGTATTCATATAAAACATGTAATATCTATAACAGTTACTGTTAACCATTAGAAATAATAATTAATTTGTTTTATGATACTTTGTAACAAATTATCTCGCAGGTTTTCATGAAAAATAAAATATCTAATCGTCTACTACTACTAGGTACTACTACTTATAGTTAATTATTCGTACGGAGTGTTTTAATTGTGATAATATCAATTTTATTCGCACAAATATTTTTAGTTCAATTAGTCTCAATTTAATTATCCAAATGTTTTAAAAATAATTGAATTACAATAAAAGTGATTAAGTCTTAGCATAGATCTTTATCTACCTAAGAGTAGTACCTAATAAGAGTACTGAAGTCGTTTTGTTTTGATACTTTTGTACACTTTTCGCTTTGTTTATTTTATGTAGGTATTTTAATATTTTAAGTGATATTGTCATAAAAATGTTAATCTTGTAAACTATTCCTTTTGTCTTCCGTTTTTTTAAGCTATATTCATAATTATTACAGTACTTTAAATATACATTAATTAATGTTGTAAATATAATCCTTTATATTATTGTGCTTCCCAGTTTCTAACTTCTAAGGTTCTAGGCAATGAACTAAATCTGGCACATGGATAAACTCACATACAATTTACAAAACAATTCTTTAATTTTTCTTGATATAATTTTGCCAAACGTCATAAACCGTTAAAATTATTTATAAAAATACTGAAATTGTATTAGTTCAAGTAGCATGCCACCTTTAGTTAATTGACTTATAGAAGTACATATACGACGTGCGTAGCCTAAGATTGTTACGTAGACTCCTTTATTGTTGTTGTTTAATTTGTTTGTAAATAAAATAAACTTATTCCTGATTAAAGTTAACTAGAGTTTATCAAAAATGTATTTTATAGATGTCGGGTAGGTATATTTCTAATCATTTCTATCTTTTTTCAGTCATTTCAATGCCACATTGTAAATATTATAAGGGCAACCGTTGACCCACACGAAAGATTACTACAGTCAGTCTTTATTCTCTTGTCCTATTTGGTAAACAATCTTGGCACTACTTTTCATCGAAAAAAGTTTAAAATCACTTTAAAAAATAAATTATAGTTACCTAATAGGAATCTGTTTCAATATTAAATGACTAGTTTTAATTTTTTATAATTTTTGTGTGACATTTTTAAATCGCAAATAAATATAAAAAGACATGCTAATACCTAGGGAGCTGGTGAGCAAAAAATCTATATGATTTGCTTATGTGGCAGACTTTATCAATAGCGATAATTATACGATAAGGAATATTTAAGACAGCCATTATGGTAGCGCTGCGTTGTTAATTGACAGCCCCTTAAAAATGTTAAAAAAAACGAACACTGCAGGTCTGCCAAGCGTGCATTTCATAATTATATATTTTTTAAATCATAAAAAAATCTTTAAAATACATAACTTCAAAAATCAGTCCTAGATGTCTGCCTTTTTCATTGAAAAGGTTTCTAAACATCCCTGCCCTAGAGGCAGATATAAGTAAATGATTTAGTACTTACCAATTTTTTTACAGATTTAAAGCCCTGTAGCTAAAAAACTCGGCAACGTACGACCTTAATTAATTGTGATAATTTTGTCGTATTGATCCCAACTTTATGTCTATGAATACGGAGTGGGTACGAGCAAATCATATACTTAAATGCTCGCCAGCTCCCTAGCCATAAGAATGTTTACCAAATTTGACAAGTGTAAAAATGGACTTTACTACGCGTGACAACGCTGCACAAATCAAAATAATTATTAGATACATAATAAAACATGCTGTTTGGTCCCCGGCTTAACAAAGCGTAAATATTATTAACTTGTAGTTGCTGTTTTATAACCATTAAATTGACGTTATGAGACCTCTTACTTAAAACGTAAAAAATTAAATCAATTGTCATCTTACGCCATATTATCTCGTTTGTTGGGTGAGCGGTGGCCAGTTTATTTAATTTTGTTATGTATTTTTCGTAATCAAATTTGCATGCTTAGATATTTGTGAACTGCTTACAAGTAGACGTGCTGTACGGGACATTATATGGTCCCACCGTATCATGTTAAGTTATTGACATAGCGAAGGTAATAAATAAAATATCTGTCATAATTTCAATATCTATATTTTATGAACATTGTTCATTAATTTCACGAAAGGATAACACGATTTCACGAAAGTATAACACGATTTTAAGATTTTTCGACGTAAGAAGTGAATTGAACATGTATCATACATTAATACAGTGACAACAATAGTTAACATAACTATTGAAATGCTTGTAAAATCTATGCAAATACAATCTATCCTACTCGAAACCAAGTCCAGAATTAAATAATAGACTACATTTCCTTTACAATCTAAGACTACAGATATCCGACGACGACATTTAGGCTGTAAGGAGTTAAGTCTTGTAAACGACTAGGAACGAGTCACAATGTTCTTTTACTTAGAAAATTAATAATTTTATTGTAGAAATACAATTTTTAATCGCATTTTAGATACAAATTTAGTCTCCAAGGCCGATGATTTCCATTAAATTAGAATTTCTAAAACACAAGAAAACTTTGACTTTTAAAACGGGTAGATACGCTGTCGGTTACAACGTGAGTTCTGCATTAAATCTTACTATAAATTTAGGCAATAGATGTTTTAATAATGTTCGTCAGGGACGGGGTTCATCGGCGTTGAGTTTGAAGGTGGAGTGTCGGTAGGCGTCGTCGGCCGTGGACGCCGAGGCGCGCAGCCCCGGGTGCTCGCCTTCTGCCGGCGCGTTGTATTCTTCAACTACCTGTAAAGGAATAGACATCGGTGTGTTTATTTACACATACACTACCAGTTTTATATAGGTCTTCTAAGATAGGGTCCAAATCAAATTCCAACATATGGACAACTCGGGCTTAATAGATATTTTTATCTGAGCTGTCAAAAACCAGAAATCTTCATATTCAGATTTTGTGTGACTAACCCGGCTTATGCCATCAACTAAACTTATAAGAATTTTGTCTGTTTGTCGTTATCTATTTCCGCATGTTACAAAATACATCTTTTGAAGATATTGGAAGATGAGCAGAGTTTTTAGAGGGTTCCCAAAGCACTCTTATAAAGAAAATTTGATTTTGAAATTAACTGTTACATCTAAAAATCTACAAAAATAAAGGGACGCTAGTTTTAACTGTCCCATTTTCGATATCGTGATCATCTTATGTTATAAAAATATTTGGAGGAGTATCAGTCTTCTATATACTAAAAATAAGGGCGCATCCAAATTTGCCGCAAAGTACCGCGCAGCGGCAGAGCGGCTGCAGCGCTGCGGCCGCGCTGCTGTCGCTAGGTTTGAGAATCGTAGTGTAGTACATTTAGTTTCACGATGGACTCTGACGAAGAAACACTGCTCTTAATGTTATTATTAAAAGGATTTTGAGCAAAAAACAAAAAAGAAACCTAAGAAGAAGTAAAAGGCTACAGTGAAAAACAATTTCAGAATTACTTAAGATTGTCAAGATCGCCGGACCTCATCGATAGACTCTTCAACCTTATTTTCGTTAATGTTGCCTTGTACAAAAAAATACATGCGCGCAGCACTAGTCGATCGATGAAATGATGCGTGGCCGCAGCGCGCTGCAACCGCGCGTTTTTTATTAACATAGATCAACAAAGCAGCGCGGCTGCAGAGCTGCAGACGCGCAGCTGTCGCGCGGCACTTTGCGATAAATTTGAACGCGCCCTAAATCGCTGTTCGTTAGTCTCGCTAAAACTCGAGAACGGCTAGACCGATTTGGCTTGCTTTAATTTTGATATGTTCGTATAAGTCTAAGGCAGGTTACTACCGTGAGAAAATCTGAAAATAATGCGTAGGACATTACAAACAGTAGAAGTCAGCTAGTTAATCTATACTTCTATACTAATATTATAAAGAGGAAACATTTGTATTTTTGTATGTTTGTAACGAATAAACTCAAAAACTACTGGGCCGATTTCAAAAATTCTTTCACCATTGGAAAGCTACATTCAGCCTGAGTAACATAGGCTTAAAATTAAAATTTAAAAAAATAAAAAAAATTCATTGGCAGAGCGAAGCCTGCTGGGTCAGCTAGTTAATGAATATAAAAGTGAGCTAACCTTTCGGATGTGCTCTTCCCGGGCGGCGAGCTGCCTCGCGAGCGCGTCCTTGCGGCGCTCCAGCTCGGGCTCGTAGTTGTCGTGCAGCGAGCGCTCCAACTGCTGGTACTCGCGGTACAGGCTCGCGTACTCCGCCAGGCTCGCCTTCGCTTCCTGGCTGCACGCGCGCCCCTTCGACGTGGCCCCGTCTAGGTCCTCACGGTTGCTCACCAGGCTGCTTGACCACATAATGCATATAACATATAATATGTATATTTTGTTCGGATTTGCCTGAACCCATACGTGTTATGTGTGTCATAAATTTAAAGAAACGAAATTTATTAACTAACGTAAACAAAAATAAATATTGGACTTGTTACCTTATATCGGCAATCGGCAAAAAGATTGATATTATTGATTGGGTGATGAAAAATTGGCAGCCCTGTTCACCGAGCGATGTCACCGAAATGGCAGGCAGGCGCATTATGCGACTTTTCTTTTGTACTATACGATGTTTTAGCCTTATGATAAGGCTAATAGCCTAGTCGAAATAAAAAAATATACTTTTTCAGAATTAAATTCTGCATCCAATGCAATAATCGCCATATTTATAAAAGCCCTGTAGCTTGTGATCTTGTCCAATTAAGTTAGAAGTTGGAAACAATTGGAAACAGATGGTTTGTTTCTTTTCAGTAATCTGAGTTTCTCTAAAGTTATTTCAAAGGCAGAGTGATCGAACGGCCACAAAATACGGTGTGCTTAATCTTTCCTAATCTTAATTCCTAATGTAAACTTACAAATTACCACTTTTACTAAATTGAATCCAATAACTGTGTTATTGTTTTTTTTTTCAGTTGTCTACTTATTACATCATCAAATCCTTTTACACCCATAGATGTTAACATAATATAGTCGTTATGTATTATTCTAACTAACGTTAGAGATTAGCAATGTGAAAGAGAAAAGACTAAGGAAACCGTGTGTTAGATCGAGATAGATATATGAATTCGTTTTTAAAACAAAGTCGCCCTATAACATATTGGCAGTTGAACAAACATTTTATTCAGTAGACGTACAAAACCTAAATTATATTGTACAGTGCCTAGTTGTAACCGATTTAAGTAAGAATACCCACATTATTATCCATGTTACCCCCATGAATGTTTGGTTAATAATGCTAGGTTTTAAAGTTAATTCAAAAGACTTATTGCACAGATATATTTAAAAAATCATGGCATTTGATCACATTAATATTTGGAATGCGTAAGAATTCATTACAAGATAATAACAAATAGGAAAGAATAATATTTAAAAAAAGTTTTATTGTTGTTTATTTTAATTTTAAGCGTTACAATCAAACATACGCGACCCGTATAATTAATTAATTATACCAGTGTTCTTAAAAATTAAGACAACAATATCGAAATTGAGAGTGTCACCAATTGATGTGCACATTTTTGTTTTCGCCTCTTTTGACAGCCGATCTACCTTATATTATATCTATGGATATATCTAATAGATAACGTGAGCATATCGGTAAATTTTTACGTTTTAAAAAAAATTTCGCAAAATGAAAATATTCTTGTTCTACTTTTATGTATACAAAACGTTTTCCGCTTACGTAACTTGCTACGAACCTGCTACGGCTACAACGGCGCTGACGAGGCGTAGCAAGCTACGGAAATCTCTTCATTTTACTATTAGGCTTCTAGTTACACTTTTTTTGCTTAATGTTAACATTATGAATAGATACGAAATATCAGAACACTGAAATCTGTACAGTTACACCGACCATGCTATACTGAACTGTGATCGCTGCTTTATTATTTAACGCGGAAACTATACGGTTTTTACGCGGCGACGGTGCGGCTGCGACGCGGCTGCGGCGCGGTGGCAATGTGATTTTTATGTGAATACATGGTATTACGGTCCGGCACCGGTCCAGGTCCGGCGTCGTGTACTAGAAGCCTTTTGTACTATTATATTGTTTTCTGTGCTATTACCTACAAAATGAAGCTGTAGAGCTGTGGTAAGGCCCAGGACGGTAATGCTGAATAACTTTACATTTTTTCAGCTCACTTGTTCAGCTCACATTTATATGTTAAAGTATGTATTTTAGTGTAGTTATAATTTTGCAAGGGAAATTTTAATTTGCTTACATAAACCGTAAACAAACGTGATATACATATTATTAGTAACGATTTTATACATCCAGTATGGCAGTACGGCAATTTATATTTCACTGTGTGTTTTGTGTGAGGCTACCTCGTGTGCGAGGCGGAGAGCAGGCTTACTTGTACATGGAGGTGTAGAAGTAGTGCGGGCGGCTGATGGCTCGCAGGAACCGCGGCACCATGCCGTCGCCCTGCCGGTACAGCGCCAGCGTGCGGCTGTACGACATGCACTTGTACGACGGCAGGCGCACCAGTCGCGGGCCCAGCCGGATCACGTTCATCTCGCGGTTGTCCAGAGACGGTTGCTGATGCATTCAATTAGCATTGCCAACAATTTGTTTGAAAACATCACAAACTATAGTGTAACACTAAATTTATGTCGTCATCATCGGCGACTTAAAATAGGACGAGCAAAAATATTTCATATCGAAATTATAATGAATCGATTGACATTATTGATATATATGATGTATGTAGGGCGAATTGGCAATTTGTAGTGATAGTAGACCTATCCAAGTATCCATATCAGATGATAAGTTATAGAAAACTACAATAAAGTGGACGGTTAAAAAAACCGCCATTAACACAAAGAAAAGTTTTGTTTATATGCAATTTTACTCGATACACATAATATAGGTAGTAAGTTCACGTTGCTTCTAAAAACAACTCACCATTGTAACACTCTTTGCACCGTACGACGGTACATGTCCCAGCCCTAAAAAGTACAGAAAATTCATAAGAAAATCAATTTTCTAACAAAAAATACTTATATCTAACAAAAAATGAACCAATTAGAACACAACTTTGGATACTAACCCATGTGATGTGCAATAGTTAACGGTATTCCAGATAAGGGCTGCTGTATTTTAAGACCATTTAAAACCTGTAAATAGAAATACCCTTAGTGCATTAAATTCATTTACTTATTTACTTATACATTTACTTAAAAAAGGTCATAGATATTTTAAGAATCATCATAAATATATTGTACTCGTATACTGTATATAAATAGGCGAAACGAATCAGTTTAGAACAATTTTCTCTTTCGTTTCTCAACCGATTCCTCTTTAAAGTGGTTTATAAACATGATATTATTTATTTTGTCTAAAACTAGTTTTATTAGCTTTGTTGATTTTAGTTTTATTTTAATTTTAGCTTTAGCTGTAGCGTGATAGTGAAGAATCTTCCTAAACCATAACAATTGGTTTATTGTTCGTTTATTTTCACACTTACTTGCATTTTCTTCTACTTAATACATCCTACACTTTTATATTGAATCTAAACTACAAAACTATTCGTATAATTACAATATAAAAAAAAAAGATCATAAGTGGAATTATAATAAGTATGTTATAATTATCATCTCATAATTAATTAAATTATGATAAGCATTACTTTTAAAATCGAGACAAAGCAATGTACCATCATTATATCAAAACGTCCTCTTATTGAAACAAACATTATCACTGTTATAAAATGCGTCCGTGTATATTCTGTAACATTGAACTTGAATTACGAATGCAGCAAATGCAATCCATCTGATTTGCCCGCGATCGATATAAGCACAGAGGGTGTCTTCACCCTCATTTCAACCCTATCTATAGCTACCTATTTCTATTTATGTGGCAATGTAAACGTGTTGAAGGAATTGCGAATGAAAAGGTAAATTGTAATTTTTGGTGAATCAATACATTTTTTGATGAAACAACATAGATAAATCAAAAAGGGAAGATACGGCACTAGCGTCTCATGAGTGCGCACCTAAAATTAGGTCCATGCACACAATTTCACTTTAGTCGCATTTTGGCTAGCTATTGAACTACATGTGCGCTTAGAATACAATAATCGCGGATTTTCTGTGTTTAAAAAGGTACAACAATTGCCTTCGTGTGCTTTTAAAAGGTGCACAAATAGCTCAAGAACGAAAAACAAAAACCACGGCATCTCTTTTCATTCGTAAGTACACTTAAACTTAATTTTTCTTCAAAATCACTGATGGTTTTAAATGTAGTTCGCCATTTTTATCAAGAGCGAGTGTGAGCGAGACGGTCACGCGCGAGAAGACGCGGCACTCTCCGAGTCGCTCCCGCTAATGATAAAACTTACCGCTGTCTCGCTCGCCCGATTGACACTTCATTTATAGGTGTGTGTGTAAGTTAGATATGTAGTTGAGTCGGACTAATTTTATGATTGATACAAGTAAGCGCATGCCGTATCTTCCCTTTTTGATTTATCTATGTGTAACACTATAATTATTATAAAATTGATAGTGTTGTTCATTTGTTATCATAATTAACTGTTCCACCAATGAAAGTATTTAATTTATACGTTTCATAAAAACGTTCAAAACTTTTGCAGAGATAAAATTATAAAGATACAATAAACGAATTTATATTCTGAATACAAATACTTAAAAAAAAGTCAAGAATCGGTAGGGTACACAACTAATGACTATTTTATCAAATTGGTTACATACTTGTTGTATGTTAACGCCAATATTGTGCGACGGCGCTGTGCTCTTGCTGACCACGAAGGGAATGTTGGTGTGGTTGGCGGTGCCGTAGTAGCAGCGCATGCCAGCTTGCTTCATCTGCGAGGCGACCGTCGGCAGCTCGTACCGACGACTGCGGTATTTCACTCGCCTCTGTTGACGATGTACCTCCTAACAATACAAATTTTTACAATCCCTGGGTTTGTGAGGATGGATGGATGTTTGTAAAACTTCCACGCAAATACGCCTGAAAAGTTTTGGATGAAACTTGACATGCACGTAGTTTATACCTGGGATACCTTTTAACATTTTCTGAATCAAATTCTAAAATCTACGCGGGCGAAACTGTAGTACTTAAAAACGCAACGTGCTCGGCTTTCGTCTTCTTTTCAGCCCTTCTTCGTCTACAGCACTCCATTCCGTCGGGTCCCTTGGATCCACTCGTAGCAGGCTCATATTACTTCTGTTGTACTAAACGCAACAATGGACAACAACTGAATACCCAAACTATAATTATCCAAACTCATCCTCTAAATTTCTATATGCCCGATAGTCGAATTTGAATTGTTTCGATACGTGCGATAAAATTGACAACAGCAAGCGTCCCGTGCGATAAGAGCAGCCAATTATTTTACCCCTTGATTTATTTTGCTGACAAAAATTGAATACAAAATTGAAACATATCATCATCATCATTATCAAATTTTTAGGATATGAAGCTTATATTAAATGATTTTAAACCTTAATATCCGACAATCAATGTAAATAAATCCTATTAAATGAGGTTTTCGTCAAAATATGTAAATAAACAGTTCTAAAGTTTGTAAATATTAAATTACCTTTTCTTTTCTTGGTGTAGGAGGTTTCGTTGTACTGAATTCCTCGTCGTCGTGACGGTGTGGTTCATAACCTGTACAAACGAAACATACTTAAAGTATGACAGCCGCACGCCTGCCGCATTGCACACAACATACTTATGACAGCCGCACGCCTGCCGCATTGCACACAACATAGGTAATGAAAAGGGGCCCTTAGATCAATGTGCACATTGTTTCTGTTCCTTTTTTTACCTTTTCTGTTCTTCTTCCCGGTAAACACAGCATTTGGACTGTTCTGCTGTTGCCAAATATGTGGAGACTGGGTGTCACGCGATTTGTTGAACAATTCCACTACGGGCCTTTCTTCTGCTCTATGCAAATCTGTCACAAAACAAATACAGATAACCTAGAAGCGTCTTGGTATAGTGGTTATAAGAATATAATAATATGTTATACTAAAGTGATCGTATATTGCAGCTCTAAGGGCGCCTTCAAATTTGCCGCAAATTGCCGCGGTGGCAGCGCATCAGCAGCGCTGCGGCTTTTTCGAGACTGTTTACACGTATAGCCTAGTCGAGAAGTGAGTTTTCTGCGAAAAATCGTTAAAGGGCTCATAAAAATATGGCGAATTTAATTCTGAAAATAGCGAACTTTTTATTATCCGCCAGTAAAAAAAACGGACGAATTTTCTCCTCTTTTAGGATCTTTTTTCAAATTTTAGATAAATTTAATATTTTTGAAGTTATAGATCTATAATACAAAACCGAGACTCCCTTTTTCTCTCTTTGTTTTTTTGTTTATAACAAATGTAATTTTTATTGGCAGATAATAAAAACATACGCTAGTTTCAGAATTAAATTCTGCATCCAATTGCCATATTTTTAAGAGCCCTTTAACGATTTTTCGCAGCAATCTCACTTCTCGACTAGGCTAGTACAGCAAAAACTAAACGCTTGGTCGTCATAGTATAATTCAGACTTTATGACATTTTTGGCTTACGGGTATTTTTGTAACACGTTGTATAATCTTCAATAATTTCAACATAAAGTAGACTAGTTAGGAAACAATAAACGACTCATCATTATATGTTAATAAAATTAAAGATACCAAACTTACCGCCGTACTCAGACATTCATTAGCGTTAATGGTTCATTATGAAAATAAAGATGACACTTATGTCAATACGAATAAAGACTATTGAATTTGTTTGTTAATGAACTTTACGTTAAATGACGTCTCTGAGTGCGGCCGTTAATCATCTAGTGTCCATTACCATTTTTTTGCCATGTATAATATGTTAATTTTTAACTACCATGAGGTACCTATTCATAAAATAATTATAGATCTAGTTTGTAACTTTTTAAAGGTTTTTGTTCACATTTTCGCGTTATGGATTTCAAATTTTAAAATGTGACATCACAAAGCTTTTGACCCCATTGCCTTGCACACACTATGTCAAATTCCGGTGACACCCTCCCCCCATTAAGGTGTGACACTTCTACTCATAAACACTTCTCCTACTGCGATCATTTAAATAACATTTTCTTCTTCTTATCATCTAAGCTTTGCAACTCAACAGGTCTCTCTGACGCTCGAGTGAACATTTAGCATCGTGGGCCTTACTACAATGTTTACAAAAGTGTCGCAAAATTAATTATAACATTTAGGTGAATTTATAATTTTACCAATATTAATTTGATTTGAAGTCGTAGCTCGGCGATTTTTCTGAGCAGAACTCACATCTGCGCTGTGCTTTTTCCTTGACTCGTCCTGTTTTGCATCGGACCACTTTATTGGTGAGCCTACGACACAGGACATATTTAAGGAAATAAAGAAAATAATATGAATATATTTTCTTGAATGTGTTTATTTTACATAGCAAAAAGGCAATCTACTTATATCTATTATTTTGACAGAGACGCACGCAGCACGCACTCTTTCTATGGGAAACTTCTTTCACTGCCAATCATATAGATTGTTTTAGGGACTTCAAATTATCATAGCGTTTAGAGCGAGCCTTAGCCATAAATCAGAATCTAGAGGATTAAGATCAGGACTAGATGACAGCTAGTCTTCAGCTCTGATGAAGTCCGGAACGTCCGTTTTTAACCAAGATTAGGTGGAACATGGAAACACCATGTTCAATAACCAAGAGCTTAACTACCTTCTCAAGAATGGTATCTTGATACACTTGTGCCGATGTTTCGATACTTTTTGGAACGAAGTTCCTTATCGCGCGTTGTGAAAGGGGGCTAGACGGAAAAAATTCTTACGAAAAGTTGTCACGACACTTTTTGCTGTCATGACGTAAGTCATGTCGTAAATGACAATGACTGAAGTTCATGACTACGTCAGTTACGTCATGAACTTCAGTTACGTCATGACAGCAAAAAGACATTGTCATTTACGTCATGAACTTCGTTCCTTCCGGGTGTCCCTTGACAACTCTCAAGTTTTTTCATAAAAATATGGCTCAGTCGCTCCTTCATAGCTAACACCCCAACAAACCACCACTAAAGTAGGGTAATGCCCACGTTGTACTCTGTTGACCAATTGGGAAGATTTTTAAGAGCTTTCAGCATAAATAAGGTCATTTTTTTGTTAAAACATTGCTCAATTGTAAACAGTTTCTCGTCCGTAAAAAAAAAATCTGTGGCCTTCCTTTACGTACCGCTTAAGTAGTTTTTTTGATTTGACCCTATTCTATTTTAAATCATCAGTTAAGAAATGACCAGGGGCCCGATTCTGTATGACCATTCACACTCGTATCGCGGCAATGTCGTGTCTTACCCGTGATAAAAAGTCAAAAAAGGCTTAAAAGTCAAATATCGTGACAATCTATTGTGTGCCTTATAGAATAGATATTAAGGTTCCTTGTCGTGCCGAGTTCATGAAATGACATACGGTTGGATGACACACGATATCGACACGAAATCCGAATGGTCATACAGAATAAGCCCCCAGTGCGTCTCTTATAGCAAGTCTTGTGCCATCTTTTAAAATACCAGACATGGTTCTAGGTGCTATTTTCATCTCTCAAGATGAAATTTTTGCTTTCGGACAGGATTTCTTCGAATTGTTTCCCTTACTGCTTTGATCGCCTTTTCGTACGATCACTTCGTGAATTGCCAGATCTTTTTCTGTTACAAACAGAGGAGGTTTCATTGTACCTATCAATAGCCCGGTACACAAAAATTTTACAATACTAAGCGTATGGACGATTTTAAAAATTGTATTTGGCTCCATACCTACTTTCATGTAATGCAATTACAGCGATTCGGTTCTCTTTATCACCCCACTCCATTTTAATATCACGTGTATAATTATTTTATATTTATTTACTTAAAAATAAATAAGTACTTATTAAATAGCATTATGAATTTTTTTGTTTGTTTTTTTTTGGTAAAAGAGTTCATTTACCGCATTTTATTATATATATTTTACTTCATGTTATTTAATGTCAATAATAATAAAAAAAATCATATTTCTCCAGGTTGTTTAGTTTCTGTCGCCTCAAGTCGTGTTAATATTAGGTACATAATTGAATAGGCGATAAAATATGAATAAATATAAAAAAAACTGTGTACAATGCTGTTTTTATTTTCCCATTCGTCTCTGTATTTAAAACGGTACCTGCTTTATGTGAAACATCTCGGGGTGCTTCTTTCCGGAGTCTGGCTTGCGCTGACGTCCTCGGTTGTTGCGAACCAGATCTCTTTTTCGTGCTCATCAGTGGGCTATTATTAAAGATATTACTCTTATATTTATAGTTATAATGTAATCGTTATACGAATAACAAAATAGTTTAAACGTAAACTTAGTAGGTACATGTTAACATTCTATAACAAGTAATTTGTTTTAGACCCCCGTAAAAAGAGGTGAGTTTTATGTTTCACACATCCTATCTGTCTACTCGTACCTATGATTGTATTTATCTTGTATCCGACTGAAGCCCAACGGGTTCACCATTTTGATGCAATACTTCGGATCGAAACTTTCTTTTAGGCGTAGGTACCACATCCGAAAACAATTTGGATTTCATTTAATTACAAATATAATGAAATGCTTACATAGGCGTCTTGGATATGTGGTAAAGTTTTGTGACTCGTGAAATTAGCGAGAAATCACCCAGGATCAAAATTATAGGAACTTATCATAAAATTATTAAAAATTTGGAATTTCATACTACTCGTCTCGTCGTCGTTCATAAATTTCACTATCTGAATACTCGTCCAAAAGGTCTTCCCCATCCGCTACCTCTTGAGATGAAAGGTTTGTGCTTATCTGGACGCCTTGGCCGCAAACGCCTATACAAAAGATACAGGATATTTAACCACTTAATATTGCCGTGATACGTATCCATTATTGAACTATTGTGACTCCTATCTATGGTACTTATATAATACAGACAAAGTGTTTTACATTCAGCACTTGAATTTCAGACCAAGGTATGAATGTTAGAAAAGATAGAACATTTTTTTTAGAAACTATTGAAACAATTTTTTTCATAGAGGTATTTTACTAAAGTAGGGGAGACATACCGCTGCCTGTAAGTGGAAATGTCCGACACTTAGAAAGAAATATAAGATTATGGTATCCTATCTGGTCTCTCAACTAACGCATGCGCATTAAAGAACTTCGCGCATGCGCATTAAACAATTTCAATACCTAAAATTGTTTCTCTTTCTTTCTTTGAGAGATAGAGAAGGTACCGCAATCTTCTCTCTCTTTTTATCCGAAGCCTGGCTTCCCTGCTCTATGTATACTTCTATGATGTTTTTGCACTCCCTCAGACTATCGTCTTAGCTCTGAAGTTCTGAAATATTTACCACTTGGTTTCCATCCGGCTAAGTGTATCTTAACGTTATTAAAATTACAAATATTTTTTTTCCTTTATGTTTATGTCCTTACCATCACCATCTGCCCGCGCCCGACGCATTTGGTCCAACCGCAACCTCGTCTGCGACCGTTGATCAAGATTCGGCTGATTAGTCTGATCCAAAAAAGTAAGAATTCATATAAGTTTGGTGTTTTGATAAATCTAAAGGAATTCTACTTATTTCTATCAGAAGAAAATAAAGACTTAAAAAGTGGTATAATCAATCAATCCGTCATAGTTTATTCTACTTACATTATTTTTGAGACTTCATTGTACGAGTTCTATTCTTTCTACAATGACAATATAGAAATTTTGAACAATGGTCCTTTGTTTACATTATAATAAAGTCAAAACGTCTGTGAATGAAATTACTTTACAGATATCGATGTTAATTTAAAATATCATCGCACACGTAGGTGAGTAGTAATCACAAACAAATTGAGCTATCAAAGAAAATGTCGCAAATCCGTCATAAACTTGGGGCCTGGGGTATTAATTGTTTTGTTCAAGAAATAAAAGAAAGAAAGAAGAAGTTTGTTTGCTCAAATATAAAGTTAACTTGTTACAAATTATTTTGATCAATCATCCATGTCGACATGGGTATCTTGTCGAAATATTCAAAAAGCCAACCCATCGAGATACCCATAATATCTAATTACTTGAAAAAGCTGTATCCACCTGATATTTAGAAATTAGTACCTATACTTTTCACACCTAAACATCCTGAAAATGATACCCATGACCAAGAATTTAAAACAAGTCCAGTCCGCCATTTTGGGTGTGTGCATGGACCTAATTTTAGGTGCGCACTCATGAGACGCTAGTGCCGTATCTTTCCTTTTTGAATTTATCTAAGAATCTAACACATATTTACGTAAGCACGAAACACCAGATTTTTCAATTGCTTTTTTAGCTTACTGTAGCAAATATCAATCTGAGAAAATTCCTAAATACTGGCAATAAAGTACAATTTACATTTTTTAATTTTAATGAATTAGTAATTTAAAAAAATGATATCCGCGCTGAAAGCTCCCAATTAAATCACTTGCAAAACCGTTTTCTTTACGTACGAATTTATTAAAAACTAGCTGACCCAGCAGGCTTTGCTCTGCCAATGAATTTTTTTATTTTTTTTTATTTTTATTTAATAGCCTATGTTACTCAGGCTGAATGTAGCTTTCCAATGGTGAAAGAATTTTTGAAATCGGCCCAGTAGTTTTTGAGTTTATTCGTTACAAACATACAAAAATACAAATGTTTCCTCTTTATAATATTAGTATAGAAGTATCAATAATATATCAATAATGTGTTAAACAATTGAAAATTTGAGGTATTTATCTACCAAACTCAATTTTTATATAAAATTTTTGATTACTTATTTAATTGTAATAAATTAAGCCATTATTGCCTTATAAATCAATGCACTTGCTTGAGTAATGTCGCCCGTGACGTTCGCCGCTCCCGACGTAACTCGCGAATCGTGCGGGACTTTGACTAGGTCTACCCAGTTTTGATACTGTGAGTATTTTTTATTTATTTATGCATAGTTTTGATTTGATAATGGTATTCAAACATGTTAATGTTTTGTATTGTACTATTAGTAAAATTGTGTTTAATTTTTAGAAAATGGGTCGAAAAAGTGAACTTTACTATCACGGAAAAATTAAAGGTAAAAAGAAAAAAATTGAAAAAACACGAAGGGCACGTACAGTTCTTAGGTAAATAATAAACGGGCATGTCGATGCTAGTTACTTTCCCATTATGATAATAGAAAAAAAATTATATCAGCATAAGCGCTGTTTAATTGCGAACATGTTGATATAGGGTTGTCTGCAAAAAATTCGGTCCTAATAGAGGTTTGCGAATTTCAACGATTTAAATTTTAATTTAAAAATATTCTGTACATGATTTTTTTGGAAAACCCATTTTTAATATATTTTCTAATATACTAATTTTTTTATTATAAAATAAGTTTATTATAATAATTAGAACAAGCAAAAATTACTGTTTATCTGCTGTGCGATACATTGTCGTAAAAGTCTTATAATTTGCGAAAAGTCCAGTAGACGGACTTAACCCCCAGACGGACTTACCCACATTGACTTTACTTAAAAAGTATGAGTCTGTACTCTTAGTCTGAGTTTGTTTCAAAATCTTACGTTAGTACATTTTATGCCCCTATCGGGCATAAAATGCCCCTATCGGGCATAAAATGTACTGCGATTCAGTAGTCTGAGTTACGAAAGCCTGTGCGATGCTAAGATACTATTATAGATTATTATAGACTATTACAGATTACTACACGAGTTGCACAATGTAATAACCCAAAAAAAGGTGGCTAGCCATGTTGAATGACGTATGGCGCCGAATACATTCTGGCGGTTTATTATTGCTCCGTTTCTTAACTAAATCAGTGTGCGGCATTGCTAAAACTCAGAATAAGGGTAGGTACTGATATAATACAACATGATGGAACAAGGCAACAAATTCCTTTTAATTCTTAAATTTATTAAGGATTACATACGAGTATTTCACTCCTGTGAAAAACGAACTCGTAGGTAACGAAGGACTTGTAGGTCCTCCTCCAAATTTAGAGTTCATCCTTTCTTAAGGAAGTTTCCTACTTGAATTACTGCATATCAGGTAGGTACGTAACTAGTAAAACTCCATGAAAAGTTTTGTCCTCCGGGGTCAACGTCACGCAGACCTTCACCATAAGCGTCATTCACAAAAACTATAAACATTTGGGTTAGATCTACTCAAAGTTTGATATGGAAAATCTAACTTTATAGTCATCCTGTGACTGGCGATACATCTGGTTGTAGCCGCGCACATGTCCGAGCATGTCATGCTGCTCGACGGTCGCAGAGTCCAGATAGCCGCGGGTGGGGTTAGGCGGCACCTCCAAACGCCGCAGCCGCGCCGCTTGCTGGGAAACCTCTGTAACCAGCAGGGCTATATGCTCGGTGCCGTTATTCGGTTCAGACGACCATTGCGAAGCGTACCAAACTACCAACACGTAGCATATTCAGCACGTGTCATGGCAGACAAAAAATATTCTTTCATACAATGTAGGCAAATGGGTGTAGATTTTATAGACAAACTTCGAATCTCCGACGCTCCTAGGTTTGACTGGTCAATTTGAGATCAATTTAGTCAGGCATACGTCAAAAAACCTTTTTATAAAATCGGGGTTTGACCTGGGGGCTGATTCTGTATGACCATTCGGATTTCGTGCCGATATCGTGTGTCATCCAACCGTATGTCATTTCATGAACTCGGCACGACAAGGAACCTTAATGTCTATTCTATAAGGCACACAATAGATTGTCACGGCATTTGACTTTTAAGACTTTTTTGACGTTTTATCACGGGCAAGACACGAGTGTGAATGGTCATACAGAATAGGGCCCCAGTTGTAGCGCCTAGGTACCACTTGCACCTAAGCCACCTACTTAATAATGGAGGCTAATTTATACTAGTTGTCGGAAACTAATTAAAAAGCGTAATTAAATAATACTGTTTACTGCTCGGCATCCCACTCGCCTGTCTACTCGCCACAGTAAGTATACCTACTTGTCGCATGAACCACATACCCAACTAAATTATGATTTTAATGTCTTTGTTTTCGGTGGCAGATTCTACCTATATATTATGTACTTGCACAAAATGTTAAAGCGGGAGGCAGATACATAGTAAGCAGACAAATATAAGATCACTTACTCTTTTTGGGTTGCGTTCGTACAGTTATGAACGGTACATTTTCGATGTTTAACGGAGTTTCAGCCACTCGAGTCGTACTAAAAATTATTAATGTAACTTATTAATAGGTACACAATAGTTACCTATACCCTTAGCATTTATTGTTTCATTTTCAAAGTATGTACCTCCGCTTTTTTAACTTCTTCTTTTTTTTGAACATTTTTACCGTGTCTATTTTTTCCTGTAAATCATCGCACCGGGCCTCGGCAATAGCAAAATGATCATCAACTTCAGGAATTGAAGCTACAAAATTCAAGAAAGCTTAGAAGAACCATGTCCATAAAAAATACAGAGGTCTCATAAAATACCTACTTAAGATTAATTAATGTCGCTTTACCTCTAACGTCTATTTTTCGTTCGGAACGAGTACCTTCTACTAAACCTCCTGCAAGGCTGCTAGAGCTTCTATGACGCTTATCTGGAAGAAATTATTTAAAAAACTGTTGAACTTCATAAACATATTCTGCCATAAATTTATTATTTTCATAGAATGTTACTGTTCAACAACAATAAATTTAATTACTATTAACTACGATGTTGAGTCCAAACTATTAGGTAAGTAAAACCAGAGGTTCCACCCGAAAAAGAAAATAGGATCAACACACCTTTACATAATTTTAAACCGTCGCCCATATTAACTTGAAATTTTCATAACACACCACTTGATGTCTTCGAAGGAATTAACAAAATAAAATGTCGATTGATAAATATAAAAAGGGTTTTTTTATTAACAAAAGCACTAAAAAATCATTACGTCAAAGTTGTCAAAATTATGTCAGTTATATAACAATATCGCATCGTAATATTCATAAAAATCTATATAGGCTATGAAAGATCATTGCTGGCATTGCTGGCACATACTACAAATTTAAAATGGCTACCCTTAGAGAAATTATTATAAAAAACTTTGATTTGCCATTTTAACCATAGGGGTGATAAACCCTTTTATGGAGGGTTATGGTCGATGCAATTTGGTCTAATTTATGGTTTTAAATTGGACCCTGTTGACCCTCGTTTATAATTTCTCTAATGCTCCAGTTAGTCCAGTCCAGTAACCAGTTCCGTGGGTAGCGGCAGAAACGACAGACGCGTGAGACGCCCGTGACGCCGCTGATGCGACAATACAATTTTTTACTGTGTGTACTGTGGACTGTGTGCGGTGGATAAAATAACCATGAACGTATTATACTAATATGTTCATGAAAATAACACGTAGCTCTCAAAACAACATCTATCATGGCCTAAACTTTGACTTTTGTAACAAAAATGAATTTTTTTGCAATAATTTTGAGTAATTTCAAAAATTTTCAAAACTATCCCGGTATAACTGGGATATTTTGTAATTTATTATTATTCTACAGCAAATTAGCTTTAAAACAGAAAAAACGTATATTCTAACTCAATAAAAACGGTAGGTAAAAGAACTAGGTAGAAAACGCTTGGCCATTGATTACGTCATCACTCAGGTAGACCTTAGTATCGCTTTTTTGTGCATAGGGTCCACAATAAAAAATGATAATCTTAATAAATTTATCAAAAAAAATTGAATTATCTTTTTTTAATTTTATTTCTATTTTTTCGTCGACAATTTTTGGTCTAGTTTCACCCTCTTTCGTTGCATTTTATCCCAAGATAAAGTGCGACCCCGACACTTACCCCGACACTAAGATTGAACGAAATGAATAAGCGACCTGATATTTAAAAGGCCGTAACATACTATTAATTTACTGTCTAATCATTACGTAAATTGATGAAATACATAAATAAAAAACGTTATAGTTTTATTCTTATATTTATTAATTCAATATACACCTATAACTACTTACTGACACGAACAAAATAAAATAATTCCAATATAATAATACATCGAAAAAAAGAAATCAATGCGCAAGAGCATTGATGCAAATATCGAATTAAAATTGGTTTTATGAAATTCGATTTTTACAAAACGTTGATTATATTTTAAGCATATTTACGTTAGACATAATATAATAATGAAACCAGTGATGTTTTATAGCTTCTTTCTATTTAAAAAACTCGACCCTCATTTTGGTTAATAAATCAAATGCATCGAATTATTTCATAGTAAGTATATTAGAAGCCGGATTATCCTTAAAGGTATTAGTAATTATTGTAACTACGTATATATGTAACTGTGTCTTGCCGTAAGTTCTGTTCCAACTTGGATTCTTTTCTATTATTCTATAAAAACTAAAACTGATAAGACACAATGTTTTCATTAGAGATGCGCCGAATAGTGGTTTCACAGAATAACCGAATACCGAATACTATTCGGTTTAACCTTTACCGAAACGGATATTTGGCCGAATTATACGTCAAAATAATTCAACAGATTCTAACTATAGGTTAAGAAATAAATATGTTGACTTGAGGTTTCAATAATATATCATGCTAATCAGCATTCTTTTTTATCTCAATATAAATGTTGATTTAAAGTTAAATTGCTTTATTTTATTAGCGTTCTTCAACACAATCTTCATTGGATTTCTTTGACTTATAACATAAATTTTACATAAGAAGTTTTGACTTTTAGTTCTATATCGTGTCGTGTAGCCAAGAAAATAGAAATACTTCAACTGAATACATTTGGCACCAAAACCGAATAATTCGGCCGAATAAAAATAATGAAAAAGATGCCAAATACACCGAATACCGAATAGTAAATGAATATTCGGCGCATCTCTCGTTTTATTTTGAAAAATATGCTATGTAAATGTGGCAGGACTGGTATAAACGTTTTGCATTGAAATAACAGTGAAATTTGTATGCAGGGTATACAAATTTCACTGCATACTTCATTGCAGGCCTTCGCTCGTTACAATTTATCTTCTATAAAATCAAACTTAACAGACTGATGTACTATAAATCAGAACACCAGCTGCTATCAAAGGGTTCAGAAAGAGATTTTGAAGAAATCACAACTAAGTTGAAGTTCCCCTTAGTTTATATCTCATAGGATAAGGGAACGAAAACTTAGGGATGTTGAAGTAAATAACAGTTGTTATTGACAACAAACATGAATCTCAAATAATGATAAGAGGGAAGAGTTGTAAAAGACATGCCGCCAATTCTTTCAAAACAAAACAATACTCCGAAGTAGCTCCTAATACCGAAGAACAAAAAAATGCTTTCTAAACTCTTAGACGCCATGTAAACTCTTAGATAGTCAACTACTCAGTTGACTATCAAAATGATATTTTAAAGAATTAGCGACGCCATTAGTTACAATACAAAACACAGATAAATGTACAAAGTAGTAGTTAATTTCAATTTTGTAATTGAATAGTCTTTCTTTAGAACTCAATATAATTTATTAAACATCATGTCATTTTACTTTTTCCTTACCATGGACAAATGAATAGGTATAAGGTAAGTGACAGAATTCGTGGTACGACTAGGCATATAATAATTATTATATTTTTTACAGATAAAGAAAATTGCTGTATCATAAATTTCAAATATAATTTTGCAGACAAATGCCCCAAATTACGAAATAACACAAAAATGTTCTAATAACACAAATAATTATTGCTAACCATATTGTGACGTGTTACAGGACAAATTGATTCGAGTGTGAGCCGTTTACTTTTTCCCTGTCAATATAGCAAGGCCAACTTAGACATATACAGAGTATATTATGGAGATCACAGTACACATCAATACTGTAGCTCTGTTTAAACATCTGCTAAGTTGACAAAAAATAATATTAAACAAATACAAAGGCATTAAGTGGAATGAACGTGTTTAATTCAGTCGAAATTTAAACTGCTTGTATTGATTAAATACTGGAATACCCACTATTACCTTTTTTCTTTGTAATTGGCCACTTAATCTTTAGACTATAATTCGGTCATAACCATCCCCAAGATGGAAAAAAGGCATGTTAGGTAAGAACCATGTCGATCTCTCAGCAATATCAGCAACATTAACCATGGAACATTGGCCTGAGAAGTCAATTTGTATTTTCACATCTTGTACCAAGCCATCAATGTATGACAAGGATGGCTTTCATCCTTAAATAGGAAATTGGAATCAATATTTCAATATAACGAAAATGTAATTAATTCAAACAACATTTGCCTTATTGTGTCTGCCATGACACCACAGAACAAATAATATTATTTAAGGATAGAATGATAATGTACTGACATTAGTACTAGGTCCGCGCGTGCCGGTTCTCACACAGTCATAAAATGTCACCTATTCAGCACACAATGAGAGTGATGCAATCATTGGCTAAAAAAGTTCTAGCAAAAGTAGTCTATACTGACCTAATAATACGGTTTATTTCACTGTAATACACAAGCATGTGTTGCCAACTGTAATGAAAATTTGCACAATAAATTTTGTCAGTTCTAAGTACGACATTTTAAGCGTAGAAATTAAGTTCGTTTGTGTGCAAACATTTAAAAAACATGTTTCAGTATAAAAATCTTTGTATCGCAACACGTAATTGCGTTAAAACAGTTTTTCAAATTACTGTGCAAAAAATTTAAGCTCCTGGCATCACTGGAATAGTGTTGTGTTGTTCACTATTTGATATCGATAGTCAGGTCACTTGTTTGTACTGTTGGGTTAAGATATTAAAATGATTTATTTTATTTATTTATTTATACCATTTCGCAATTGAAGAAGAGTGTTGTTAAATCTATATACCTAAATAAAAATAATACGACTACCTAAAGTTTCGCAAGCGCCATCTCTTAGCAACGAGAAAAAAACAATACTAGAAAACTGCCCATTGTCAGTTTTCAAGTTTTGTTCTGTCTCATTATGTAGAACAAGGTGTAGTGGTATGTGGAGTAATAAACTAAAATAATAAAAAACAGCAAAGAAATATTTTATTGACCTTGGAAAATAATATATTTATTTAACAATTGACGTTTTGCCAGATTTGACTTTCGAGTTTTAATCAAAAAATGCAGTCTGATGAAAGTAAAACTAACGACCCAAACTCAACGTGCAGATATCTGCCATATGAATATATAATCATTTGCCTATAGAGCTAAAAAAATTACCAATCAATAAATTCAAATAGTCTTTAAAACAGTGGCTGGTCAAGAAAGGTTACTATACGGTAAAATAATTTTTTGACGATAAAATGAAATAACAAATTATCTCAGGGAGGGCAGAGGCTACATTTACAATAAACATGCGCAAATCATGTTCGGTAATGGATTGAACCTGGAACGGTTAACTGACATGTCGGAACTAGTTCCCTTATCATGTTCGGGGAACTATATAGTTCCTCTGATTAGCACCGACTGAGGAACTGAGACCGCTGAGGAACTGTAAACTGTTTATACCTAAACAGGTCCACGGCGGTCTTAAATTAAATCCTACAAATTACAGTTCCTCGGTGCATTGGACGTGTATTTGGTAAAATTAAATAAACTTATTTTGTATCAATTGATTTACCTTCATACTTGTCAGGCTTAGGACTGTCAACCAAATAATAACATTAATTAATATTTAGTTCTGAAAGTATTTAACCTTAAACTCTCGTTTTTCTTCGGGATGCCATTTTCAAGTCTTTTACACTTTTGAACCATTGTTTATAATACAAATTATTTATATTTATTTAGACTTCCTAAAACTAATATTTATTACAATTTACAATATATACACTTTACTCAAAGGTAAAACAATTTATTTAGGTACTATCGTATCGAAATGCAAAATAGAATATCATCAGGGCACCGCACGTACGTACGAAATGTTTGTTTACTTTAATAAATCAAAATTCCAAGAATTGAGTCAGTGGTAGGTACCGGTGTCAAGGTCAAAAGTTCAAAACGAAATTTGCATTAATAATGTATTTTTCGACTTAAAATAGTACTTAGTGCATATAACATAAGGTCACATTATTATCCTTAAGCAATTTTACATTTGTTTATTATCTGTCCCAATCTTCGCGCCCAGTCTTATACTGCATCCCTTTCGCACCTACACGAGATTCGGCAAAGCTCGGACCGACCCGCCTCTATTCGGTGTTCAAGCATGTCTCGGTTCGCTCGGACATGCCCGGAACTGTGAACCTGTTTGTTTAGACGCCTCGGAGAGGAACTATATCTTTCCAGTGTCGAACATAGTTCCAGGAACTATTTCGGTCCGGAACTACACATGTCTAATTTACAATCCTGTAAAGCTGCCGACTTCTAGTGCTTCCTTGTGTTTATATCAGGGAATTTTTTGGTATCGATCATTGCGTTCACTTTACTAACTTATGGATTTTGACATTGTGTCCGAATTCAATTCTTGTAAGACAGACTACTGTAACAACGAACAAAACTACGTATCGATAAAATTATCGATAACATGCAAGCACTATGTCTAAGCCGGACACTGATAGCCGATAAAACATTTCGTGATTATGCCTTGATATACAGTTACTTTTCCAATATTATTACTTACCGATGAAATGAAATTCCTCCTTTTTCCAGGCTCACATTTTCACTACGCAAACGGCACGTAATAATTCCACAACTCGGCATTTTTTCCTATTTCGCACCGGAGCTCAGACCGCCATGACACTGTGCAAAAACTGCGCGGGAGGTTTGAGCAATTTGACGTTCATATGCCCGTTTGCTCAAATCAGTGGCGCGCCGGCCCCGCCCACTTTATCGTTCTAACCTTTTTATATGTTCTGTGCATGACACTATTAGAAGAAAATAGTGCCATTACGTTCATCAAGAGACTAGAGGTATAGACTGTTAACATGAAAAAGTTGTAGGCAGGTATTCCATACATACTTAAAAATTATTACATCAATCTGTATTTATATACTCTGAATAGTAAAACCTAGTTTAATAAGTAAACCGTACAGAATAATTCTGTACTTATATATGTCTGTACGTGCATAAATATTTTGTTGACAATCATTTAAAGAATTTTGTCATTTTATATCAACTTAAAACTTGTACAGCTAAATACTAAATTAAATTAGCCGTCCCTTATACTAAATTAGACAAAAGACAAGAGTATTGATGTAAAGCATGGATGGCTGCCAATAGCCAGAACTTTAAATTACTACAATTAATGAAAAACATTCCATTAATAAATCGTAATATTTATAAAATCCAGTGTTCAATGTGCATAGAATTTGATTGTGCATTATTTTTCTACTCTTTCTTTAAAAAATGCATTGGTAGTTAATATTACATAACATGTTAATTATAATGTCAGTAATTAGAAACCCATGTAGTTGAGTTTTTTTTTTATACAAAGAAAACCAGGCAAACGAGGCACTTGATGGTAAGTGGTCACCATTGCATCATAATTATTATTGTGTTTGCAAGAAAAATATATTGATATTTCACAGGGCTTTATATGATGATAAAAAATTTATTAAGTTATCAATCATACATTAATTTCAACTTACTTAAACGATAGAATAAACTACTTTAAATCTGTTTCATCATTCGTTAAATAAAACATCAAAAAAGATTCCCTTCATGTCACGCTGGCGTAAGTACGTCAAAACAACGTTCACCTAACGTTAGTTTCTAACTGACTTCGAAAAAAGAAGGAGGTTTTCAATTGGTCTGTATGTTTTTTTTAACCCCCGCCGCAAAAGAAGGGGTGTTATAACTTTGACGTGTCAGTCTGTTTGTCTGTCTGTCGTGGCACCGTAGCTCGCGAACGGATCATGCGATTTCAATTTAGTTTTTTATTGTATGAAAGTCGAGTTACGGCCGTGTGTTCTTAGACATTTTAAAAGTTGTGGGGGGTGAAAGTGGGGAAGAATAACCGAATGTCTGCAAATATAATCGAGTGGGGTCTCAAATGAAAGCGCATCACGTGCAAATTACAAAATAATATATTCAATGAAAATTGTCGTTGTATCGGGTTTTTTTAAATTTTCAATTTAATTTACAAGGAATTATTGATAATATTGTTAATAGCTTCTTATTGGTTGGATATTCATAAATGTATTAAAACGATGAATTAGAAATGACGTAAATTTTGTAATACTAAGAAGCCCTGAATATACATAATATATCATATTCTTATAATAAGCATTATACGTTTAAATATTATGCTATTGTAGGCGCAGCATAAGAAGTCAGTCCATATTGACAGATGGAATGCTAGGAGGTCGAGTTATAAATTTAGCGTATTAATTTTGACGCTAACAATGCAATGGGGCTTAAATTTAAGAGAAATATAAATTTTTCTTTAAGATTAACTTTTAATATTGTATCTTAAAACACATTAGTCTCTAACACACATCTGCTAAAAGAATTTTCTTATGCTGTGCCTACTATAGTAATAGGTACATATGACATAATTCTCGATATAAATAATAATAAATTTAGAATAATGACATATTCCATGGTATAAAACGATTTTTAATAATAGCCATAGCAAATGGAAAAATTTTAGGAGCCCATAAGATAAAAAGTCACAAGTACATTGTCTTGTTTACATAAGAAGAGCTGTTATGCCTTGTGGAATTGCTTATTATTACACTTTATTTCTACTAATGTTATCCTGTTTAAGTAAATGTTTAGGCATAAAACTCTTCTTGTGTGAAACAGCCCTAAAAGGGTTAATAACTGTAATATTTAATACTTTAAAGTATGGCATAATGTTAAATTGTAAGAAATTTATAAAAAAATCATATAAATATTACAGTATTGGCTTATGAAAGTCACCCAGAGCTGTAATGTGATGTGCGAGGAGCTTATTACTGTCACACATTACAGAAGCATGCATTTCCTCCTTTTGACAGGTTCCGGAGGCTCCAGTGCCGCTAAAATAGCTTCATCAAACACATTCTTCAACCCTTTCTGAAAATAACAGATATTTACTCAATATTTAAATAATTGAAGAATATAAAATTTTACACAATATATCAACTATTCAAATTCATTTTCTTAAATAAACTATTTAACCCACATATGATAAGAATTGATAATTAAGAATTGTAGTTAGGTAATTGTTTCATTTCAGACACATTGTTTGGATTTCTGTTTAAGCTGTTAAGATGAATGTTTCTCTGCAATTGGAAGTTTTTTTATTTCTTGTTATAGATGTATATCTTGAATCAAATGTAACAAATTAGCATATATGTTTATAATACCTGAGTAAGAGCTGAGCACTCGACATATTTGACAGCTTTCAGTTCCTTGGCGAGTTTCTCCCCTTGTTCAAGTGATACAGGCTTCTGCTTTATCTTTGCCAGCTTCTCCATGGTTACAGGATCATCTCTTAAATCTATCTGTGTGCCCACCAAAAGGAATGGTGTCTTTTGCTGGTGGTGAGTTATTTCTGGTACCCACTGTTGATAAATAAAAGACTAATGTTACATTTGTGGTAGTTACCACTCAACAAATAATTAATTACTATCTTAACATTCAATTCTTCCTTATAGTTTAAGCATTACATATTTCACTAGTAAATTTATCAAATTCAATATGATAGGATGCTGTATTGAATAATCTATAAGTGTGATTAATCAGGTTTTCCTTTTCATAATTCATACTTTACATTGATTACAAACAAAACTGCATAATCCAAATAAAAATGTAAGTGAATTAAATATTTTCCTACACAACTTCTGTATTTAAAACTTAAACACATACCTTTTCCTTAACATTTTCAAATGAACTGGGGCTCACCACACTAAAGCACACAAGGAAAACATCTGTTTGTGGATAACTCAAAGGCCTCAGTCTATCATAATCTTCCTGACCTGTTGAAATACAAATATAACCATGAGCAAGTAAAATCATGTAGAAAATTATGTGTGCCAATTATTGCAGGCGGCTGGTAAGTTCTGATGTAACTTTCAGACATGGCCTATTTAAATGTATTCATATTGACTTAAAATACACGTGACGAAATTGAGCGACTGTGGTGATCATGCAACTGACTACAAGTAAAACATTCTTAACTAATTAAAAAATATATACCTGCAGTATCAAAGAGACCCAGAGTATAAGGTTCTCCACCAATCATGACAGTCACAGCATAGTTGTCAAACACTGTGGGTACATACTCAGATGGGAATTTATTAGTGGTGTAACTGATGAGCAAGCAGGTTTTACCTACTGCACCATCGCCCACAACAACACATTTTATGGTCTGCATCTTGAGTTATATTTATTTCCTTGTTGATAGTAAACAGACAGCTAGTTATCTTGATTCAAATAATTATTTAGAATATATCTCATAGCACCCTCAACAACAGGAAATCTGAAATTATTTTATCTCAAATTACATAAACTATCTATAACATAAGTTTTGATACTATTGTACAATAATATCATTATAAATGACACAGCATGTAAAAGAAGCAAAGCAAAAGAGAGGAATACATTAAAGTTATATGATATTCAAATGTTTCTCGCAAAATGCACAGCTTGCCAGCAACTATGTGATAAAATGAAATATTTCTAGCTTCCTCAAACTCTAGAGCTCGAGGTTGATGGGGCACGAGCTTGTTAGCCCGAGTCAACTGTATTATGCTGGTGGTGTGTAGGTTAAGAGGTCAAGGGAAACGCAGATTGCACTTAGTACAACTTTTATTGCAGATCTTGTATAGTATATTAAAACATGGTAAAGAAGAATATGATAATGAATTAAACGAATGTTAACAAAAGAAAATATATTTATTTATGACAATACATGAGGTTAAAATTTAGAAGTAATACTTTATAAATTAACTTTTAATTTTTATAAATATAAAAAGAGGTTTAAGGTTGGAGATTCCAACAAAGGTCATCTGGGGCAAATCAAGACAATGAGTGCCAATGCAGGGGCTTTATTGAGAGTAATTGATCCTGTTTATATGCAGTTCCTGAGTACTCACATCAATGTTAGATAATATTTATAGCAATACAAATCAAAATTCTGAGCAAAATATATTCATCACTGATTACTTAATAGGGAGGCGCCAGATTTCTGTGCATAATCGTAAACTGAAAGATTTTGGTAGGGTGTCTAAGAGATCATAACCCTAAAAATAATAGGAGGTACTAACAAAGAAACTGCATTTCAAGAGACTGTGAGAACTAGCTACTCATGCTACTAGCTACTACTTCATCATAGTAACCTAAATAAGAAATGGAATTGTGTGGACAACAGTCACAAGGTAAACCTATCATGATTTGAGTGATTTATGTATCAAATCTATGGTAAAGTGTATATCATATATGGTTAAGAAAAATGTGTCAAACATATTATTACACATAATAACAAGGGCAAATTATAAGATAATCAAAATAAAGCTTATATTGATAAGATATGCTAGAACTTTCTTGATATAATTACCTATGTTTTTGTAACAAGGTCTCTGACAGATATAAGGATTGCTAAGTAAAATAAGGCTATGATAGCAGAAGCTGATTTTGAACATACTTAAACACAATTTTGGTTTGTTTCCATTTAATTAATTTCCATTTTCATGTTCAAATTCTATTGCAATAAATTGTCAGAGACCTTTTTACAGTAACTGAAGTACAATCTGTTTTTACACTTGTCCTGTTTGGTAAATGGACATAAGAAAAATTTTTTTTTCAGATACACACACCAGCGTTCAAAAAACTCACAGTCACTTTTTAAAACATTAGAGGGGAAAGCGCTAAACTCTAGCTAGATTTCATAGCAAAACAGAACACAAAAATTTATTAGAACAGTTTTAAGTGCATCTCATATATTTTTTATACCAGGCTCTATCTACTAAGAATGTTTTCATTATAGTACTCATTCTAAAGCTAAAGAAAGCTTCATCACTACTTAGTTCATCATTATACTTAAAACTTTTGAGGTTTAACAGTTAATAGTCACAAAACTCCTAACATGATGTTGCAAATGCTTAAGAATTTTAGATGAATCATGGATGGTTTTGAAGCTTTTCTTGCTTTCTTAGTATTAATAAAAAGACTCATGATGGACAGCCAAAAATAATCATAGACAAAGAATTTGAAGGATTACTCTATGAATATTAGAATCATAAATGAAATCATTAAGAACGTGAAAATCAAAGTATTTTTAAAATTCATAGGAGAGATTCACAACACAGCATTGGGTGCCTTATGAACTCAAACTGGAAGACCTTTAGAGGCAATTTCCCACACTTGTGAGCAGCTGCTTCAAGAGCTAAAAATACAGGAATATTTGCAATTCCCTAGGGATGATGGGAGTATATAATAAAAACCTAAGAATATAAGTAGTAGTTTAATAGAGATTGGTCAATTGTTGACAGCACAAACAACAAAACCAATTACATATTAATGAAATGGTAAGAATTTTATTGCATCTAGTATATTTTCTGGACATCACTCATTTTAATTGCGTAAAAAGATGACATACTTATTTGAGATGGGATTCGAAAATTGCCAATGAGGCAAAATTGTAAGTGTTTTTTATAATTATAATAATGAGATAATTTGTCTCTTAATTAAAATCAACCATTATTTGGCTACATTTATTAAATAGCTTCACCTTTATTCATAAGTAATTGATTAATATCTTATTATCTTCTGACTTAACCTATGACATGGTTTGTCTGTTTCATGAACAAAATACTTTAATATCAATATAAATATAGTATTAATATCAATTGGGAAAAACATTATGATCATTATGAGTGCAAAAATTTAAGCTATTTATAGGCTATTTTATGTATAGGTTTCACAAATGCAAAATATTATATTGAATCATTTTGTTCAACATAAAACAGAACAAACTAGGGCAGAAAGTTGTTAAATATTAAAATCATAGATTGGAAATGACATACTCAAGCACAAAATAACATTAAGATTAAGTAAAATGAAGCAGACTAAAACATAAAACAATGAGATAGGTAGACAGTAATAAGTAGGTTCACTAAAATAAAGTTTTATTTGCTCATGCATTTAATGAATACAAAGACATGGCACATAATATTCCTCTACATAGACAGTGGGGGCCATTCATTTGCATGCATGACTTTTGTCATAAAATCTATTTTAAACTAATGGGATTGGCTTAGAGTAAATAACGCGCAGCACTACAGATAACAGGCATACCGAATTTTTCTAACTATATAAAGGACAATGACCCTAGTGAAATATGTTTATGTACCTATATAACTACTTAAATAAAATTATCAGTAATTTAAAATTATAAATAACGAAGAGATATCTAAGGTATTTGGCAGTCTCTGATATCATAGCTGCTGTCTTCTCGATCTCTACCCGGACACCACTAAGGTAGTCAGTCACTAGTCATTACATACTTCCGACCGTGCGTCCAAGATGACGCTTGTTACACATCAATCGTACTGGTTGATATATCTATCATGTTTTCTAATTCATTACTTACCTGCATTAAAATATAATATCCATTTCCAAATCTCTACGTAACGAATTTCAGACGTAGAAAACATTTTTTTACATAATCACGTCACAATACATTTTGACGTCCATTTTGTGTCGGGACCGATCACCAATTTTATTATGGTGTGTAGGTTAAATAATAATATAATAAATATTACTTACCTTATTGAAAGTTCAAAACGGTAACAGACTTTATTAAACTTTACATTTAATTCTTGAAATACTGCTAAAATATTACAAATTGCAAGCAACGGGATGGGTCTTTGACGGTGACGCCATTGATTGGTTTAGGAATTTGGATTCGTATCATAGAGTAACTCAGTTCGGATTCTTTCTTGGTTGGTCTATAATAATCTGTGTTGCCAATAGGAAATATGCAAGTAATTTAATTTGTTTGATTTTTTTTCCACGATACTTTATTATACTCCTTAAATTACACCCAAACTATTACTTTCATTATTAGTTTGTATTAAATAACAAATTTTTTTATTTAAAAAGTGTTTATAAATTATATAAATTCAGCGCGCGAAATTCAAAATTTGCAAAACGCGTCACCATTGATCGAAAACTCGAAACCCCTATAATAAGTTACTCTATGCTCGAAACTAACTAAATATGACCAACCAACCAAACCAAACCGACATTGACAGATGGTAGGGTCAGCAAAAAAGAAAAAAAATTACGAAAATTGTTAATTCGTTTCTTTTATTTTTTTATTTCTTTATGTAGGTTTAAATTTAAAATAACATTTCTGAGCAATATTTTTCAATATTTGGTTATTTCTTGGTTTATCTACCTAAACAATATTAAACAACGATATAACAAAGAGTCAAAACAAAACAATTATGAAATTATTAACAAGAATTCGTGAATGAAGAGCGCGTCGAGACAGCGTAAGAGCAAATCCAGACTGATTTTTTTTGTACATCCGCTGCCTGTCTATCCGCTGCTTCTAAAGCGACCGCCATCCAGAACGACTTGTCAATCGTGATCTCGTCCTCCGTGAACAGTCTCTGTCTGGTGTCGTCCCCCAGTAACCCACACAACACACAAATTGCCTTTTTTCTGAGTTCGTTGCCTAAATTTAAAAGCGTTCCGCCAAGATGCTTGCCTTTGGTTGCAGATGTGCTTTCATAATCGCCACGAGCTCGTTAAGATACGACCTCGGGGACGGTTTACTCGGCGTGCACAAGTTCACCGTAATGAACGTTGCTACCTTAAAACACCCATCTACTTCATTGGCCACAAAATACTGCTACAGCCTATCAATATAAAGCTCCCACCTCGTTAGAGTAATAACTAATAGTGTTCTGTGGCTCCCAGTCACCGGTCGCCACGTTGAAAGCCTCCATTTTATGATCCATCCTCCACGTTAGATCTTATCCCATCCTCGTCGCCACTGATAAATCTGAGCTTGTAATTCGTTGATGAATTACTAATACATATTTAAATTAAATAGGTAAACCGCCACCAGCATTCATGACACTATTTAATTTTAATAAAAGAACATCGAAATACATCATAGTTGATCATAGAGTAGAGTCCCACCATAGGTACAATATCACATTCAACGTCTAGGGTGGGACATAGGCATAGAACATACATCACAGACAGATAGGGTACCTTAAGGGCCGAATACACGATCCAGACCGACCACCGACAGAGGTCACCTTGGTCCAGTTGGTGTGAAAAAAAACCGTGTAGACGTTGGTCGGCCGACCAAATATGGGCGGGGCCAAATGACATTTGGACGGCCTTGGTCGGACGCGCATCCCTCCGACAAGTTGCCTCCGTGGTCGGCTCCGACCGTGTGGAACGCTGTCGGCCGACCAGTGTTGCCAACTAAGGGGTTTTCCCCCCAGATTCAGGGTGAGATGGGATTTTTTAGGAGTCTGAAATTTTTAAGGGTATATTCATGGATTTTTTGACTCTTTGATATTTTTAAATTGATAATATTTATTTCTTTATATATATTTTATATTTATTTCTTGACCTAGCGACTTATAACGACACCTAGTACGTAATTCTACAACCACTTTGTGATGACTGGTGGCAATACTGGCACGGTCGGGTGAACCGATTTTCGTTTCGTTCTACACGGTCGGGCGATTGAGGCCACTGTTACCATCAACCCTTTTCGGGCCTAGGTGGCAACACTGGTTGAGGCAACTTGTCCTTAACCTGTAATAAATAAAATTTAAGTACATTTTTATTATAAAGAAGACAGACCCATAAATATCAAAAGTTTAGAACTCGGCAGGTACTGTTAGGGTGCATTATCTTAGGTATCGTGTATTGTTCTCTGTCATTCGTGTTTTTACGTGTGTGATCTGTTAATACGGTACGGTTGGTAATATGCGTGTTTTTAGCACTTATAATGTTGGTACACTAATGAAAGATTGAAGGGGATTGAAGTGAACCTTTTTGGCGGGAAGCTTAAATATTCTGTTCTGGGCGGCTAACTGCGATGAAAGGTGACAATATTTTTGTAATTTTATTATTTTCTAATTTAATATAATTGTAGTATTAACAGGTAATAATTCTATCGTGTAGTTGCTTTGTGGAGTTTCGAATTAAAATCTTGTAAATTAGTAAACACGTTTCGTTTTCCTTCTAATTACCCAACAGTACATAGGTACACTTATTTATTTATGACAATTAATACTGTCGATTGAGAGAAAAACCACGACTTAACTAAAATTAAACTAATTTTGTCATATTAACAGATTTAAATAGGTATGCTTTTCCGTTGCTTTGGTCGACATTTTTCGGTCTCTTCTACAAAATTACAAAAAATCTGTCATTGTTGACAGAAACAAACTATAATAAAAGTTAAATTAATCATTTCGTACGCTGTACTTAGCTTACCTACCTTTTTTTATTATCTTTTGTATGCGCTTCGCATGTGGTCTATCTTCTTTTTTGCAAGCGCGATATCTGCTGCCGGTTCTAGATGGCGCAATTTCTCAGCGAATAGCTGCCAACATTGGGGTTTTTTGATTTCTATCTTTATATTATATTCTATGAACTCGGTTAAAACTGCGCGTTCCCGGGTTTCCATTTTGCGCGCGCGTTTTGTGACGTTCGCTTCGGAATTCAGAAATGACGCAGTCATCATAGCATAAATATAGGGTAATTAAACACTATGGACACAGTCCCGTCGGCCAACAAACTTCCACACGGTCCAAACTCAACTGGATAACCACTATTTGTCCTTGGTAGGGAGAGCCGCGCTAGCGACCAAGGTCGTCCAAACGTCGTTTGGCCCCGCCCATATCTGGTCGGCCGACCAACGTCTACACGACACGGTTGTTTTTCACACCAACTGGACCAAGGTGACCTCTTCTGTCGGTGGTCGGTCTGGATATCAGAGTTGCCAGTTTTTTTATTTTGCCAAGTCGGGATTTTGGAACTTTTTGAGTGAAAACAGCGGGACATAGTAAAAAACGTATATATATAATCAGAAGTTTTCAAATATTTATCTTTTTATTTGAATTAAAATTACGTTTACTTGAGAATATCTAGATAGCAAAAATAGAAAATATATTTCAATAAAAATATAATATATCAGATTTACCCTATCGATAAATAGTTGTCTTTAAATCGAAATGGTGGATCTTGTACAACATCTACATCTACACTAATATTATAAAGAGGAAAAATTTGTATTTTTGTGTGTATGTTTGTAATGAATAAACTCAAAAACTACTGCGCCGATTTAAAAATTCTTTCACCATTGGAAAGCTACATTCACCCTGAGTAACATACGCTACTCAAGAAAACTTTGGATATTAGTCAAATTAATTGGCAGAGCGAAGCCTGCTTGGTCAGCTAGTATCCAATAAAATGTTAAACTTATTGAATGTTTCAAAAAATCTGAATCTTTAGATGAAGACGAAATATTTTATGTATTAAGTAACTTATAATAAAAAGACTTTAGAAACATTTTCATTTATTTCTAAATAATTATGAATTAATTATTTATATTTATATTTTTCTTAGGGGGACAACTAAATAATAAGGCGATTTTAGGAGTTTTTGACACAAACTTTAGGGATAAATATTTTTGAGAGTTGACAACACTGCGGCCGACGCAGGCAGTTGCCTCAATCGCCCGACCGTGTAGAACGAATACGAAAATCGGTTGACCCGACCAAGGACGCGACGGTCGGCGGTTGGAACCGACCGTGTAGAAGGCCCTTTAATCTTATATCTCTTTCTAAGTGTCGGACATTTCCACCACAGGCAGCCGTATGTCTCCCCTACTCTACTATAATACCTCTATGATCATAATGCTCTTTTTAATCCGATCTGTGGAAGATCGGATCGGATCGTAGCATCTCCTTACCCTTGATCCGATCTTCGTTAGATCAAAATAAATCGGATCGTGGCATCCAATTCCAGTACCATCACTACCATCGTCCGACTGTCCAGTGTCCGACTGTCCGTCCGTTTCCGTTCCCTCCGAACTACAAAACGCTACTAAGGCTGGCCACATACGTACGGTTTCCTCATTAGGTTTCCTGATCCGGAATTCAGATTAGGTTTTCCGTGATCCTAGCGCAGACGTTAGGTTTTTTTTATTCGGAATTTTTGCCGCCAGTGGGTATAGTAACGCTTTCGTGAAAGCACGTATCATGGACATGGACGACGAAGAATTAATTGGGATAGCACTTTTATTCGCGCTAAACAAGAAAAAAAGGAAACGTCGTTATTGGGTTCACCCATTAAATACTCAAAGAATAAAATCTTTATGATCCCATAAGCACGGGTATTTTTCTACTGCCATGATCAAATTTTCGGACTCGCACATAATGAAAACAAACGTAAAACGAAAAAAAACTAAAAATGTAACACACGTACGTCCACTCAACACGAACGCGAGCCGATTCTGAATTTAAATTTCCGTCCGTTTGCTGTCATTCGAAGCACTGTAAGCAAACGCTGCGTTCGGGATGACGTCATTCGGTTTTTTTTCCATTCGGACACCCGAACGCGCGACCATAGATTCGAACCGTACGTTAGGTTTTTTTTCCGTCCGAAAAATTTAAGAACGTTTGCGCCGAGTAGAATAGTTTGTATATAAGATATGCATTCGTGTCTCCGAATCGGAATTTCGGATCAGGAAACCTAATGAGGAAACCGTACGTATGTGGCCAGCCTAAAACAAACAAAAGAAAATTTTACCTACTACATTGCAGTTCGGACCTTCAACATTATGATTCAATAAATACAGTCTGTGATAGTGTGCTCATTTAGATTTTAGACTATGATAGACATTTATCAGGGCGCTTGTCGGGCTGTGGGGCTGTCGCTCAGTGGCTGCTATATCGTTATCAGTGAAAAAAAATACTACCTATTCTTTTTTCAATTCGATAAATAAAAGACACTTATTTTATTTTCACTTCAGGTTATAAATTCCGATTTCCGGCTTCAATTCAAAATTTTCTTCTTTGTCTTCACTTCAAGTTCAAGACTTCCTAAGATGCCGTTATTAGGCGAAGAATTTCCTGATTTTACGGCAAATTCTACTGCCGGCGAAATAGATTTCCACGAGTGGCTTGGCAATTCGTAAGTTTTTATGAATTATTGTATTTTATACGGGATTTTATTTTATATTTGAAATTTGACTGAAGCCAATTCAATCTATCTGAATTAGTAACCCATTAATTTTTACAAATTATTTGATTTTATTTGTACTTCTTACTACTACTACTTTTCTTACTCGTGTAAGTTTATCCATAGATGTATTATATTATAACTAACTAACAACACACTTACGTGTAGGTCTCATTCAAATCATGTAAATTTCCAAGGATAACTGTAGAATAAGTAGACAAACATGTACTTATGTTTACAATTTCTTTAAATTATTTTTACTTAGGCAAGTATGCCAATTGATAATAATGTTATTATCACATTTCATGTGTCCAGCATGAGATGATAAATTGGCCATTTGTTATAGTAATATAACTAACATAGTAAATTAGGTTTAATAAAAATTATCTAAAATGAGTGCATAAAATTTTAAAAAACTTTGTCTCCCATATATGTACGAAAATATACAACTTATGAATCTTTTTATTTTACATCTGTTACAATAACACACAATTACAATAAATTACACACAGTTTACATTTTCAATATCAATGTTTTTCTTTTTTAACCCCTGATGCAAAATAAGGGGTGTTATAAGTTTGATGTGTCTGTGTGTCTGTCGCTTGTGGCACTGTCGCTCGCAAATGGATGAAGCGATTTCAATTTAGTTTTTTTTGTATGAAAGGTGAGTTATGGGCAAGTGTTCTTAGACATGTTTGATGAAAATTGGTAGAGTTATTTAAAAGTTGTGGGGGGTGAAAGTGGGGAAGAATAACCTAATGTCTGCAGATATAATCGAGGGTGGCCTCAAATGAAAGTGCATCACATGCACATTACAAAATAATATGTTCAATGAAAATTGTTTGAGCCCTGAAACAACAAGCTCTAAACTCCATCTCAAAGTACTTATTGAATTCCCATGTAATTTCATAATATTATTATGTCTCATCATGATTGGCAATTAAAATTCAAACAATGGTTGAAGTTTCTGAAAACAATTATTAATTATTATGATGTTGATAATGCAAACAAACTGCTACAGGAAAAAACAAAATTAAGTTAGATACAGCTCTTTGAGAACTCCTGACTTAGGAATTCTAGAGGAAATGACCACAGCCAAGGTATGATCTGGTAGCCATCATCAGGATGTTGAGTCCCTGATTTGTAATTCTAGGTAGGGAAAGCTCAGCTTCATGTGTCATTACACAGGTGCCTCACACTCTAGAAAACAGTCTTATGTATGTGCATTGCATGTAACATGTTAATACCTAACAATGCTAAGTTACTTATGGCTTGGAACAAATCTAAGGTTTTTAATTATTAATCTCCCCTGAATTAGGTTTCTAGTGCAAAAGTTAATATTGCCCCTTTATTATTTTTATGTATTGGAAGATAAGATTAGGTTATTTAAAGATGTTTAGCTATGAGTTGAATATTGAACAAATGTCTTGAAGCAATAAAGCAATCATTATTTCTTCCTATTGTTGTAATTCACTTGGCTGGCATAAGTGGACATCAATCTTCCACTTTAGTGTGTATCAGAATTGCTTCTGGATCTTTCAAAAGTATATTTTTGCAAAAATCTTTTTAGACAATAGTCTTTAGCTCTCTGTAGTTTTGTTGTTAAGTCTACTGAATGTCTCTTCAATTTAACAATCATTGAAATTTGCACTGATCCATATTAACAGTCTCTTAGTGAGCAAATCAACACCACTGTTGTGTGACTGCCAATCTGCACCCTTTATGATCTAAGTAGGATATCCTTGCATCAAGTCTGATTGAATCTAATGCTAAGTGCATTCAATAAAGGACATATTGAGAGCTACTTATTGAAGAGCTATGCTTATGAGTTGAACATCTGAGTGAGATATTATGTACAGAAAATTATTATTTTTTAATTTTCTCTTTTACCTGTTTATACTTACATTACCTATATCTATACAGTACATTTTTAATTTTGGTTATGATCAAACATTACATCAAATTATAAAACTAAATTATTTTCTTAAATAAAGGGTTTAAAAAGTTTAAAAACCAAACTAGAATTTTATTCCAATTTCAGATGGGGCATTTTGTTCTCTCATCCTTCAGATTTCACCCCTGTGTGTACCACGGAGCTGGCTCGGATGGTCAAGTTGATGCCAGAGTTTACAAAGCGTAATGTAAAAGTGATTGCTTTATCTGTTGATAGTGTGGACGCTCACTTTGATTGGATTGAGGATATCAAAGCCTATGCAGGTGGGTTTCGTATGTTTTGGATGTTAAGACAAAAATTTATTCCAGAATTTAGATTTCCTATAACCTAAATCTAAAATACATACAATAAAATCGTAGAAAAGTAAAATCTGTATCTGTACATGGGAAATATTTTAAAAAGACTTATTGATTTGGCATAAAGGACAACAACAGAAACCAAAAATCACATTTTTAACAATATTGTTTGATGAAATTTGGTATGGTTATAGCTTTATAGCTTGGACCAACATATAGGATAGTTTTTATGAATTTGATGGGGATTGATGTTGTTTACAATTAGTAATTTTTTATGATACTTTAGATATGATTTTATCCAGATATTCCAGAGATAACGACTAACAATTTTTCAGATTCATATTATTTTAATGTGAATGTTGCGACATCAATTAGGTCTCTTTGTAAATATCGTTAATATTTATGTAAACCAAGTAGGTCAGCTATAACTCAAAGGAGAGCGCTGCTGCAACAGGAATATAAGATATGACATAATTACTTTAAATCTCAATTTTTTTTAAATTGTCTTCAAAAATTACGGAAATAATAAATCGGAGATTTAGCTACAGGCGTTGCCAAATGTGCAAATATTTAAGTTTTGTATTCACAAGATGGCACTGCTAAATTATAGACTGCATGATCCACGCTGTTAAGATTTCGTACCAAGAGTATAAAATAATTCAGAACTGTAAGTACTTACTTATTGTGATCTATAGTAGAGGAGACGTAGAAGAACGACCTTTCTTGTCGACGGCACTGCTCTCAAAGTTGTAGACAAGAAAATCTTGACCTATAAATAACACTCTAAATCTAAATTGAGAAAGCGGTGAAGTATTGATCAAATAAATTATTCTTCATAGATTCATAGCGGATATTTAATGATTTTTTTCAAGTGTGCGTGGATGGGGAAATCCGAAACTATGAAGAATAATTTTTTCAATGAATCAAAGTCGAGAATGTTCAATTTTCAAAAATATCTTTCAAAAACTATCAACTTTTGGCAAATTTCATAAGAGTAACTTTCATCTCAAAACTGCCCAAAATATCTAAAATAAAAATAAATTAATTTTATTTTAAAAAATTATATAAATTTAAAAAATCTTATTTTGAATAATTTTATCAAATAAATTTATCATTGGTCCTCGATAAATCTACTAAGTTCTACGAAATCTGGCCGTTTAAAGTGGGTCAAAATCGCACCCAAAGGAGTCGGATATAAACAAACAAACATACAGGTGAAGCCAATATAAAGCATGTAAAAATATTCGTTCTAATAGATCAGCGGGCCACAAGAATAACATTATTTCACTATTGATCACAAAATCGAAATACACGCGTTAGAGAGGAACGTTACGAATGAGCAAATACTTCTATTGATCCAGAGATGGCGTTACTATTTTTACTGACTTCAAAAAATCCACGCGTATCTCCGAAACTAATTGACAGATCGTGATCGTTCTTTTTTTGGTTGTTTGGTTTCTTTTAAACTTAGGGAAAGGTTAAAGTTTCATCAAAATCGGTTCAGTAGTTTCCATGATATGGACTTAAAATTAAAAATTACGAAAAATGAATAGTTCAAACAAGGCTCGCCAGAGAAATGATTTTTGAAGCAATAAATAGTCGAATTTTTACACTATTCTCCATACAGTTCTGACAAAATCTCGTAACGATTTTAGAGCTTAGGCAAAAGTTAGAGCCACCAAAAGAAGCACTTGACTCCTTCAAATACGCAATTGAACAGTTTCGAAAACGAGGTGGAATTAACGCATTAAAAATTTATCCGAGCACCTTAAAAATTATATTAATCTCCGTGAATAATATCCAAAAATATAGTAAAACTCACAAAAGCTCTACAGTTTCATTTCTTCCTTATATGAAAAACTTAAAAGATAGGTACTACGGTTTCAGGATTATTTATTCTTTCTGGGACATTCTGTATACATACATAATAATCCAAAATTGTTATTTGAATTCATTTTCACTTATTTCCTCTTAATTCAGTACCTTAAAATAATTTGAAACTGGAATTTGTGCGACAGTTTTTTCCCCTAATTCAAAGTGCTTCTGTGTTTATACTTTACAGGCTACACGGGCGACGGATTTCCATATCCCATAATTTCGGATAAGGATAGAATCCTCTCTTTTCGCTTCGGCATGCTGGACAGAGACGAACTAGACTCGAATGGGATGCCGCTCACCGCGCGCGCTGTTTTCGTCGTGGATCCCAACAAGAAATTCAGACTGAGCATATTGTACCCAGCTACCACAGGCCGGAACTTCGAGTAAAATCATCTATATTATTGGAAATAAATAACGCTTTACACTCATAGCCATACTAGATTTCCCCGTGTTGTGGGTGCCATGGACACATACAAGACAAGAACACATACCCAGACCAGAAACAGAGATTGACTCAGAACTCAACATTTAAATTTAAAGAGAGAACTCATCATTTAAATCCTTTACCCGCTATCTTATTTAATGAACCACTCTGGTCAGAAATTGTTATACCATTTTTATCTCGATGTTTGTACCTATATATGTATGTTATAAGTTCAGAAACTATTGAGAGGATGTGGATGAAACTTGGCATATGGTTGTTATTATAAATTTAAATTTTTATATTTTTTAGATTTATTTTTGAATGACAAATTAAAATTAAAAAAATATTGTAAAATTGATCACCAAATGAGACAAGTGTAAAAATTGACTGGACTGAAAAATATGATGGACCTAACTGGAATAAAAAGCACTAAAGACAGTGGCCCTAACTGAGATCTCAGTTTCTTGCTTTACTTTCTTAATTCCACATGGATTATTTCCTACATTAATTTTATAGGTCGTAGAGGCATAGTAGCTCACCCTGGAAGCCTACTAACAGCCTCTTAACCCATTGTAAAGAACTTTAAAGAAGTACTAGGTCACTAGGTAAGTTTTGCAATACAACCATGTTTATTGAGGGATTTTAAAATAATTTTTGGTGTATTTTATATACTTAATCAAGTGTAAAACTCAATTATTAAAGATATGAAGGGGAGATTTTTTTACAGACTTAAACAAACTTAGTGCAACGCTATGAGTAACTAGGGCTTGCTTGCAAAATTCGTCAATAAAAAAAAATCTTACGTAGTTAGAAACAAAAATTGTTGCAGATAGCAAAATCTGGACTGTTTGTAGGATGTTTGAGGCTTAAACTCCAGCATTCTGTAGAAATCCATCCATCTCACGAGCTTTACGCGCAGGGACTTTTAGGGGACTAAAACGAAAGAACCTTTCTTTTTGACTTTGGGTGGCTTTCTTTATTTTTCTGAAGTCTTTAAGCAAAAAAATCATTCCTATACGAAAAGCTTATGCCCTAATTGTTCAAAACGTTTTGTTCTAAAATGATTCTTGGGTAAAAAAGAAATTGGTCTAAAGTTTTTCTTTCAGTAACGAATTTAAGACTTCAGTCGGCACTCCATCAATTTTGAATGACCATATTTTGTTTTCTTTTTTTATGTAAAATAAAATAATAATTACAAGTTTCGGCACTCAATACGACTTTACTAGCATCAAGAGAAGTTTCATTTTCATTGGCTTTTCAGAAAAATTACACCAATATACTTTAAGTCCTTTTCCTTACATTTATTAATCATGGGTGATCCATAGCGTAGAACTTTCCTTACTCTGAAGATATCCAAGAGAATTTAATGAATGCTTGGCACAATATACTATAAGATATCTTCTTTCTATACGTAGTTTATACAAAGATTCTACTTTAATAATAATTCGACTTTTGCCAAGTTTTCCTGAGACAGTGTTTCAATAGAGCGACCATATCTTAAAGCATCAATAGCATTAAAAAATCGCGCTAAACTTCACGATTGCTCCAGTAAACAATAAGTAAACTTTCTTTTAAGTATAGATTTCATGTTCTTAACAAGTACGCCTTCGAGCAGTCAGCCCAGTCATATGCAGTAAAAAATCACACGTAGTCGTCTCTTGACCATTCGGACATTTCATGAGTTATAAAGTAGCATAGGTATATAAATAGATCCTTTATGGAAACTTTTTATATGCCTATCATCTAGTTATGAGTTAAGCGTTAAAATAAATATAAATTCAAGAATGGTACGTTTCTAAAAAATGCGTATTGCAAAACATTTAGTGACCTAGTATATTATAATATGTTTGTTCCTCATGTATTGTGATGTGTGTGTCGGCTGGGGAGGTATTGTTAAAACCGCATCCGATTTGAATAAACAAATGTTTACTGCGGCGCCCCCTGGTGATCTGTCATCTTAACCTATCTAACAATATGCAACAATCAAATCGAAAGCCATTGATAACTGCGTCAAAATCGGACTAGTAATTTTGGAGAAAAGTGGCAACATAAGGAATATTTCAAGTTTCTCTCTAAAATAAAAACATAATCTATTAGCACCTAACACAATAGTAATTGTCGTACCTCTGTCAATTTCAGCGAGATTCTACGCGTCATCGACTCACTGCAGCTCACCGATAAAGCTGATGTGGCCACTCCAGCTGATTGGAAGGTAAAAATATTTTAACAACCGCAACCGCCTTTATTTATGCTTTATACTGATTGATCATATTATTATTAGTGTTATTTAACTATTTCTGCCAGCCAGAATTTGGTGGGAATTGCGAATGAATGTCAAACTAACTTGTAGGTTGTTGGTTGATTATGATAGGCAATCTGGTGTTAAATCTAACGAGGCTTCAGAACCTATACCATAATTATGGAACACAACCAACCTCAAATATGAATTATGAAAACTATGACAAATTAATAAATAGCGTGGGAAAAATCACTAAATCACAAAATTATTACTATCATTCACAAAAACTTACTAAAATTAAATAAATAATAAACTGTATGAAAAAGTAGCAAGTGAACAGTTTTCTAATATTGTAATTTTATTTGCAGCAAGGGGGTCGATGCATGGTTCTGCCATCGATATCACCTGACGATATGACTGAGAGGTTCCCCGAGGCAACCGTCGTAAATCTGCCTTCTGGTATTCCCTACCTGCGGGAGACTCCGTGCCCTGAAGAATAATCTCAGCAGAATGTTTATCTCATTGCATACCAAATATTAGGCAACAGATGCTGTTTCCAATTTTTTTATAAATGACGATTTAAATTTTAAGTGAATTTGTTTATTTTTAATATGCTATTTTCATATATGTGATAACTATACAATAAAGGTTATAACCGAAATTTGTCGTTCATAATAATAACAAATAATATAGGTTATAAAAAATATAGTCTAAGATACGAGCTTAAATCAACCTTCAGCGGGCTGATAATAGAATAAAACTTATTTTTTAATATAGTAAAACGGGGTGAATAGCAACAATTTGAATCCTTGTTTCAAACTTTTTCTACATCAGTTTTCACAGAACCATTTTTTGGTTAATTATATTGTCGGAGATCATAAACTTTATAATACAGCTGTTTATTTTTTATTAAAATAACTGGTTTTCTTTAAATTATCAAAAAAGTTACAGTTTTCTATTTCTACCCCGCTGTTGGGGTGAATAGAAACTAAAGAGTGGTATAACTTATATACTTATTGTTATAACTTACCTTTTATATATTCTAATATTTTAAGAAATAAATTGCACTAGGAAATGGATTAATTTAATAAAAAGTATTATACCACCATAAAAAACCAAAAAGAAGTTTTTGGAGCGAGAGTCGAATACTGAGTGCCCCTATCAATATGTCAAGTGTCTTGCCAGTCACCCGAGCCCGGTGCCGCCCGCCAGAGTTAGTTCGATTTGAACATTGTGGCATTAACCCTTAGATTAAATAAAAATCAACCTCAAAGAATCCTGCTTCTCTCACGCTCAGCTGTATGTAGCTTGCTCAAGAGTAGGAAATTCGAAAAATTTATATTTATATATACCCCGGACAATAAAATGAAAAATGTTTATAAACAAGTAGTGTAAATAATGAGAAAATGTTTTCAATATTTTTTTACTTTTTACGTCATAGTTAATTTTTTATTTCAACTACCACGTAATCTCATATTAACTCCCGAGCGAAGCCGGGTATCATAGTTAGTTTTTTAATAAATGTAATATATTAAAAGATAATTATATTAAAAATGGGTATTCCAAAAAATCATGGGCAGAATATTTTTAAATATTTTTTAAAAAAACATTAAAAAAATATTTTTCTTTAAATACTTATTGCAAGATCAAGATAATAAAAAAGTTTTTATACTGGGCTTAAAGTATAAAACAAGGAACAAGGAACCCTAGTGTCTATTCTATAAGGCACACAACAGATTGTCATGATATTTGACTTATAAGACTTTTGACTTTTTATCACGGATAAGACACGACATTGCCGCGATACGAGTGTGAATGGTCATTACAGAATCAGGCCCCTAGGAGGATTTATTGACTGGAGGCTGTGCCAATTTTCAGTTACTGACATTAGAGGTGTTCCGGGTGTACCTTTAACGAACAGAAATCGATTTCATATTCAATAATCGGGTAGGTATTCGGTTTATTGAAACCTATTGATGAAATTTATCTATATTTATTTGCGTAGATATAGTAAATAAATAAACTTTGTTTATTTATTTGTCACTAAAGAAACCCAGAAATAAAAATTATTCATAAACAAAAAAACTCACATTATTATTTTTTAAAATAATAATATGAGTTTTCTTACTTAAAGCGTCTACTGAACAATTCTTTATCACTTGAAACTAATTATTTTGTAAAATACGGCGAGATTTTTTCTTGACAATGCAACTGTCAATCTGTTATAGGGTGACTTCGTTTTAAAAACGAATTCGTATATCTATCTCGTTCTAACATACTGTATCCTTAGTCTTTTCTCTTTCACACTGCCAATCTCTAACGTTAATTAGAATAATACATCTATGGTTATACTAGGGCTTCCCAAACACGACTCATAGGAATCGCAATATACTAGTCTAGTAATATAAGTGTATAGTATAACCATTGTGTAAGTATAAGTGTATGTATAGTATAATACCCAAAGTCGTTACTTAATTTCATGTACGTAAATTGTGAACCCAGTTGAAGTGATACATAATTATAATAAATAAACAAATATTATGATGTTTGTTTGCAACCCATTAGTGACTCACAGCAGCTGTCCTGATATATTATAAAATAAATCTATTTAATTTTTTTAAACTTGAATCAAATGTTTCGCCGTTTTTATAAAGTTAACCGTAAAACAGCAAGCAATGATATTGAGTAAAATCGATAAATAAGTTATATAAGTAGAATTGCTCCGAAATTCTAGAAACTGCACGTTTATAAAATCGCTTGAAATACTTAAATGCAATTCAATATATTGCGCAATGGCACAAATATATTAGCTTTTGATGGTTAAATTGGTCGGGTAACTATCGCGCTATATATCTCGTGTGTTGAAATCGCACTAACGCGTACGGCCAGTGGCCACTAATGCATAATTTGCCTCCTCGCCAGTGCCAGACTTGATATATAGGTACCTACAAGATAACTTAAGTTGCACGATCCGAGCGCAATATGTTCAGGATCGTAAAATAGTTACTAGGTACTTGTAAAAACTAAACTATAATAATCTTTGAAGTCAACGTACGATTTATAGCTTAGGTCATTTGAGTAGGTAGTCTTAATCCGACACTGTCCCTTGAATTGCATACCTTTCCAAAGTTAAGCTTTTAGTTTAATATCGAAAGAATTTATGGTTGCAGGTTATATTTGCGCAATTACCTTATGAAATGAATACTTTAAAGACTATTAACAAGTGAAGCGGTGATAACCCAATGGCTAAGTACTCGGACAAAACTCGAAAAGTCCGGGATGGAATCCCATATGGTACGACAGCCAGCGACTGTTTTTTTCAGTGATTAATCGATTTGTAGATTTGGTAGCATATAAATATTGTCTAACATTAAATTATTTATTGAAATTATAAGATAATATGATAATAAACTCAAAAAACTATTGTCCTACAAAATCGATGGTTTGAGTTAGTGCATCCTCCACGCCAAATGTGTCGAAATAACGAGCGCATAAAAATTATTAATAACCAGCAGATTTTTAGTATGCAGCTTAGTAAATCTATATATTATATATAAAATCAATGCCACTTTTCATTGTAATTTTATAACTGAAGAACAAGGCTCACCTATAGATGGTTTATGTGAAGTTTGCACAAAATCGGTAGAGCGGTTCTTCATTTATCACATTTTTTGTAACAAATTAATTCGCTAAATTTTTACCTTTCTATATTACGAACTCCTATTTTTTAATAGTCGACTTTTAACGCTCGATAACTTATACGGCAAAACAACGTTTGCGGGGTCAGCTAGTATAAGTATTGGCCACATTGTCCTACAAATGTAGTGGTAGTTTAGGCAAAGAATGCACTAACTGACCATGTGTTTTTTTTGTCCGGTTATTAATAAAAAATTGTTGCCGTGGAATCGACAACTTCCAAGCGTAGGACTAGGAAAACCTACCACTACATTTGTAGGACAATGTGGCCATTCATTTATACTAATATTTACCAAGCTCACTTGATTGCAGACATGAGTTTAAAAAGTGTAATATACTATACGTATATATTTTAAAAGTTTTGTTCAAATAAACATTAAATAACAGAAACAAATACTTTTGAGAAGTAATATACATACCTATACCTATATTATGATGAAAGGATGCAGCGACAAGGATTGCTGAGACACCCCGAACGCGCAAGAGCGGGCTCTAGTGAAAGCCCTCACTTTCGTCGGAGTGGGGCAGCCACGCACCACTACCACGAGCCATAACAAAAGTGAACGTCGTTGAGAGAGCATAGCACGCCCCGACTCGGCCACTCGATAGCGTGACAGTACGTTTGTCTCGCGCGTTTCGTGCGCACCGTGCTCCTGTGATGTCCAGATGGTGGATGGTGGTGTTCCTGGTGGCGAGCGCGGCGGCTGCGGGCTCCCGCCTGCCGCGCACGTCGCCTCCCGCTCCCCCGACACCGGCGCCCCCGCCCTCGCCCGCACCGCGTCTTCCTCAAAGGAATTTCACCCTTTCCTCTAGATCTTCCGTGCGAAACAGGTCAGTATGTCCACTAAATAATAAAATAATAAATTACGATAATTTTACCAAATGTTTTTATTCTAGTATCTTATCAGGTTTATTAATCTTTATTGAGTGATTTGAGTGTGATACTTTCATTATAATTTTTGGTCTTTTAAGGAACAAATATTATATAGCCTTAATTTTCTGCGAATTAGCATTTTTGATAATCAAATTTATTAATTAATTTCGATAGAGATCTCTTAAAAATAAAAATTATACGGTATCGCGTGTTTTAACACCTGAGAAGAAATTTGTACGCACCTACTTATTACCTCATTATGACAGTTTTGGCACGTTCTCTAAACTTTTTAAGTTTTTTAGTAGTGATTAAACACTTTTGCTATGCAAATTTTTCCAAAAGTATTGAATAAAAACATTACATATTTGTAGAAATATGTGTCAGTATTACAAAAAAACTAAAATCAGAACATGTATACTCGTAGGGCACGTATATACGCAAATTAAAACAATTAAAATTATGATTAAGTAATATAATATTAAATTATTATATATCCAATTTATCATGCGGGAATGTGTTGAAATTACCTTGTAATCAGTACGTGGATTTAACTTTTACTAATATGGATTTAACTGTGTCCCGTAATGTTATCTCGGACATTTCGCGTGTGAAACGATGTGATAGATAACACAGAACATTGTCCTTACTTCGCTAATATAAGTTTTTACACCATAGGTGTGAACAAGTATAACGTTAATACTTTTGTAGGCTTTTTCATATTTATAACAAGATACCTACGTCAAACCTACGTTATGGAAATAAACAGATGTCTTGCGTTAGCTGTTTGCTGTTTAAAACTATGATGTATTTGATAACATTTCGTTCTGTTTCATATTAAGCAATTATGATTTAAAGATCACAGATGGATGTGCCATCAATAATATGACTATGATATTTACTACTTTTAATTTTATTATTTGAGATAACAGAGTTGTAAGCAGGGCGGGACTGTTTTATATATTAGACATCAACGAGCGCAATGTGCATTTCCACTAATAAATATGACGGAGAAATTAAATTTATTGATCGCAAGTTATAATTCCTGTATTATACAGCTGTAATAAAACAAAAATATTATTCGATAAAGTTACTTTCATTACAAGTTTTGTGAACGTAACCCGTTCTGTGCTTGCTGTAGAGCAGTTAAGCTTTTGTGAATAAACTTGTCAAGTACGACAACAACCTTACTACATTTATGCCAAAGCAGACCTCGTATAAGCTTACGATCTATTCTTATATAGGTTGAATATCCAGAGTGGTGTAATAATAATATTTATTATTTTTAATGCATGCGATATCTCGATAGTCTATTAATTGCTTTCGCAACAAATGCAAAATAGGTAGAGACAATAAACTAGTTATTTATCTTTACTTTACTATTTTAACCTATATAAAGAGCAATATGACTGACATAAATGTATTGCATAAATATAGGCAACGAGGCACCATTAAAATAATAGTACTATTATAATAACTTCCTAAAATTAAAATATAGGTAAAAAAGAAAGTTCTTGTCTGTTTGGTGTGTTCTGAATTTTTTATTTTAACTAAGTATTCATTACTTTTGAAACGATTATGTTTTAAAATCAAAATAATTAAACTTCAAACGGGTTAATTTATAATGGGAATACCGACGGGATAGAATTGTTATAAAAGAATTTGTGTTACTTTTGAAATAAATTCCGATATATTGATCAACTTCAAACTTATCATTACAAACCTTTATGGTCTGATTTAAAAAAACAATGAAAATAAATAATGTGACGTGATATAACGATCAGGAGGCTGGGGCTAGTCAGTTCAGTAATCATTCTCAATACATAAATTGTTTGCTAATTTTAGGTGTCTCATTTTAAAGCCTTTGTCCAATAAAATTTAAATTAAAAATATGCTAAATATAAATCTGATAATAAAATATAATCGGATAAATATGCCAATTTGATGACCGATGGGATCATTACGATTCAATTTAAGGGGGAGTAGTATGCTTATATATATATATAAGGGGAATTAGTGCCCCTGATAGGTAAAATCCATACTAGGAAACACCTAAAAATGTTTGAAAACTTAGACTAATAACGAAATAATACAAGAACGTAAAAAGAGAATAAATACGTAAAAAAATAGTGAAAATTGATAAATATATTATAGCCTTAACATTATTTTAACAGACTAATAACAAAAATAATCTGATGTTAATCCTAGTTGGCTCTTCTCGATTAAACCTGGGGTGCGGGTTCACAAGAAAAATCGATAGGAAACCAACGCGAAACGGATATGAACATTGTTGTACGAACGATAATGAACACAATACAAATCATTATAATTATGACGTGGTGTGAAATCAAGAGCAGCGGCCTGGAGCCACATACCGCGCGTTTCTTACCGCTTTCCATTCGTCTCTAGGCAGTTCTGCTGCGACGCACGCAACTGCTGGATCCCGTCGCTAAGCTCGTCCATTAGGCGATTCTTACCCGTGAATACACATGGATGAAGCTGAAACTAAACGGTTTTAAGAATATTTAGATTAACAAAACTATAAAACACAAAACTCATTTTATTGATCCACAATAATCCACATACCGTGCGTTTCTTGCCGCTTTCCATTCGCTAAGACGCACGCAGCTTTTGGATCCCGGGGCAAAACTATATATGTACTTAAATTTTTATCCATAAATTCATATGCAAAGGCTCATAGTAGGTTACTGAAACATTTTGGTTAGCAAATATATTGAAAAAACAATTTTCAAACTTGATTACATTAGTTCTATTCTGTTTGAATTATCACTTTTTAACGTAGGTACATACTTCAATTCTTACCCATAAATACATTTTAGGTATTATATTATATTATTTATATGCGAAAGGTTCAAGTGAGGTTAAAGGTTCACCTAAATTACAAAAATGTTGAGCTCAAAACTCATTTTGTTGATCCATCTGTATAGGCGCGAGGCTTGCTTATATTCATTATCACATAGCTGTATTCCAGTATAATATAGATAATTCTATTATGTTTGTAGTAACTCTCCACTATTTAGTTTATAACAGGGCTAAATCGCTAAACGATCCAAATATTGCTGCAATACTAAACTGCAGACACAATTTAGTACCTATAAATGTAAGAATAAACGTTATTAATTGGACACAAAATTCATGGCCACGCTCACTTCCTCGACTGTACGGCTTATTTTATCGGTCTTATAGGTACATATAAGTATGACTAATTAATTTTATACATAGAGGTAGCTAAGCATTTGCTGCTGCTGAAACGAGGTTCCTTCTAATCTTTTGAAAAAGATGATTGATCGAAGTATATTCTCTAATAACTCATCTCGAGCGGGATGAAAAATTATTAAATTACTATAATGACTATTAAAAAAATAGGGGTTGATGATAGAAGAGTGAAAATTTAGGGTTATATGTATTTTTTGATGCCACACTATTGAAAAATAAAAATAAAAAAATTGCCCAAAAAATAAAATGAAAATGTTAGGTGTGGACAACCCTTATCACTTAGGGGTATGAAAAATATACAGTAGCCGATTCTCAGACCTACTGAATATGCATATAAAATTTCATAAAAATCGGCAAGCCGTTTTGGAGGAGTATACTAACTAAAACTGTGACATGAGAATTTTGTATATAAAAAAATATAAGAGATTGCAGGTAACGGATGTAATCACTACTACAATCATGACTGCTCTCAATTTGCATAATAATTACTTACCGTCGTATCGTAGTCTGAAATCCACTCGGCTCTTATATTTAGACCAGGTTTAGGTGGTGATGCAACCTGCAACCCGATAGCTGACTCGCAACAAAAGTACTTCTATTTACATTAAAATTATTGAAATGAATGGGCGGCTACCTACAGCATATTAATAAGTTAGTTACGCTTTAGCATGGAAAGTTGCTGTATTAATACTAAACCAATTCTTGTGATTTACGGTCTTCTGTGAATTTATTTATATAATAATAATAATAATATATTAAAAATGTGCAATACAAACAAGGCTTTCTTCAATCAATCAATTTTAAAGACAATGGCAATTATTATTTTATTCAACAGCCGCGTACAGTATAGGTCCGAGTACGAGTATAAACAGGTGGACTTTGAAGGTGCAGCCTGCGTTAAAAACGAGATCAAGGTCAAGCGTTGTTACACTTTCTGTTCTACTAGTTAACGCTAATTACGGGTGCTAACCACTAACCAATAGGCTCAATGGTAGTCGTAGGTTCACCGTACACACAACACTACAGGAATGCCGCCACTACGCTACATTCGATTTTGCTGTAGTAAGGCCAAAGATGGAACACGGAGTCATCTCCTAATGGCCGATGCGTCCACTACGACCATATGTATCTGTTGCTAAAACACGTGCCGTATGCGCATCTTGTATTTCGAAGGGACATCCGACCGGCCAAGGACGCTAAGCGCAGGCGAACGTATGGCACACGCGAGAACTTTATAACGGATATATTCGTACCCATAAAGATTTTAAGATCAATTTATTTGAGCAGGCGGCCTTTTCAAGTAAAGGCGTCCCCTTCGCACTAGTCAACCGGCGTCGCAAGTACCGAGTAGGTACCTACTGTCCGCACAATGTTTCGCCTAAATGTCAATGTCAACTTACGCTGGTACAGGAAGAGAGTCTGGGCGTGTAATATGACGCCTGCTTTGCCCGCTTAGCTTATATATAGGTACATGCATATAAGTAACAAAGACATTGGTGACGACAAGGATGTTGAATATCGTACAAGTATTTGTACTCGTAAGTACTATATTCAACAGCTTGGAGAAAACCAACATTTTAAACTCCTACGAATTCGCTATGATTACGACAGTACAATAATTTATCTCAATAAAGTCCTTACAAGTAACCTTTATTAATTTAAATTTCGGCGGCCATAGTAGTTACCTACTTGAATAATAATAAATTAGAATACGTGTACTTGCAGCTATTAATCTCTTAAAATTTTTATTGCCTCAAGACCCGTTAAGACTTGTCTACCCTGTGCTGATTACCTACACTGAGAGTTTCGATTCGAACCTAAGCCAACAAAATAGATGGCCCTTAAATTTTGTTAAAGATGAGCAACTCTGTAATATTGAAAAAGAATAATAGAGTCAAAGCCTTATAATTTGTACAGACGTAGGTCTGTAACGAAGCCGACGTTTTGAACTTTACCATAGCGTGGTGCGGCGGCAGCGCGCGCTCTGATGCAGCGAGCCGGCGGCGGCGAGTGCAATCAGCCTGATGGCACTTTGCTCAGATTATTGTGAGTATTTATACTCAGAGTATTTACTCGTATATTACAAGGGCAAGCTAGCTCATCGAGAGCTCCTAAAATTTATAGCTGGATTGATTTTATAAAATTCGTTACGATACCTACTCACAAAAGCCTAACCGGATATTCAAATACCGAGTTAACGTGTCTCCGTTTACTTATGTATTATGTGTTTATCGAGAAATTTTCATCACCCTCTTTGTTAAGTGCAACAATAAATTTCGATATGATTTTATAATTGATCACAATTGCAATTGTATTGATTTTGATAGAATAGACGTTATTGACAATGATAGATATCTATCTATTGTTGTATAGATATTATGTATATATCTAATTTTTATTATATATAATTTTATATATATATTTTAATAGCTATATCTATTGTTGTAGTTAGACGTGAATACTGTGATGCTCGTTATACCACGGAGATTTACTAAACTATATGGCATGTTTTTCAGTTAGAGCCAAATAAATGATGTAAGTAAACAACATTAAGATTGATACCTGTATTGATTTGCGTAGTTAATTTAGTTTTGTTTGAATCCCATATAATTAGCCGCCTACTCTTAAACAAGGCGAATAAGCCGATAGTCTTATCTCTATCGATCGGTAATGTACCTATCTATTGGATAAAATGTGTTGTGCAACTGGGTAGCCCGCGACGCTGGACTACATTTGAACTGTCACTAAACGTTACACTTCATGAGCGCCGCTCGCCGAACCGGACGTTGTTTTAACTAAGGCCTAACTAAGCGCATTCCATACTTATAAACTTACAAAATGTAGCACCAATAGACCCTTTCCGTAGAGACTTAAGGTGGGTACAAAATTTGTAAAATAACAGCATAATGAAGAATCACTACATTCGGGGGTGAACAGTGAACGTCATTCATTAAATTGCTTACCTACGCACGCACATATATTATAATTACAAAATAAAAAAGCAAAGTGTCATTTAATGCTAAAACAAATTTCTAGAAACAATATTTTTATAGCAATTATAAACTTTTTCAATAAAAAGTAGTAATAAAACGGACTGTAGGTACTTACATCTTTAGATATTATTATTATTGTGTATGTCTTCATATTCACAGGTCCAAGAAGATTAGACCTGGGCAGTAGGCTTGCGCTGGGACACAGGTCCAACACGTACAGTCCTTTTGACCCTCTTTAATGTGGTTATGGGGTACATAAGGCGGATACTATCCTCGACCGCACAATCTATCTTTAAGATGGTCCCCGTCATATGGACAAAAACTATAGAAAGGTATGGAGACTACTTATGACGGAATTATTGTGATGGAATATGGAGGGAGTGGTAGATGGGCTATTGCGGACTTCGGGGTCACCTGCCGTTTAGAACAATCTAACGTTACGCAGGTGGTGACTCGCCGCCCACTGGACGGGCCCCCAGTAAGTGGCACATGCCGGGGGGCAACATGGTTGTGGGCGGCTGGGGGGTGTCGAGAGGAGCGGCACCGATTTCACCATGACGGGGGTGTTAGCCAACCGAGAGTGAATTTCACCATTCCGGGGGCAATAACCAACCGTGAGCGGGTTTCCTCGTTATTACGCCATTACTTACATTACACTTCTAGCCCCGAGCATATAGCTCTAGCGGCTCCACTCTGGCCGGCCAGTTAAGGCAAGCCAGAGGTGGGGGCCTGTTCCTCTCGGTCTCCATTCCGCCTACCGGAGAGGAGGAACAGGGGAACTCTCCCGGAAGCACTCAGGTCCGTGGTGTCGCTACTCAGCAAAGGATCGCCACAAGCCTTATTAGCTTCACCTGTATGTATGTTTGTTTGTTTGTTTGTTTGTACCGACTCCTTTGGGCGCGACTTTAACCCGCTTATAATGGCCAGATTTCGTTCAAACTTTGTAGATTTATCGAGGACCGATAACAATATACTACTTTGATAAAATTATTCCATTTTTCAATTTGCAAAAAAAGTTTTTTTTTTCAATTTATATAATTTTCATCGATAAGGCAGGAATTGATGTTAATTTTAAATTCCGACCATTATTGACAATAAATCGAAGTAAAAAGTGGAACATAATATAGTTTAAAAAAACTAAAAATACACGCTTATTTAAACTATATTTTGATATAAGTAGTATTAAGTAGGTAACAACAATTAAGTAGAATATCTTCTCTTATTATAAAATTCTCATGACACAGTTTACCATACTCCTTCAAATCGGCTTAACAGATTTTTATGAAATTTTATAATTATGCATATTCAGTAGGTCTGAGAATCGGCTACTGTCTATTTTTCATACCCCTAAGTGTTAAGGGTTGTCCATACCTAACATTTTTATTTTATTTTTTGGACAATTTTTATTTATTAATAATGTGTCATTAAAAATACATACAATCCCAAATTTTCAATTTATCTATCACCAACCCCTATTTTTAATAGTCTATTTTTAACGCTCGATAACTTATATGGCAAAACAACGTTTGCAGGGTCAGCTAGTTATGAATATATAAAAAATTAAGCCGCCCACGTTATACACTTATACATTATAAAACGGGTAAATGCATTAGCTCAAGATTTTATTTGCAAAGTGAAGAAAAGTTGCTAAACTATAAAGAGACGAACTCTATCGTGCGCTAGGCGTTCTTTACGCAACTTACTAACTCAATTGTAGGGCGGAAGCCTACTTATGGTAATATACGAGTACCTCCGTCGGCTCTTTCCATTGAAACGTAACCTGCGCTCGGCCCGTGGATGCTGGTGGTGCTCGCCATTAGAACGATCGTTTGCGACATAAATGGAGCATTGCACCTTTTGCCATTTCAATTGCAAGCATTTATATAAGTATTCGTTTACAAAGTTATCGAATTTAAATAGGCTATAAGGGAGGTGAGAACAGCAACTTAAGGCATTCCTTGATTTAAAACACGGGATTGAATGAGTTACCACGCGTAAAAAGGGTATATAGGTATGTACATATATTTGTATTTAGTTTATAACAATTAATCATTTATGTAATTGCAAATAGTGCTGACAATACAAATAAATTGGATTACATTACTAGAGAAGAAACGCTCACTATTTAATTAAAATTTCTCAGCACTTTCACTTATAGTAGCTATAGGCAGGCAGGGTGTGAGCTGTCACTCTTCCTTATATATTAATAAAAATATGCATAATTTATTTCATAAACCGCAAAAAAGTAATTTACATAACGTTAATATTTTCTTACATTGTTTGTCTGTTAAAAATTAACTTTCTTCTCTTACGTTGCGTCCGCACCGGTTGTATTTTGTTTGCGTTAATTTATAGGTACCAGGAACCGCCTACAGTAGAGTCGTAGACGTTAGGTGCTATCCCAATTTAGTAAAATAACACTACCTATCAGAAAACATTGTCGTAACATAATAACATTACTTTCATTACTCCCAGACCAGCAGCCAGAGAGTGGCCAGCGGCCAGCCACGTTATGATTACACATCGATGTCTGATCTATTTCTCAGTATTTCTCAGACATTTATTAACGATGGGTCTATTTAATTGAATTCAAGCTCGCATCGCTTCATATTTAAACGTACCTATATTAAAAAATAATTGGATGTTATTTCCCATTAAATTATTATTTATTATGTTATTTGAAACGTGATTCCATACATACATACAGAGTGCAGTTTCACATCCACAAAAAACTGCATTGTGTTCGGAAATATATAATTATATGAGTTTGAAGCAATTGTAAGGTTATAGTTTATGTTTTGCATGCAAAATATGCATTCTTATATAAAATTTAAGTACATATTTCAATTATTCCTTCTCATTTAATTGTTATTAAAAATGTTTGCAAATGCAAATATAACCTATTGTATCAGGCGTTACTTTGCGGAAATCCATGGTTAATAAGTTGTGTTTATATTTCTTTGCAACAATCCGCACACGTGCAACTTGTTTTGGTATGGACCCACCACCCTCCCTTATCTCCGGGTACGAGTAGGTTATCTCCTCAGATATATCATCACAACTTATTCCAATAGCACGCGACACGTGTTTCGCCCAAAAAACATCAGAGCGCCAGAGCAGCATCAGGTGATATGGACTCTACAACGGTTGGTTGTCGAGAATCAGCTAATCCAGCAAAGAGTCAAATCAGCCATTTTTCTTTGGATAAATTGCTTTTATTTTATTCATATTGCCCTTTAGGGTAACGTGAGTTTACATCTATGAAGAAGAATACCTGTTTAATAATATTGGATACTCTAATTTTCTTCGGTTTACTTCGAGTTTAGACTATTAAAATCACAGTCTAATTCAATGTAGTTTAACTGCAATTTAAATTCTAAAACGATTTCACGCCTTAATTTTCCTTAGTAAATGACACATAGTCAAGAAATTTGTAGAAAGGGAAAATAAGAAAAAAAAAGCGTAGGCGTTATATTACTGATATTGCTGATATTGTGTATCTGCACAAACTAGTTATTGGTCACATAGACAGTCCTGATTTACTGCGTAGAATAAACGTATCCAGGTTTATTTGCACGCCGAAAGTGTTTTATCATTACAATAATAAATCTAAGTGATGTTAAATGTTATGATCCAGAATGGATTATAATCGAACATTTTAAAATCGAATAGTTATGGTTTTTATACCTACATTGATGATAGGATTGTATACAAAAGAACGTTCATAACATTGATAGCATTATTCTGTCGCATTCAGCAGTCCATAATATTATGATCCAGATAAGTAAGTATAACGGAAATCATTAATCGAAAGGGCAATTCCAAGTGAAATTGGTTTGGTTTCAAAAATTTGGTATGTTGATATTTCAATATTGACGACTATCTGTACAGAGATACTAAGGTACTTGTTATTTCTTTTTAAATAGATCCAATTCAAATATTTTCACAAATTCGCGGTCAAAAGATACAGATAAATTAAAGTCATACTGAATTCTGTTGCAATGTTCTGTTCTTGTTTTATCAATCTTTAGATAACATGGACCGCCAATCACACGCTGAAATGTTATAATAGATTAATCGCTCCTGAAGTTCTACTAAGAGAGACCAAAGAACAATAATGTGCAATATGAAATAGAGATTAAATTACAAGTGATATAATTGCAATATGAATTTGTCATAACTAATTATCGGTAACTAACAATCGGTTTCAAAAGTTTCACGAGTTAACAAAATTAAACACAAAAACTATCACTGAAAAGTTTTATCTAAGAACTATAAATCTATAAATGGTAGGTGATTAATTTTGTCCAAAGAAAAGGTATTTATAAAATATTTAAAGGTACTTACTCCGAGATACGAGTATCATACACACAATACGGCACAATTCGATTACAAAGATATTTAAACTCTACTTTGAAAAAAATTACGCGGGATGTAGGTAGCTTTATATAGTGAAGACTTATACAACATTTTGGGAGTTGTCTCTATCTTATCGAATATGAAAAGAAAAGTAAAATAGATACTTAGAATATTTATTACAAATTGTAAACAACGCTGAACGCATGTAAAATATACCTACCTACCTGATTAGGTAGGTAGGTATATTAGGTGGTACAACTCTAATAAAAATAATTTTTGTTACACATAATAATATCTAAATTAACGTAACCACACGTAACTCCAAACAGTCTTCTGACGACATAAATTTAATTAAATAGGTATAACGCTCGACTCAATTATGTTTACACAAGTGTTAACTGTAAAAGTTAACACCTGAATATCATTGCTCATATGGTAAATCGAATAAAAGCTAAAGCAATAATAAATTAAGCTATTAGGTACTTTGTTTTACTAATGATCTTTCATTAGAAAATTAATAAAAGATTATGTTTTCTGAATGCAGAGACTCCTTTCATGTGATAATATGATCTGAGTATTGCTACAAATTTTAATTCATAATTCTTTATTCACATTTAAGATCTTGTAATTTCATAAAAAACTAAATTCTTGAGATTAAATTTAAGTTGAATTGACATTAAGACTTGCGACGTTCCGAACCTACCTTCGGTACCTACTTGTTACCAAACAAATAATATATGAGTCACTTATTATGGACTTGGCATAATAGTATTTGAGTCTAGTAGTCAAGAAAAAACTTACGAGGATTAAATTTCAAAACTAGCGACCTTCAAACATCAGATTATTTTATAACTTTTACAATCGGTACGGTCTGTCTGGCTGAATAGAGACCGATCGCGCGATCGACTCTGACCAAGTGAATTAAGTTGACATTGTGACTAATACGTTCGATTAAATCGCGAAAGCTGTACATATCTTCAATTGTAGGCAGCTACATTTTTGACACGCTGAGATGTGTGTTAGGCAACGTAGTGAGTGGTACTTAATATCAACAGAAGGCTGTTACTCGGCTTAATGTAGCGTAGTAGATTTATGAACTCATTAGTTATTATTGGCCGTTTCGCCGACGACAATTTTGCCAATGTGTGTTACCGGGCCCCACGCTTCTATAAAATTACGTCATCTAAGTATTCGAATCTCATATAATATATTACTTGACAACCTGTAACACATGCACCATTATAATAATAATATCTATTGCGATCATTATGTTATATTTGTAGCTTGTAAATGTTTTCAGGTTGTGCTTTTATTGTTTACGTGAGGTTGTGGGCTTCGTTGTGTGAACGTGTATCATATTTATTAATTGGATAGTGGCATATTTTATTAATTTTGATGTGTTTTGAAGGAATACACGTCTAGTTCTATTGAACTAGATGTGATAGCAATCTACTACTACTACCTAATATAACAAATATGTTAATAATATTTTTAAGCTTTTATGTTTCAAATAAATAGATTGACTTGGCAATTGCACTAAACAATCTAATTTAATATAATATCTTATGAAATACATTCAGTTTTGATGCGATTGCCAAGTCAAACTAAATAGTTTGTTTGTTAGTTAGTAAGTTTAAATAAATTTTTAAAACAGAAAAGATTTTTAGTATCTGTAGATATGGTCACTCCAAGATGTTGTCACTATAAGAAGCTAATTACCTACGCACTAAGTAATAATTTAAGACAGATGGACCCTTAAATAGGTACTCAGAACTCAGAACTTTTTCGTTAGAAGAACTAAGTTGCGAGACTTGGTGTTTTTTAACCCCGTCGATGCAAAAGGAGGGGTGTTATTACAAGTTATTTATTTGATGGCATTATAAATTATACGTGAGGACGAACTCAGTTATAAATTGGGAACGCTAAGTAATTAGGCGTAAGGTTTGAACATGGAGAATAGAGCAAAGGAGGAACATCTGTATACATCAAAAACCAAATAATAATATGCTAAAGGTAATGCTATATAATAAAATAATGCACGTGATTTATTTTTTACTAATATTAGTTAATTGCTATTAAAACAGAATAAATTCAAGGACAAGGTAACACCTTGTGTGATATGAATATTTTTATGTATTCTTTATGAAATTGCGTGCCAACATCTATTTTGTTATAGGTAGGTACAGCATTGTTTTAGTAGTTCGTGATTCAAGAACATTGCTTATTGAAAATACCTATTTGTTGCCTGTTAATATTGGTTGCCTGAGCTCACAATAAAGTTGTTTAATAAACCAATAATATCCCAATCGTACTAGCCTTGTTAGTACTTATATAAATGCGAAAGTTTGTGAGGATGGATTTTTCTCTCTTTCACGCAAAAGGTAAGTAGTCTACCTATAATCTGGATTAACAAAATTATATGTACCTGTCTACTCGTAGGATACTCTTTTCTCTGACTGGACTGAAATCTAAAGTCCACGCGGGTGAAGTCGCGGGCAGCTCGTCTGTCATAACATAAATAAGTTCGAAATGTTTTTATACAGAGTCCTTATTTGTCTTGTTTGTCCTTATCCGGCGTGAAGAATTAAAAGTCGTAGAAGCTAAACTAAAACCAGCTTTGGTTAAACTTCTGTTTAGCCATACCTCCGATCGATCTTAATTTTGGCACACATATGGATTTTGACTCGCTGATTAAGAATACCATACTCAAAATCTCCGCAAATTATATTTTCAAGGTGTAATTGCTGAAAAATGAATTTTTTAATGGTTTTTCGCGTTTATTGCAACAAACATGAACGTTAGAGAAAAATGTTTCAAACAAAAGTTATAGACGATAAAAAGATAAACACTTTTTGTTTTGTATGTTTTCCGCATAAACCCAGTTGTTTGGGAGAAAAATGAAAAAAAATATTAGAAATTTATATTCTTTTCAGCTAACCTAACCTAACCCATTGAAGAGATGTCCAGGTTAAATTTAGACTTCTGTCACTGACCCTCGCTCCGCTTCGCTTCGTTCGGGGAAAATAATTTAACTTGAACCTAACCCAGTGAAGGGATTTCTGAGATAAATTTCGTCTTCTGTCACGGATCCTCGCTTCGCTCGAGGAAAAAAATTTAACCTTACCTAACCCATTGAATGGAGTTCTGTGTAAAATTTAGACTGTAGAGCGAAAAGTACCAATTTCGGATGATTTTAGAATTTTTCTCCGAAACCACTGATCCTACACGAAAAATGTATAGAATAAAAAATATATTTTTTCTCATGGCCTATAACTTTTGTTTGAAAGATTTTTAAAATCTATATTTATCGCAATACATGCGAAAAACGAACGAACGAAAAATTCGATTTTTTGACTATGATATTCTTAATCAGCGAGTCAAAATCCATATGTGTACCAAAATTCAGATCGATCGGAGGTATGGGCTAAACGGAAGTACACCCCCAGCTTTTAGAAGAGCACGGGTATCTACCTACCTAGATAATTATTACACTCATGTTATGTCTAAATTCCACCACAACTCTATCTAATAAAACAATATCGACTACATTTTTTTGGGATGATTTGGGATGATTTTGAGTAGATATTGCAGGAGATATCTCGGTAGAGTGAAATTTTTTTCATAGCAGACGTCATCCAATAATCTCAAAAATTTTATCAACTTACTCTAAATAATCTCCTTTTAAATTTACCATGAATATATAACAATAAAATTAAGAACAATTACTAAATGATTTTTGACGTAGCTTGGCGAAATTGCGATATTTTTCTTACCATCTGTCGGTTTCCAAATCGAGATGATCACTAGCCGAGAAAATTACGCATACGTAATTGTATGTAGAGATACTGTACCTACACGTGATGACTTGCAAACGCACTTCAATCTTTAATTAAAGTCCATCTCGGATTTAAATAATAAAATACACTGATTTCGTCATTTGCGTTTCTTTTAAAATTATGTACCTATCTTGTATCAATATCAAGGGTTGCTAAGTAATCGTTTCGAAAAACTAATGAACGGTGTGCTAATTTTACCAACCGTTGCTTATACTTTAAGCACGTATTGACAGCCTTATATCAAGGAGCCCTTCATTTAAAAGAAATTAAGTAGGTATATAAGTTTTGTTAAAAACTTTTAAATTTTCCTTATAGGTACGTTAAATACAAAAAGAATTAGAACAAAAGGTAGCGCTAATTCAGTTCTAACAAAAATGCAGGTCAACACTTGGACGTCGAGTCGTAAAGGTGAAAGTTCCACATTAATATGATTAATATGTTTTGCAAAGTTACTTCATTCTCACTATTGTATAAGCAGTTATTACTTTTGTTTGTGAGTTAAGTATGCGTGAATGTACTGACTCATATTAAATGGAGTCCGGGATGTTAAGCTGCCCATTTTAAAATAGTGCAAAGAAAAATTCGACTTTGCGTGCAGAGAGAAAGCGTTGTTAGCATAATCCAGATTCTACGACTGACGGCTTTTATAACATTACCCTGGCCTCGGTTCATACATTTCATATGCATAATTAATGTATACATATTAAACTCGAATGTACTTAATATCCAGTTCTCTATTTGGATTGAGAAACTAATTGTCTCTCTCCCTCAATTTTGCCAACTTTGTTTCTCACAATTTGCCAATTCAGAATTACACCTTAGTTTTATATCGATTTTATTTCAAAAATTGCCCATATTGCTAATTTGTAATTAAGTATTTTTATCTTAATTTCAAAAATTGTTTAGCTACTGTTCTGAGAAGAATCGTTGTTCTATTATATAGCGTAGAACACCAAATATTGTAGTTGGAAATTCTAGAATTACATAATATCTTTTGATACGTTACTTATGAATACATATGTACGCAGACACTCGTATATTTGTGTGTGTCATTAACCCATTAATGACTCACTACAGGGTTTAGTCAGGTATTTAGGCCTTAGTCCACCTCGCTGGCCTACTGCGGGTTGATGGACTTCACTTACCTTTGTGAACGTTTTTTTTAACTCTCAGACATGCAGGTTTCCTCACGATGTTTTCCTTCACCGTAACATCAGGTGATTTAATTTTATAATATACTAGCAGCTGACCTCGCAAACAATGTTTTGCCAAATAAGTTATCGAGCGTTAAAAATCGACTACTTATTAAAAAATAGCGGTTGGTGATAGAAGGGTGAAAATTTAGGATTGTATATATTTTTTGATGCCACATTATTGAAAAAAAAATTGTCCATACAATAAAATTAAAATTATAGGTGTGGACAACCCTTAGGGGTATGAAAAATAGACAGTAGCCGATTCTCAGACCTACTGAATATGCATATAAAATTTAATAAAAACCCGTTAAGCCGATTTGAAGGAGTATGGTAACTAAAACTGTGACATAAGAATTTTATAATAATATATAAGATTATATGTATACATATTTGTGTAGGGAATAATAAAAAATATCCTTGGATGCGACGGGCGGACTGAGACATGTTAAAACTAAAAAAATTAGTTTATTCAAACAACCTGTTAACATCTTCAGATATAGTGTTTGGGTTAGTTAAAACACGACCGGACCGATATGGGAAGAAGCTGCGGCTATTTATGGTACGACCTTGTACCTTACAAAGAAGTCAATGGATGTCACAAATGTATACACAGATTCTACAATCTTGATAAAAATATGGACTAAAATCAATCGCGTAAACGCGAGACTTTTGAGTTTATAGATGCCGACTATTTAAACGGTTGTATAGAATATTTCATTTCTATTATCTACCTACTTATTATGAAATGAAAACGAAAAAGTTAACCGAATGCGTTAAAGATCATTAAATATTCATTCTCTACTTTCTTATAGTTTATCTTTGTTTATCTCCTATTAAATGTTTTTCTTTAAATAAAACATATAAGCTTTTTATTATTATGAGGTATATAGGTATATATATTATATATACATATAATTATGCAATATATTATGTAATGTACGTACTTACACGTTTATCTACTTAAACTATAGTTATCCTTGTCCAGTCTCAGTCTGCTTGTGTACAACCAGGTACTTGTAAGATTTCTATAGTAAAGTTTTTATGTGTACAATATAAAATATATATGTGTATATTTAAAAGAAATACTTGCAGTTAACCTAATGTTATCGGTTACTGTACAACCACGTGCAACCTCAATTAGGACCGAGACACTATTTGTGGTTGTAAATGGATGCGTTCAGCGTTGCTATTCTAAAGGACAACGATAGTCAAATCATATTAGTGTCTCCATCAACCGACAAAGTAAATACAAGAAATTGAGAACGACATGGATCCCCAGTATCTACCTGTCACCTTGACAGCTATAAAACCACTTATTTTCTCCGTTCAAATAATTTTTAACTATTCATCTGGTTGTATTTATAATAGGTATTACATCTACCTAATTAGAATGTCGCATGCAGATTTACGTATAAAAGTAATCGCCATTCAACCATAACTCATAAAATATTTTATTTAACTACTCGTATCTATCAAGAGTATAGGTACAGTAAGTAGATATAGTGAAAAGGACACAATATCTGCATGTATTGTTATCGTTACCTTTTCAAAATTTTTGCTACACAATATTCACTTGCTAATTGACCGTGCCATTTTCTCGTTATTCAATTTTTTCCGGTGGCTTCTCAACAAAACCGCGTCTTAAATGAATTATGACATGCCCGTTATATCATTCTATTACGATGTGTATGTAAAACAATAATAGGCTAGTTGACAAAATTTCGACATGAGTTTAAAAATATAGCTTGGTATCTATTTTACCCCAAAAATATATTATTTTAAGAAAAATAAGCCATTTTACCAAAGAATGTTGCATTTTTAGAAATGAACTCCAAATTGAAATCGAAAAGGCCAAGACTGTCATGGCGTCTTGAATGATGTCACGCCTTGCGAAACGAAAATGACAGCAACAACATGACGTTTCGCGAGGCGTGACGTCACGCTTCTCTGATTTGTGTTCAATAATTTTAATGTCACGTGATTAAACGGCCAATTTTGCGGATTTTATTTTCCGTAAATATTGGTAATCTTTAATTATTTTAATGAAAAAAGTGTTTATTTGGTTAGGTACTACATAACATGATTAATCATTAGAAACCCTATGCCATCCGATTTATTCTTAGTGGAAACACGCCTATTGTAAACAAACTGTTTTGAATGAGAATTGGGATCGCTGCTTAACATTGTAGTGAGCGTTGCTAATACAAAGATCTTAAATATTATACATAACTATAAAATTATTTAGTAACAAGGAATACAAGAATTTTCTAGACACAGTGAATATGATCATAAAAAATCAACAATGTCTATTAACAACATTTCGCGAGACTATCGCATAGGAGGCTTTGCTCAACCCACGATTATTGTGACATTGATATTATGCCATCACCATCACTCTTTGATTTGATAAACGTGACGATCGGGAACCACCCGACCCGAGTAATCAACTCAGAATTTTTAAAGTGATCCAACTGTAATGGAATCTATTTTGTGCCGTTTATTAAATGCGCTATTGCAACTTACACAATGCATTCACAATTTATTGAAGTGTTAATTGCATTTTTACGTCCCGTATCACATAATATAATGGCATACCGACCCTACAGTTTGAAAAAATAAATTTCCACTGCGCCATTATAATTAACTATGCTATGTTTCCAATATTATAAATGATGAAATTTATTGCTTGGCCAGTAATTCAACTTTGAGTACCTAACAGAACAATGAATAAGGTTTGGGTGATAGCGCTAGAGATTTACACTATTTACCTACTCTCTATTTCTCATCTAAATAAATCTATATATACATATACATAAAATAAAATCGTAGAATCATAAATCGCGTTTTTAGAATTATTGTCTGTCTGTTAATTTGTAAACCTATGATGACAAAATAAATCTACTTATTAACGGAATTTGAATTTAATTCATGAAAAAGGTTGTTTATTTTAAGTACCGTGGTGACCAATACTTCAATAACGTCGTCCGCCATCTTGGATTTTAAAATTAATGTGTTTTTCATAATCTTCATTCCAAAACATACTCGTAGATGTATTATAACTAACTAACGATAGCGATTGGCAATGATGAAATAAATTGATAACGATGGCAATGCTGTCCAAAATTTGCTATGTAAATTCTGGTTGAATGTAAACTGATTAATATTTCAATTATTTGTGCAATCAAGGATACTACAGTGAATGTAAGATACAATTGGCTAGACTGCAAGAAACTAAGTATTTCCTGCAGACATGTTTATATGCAGATAGACAGGTACCCATTACATGCAACACTTAGTTAATTCGCCTGCAAAGATTAGTACCTTGATGCTGATCCAGTAAGAAAATGTTGTAGCCATAGTTTATACTTATATTTCGCCACACCGAGATATTTCAGAGCGCTTTTGACACCGCACTTAGTTGTTAGTTGTTAGCTTTAAGTGATTTGTTAGCCATGTTTATGTAGGTACTCGTAGCATAGACAGCAGCAGTCTATATCTTCCTACTTAATGTTGTTTATTGATTTGGAGTTTCAGAAAACTGCAGCTGACCGCTTTTTATATTACAGATATTGATATCAAATATTTCATTAATACTTGCAGCCGGTAAAATTTTAATTGCACAGCATTTGTGTATAGATACTATACATATGGGCCAAAATACTTTTTAATGCCTAAAAACACGTCCCTTGGAATAAAAATTAATTTTATGGGAAATCAATATAAACTTGTGAAAATGGTATACTTAGTTCAAAATAGAATATTATTGTCTAATACAAAAAACAAGATTTAAACATAAAAATTATGTTATTAATTCAAAAATTACGGTAACAATGTTGACATTCTCAGTAACGCAGTGGTTCTTCGTACTAAATACTGTTGTCCCTGAGCACGTGTCTCAAGTATACTGAACAATTTCTCATAATATTTCCTAGATGGCGTTTAATCTTAAATACCATTATAAAAATGTCAACTTTGGACCTTATTACAATTTCAATAGATTTTTTTTACATTAAACATTCAATGAAATAAAGAATAATTTAATCTGTGTCCCCAACAATGAACAAAACCGTAACTACCCTGTGTTGTTGTATGAAAATAAACCTTAAAGTGATTGTATTACGTTTACTTGCGTTTCAATCGGTTCGACTTGTTGTAACTCGTATAACAAATGACAACAACTGCGCGGGGGAGTACGTTTGCCGAATCTGTGGCCGTCACAGTTGTCGAGACAGGTCCGTGTATTTATTGTGTGGCCGCTGAGTTACCGCTGTTGAAAGGTAAGTACTGACGATATTTAGATTATTATTATTTTCATACGCAGTTAGTTATGTATAGGATCAGTCGAGGTCAAAATATCTGAAATTTATTATTTTATTTTGTCATAATTTACAAGACAGTTAAATATTTACAACTGCGTAACTGCTACACTGCGTTACTGAAAGCGGTAATGCAGTTGTTTTTGGCGCTATAAATACGTTATTAAAACCGAAATACCCATATATTGTATCTTTCTTTCTCAGAAAGAAGCTTCTGCACTAAATGGCGTTGACAAACGTAGAAAAGCAACGTAAACTTAAACGCAGTAAAACATACCAGCCTGTACCTGCTCACGTCATTGATACACTTACAGAAGACGTTCTATTGGATGGATTGGATGAGGAAGTAGTCCTAGATGATATTTCTAATATCGTTACCGTACCTAGAAAAAATATATTACAGTATGGTTTATTCCTCATCTTCCAGCTCTGACGATGAGCTCTTAACAAGCTGTACCCAACCATCAGTTTCTAATATAAAAGAAATGCAGCAATTTGAAAAGGAAATCGTTCATCCTACAAAGATATACGACGGTGTCCATGTTTTAGTAAAAGTGTCTTCTGTTAAGGACAAACATTACACTTACCTAGGTGTTGCTAAAAGTGAAATTCATGAAGAAGGAGACGTCAAAATTATGTTTTACAAGACAATGGATAATACTGGCAAAAGATTCAAAGCAGAAGAGACTGATATTTCTTACGAACCTTACGAAAACATCGTAGAAATTGTCCCTAACCAGTTGTCGTATAAGGGTATACTTTAACTTTGATAAGCCATAAAACGTTTCTGAAAAGTAAGACTGAATCGCAAGTATAAACTTCATTAGTTTTAAAGGTTGATTTTTTTATATTGATTGGTTCCTAACAAATACTGACGTGAGTAAACATTACATTTTATATAGAATTAGCTAAGAATTGTTTTCTTTGACATATTAGAGAGAGATTCTATATAAAAAAAACTACTGTGTTACTAGGCTTACTACTGCGTTACTTTTGTGTCCCTCTGATTATTATTATATTTTGAACAATACATAGGATTCTAATTATAAAAAATGCCCCAAATTCAGACGTACGTGTTATTTATTAAAAGAAGAATATTATGTCGTCAATAAGAATTAATTCAAAGTTTTTTTTTATCTTTAATGGAAAAGTTTAAGTTTTAAAATTCAACATTGGTAACGCAGTAATCTAGATTAATAAGAATATTCTGTGAAACTGATTATTTCTGTGATTTAACTTTACATGAGGTTAATGTAAGCAGTACAGTTCAAAACCGACTTATTAGTGAGCCTTAATGTTCAATATTAATAGATAAAAAAAATTGTAAAAAAAGTAACGCAGTTGTTTAATTTTTCGACACCTTGATATATTATTTGCCACAAATATAGTTAAATCATTAAAAATAACGCTGCAGAGGTAAGTATACTATAAATCAAACTACAACATATCTATATCTGCATAAAAAAATAAGAAATTAATTATTTTATTTTCAAAAAAAAAATGAAAATCGTAGTCTCGGATTAGGCATTAAAAAGTATTTTGGCCCATATAATCAGATATATTTATGGTAATAAAAACGTATGAAATAAATTATATCTAGACCTAGATCGATATCGTTTTGTGTGAGTTAAGTTTTTCTGTATAGGTAAGTACCTACTGCAAGGTACTATAGCTTCTGTTAACGGTGAAAAAATTAACATCTTTTAGTTCCAACAACAATGCCATGTTTATGTTAACGGCAGATATTATGTTATTACATTTTTGTTGCAATAACAGTGAGCGAGTAAAATAGTAACAAGCGAGACTGGTTAAATTGTGCAATAGGGCGATTAGCTAATTACAAGTATTGCAGCTTTTTTACGATGATCGAGAGTGTCGGACCACTTCTGTATATAGCCAGGCACTACAATCGATACGGGTTCCTTGCTCTTACGACACTCATTTCACGAATAAGTGCAACCTCTTTCTAGTTATCGTATGTAATACGCGATGCTTTAATGAGCCTGTTAGCTTATTTTGCTTAGGTTTTAAGCAAGGGCTTAAAACCAGACCGCAAAATATTTGGTAAATCAATATATTATTAAATTCCTGGTGTTGCTGTAAAATGAACGTTGCCTTTTCTGATTCATTTTGTGTGCTGTGAAGTAACTCTGATCAACCATATCATATCGATTTCTAATTTTTATTCAAACTTCATACTCAATACTCTTAAGCGTCGATGCAATTACAGCTGGGTTTATGAAAAATTTATAAAGCTACATACTTAGCCTAAATCAAGTTTACTGATTTTCTGATAACGAATTACGTTAGGTAATATTTATTTGAAGTTGAACCACTCTGCTATACAAGGCGCTGCAGGTATGTTGCTAATTCAGCGAAATAGTCAGACGGTGCCTGATTTCTGACAATTTTTTTTTTTTATTAATACTCTATCTACAAGATCACGACATTATTATACTACTATGTTTATTATGTTAAGACCAAAAGTACCAAATTACAGTACTAGACTCATAGCCTCAATAGCCCATGAACAAAATTTACCTGTGAAATGAACCAACGTGAATAACGCTTAGAAGGCTGTTACTATATCAGAAAATAACTCTGAGCACTATGCGGTCATTTCTGAGCGGTACAGCTGGTACCATGATCAGATATAAGGGTTGCGACCCTTGGCTTTCGAGCCCGGCCTTGGAAATATGTACGGCGTTCATGGATAAAGTATCTGTATATTTATACAAAAGGAACTACACTAATGCTGTACAGTAATAAATGACCTATAGATCACAAATGCCGTACAGTAATAAATGACCTAGAGGTCACAAATGCCGTACAATAAGTGCCGTACTCTATCTACATTCTATACAATTCAACAATACAAACAATATTCTATACAATATAGCTTCCTACAGGAAATTGTTTTTATCATTATCATCACTACATAGTATAAAACAAAGTAGCTTCCCGCTGCCAGTTCCTATATTATATGCTTAGAACTTTAAAACTACTCAACGGATTTTGATGCGGTTTTTTTAAATAGATAGAGTGATTCAAGAGGAAGGTTTATATGTTGATAACATGCACAATATAGTAAAGAAACACTGATAGTTTTAGAGGTTAATAATGTGATGTCGTAAATAAACACATTTTTTAACAAATAAACACACGACATAGCTCAAAATAATGTACTACAGTATTGTTGTAAAATAACGTACTACTTAAAAGGGTCTACAATAAGGTCCGCGGTGGCATGTTATGTCTAGATATCATAGTTCCGTCACAACGGACACTTTTTCCAGCTTAAAAAATGAAAAATACTGGCGTACCTAGGTATTACTTCTAATTCAAATAAATTACTTTATAGTTAGGATTGTTTCGATACCTAGAGAATACATTTTAAATTATTTAAATCGGACCTTCCTATGAAAAGATATTGCAATTTCTAGTCATCAATATTAAATAAAATTGTTAACCAGGGCTGTCGCGACACCAAATTGCAAAATACTTTTCATCCCATCTATTCGAAAAGTACCACTTTGCTTCCCTTTAAGTGCGCCCAAAGTTGATGTTTTCTATTAAGAAACTTTAATTAAGAAAGCGGGCAGGAATGAGTTTTTCCTCAATTAACAAGCAATAACTTTTCCGCACAATTTTTGAATTTGGAACATCTTAGTGTTCAGCGCCAAAGAAATCGAACGCAAATATTGTTTGAATAAAGACGAAGGAACAGTAAGGAACTACAGCCCGCGTTTTGTCAATGTTCACGGATTGTTAGAAATGAGCCAGATACGGACATTATCAAACACACAGAATATAAAATCTACAATCTTCGGCAATCTCTATTCCTAATAAAACTGTAAGTAACAATAAATTTTCGTAATTGTGAAAATGTCTCAACTAAAATATCTAAATATAACTTTTTAGTTGTTTTATTATCAGATACTATTTAATTTCAATTTAGTTGTTACTCTATGTTTTATTGAATAATAATATTACAATAGAATATAAGGCCCCTTTCATTTTCTCATAGAGCGTGATGAAAAGTAGAGTGTACTCGTATCACTCGGGACAAAATATATTTTTGGCTCGGGCGACGTACTTTGAATCCGTCGCTACGATGATTCTACTAAAGTAACCCTCGCTACGCTCGGGATTACACTCTAGAATCCCTCACTTCGCTCTGGATTCAAAAAACGCCCTCGCCGTAATGATATTTTGCTCCCTTGTCATACAATCTACTATTAAAGAAAGTTAAAATTTGGAATATTAAAGGGTGGAGGGGCGGTGAACAGAATTCGTAATGAAAGTTTCTGACTCAAAAAAAGTTTAGATAATAGTCTAAATAATTGGCAGAGCGAAGTCTGCCGGGTCAGCTAGTACACTATAACTCCATATACCTAAAGGTAGGTACACCCATAGCTTAGTCATCCTAACTGGAATAGTGAAAAAGGACTACAAGAACCTAGATAGATATAGGTAGATAAGCTAGTTACTAAAGCCACGTTCGAAAAGGATTCCCTTAGAAATGGATAGTTAAGTAGGCAGCGACCCTGGAGTCTAAAGGGCTACATTCATTTCATCAGTCATTCCATCAGATTTCATTACATCAGTCATTTTATAAAGTTATTCATATATTTTTTTTATTCTGATAAAAACTGGCAAAGTCAAATCTAACCTACTTTAAGATCTCACATGTTTTAAAATAACAGCAATTGTTATAGATATCCAATAAAGCAAAGAAATAGAGTTTAATACTTGTTCATAATGTTATTTTGTTCCTATAAATACATATTAATTGGATTTTGCATAGAACTTGGCACTCATAAGATCTCCATTCTTTTTGCGGCGAAGCCCACACCCAAGCATAATTTATGCATTGAACTTGGCTCTCCTTTTTTACATTTATGTTTTTGGTGGGATCTATATAAACGAATGAGCGTGTAAGTTGTTTTTCAGATAACACGTTTGTTTTGACGCACGAAGGTCACCCAAGCAAGCATGCCGCGAACTTACGACCTTTCGAAATCGGTCGCATCGTCACAGCGCTGCGCAGGCGAAAGATTGCTTCTTTACAAATAATGTGACAATACCTATAAAATGAATATTATGCATCAAAAAAATTGTCACCTTCTCCACCATCTTGGATTCCAAAATGAATGTGTTTGTCATAATCCTCCTCCAAAATATGTCGAAAACAACACAAATTACCAAAAATTAAAAAATGTCATGTTCGCCATCTTGAATTTCGAAATGAATGTGTTTTTCGTAATCCTCACCTCAAAATATCCCCAAAACGACACCCATATCCAAGTAATTCCAAAAAGTCGGGTCCGCCATCTTTGATTTTAAAATGAATGTAAGTAGTTTCCATAATCCTCACCCTAAAATAAAATTATACCGAAAGCGACATCCATATCCAAACAGTTAAAAAAAGTCATGTCCGCCACCTTGGATTTTAAAATGAATGTAGTTTTCGTAATTATTTTATCTAAAAAAATTGTAAATCGTTAGTGTATGTATATTTAATCGGAAATCTTAACTTTTAATTTGTTTCGTAATCTTATCATTAAATTTTCATTCAGTTTGTACTGGCATCTTTAGTCTCATTACGCTAAAACCCAATTCGAAAACAACATTACGGCCCCAGTAAATTGATTAGATCAAAGATGCTTATTATTTATCAGAATTATAATTTAATGATTTCTTCAAGAAATCCCGCATCTAAAATGTCAATATTGACCCATGGCCCCTTAAATTCCGTCAAATCTATCTGGATTTGGAGGTATAAAAAAGGGTGTAATTTATGCATTTCAGATAAAGCTATTTCAAGTTTTTTCTAAACCGATAACTCTCTTGGTGTTCGTATCGATAGGCAACGATGGCCATAGGTAGAGGCAGCGTGTATCTTTGATTGTTAGGTTTAATTCTAAAAAAAGATTTTTTATTTCACACTGTTTTAATTTGGTAAAATTTAACTCGTTGTATTGAGTAAAGTAACAATGTGCTTTTGTTTTCAAGAAAATTTCTTCAATTCTCATTTTAAACGAATACCAAGCCGCCTAATCCTAAATCTCAATAGTATGAAATTAAATTGAAACAATTTTTTGAGCAAGTTTGAATTTGCATTTTGCATATTCGTTTTACAAAATTAAATGTAACCGACTATAACAATTAAGAAAAATACGACGAGGAAACCTGCATGCCTGAGAGTTCTCGGTAATGTTCTCCAAAACATGTGAAGTCCCCGAACACGCAACGCAGCGTGGTGCACTAATGATCACTCTACGTCGTCTTTGTGTAAAGTCCAATCCGATGAGAGGCGAAAGAAGACGTATTTACGTACTCGTATTTATGTGTAGTAGTGGCATTGCTAAAACTCAGACTAAGGGCTGTACCCTTAGTATGCAGTGATGCTATAATGGGAGCGGACGATATAGGGCTCTGTAAGATTTTTGAACTGAAAACTTCTTTAGTGGCGCTGAGCACTTTTTGGTATGGGGAAAATTGTTAAACTCGCGACAGATAGTAAGGTAAGACAGGATAAGATGGTAACTATGGAAACTGTCAAACATTCACTTAGAGAAATTATAAAACTTTGGTTTTGGTAGTCATACGTCCACTGGGTTTATTTATATGAGAAATGGCGTGGCCGCTTTATTATTACGGCAGCCAATTTAGCCGCCATCTGAACTTTCATAGGTACTTAACGTGTAAATTCATTCTTGACTTTACTAAAAAGATTTTATAGTTAAGTAATGGTTATTGTTGAATAGTGTTTTAATTGAACTGTCGTCCAAATCACCAAGAAAACACATCTCATAAGTGTTCACTTCTGCCGGCACTCCCGTAGTGCAACCCGTTGCTTTTTTTAATAACTTACAGATAAGTAGATAAGTTGTAATTTATATTTTATCATACGAGTATATACTGTGCGGATAAAGAAACAATCTGTAAATGGCGGATGGTCTCATGCTATCTCGTTCATATCGTCGCTCTGTCTATACTCGCACGTAGTGGTACGACGTACAAAAAAATCAGTTTGGATTAGCATTCGCGCTGTCTCGACGCAATCCATTTCGTAAAATTTTAATTGTGTTTAGTTACAATTACTGTTCTGTTATTTGTTGTTTTGTTAAGTTTAGAAACCGGTTTGGACCCCAGCACGATATCGAAGATAAAAAAAAGCTTAATATTTTACTTGACCTTTTTTACTGACGCTACTGACAGATTGTTTCTTTATCCGTTCGTCTTATATCTAATGACGCAAGTACGCCACGCGTAAAGTAACGGAGTTTTTGCCACTTTTCGCATGATGCGGATTGCGTCACATCGAACATTCAAACGTAGTTTTAAAACGTGTTTGCAGAATGAACTCGTTTGACACTTTTTGTTGGTAATTTACTTCAATTTAAGTCCACCAACCCTCATTAAGCCAGCGTGGTGGACTAAGGCCGACATCCCTCTCACTGTGAGAGGAGACCCGACCCTGCAGTGGGTCATTAATGGGTTACTGACAAGTTACACAGAGCTGTCCAATAAATATACAAATAATGTACGTGCAATGCAAGCAATAATGTGCTCTTACACTGTCCGCGACGAGATTTTAGATGTGGTTGAGACAAATCTGTATGTGGTTCCGTGGCTTTTAGGCTATATTGGCTCTTCACCATCTTATTTTCTAAAAAAACGTCCCAACGGCGCGCGGCGCCCGTGTAACTAATTACGTGCGCTTACAACTGACCGTTGTGACAGGCACGCACATTTTCATATCGTGCACGTATACGAGCTCGTAAAACACACAATCAAGGACCCAATACATAAGTCCAACCTAAGAACTATACTAGTTTAAATTTAACATAGAAATCCCTTCAATGGGTTAGGTTAGGTTCGGCGAAGCTAGGGTCAGAGGCGAAGTCTAAATTTAACACAGGAACCTCCCTAGTTGAACTAAGTTAAGAGGCTAGGCTGTGATGAAGTACTTAAATGTACATGTTGAAGTGTCCGGACGAAGAGTTATAAATTCTTCGTACAGTACCCGTAATAATTTGGAATTATTTACGAATAATTCCAAATTCCCAATAATTATTTACGAATAATTCCAAATTATTCATGCGGGTACTATACTTATGTTTAATAAAAAGGCTAGGCTGTTTATGAACAACATAATTTTACATGTTGAAGTATCCGGACGAATAATTAAAAATTATAAATTATTCGTACAATAACCGTATGTATCTGTAGATTCAGAAAAAAAATTGTTGCCTAAAACTTTTCGTTACAAGGTCTGATTGTGTTTGTTGGTTGGATCGATTATTGTGTGAGGAATTCTTTGAATAGGAACGTCGTAAGTTATTAAATACTGCAATCTTTGCGATCTGAATACTTCAATCGCTTAAATGTTTCGTTTTATCGTGCTCCAGATAGAAAAATAATTATGTTCAAGGTACTCGTACATATCTGTGCTAAATGACTGCAGACACGTTATAAAGTGCATTTGTTATGTCACAAGGATACCTAAAGCCGGCTGGTATTTTATACGAATATATAACGCATATTGTTTGTTTATGTAAGAATCGATGGCCGCATACAGAAAATAATATTCTTGCCGCGCTGCTGAGCAATGATTGTCATGCATGACAACCACCTCAAATGCGTCATCGGAACAAAAGTAACATTTATTAATAGTCAATCTCTCTCTTATAGGTATATATAAAATTCTCATATCACAGTTTTAGTTACCATACTCCTCCAAAACGGCTTAACCGATTTTTATGAAATTTTATATGCATATTCAGTAGGTTTGAGAATCGGCTAACGTCTATTTTTCATACCCCTAAGTGATAAGGGTCCACATTTTTATTTTATTTTTCGGACAAATTTTTATTTTTTTATTTTTCAATAATATGGCATCAAAAAATACATACAACCCTAAATTTTCACCTTTCTATCAACAACCCCTATTTTTAAATAGTCAACTTTTAACTTGACTTATATGGCTGACCCCGCAAAATAACGTTGGCGGGGTCAGCTAGTGTTATGTAATATTAGTTAAGTGTCGTACAAGGAAAAGTGCCGGAAAACAATTTACGTCTCTCGAAAATCTAAAATATGTTTCTTTTGGAGATAGATCGAGATCCCAGGGCCGCCAGACCTCACGTATTTTCTGACGAACGAAATGTGGGTGATTGAGTAGCTTTAGTATGTACTAAGATCGCATACCTACCAGTTAGCTTGCTGAGACGGCCAATTTCCAGGTATCAGGTAATCAAAGTACCTACATAAAAACATTACTGACGTCACGTATTTTCTTCTAGCTGATTTTCACGGATATTGCAGACAATATCGTTAAAAATAAGTCGTCAATAGTCCCAGACACTTTCCGACTTTCCTACGTGACGTCTGCGTCTGGCGGCCCTATGATCTTGGACCAAGATATATGTCCAGTGTTAATTAAAAATAACGCATATTTTTAATTCATTTCTACACAACTCTAAGTAACTCATTCGACTAATTGTATACATTCTTATGTAAGGTATTGTGTGTAAAATTTTCAGTAACAAAAGGCATGCGTTCGACCGCAATCGCATTCGCTTCAGATAAGATATCGCTCTCATAGTTACAAGCGTTAGCCTTGGATACACTCACTTTCCTGAGGACAGCATTACCGACTGTTGGAACTGAGCTGGGCTCGGGTCTACAAATTGCTACATTTAGGTACGATTTGCACACAGCACGCGACAAAACGACACGATCACTGATTGTTGTCGATGCTGCCACGATTCAACATGGAGATTGTTACCGAAAGATCTCAAAACCAGATCGTCACGTTTCAGCCCCATTCCCACAATGAGCGGAGTTAAACTTTGTATCTCATTACCGCGACGCTGCATTTTGTGTTGTCGATATGCTGTTCAATCAAACAACTTAAGGATCGACCATAATGCATATACAATTATTAAAAAAAAGAAATGCTTAGCTCTATCGGCTCTATGTCACTAATCACCTTGATATATTCAACTGTTATACCAGACAGGTTTCACTGCGGTAGCGCCTCAGAATACCGATAACAACGTCCGCTGGAATTATTCAATTGCTACAAAATCATACCGCAAATAGCGTAGGTATATAATATATGAAACAAATAGTAGGTATATTTTATCATCTGCTGTAAGCGAAGTACCTAACGTTTTGGTGAGGGTGGTACTATTAATACGAGGAGTTTCGAATTTGTCATTGGCTCATTACTCACTATTAATGTATTTATAACAATATTGTATTTTCTGCTCATTACGAGCATGCTGCATCAAGGCGGGTTGAGGGTGGCGGTGACCTTCCTAAGTGGGCTAATATGCTAAGTATATTGTTTGTTTATATTGCGTGTAGAGGCCTAGAGCTATACTAGCTTGCCCGAAGAGGCACCTTCGGCGAAGAGGCACCTTATCACTTGTCTCTTAGCCCGTCGTAAAGGAGCTTATTGATCATGCCGTGTATTTCGGCCGGGGAAGTACTTTATTTGAGGTGAAAATCTTAGTCCTCATAAATAGCAAGCAATTTTCTTTGATTAAAGTTGGCCGTGGTTGTATGTGGGTTGCAGTGACCATTTAACTTCAGGTTGGCGGAATGCAGGTCAGCTACTCATATGCAATGAAAAAATCAAATGCAGACTGTCTCAAGTACTTAGGTACCTAACTAATTATTAATATCCGGCGTAAAGAGTATTTTAAATTTAAGGTATCAATAATAATAATGATTACAAATTACGTTTCATGTTATTATTATAGTTTTTGTAAATAGTCAGACGTTTGTTTGATAGTTGTAGCAGAAATCAGAATCAACACTTATTTAATTTACACTATAGCGTACTACCATTTTGCGAAATAAATAAATAAATGTGAATTTGTTTTTTGTTACTCCTGCTTTCACGTCACCATACTGAGCGATCGATAGACGTAATTTTTTGTGAAGATATTTGAAGGACTGAAGAGTGGCATAAGCCTATTTTGTAAACAGGTCTTACTTAAACCCACTTACAAAACAGCAATTGGGGGTTGGATGATGCAATAGACATTGTGTTAAGCCCGTGAACTTTCAAATTAATATAAAATCTCAAACAGGGCAAAAATGCAGTTACCATCTTAGTCTTAGAATCTTTTTCTTCAGTAAGCACTCCGTAAAACAAACTTAAGACATGAAGAACCTACTGCTTCACGTACCTATGTTAGACATTTAGTGGTGCAAAATTTCGCGCAAAATTAGCACAATAGATTGGGATTTTTTATAAATCTGGACTGTGATATGGAATCGTTTTTAATTCGCTCTTGACCAAATCCTAAGTTTCACGTAGATGAAGTCGCGGGCAAAAGCTAGTATTTTAATAAAATTCTCTGACTTGTAGAAGTACAATTAATTTATAGTAGGTAATGGTAAAAATAAAAATTAAGTCAGGAAGGAAGAAGTAGATACAACGAGAGTGGGTAGGTACATTTTAGAGCTTATTGTACGTACCATTACAATAAATATAATATATGGTTAGGTATTATAATAAAATTATAATATACCTACGTTTAACGTTATATAAGCAATTCATTTCCGTAGTTTTTAAAATAATATTGTATATATATACATGTTATTCAAAGGCGACAAAATTACTCGGTGGGCTTTTACCGGCTCCCAACCACGACAGCCAGGTATTATCGACTATCTAGTAAAGAGATCATAAATAATAACTATGAATTATTGTTTATGCAACAGTGGCTATGAAGCATATAGCTATGAAACTATCTTTTCGTAGATAATGTATAGCATGTCCGTTTGCCTTGTACCGGGTGCAAGTTTACAGGCCGATCAGGCTACATTAATTATATTCATACGTAAAGCGCTTACATGAACTGCACGCCGCACAGGGTCGACACATGTCTACTAGAACGTTCTACTGACGCTGATTTACTGTTATCATTAACACGTATCTTATTCACAAGTAAATCGGACACAGTGTAGAGTATTTATAACATTGTCTATCTTGACCTTGGTAAAAAAAGTCAAATCGATGTCAATACAAACGTTGCTACACGTGGGATACTGATTGCATTCAGGGCCCGATATAATAGTATATCGGGAAGAGCCGCGCTATTCAGTGTAACACACCTCTGTTGAGGGCGACCGATATTAATCGACTCCTTAAGTATGTACCTAGGGGAAGGTTGTAATTTGTAATACTGCTATCCAAAATTTATCTTCTATAAGTATAATAAAAACGGAATCGCTCTTCATTAGTGTCGCTAAAACTCGAGAACGGCAGGATCGATTTGGCTCATTTTGGTTTTAAAATATCCAATAATGGTTTTAACTAAGTATACTTTAAACGGTGAGAAAATGTGAAAAAAATACGGTAAAATTAACGAAACGTGCCGGGTCATCTAGTTATTATTAAATTAATCTACACTCATATTATAAAGAGGAAAAATTTGTATTTTTGTGTGTTTATTTGTAATGAATAAACTCAAAAACTACTGTGCCGATTTCAAAAATTCTTTCACCGTTGGAAAGCTACATTCACCCTGAGTAACATAGACTATATTTATTGCTAGAAAAGATTAGGGATCCTTACTAAAAATTTGTGACATAAAAAAAGCTTTGGATATTTGTCAAATTAATTGGCAGAGCGAAGCCTGCCGGGTCAGCTAGTAAAGTATAAACGTCCCCAAATATGATCTGCCAATGAGTGAATTTCATTATTTGACAAAGTGCGTCTGTGTTTATTTATGTAGGTATATGATTAATTAGGGTTTAAGGCTGGCAACGGTCGAACCTCCTGCAGGTCACTACACTTCGATCGGCCACCGATCCAGTCCATGCATTTTAATATATTTATTATACTAGAACTGGTTATACACCGGATTGTCTCCGTAAGTTCTGTATAAAATACATAAATTACTTAAACATACCTACAGTATACCGTTGCCGTTGTACAATCAGATATTTTAATTTAAGTATCCACATTATGCATGCACCGTAAGCATGAATGGCCATAATATTACTTTTGAATGGCTGAGTTGAAATAAGTAGTTAGCTTATCTATTCTCTTTGTGATAATAGGAATAAATGTAAAATTTTGAAGGCATTCTATGTGTGAATATAAAAAACTGATCAAAAACAAGTTATTATTTTGTTATGATTCCGTGTTCTCGCGGAGTCTTAAAAAGAAATTCAGAAACTTCTATCTATAATTTATCTCTATAAAAAAATCAGTCAACGACCGCGAGTTGTTTAAAATGTTTCGCATGGGTTTTTTATTACTTTAAGGATTTGGTGTTAAATGAAATATATTTGCTACCAAATATTCCTATGCCAATTGCAAATCTATAACAAATGAAACAACGAATGGGTTTTAGAAATCGCAGGTGTAACTAGGTGGCTTTGTTCAAAGAACATTATGTTTATACATAGAAAAGAGGTTTTGTTTACATTTAGGTACTATGTAATGCAAGACACCATAGAAAACAGAATGCAAAACCCCAATATTAGATCAACATGATGATAGTACATAACGATTGTGTTATCATCGGTTTTTTATTATAATGATTAAAGATTCTGTATGATAACATGTAACTACGGTGATACAAGTACTCGTACCTACTTACCACAGTGTTTTAAACATATAAAACAATGGTTTTAAAGCAACTTATCATTACTATCTAAATAGTAAATTTATGACAAAAATATAATAATATATCACTTTACATATAAACAGATATTAACCGATGTCCACGACGCCGACTGTACCTACTCCATGTGAAATAGGGCAGATGTCGTAGAAGTTTTTGTTGGCCTGATGAGGCTTAAATTGCAATAAATATTTTACATGATATAATCCATGTCGACACTTCATAATAGTAATGAGGTGCGTGTACTATATGTAATGATACAAGATCTGTTTAGAGCATTAATGTGCTATGCTCGAGGCATTTGTTGACTACCGACCGTACAATTTGGTGTGATGTAAGAAGATATTTTTTTTTGAAAGCGAAACTATAAATATCTTTTGTATATCCCACTCTACCGTGCTAACCGTGTGTCTGTGTCTACGGCGTTTACTTTCGTTTTGTTCTCGCATCGCTCTAAAAAAGGGAAGGAGCTAAAACTCCAATAAATTCATCAATACCCCGTATAGGTATCTGGACAATAACATAGATTATCAAGGTACTAATTTGAAGTCATGAACTTTATGTTTGCTTACGTAACCGTTTTCATAACGCCTTTAACAATATTTTCTCATTACATAATTCTCGCCATCAAATCCACAAGTCTGACGAACTGAATCCAACGACTGAGAGTAAGTTACCGCCATTTAGTTTTATTATGCTTTACTAACAATTTAACCCACAAAGAGGCTAGTACCTACGAGCTATCAGAACGTTAATATCACTGAAGCAAAGTAAATGGCTTTAAAATACCTTACATTTTGCTATGGAATATTTTAAATGGTGAGTTTCCAGTTAGTTTTTCATTACAGAGTACCACTAGTTTTATTATTTATGTTATTTACCCCCGATGCAAAATGAGGGGTGTTATAAGTTTGACGTGTCTGTCTGTCTGTTTGTCTGTCTGTCTGTTTGTCTGTCTGTCTGCATTGTCTGTGGCACCGTAGCTCGCGAACGGATGAAGAGATTTCAATTTAGTTTTTCTTTTTATTCACTCTTCATTGAACCTTACAAGCAAGTATAGGAACAAAATGGAGGTTTTATACTAAAAGCATTTTATATCAGCTAACTTTAGGAATGTTATGAAATCAAAAAAGAATATCGATTGTAGACATAAACATAAACCTTGTAGACATTAACAAACCCATACACAAACCTTCTAATATACCTACTGGTGTTTCATATTAATTAATTATTTTTTATGAAAATATAAATGTAAAGATCGGTACGTAAAAAAATTCCCTCCTATCTATATCAAAAAGAAAATAAAGTTTCGCTCGCCTGACTTATAAAACTGTCAGTGTTTGTGTTTGCAAGACGCATGTCATTTGACTTTATGAAATGTTTAGGTACCGAATGTATTTACCCAATTAGGTAAACATTACTCATGTTAACTCGTGTTAAGTAGTTATATGTAGGATTAATGGGATATCGCTTTCCCTCCATGACTTTAATTAATTAGTCTAAAATAAAACAAATGTATCCTAATTCCTATAGGTCCAGGAATATCTTGCCATAATAACCCAATAGGTGATTTCCATCTTATCATCCAAATTATTCATCTTAATAGTAATACAATTTGGTTGAAATTTATTATGTTTTAAGAGAATTAAACGGAGGGTGAAACTTGTCAGATCTAAGTAATACCGTTTGACTTGACAAGCATAAATATTTTGAGACTCGCGAGATTCACGCACCTTGCAAAGAGAAATCTTTTGGTGAAATATCTGTAGGTAAACACGAAACTTTTTTCCTCACAGTGAGTTTTCACATGAGAGTGGTGAAGAAGGATTTTTTTTGAGAACTTTAGATAATGTAACAGACAATTTTATTGGTATTTTCAATAAATCTATTTATTTTTACACAATTGTCAAGGTGCCCCGAAATACCAAGGTTAGTGACTGATGGCGAACAAAAATGAATACATTATAGTTTAAGATGAACATAATATTACAAACCGGTAACATATACGTCGGACCTAAAATGAGTTGTTCTCAGTGGTGTTGATAAAAATACAATATATGACGCATAATGTAAACTGAATACATAACATAGGTAGACGGCTTTTCGTCCTAATGTATCCTTTTTAAAAGAATTCAATTTCGAGCATTCCCATTCTCGCAAGCAGCCTGCATTACTTTTTACTTGCTTACCAGTACTTACTTTTGCTTACTACAATGGTAATGGAAATAAACGTTAAAAACAGTAGAAATCTTTTTTGTAGAGGACAAAATCTTTTTTATACCTAACTTTTCCCACTATTGTTGATATTTTCCGATATATTCAGGTAAAAAAAAACATTTTTTTTGTTTTTGTAAAGTATCTCTATAATTTTTGGAGATACGAAAAAATTGTTTGAATTAAAGTTGGAGAGCCCCTTATTTCTCTGGACCTGAATGTTCTACGGAAATAAAAAAGGTCTAGTTTATGCCATTAAATTATCGCTAGTTTAAAGCCAAACACCCTGTATAAGCAGAAAACGAGAGTAGCTACGCGTATAAGCACAGAAAATTCAAACAAGACAGAATGCGTTTTTATTTCTAAAGACCAATTTGAAAGATACATATGAATGTATTAGTATGTCAGTGATGACAGTTTTGGGCATTCTAAACCATAGATACCTATGTATTGTAACTATCTAACGTTCGTTAGAGATTGGCAATGTAAAAGAGAAATGTCTAAGAATACAGTATGTTAGAACGTTATACGAGTCTTGTTCGTAACACGTGACGCCCTATAAACGATTATCAGTTGCATTACAGTAACAAATCTTGCCATTTTTACATATTAACTGGTTTTAAGTAAAAAAAATTGTTCAGTAGGCGTACAAAACCTAAATTATATTGCGCAATGCCCAATTGTAACCGCTTTACATAAGAAAACTCACATTTTTATCCATTTTGCCCCCATGTACGAGTATGTTTGGTTTATAATGCGAGTTTTATATCTGCAGTGCAACATCGCACTGCCATGTGTACCAAACTTCACATATTATTGCAATTCCCATTTCAAGTACGAATTTTCCATTAATAAAATCAAATCGTCATCCATGTTTTCTAACTAGCTAACAAAGTTTGACAACCGCCGTACACATGCTCCTGGCTCGTTCGGCACTGTGAACAATGCAGACGCCAAGACCGGAGCGCCCGCACCCGCGCCCTCTCCCGCTAGTGCACTCTGATTGGACACATAGAATGGAGGCACATTTCGCCGGCGGAGTGCGGACTCGCAGCGACGGTGTGTGCCACAGCGGCGCGGCGATACAACGGCGCGAGGGTGCAGCGGCGCGGCGGTGCAGCGGTGACGCAACCGCGCAGCTTCCACCCGCTGACGCTATTGACACGCCGGCTTGTGCCGCGTGCCCATAAACACCAACTAGGTCCATACACTAGAATAAAAAACCTAAAATATATATATATTTTAATATAGTCCGACCGAAGTATACGAAAACTCCACCCTGCCATATTATGGAAAAATTATGAAATAATTTCTTGTACAGACAATAGTGCTAATGTTATATAAAAACTCTTATCCTGTATTATTACACCATTCGATAGTGTCACTAACAAGGAACAAATTCTGGATGACATGCGGCATTACATTTTTTCAAAATCAATGTGTTTGATTTTTCAAAAAACCAATGATGCAATATTTTAGTTTTCATCAAAGTCGGTTACCAGACTTCTTTTGGCATTTTTCGCTATTCCTCATAGTTTTCCCCATCCACGCATAGGTACTTGAAAAATTCACCCTGTGTATGACTTCCTTTAACAATGGTTTAGTTCGTATTCAGCATTGATTGAGGAAAGATAGAATACTAGAGTAGAAGCGATAGTAGACTAAGAGTAATGACATGTTGCCTACGTGCGGACCCGCGTTCACCACGGCGCATACCTTCTACAGAAATTTCCATCTCTTAAACTTAAAAACTGTATTATTCATTACTCATTAGTACTTAATAAATATTAATAGTAATAAGTAGTAGTCGTAATCTTTTCTTACATTTTTAAAAGAACCTGATCCAAGCTATATATTAATTTTTGATCGATGAATTATCTTAAATTATTTGCTATAAGAAGTATTGAACCAGAACCTACCGTGCAAATCTTGTAATAACCGAATTTTACATTGACTGTAACACCTGAAAAAATAAATTACAAAAACTCAAGTTTCTATTGTAGCACAAAAAGAGTTAGGCTTTAGTTAGAGATATTGAGAAAAAATGATGTAATTATGTCCAGCCAACTGAAAACTTGTCTAATTAGTTCACAATAACCTAGTAGGTAGGTACCTATATCAACTAAAAATAAAATTTGTTCAATTACTAAATTATTTTCATTTTGCCAATATCTAAATTGTAATTTATTGAATAACTATGATCAATTAAACTTTTATTGCCAATTATTATTAATTTCAATTCAAGTGCAACTGGTGTCAATATATTTTCATTTTTCATCATGATTGTTAAAAACAACAAACGCTGTATCATGTTACTTTCTTCGATTGTAATAAAACTTTGCTTACGAATTACTTGCTTTTAATTACACTGTTTCACTTTTATTCTTTTGAACTCTCAGCGCAAATTTATGCGCAATCTTAACGTTACATAAAACAGTTTCAAAGGTTAGGTCACTATGTGAAAATAATAAATAAAGGCTACATTACTCTTATTTAACCGGTACACTTTCATTCACCGTAATTTACTTCTTTTCGAAATTATGTGAATGTTCTCGTATTTAATTGATAATTTCAAGATAACGGGTTGTTTTCCAAAAACGTAGTCAAGTTTCGGACATAAGCATAGGCTTAGGCAAATGTTCAGTCAAATACAAACACAAATGAATCAAACCTGTCATTAATACAATAATATCTGTAATCCATACATTAGTGGCTCACTGCAGGGGTTCACTGCACTCACTCGGGTGTCTTCTCATAATGAAACTGGCCTAATGTGGGTTGGTAGACTTCTAAAGCAGTACGTACCATTTTCTTAACTTCAAAAAAGGAGGAGGTTTAAATTATATAATTGACGGCTATTCTCTAATTCTATTCTAAATTCTTTTTTAAGAAAGTCATTGGTGCGTACCATTTTGATTCGTACCCGTATTCCTCAATTGTGGCCGAATACTTACTATCTTCGCTGTTATACACAATATTTTACTGTCGCCCCTATAAAGGAGTAGATAGAGAGAGAGAATACATATTTCAATTCAAACAAAATTAGCATTAAATACTGACAGATCTTACAAACAAACAGCACAACTGCACTGCACTGCAGCAATGCACTGACTGGATGACCGCATCGGCCCTGCGCCCTCTAAACCTAACATTGTGATACCATATACGTTTTTTTAATTTACAGTTCTTTTTACAGCAGACAAATAATTTATTCTTAAAAAGATATTGATTTATGTCATTTGGTGATTGCATTAAGTTCTGAAAACAGTAACATTAACAAGATGGCCCGGCGGCTGTGTTAATTCTTCTATTTTTGGTTCGTATAGAAAACATTGAAATGGGATTAGCTAAATAAATAGTCATGAGTATTTGTTCAGTTTTATTTCGAATAAAATCAATTAACCAAATATTCTGCTTTTACGAATAAAATTTAGTGTATTATGCCAGTTTATTCCAATTAGATAACCTGGGTGATTACCTACCCTGTATTTCACCGTGAATTAATTCATTTAAACGATTTTTAAATTTTAAATTTATTCTAATTAAATTTGTTTAAATTTAGGTAGGCATCAAAAATATCTGGAAAAATATTTCATCGAAAACAATGCTAGTATAACATAGTTTAGTATTTTTCCCATCCTTCATTTTAATTGAAAACTACAATACTTAATCCCATATTTTCTACAACACGGTATTTTCTGAGTAGACCTTTAAATAACTTGGCTGATAAAACGTTTTTAGCTCTATGTTATCGCAGAACATTAGGTGCGGTGCCACCGTGGAAGGAAATAGCACAACAATGCATTCGGCGGTTCCTTCAATGTCCGCTAATTACGGATCTACACCTTCCGCCCTTGCCCTGAGAAAAATGTTAACAATAGGAGATAACTAAATGTTAATATCTATACGAGCACGGGCAGGGTCGGCCTACTAGCGGGTCAAGGAGCGCCGACGGCGCGCGGCGGTTGCTACAAAAACCACGAGCAGCGTACAAATAGTTGTTTTCATGACAAAACATCTATTTTCTCTAAGTAAAACGTGAAAATGACCTAAAATATACTTATAGTAGGTAACCTACAAGTTATTTAGCACAGTTGTAAAGTTAAATTTTAATAATACTTAAATATATACAATTAATCCTATACCAGATTGAGTATGGTATCTGGTAGAGGATTTGATTACCAAAGATCATGTCGAAATTGGGAAATACAACTCATTTGCCGCCAATCACCCCCACCGAGCTTAACACTCTAATGAACTATAATTATTTAAAATGACACATACGAATGCCTATACAATTACATACTTACTTACTTACAAAATAATATGTTCAATAAAAACGGTTGAGCCCTGAAAAAACTCTGGGAGTAAAAGTGGGGAAAATGGGTGGTGGGAAGAAAATGAGGATGGAAATCCGAAGTTTCGACAAGGAACTTTATAATAAGTGTGTACTGTGTACCTATAAAAAGCGATATATTTTAACTTAATGTATTTTGATGTATTTTTTTTAGAATTATTAATACTAACTCGTACATACTTAGGTACTTTAAGATTGAGTTTCTTTCATTTTCTTTTCTACTTTTTAAAGGGAACTCAGGTTATTGCGGTTAAGGGGTGATAGCTCAGTGGCTTAGAATTCGACCTCGAATCGAGGGGTCCAGGTTTGAATCCCAGTGGCACGCACCAATGACTTTATAAAAAAAAGTTATGTGCGCTTTATAGAAATTAAATATCACCTGCTGTTCGGTGAAGGAAAACATCGTGAGGAAACCTGCATGCCTGAGAGTTCAGAAAAAAAAAGTTCTCAAAGGCATGTGAAGTCCACCAACCCGCACTAGGCCAGCGTGGTGGACTAAGGCCTACATCCTTCTCATTGTGAGAGGAGACCCGAATCTGTAGTGGGTCATTAATGGGTTACTGACTACAGGTTATTGTGTCGGGAGTTTTTTAAATTTTACATTTAATTTTATAATTTGACTAGCTTTGACAACTACGAGTAGTTTACATACTTAATCCAAGAACCCAAATCAAATTTTACTAAGTACTTATTTATTTAGTTATTCATAGATAGTCGTGAGCATTAATGGAGCAGAGTATGAATAACATGTTATTATTATTGCTTTATCAATCTGCTATTTTGAAAAAATCTTAAGGTAACGTACCTGGTTAAGCTATGCGGCGGTTGCCGAATATAATAGAACGATACTTATTGTTAATACATTTATCACTTAGATTTATCGAATTTAAAATCGAGGACTTTCTTAGTGTTTAGTACAATAGCTAAATTTGAAATGAGTATGTTATCGCCTATTAAAATAATTCATTAAAAAAGAAAAAGCTGTTAAACCACTCTTATAAGATACAAGGTAAGGAAATAAAAAAGAAAACTTACAAAAGTTGAATTCTAAAAATATTAACGTTATTAATTGGCACTGATTAATTGCGTTCACTTTATGCTGCAAACGAAGTAGCAAGTGGACAAGGCATTATACATTCCTACCTTTAGGCACGAGTTATTGCATTGCATAATGCGTCCATTTTCGACGAATAAATTCAAAATTCGCTCGTTCATTTACTAACTACTTAATAATATAAGCTCATGCCATCTCTCAATTCAAGGAAGCCTGCTGGCCTCCTAATGAAGACACGATTATCTTCAATGAAACCATCTGAAGAAGTCGTACCTACATGATTGAGAGTAGGCGGTCGCCGACAGCCGCTTCATGTGGGAGGTACCGATAAGTATCTTACTTTCTAATATATTATAGAAGAGCAAACTAATGAAAAGCTACCAATGACTATGTTACCCATAGGCTGCAGTGATTTCTGACGACCGTAAATGACTTCGACGAAAATAAACACCTTTCTACCCCACACCGGACTGAAATAATGAGATCCTCAGGAAAAGGTTTGCTACTGCTCACAACTTTCCCCAGTTAGCTCTAATGTGTTTCTCTCTGGAAACTGCATTCTCCACAAACGAAGCTCAACGACTTACAAACTAAGTACTCGTACGGCAGCGACGCTGGCGGTACAATTGGACCTGGCGAAGTAAACTACAATAGGTAGCAATATATACATTATTTATAATATACAATTGCTTGCCCATGCATATAACATATAAAAACTCTCATTCACAAAACGGAAGCGTTGTTCGTTCATGAGTAAAAACAAACACATATTCATTAATTTGTACACCGCTTGTCCAAAATCAAGTTAAGGAACAGGTTTTAAAAAGTGGTTTTCTTATAAAATAGGACATTGAACTTTTTGTCCCAATGCATTACATAATTTGCCACTCGATATTAATTTTGTTTTCTCCTCGTCGTTGAAACGTAGGTAAGTACCTATCCAAAAAAATTTTGATACTACTTCTGTTGCACATGAGTACCGAAGTTGCCAAATTCATAAACGGCTACGTTATTGCCGTTTTCGATGTATCGTTTAATTTAAAACACTATATCAGTAAATACGGCGAAGGCTGAATTAGGAAATCATTAATATTGACATTAATGTACGCAATATATCTCCGCTAATGATTTAAAATATGAAAATTCATAGAAAATCTATACATAGACGTATTATTCATTACATAGATTTACATGTTACTAGTTTACGAAAACAAAATTAAACGAACATAAAGCTAGGTACTCTAAATAGATACTACACAATTCTGTTTCTGTAATTATTTTTCCGAGCCGTATTTAAAGTAAGTCATACATTTTAACTTCCGGTACCAGGCCAAGTAGGTACTTGTATATATCTATGCAATTCATAAGAATTCGAAACGATCATAATATCTGATAGTTTTAAGTTGATCTGGTAGAAAAATAATAATATGCTTAGCCTGATTACATTTCAAATTGTATTTAATTTAGTCATAATATTATGTTATTAAAAGTAGGTACCCTGATATACGAATCCTTACTTCATATCTTACTTTGATAGAGTCATTTAAATAACTACTTACACATAACGTCTACTTTTGTAAGTAATTATAAAAACATATCGACATAACACTATTAAACTTTTTATCTAACCGATATAAAATGTAGACTAAATTTTATGTAGAGTTATTAATTCAATGGTTTTTTGAAATAAACTTATCATCCAAAACTCGATATTAATTTGTTTTTTTGCTATGAACGACATTAAAATTGATTGATTTATATTAAATATTTTATATTGCGGTAGGTATGTTAGGTACTGTATCGACATACATGGATACCTGGGTACGGGCTTATTTCTTACGTGTTTTGTACTTGTATATTACTCTGCGATCGTTAAAGTGTGTTACAAAATAACAAAGGAGTTACATTTGCATTAAATACTGTGGTCGGTGTGTCTCGTTGATCATTATGTTGGTCTAAATTTGAGCGGCTACTAGTAGATAGTGATCGATTTATTCAGTTAGGTATCAATTTATCCATGTGAGTGCAGTACGCTTGTGACGATGTCGTAACTCACACAGCTGCTCAGATACTTGTACCTATGTAGCACCGGTGGCACCGTGGCACGGCGCTGGAAGGTCTTCCACCACAGCGCTCCGATTTAATGTTATTTAAATATATTATGTAAATATAAGTTTGTATTGCCGTTAAACTTTGGCGAGTTATTGTGTATGTCCATGAAGGTCATTGAGCAAAAGAAATTTATTGATGTAGGAGATAAAGTAAAAATTAAAAGCAGAGCGATGCCTTTCGGTTCACTTAGTAATAAATAAGTTATAAGTTAAAAACTTTTCTTTAAAAAAGCTTTTATTTTTTCGAGTTACTCTTAAAAAAACCTTTCGATATCGTTTTGATACCCATATTGTAGAAATGCATTAAAAATAACTATTCCGATATCTTGGATGGTCCGCCATATTAGATTTAGAATGACATCACTAACCATATCGTGCATTGTCATCCAAACTAGATGTGTATACAAAATTTCAGCTCAATCCGTTGAAGATATCTCCTTCAAAATTGAGTTCAAAGATTCCACCCGAACAAACATACTTACATTGCAAGCATAATAAACACTTTCGGCGTGCAATATCTATTACAAAATTAACATTGAAACAATTGGTACACGATATTAAGGCTAGTAAGACTGCGAATGCCTAATGACGTTCTTACCTATCTTTGCCTACCTAAATAAATAATCACCTACCTCATCATATACCTACATAAATAATCATGCTTGCCATAAATGGCAGTGGACCTAAAGCCCCCGTCTGTTTAGACTAGGGTATTCGTATACAAATATGTATGAAGCCTGTTTCATCCTAGGCGTCCCTCTCATCTCAATGCTTTGACTGAATTGTTTATTTGTAGAAACTATGACATGCCACCTAATAGACACCCTATTAGGTTTGGTTGTCGTTGCCTGGACCTCATTCAGTATCCCCGTCTGGTACTCTGAACTAGTACCTAAGCTACGTCGATAAACAGTATATAATACAAGTATGTTACATATGTAGCTTACAAGTTATGTTTTGGTGGCATCTCATTTCTTTTTGTGTTGTCAATCTAACTGCAAATGTAACTTTGTAATCCTATTCATTTGTATGGGTTTACAATTATGTTATTTATACAGATGGTGAATCAAAAAAAACTGGACCGAAATTGCATTTTTTTTTTAGTTTTTTCTCGACTTATACACTAAACACTAATTGTATTCTAAATTTGAAGTTTCTATGTTTGCTAGAAGTGCCTTATAATTTTGATAATCGGTGAGTGAGTGACAAAATTAAGAAACTTTGACTAGTTATAATTCCTAAACTACTGGCTCAAATTGAATGCAATTTGAAATATACCGTGTTTTTACAATACCTGCCTGGCTACTAAAAATTCAAGCTCCTAGTTTTATCCACAATGGAGTTATAGGGGGTTGAAAATGGCCTGAATTGCTTCGAGAATAGGTAGTACGGCCGTGCCACTTTTCTGGTCGACCTGGCGAGGGCACTGTCGCGTCGTGCCGCCAGATAGTAACCTACGATATACGTTTTAGTTTGCGTTTGTCCTTGTAGGTACGTTCAATAAACGACCATAAACACCGCTCATGATGAACGTATGGTTACCAAACACCTACATTCTTTTAAGCGACTTTATTTCACTTGATAAGAACGTAACTATTAAGGCTTTATAATTTCATTGCTTCGTTTAATATATTGTTTTATTTTAATTGTAATATTTTTTTCTTTAGAAAATGTACCTAAACAAGTGCGGTATATCTCATAAAATGCATTGATTAGCAGGTAACAGATTTGTGAACAAAACTCTTTGTGATTAATTTTTGTCCTGGTGATATTAATACTCGTAATGAAAACAAATAAGGAATATTATTTATTTATAAGTAGCAAATTTTCTTGCTGATGTGATCTCTACAATTCATGGAAATCCACTTCCAACCTCATTTAGGATAGAAGTCCTTTCAGTCGAACTCTTATGTTTCTTCCACCTATTTCTTACAATATAATATCTGGTCACCCTGCGCTTGTGTGACCTTCGTCCAAGTTCCGGCGTCGAGTCAACTCCACCCGAAACCTTGCAGTAGGTACTATAATTATTATGGCCAACATAGCAACAAACAACAAATTAACATTTACATAAACGTGCTATTGGGAGAACAATATCCGGCCGTTCCGCACAATACTTACGGGTTCATTGAAAGTAAAACAAATTCTACCATTTATTTAATTACACAATATTTCAATACAGGCCTATATTGTATTATTTTTGTTTATTATAATGTTAAAACTGTTAGCGCTCCGTATCAAGAAACAAGAATTGTAGCACTAGTAACCTACGTCAACTCTTAAAAAGGAATGTTAAAAAAAATTAACATAAGGCAGTCCTGCCTTATGTTAATTTTGTAATATTTAACAGGTAATATTCAATAAACTTTCATTTAGTAATCAAAGTCAGTCGCAGGTACAAGTTTGAGTAATTTATTTATCGTTTATAGATAGTTCAATAATTAAAAAATATGTACCTAGGTAGTTTAGTCTAGTCTAAAGCTGCAGGCTGATGCGAGAATACTAAGCAATATGAAATGTATGGCGCCACTTCCAATGCCCCGGCGAAAGACGCGCGCGGCTGACTTTGACGGCGCCCCATACATTTGTATTGTCGCATCAGCCGCGGCGCGAACGTCGCGCGCGTCTTTCGCGTCGGCCGCAGCTACTAACGGAACTTAGCTTAGAACGGAGCTTTATGGACCCGGACCCGCAACCGGCAACTGATATAAAAACATTAATATGCAAGAATATTTGATTTAAGATATATAATAATTGTATAAGTAAACTATTAATCTTAACATTTCGGAATTTATGGAACTATTCCCACCTCCACAAAATGTCACTTTAAGCTGTACCTAGTACCTACTATAAGAAATAGGTTGGTTATTATTGTTATGATCCATATTCGAAGCTATAAAGTAGCTCTGGGAGCACGGCAGTGCCCCCGCCAAATCGAGCAAAAAAGCGGCACGACCGTACGTATCATCCTTTTCTCGAAGCAATTCAGGTCGGTTATTTTTTAACCGACTTCAAATAAAAAGGACGATCAGGATTCGTCAATTAATTTTGGAGATTCTATATGCGAGGACAAATATTCTACATACATACATACATATATTTGGTATACTTGTTTGGAAGCCGTAATAGACCAACATAATTATTATTATGTAAATATTGTGTAGTTCCGTTAATATTACACACATGACATGACAAACGTGTTGAATAATGATAACCTCATTTTTTGAAGTCGGTTAATAAAAATATCTTGGTGTAACTAGGTAGGAAAAACCCGACATGAATTTATTGTAGTCTATTTACGATTACGAGGGCTTCCACATTATTAAACTAATATTCAACCAAAATTTTGCTCCGTCCTTAATTTTGGTCGTGCAACTTTGATATTACAAACGATTTTTTTGAGCCAGAAAATTTTCCACCTATTTCTCATTTTGATTACCAAACGATTTTCCGCGTCACTCGAAACGGAACTTGAAGTTGACTAAAAGCAATCGGTTACCTTGTAAAAACCTCAAATGCTAAATAATTCAAAATAATAAAAAACTTAGACAAAGTACTCGAAACGATTTGTGAGTAATAATGTTAATTTTTAGTTTAGTTTAGACAAAAAACGAGAAATTTTCTAAACAATTTTCACGTTTTAAGAGTAATTGGTGACAAAAAGACAATAAGCGAGCAAAATGTCACAATCTTGAAATTAATTATTATATTTTATGTAGGAAAAACTTAGCTTTCAGATTAATGAACTTTTCGATTAGGTATTAAATTGTAAAGGTAATTTTTTACCGTGCAAATTAATTTAAGTAAATATTAAATTTTAGCTGGAATTGTGATTCCACGGTCTTACTTTAACTACTTCTTCCAGACAACCTTGTGGAAAGTAGTGGAAACGACCGAAAGTGAAAACCAAATACAAATTTATAAATTAGAGAATAAAGTGGTGTATAATAGAACCACAAATTTCTAGCTAGATCTAAGTCTGTGAAAGTAGAACTCTCGGACCTCACTTAATTATAATACTTAGGATGCATTTTGCTTTGCATATAAATTAAAAATGATCATTATTTTCAGCGCATTAAGATTATTGGAAAGACAGGATTTTTTTCAGCGATTACTCAATTTTTTATTTTATCTACTTAATTCTTTGCCAACGTGGGTTGAAATCTACAACAAGACAATCACTTTATGAGTAAAGTTATTGTTTGTGTTCAGTATATCGTAGCTACATTTTTTAACGGTAGTATAATGGGTCATAGCCTCATTTCTCTCAGAAAAAACAATGTGATCCCTTACTTTTTTACCGTAACATCTGGCATTATCGAAACCATGTTCAATGTACAATTTAAAACTTATTAGTGAATGCGTTGCAAGACTGCGAGGATTCGTCAGCGCCGCGACAAATAAATGATACCTATTTATTCACTGATTGTTTTTCAGGTGAACCTAGATCGTACGATACGAAGGACAGAATGTACTTGAAAGGCGGGTTTATCGGTTCGAGGTTGCAAACATGTAGCGGCGGTCTGCATTTTTGTAAATAATGAATGTAAGCAACCGAAAACCGATCAACGATTCCGAGATTGAGAATTTTTGCACCCCACAACACAACAGTACCTCGTACCACCCCTTTTTTTCTTTTTTCAGAGCACTTTTTAACGTTTTGACGCGTTTTCCACTGATTGAATAACGTAATCCGTACAGTTGATCGCACTCTGACGTCCGCGCGTTGCCTGTATCTGCCACTACGCCGTGCCACGATAGATATCCAAGAGCTCTGTGTAACATGTGGCACAGTCCTGTTGAAACCACATGTCAGTGATATCCACGTCATCAATGATAAGCAAAAATTGAGTGATTAACATCTCGCGAAAGCTTTGATCCATTGACCGTTACCGCATTTCCAGCCTCATCTTCGAAAAAACGGCCCAATCACGCCTCCAGACCACATAGCGCACCATACAGTGACACGTTGAGCATGCAAAGGCTTCTCAATAATCGCTCTAGGATTTTCAGAAACCCGAATACTTGTTGACGTACCCTGACAAGCTGAAAATGGGCTTCGTCTAAAAAAATATTTTTTTCAGAAAACCAGCGGGTTGTTCCTGAATGAATTGAGCGAATCTACGGCGATGTGAGTGGTCAGTCGGCTTCAATTCCTTCACCAGTTGAACCTTGTAAGGCTTCAAAACCAAATCATTACGCAAAATTTGCCATGTGGTTGGTGGTTTTGGATAACCCGAATTGTTGAGAACGTCGAAGAATTGACAAATTTGGATCTTCTTCGACACGGCTCACGGCTGCGATGTTTTCAGTTTCAAACGACCCGGTCGAACACGTGTTGGTGTTGGCACATTTTGTATCGAGCCTGTCGACTCAAATTTACCGTCCAAATTCTTAAATAGCGGTCTTGAAGGACGATTATGTTATCCGAAAATATCACAAATTTTACTAAATGTTGTTTTAACAGAACCACCATTTTCATAATGGATTTTAATTATTTTAATGCGAATTTCGAGCGAAATTGAATTCATTGAAACAATTGCCAAAGCAACTACTACGAATACGTCAAAAAACTAAATGTCAAAACTGTCACGTTGGTGGTGGTGCCCGATTTGAAAAACAAAGTTCTTGATCAAATACCCTTACCTAGGTACATGTACATCTAACAAACAAATGTAAAGTCATAGGCAATGATGTCTCTAGTAAGTATTTTGAAAAAGCAATGGATCGATTAAAAATAGCAGTTGAAAATAAATGGTTGGTTTAAAGATGGTTTAAAGTGATCACTTTTACACCTATTGGCCTTACAAGCGTGTGGTACAACTTACAACTTACAACTGTGATGGCTCATAGTTTTGGAAATTTTAGGTCTATAGAAATTGTATCACAGCAAGTCCATCGAGACTAACAGGTTATGGGTAGGTACGGTAGTACGTGTATAATATCTAATAATCCTAGTATTTTAAACGGTCTTACCGTTAATATTTTAAGCGTTATTAATATAGAGGTAGGAGTTATTGAAAATGGCTGAAACCCTTCTCATATTCCACTGCTAGATAAGGGTCTCGTCTCTTTAAGATTTAACGTCTGATCCATTTCTTAAGACCTATGAAAGCTTGTGGAGCCCTCCAAAGCGCGGAAGCGCGCATGTAATCAGCAACTAGTGGTTTGTCACGGTGGTTGTTTGCGTTATTTAACTGAAAATGAGGTATCCCTATACCTTAACTATTACATAACGTCACAAATAGGTGCCTATGTATGTTTTAAGTACTTACCTACCTACAGGCATAACTACTTCCTTTGCAGATCGTTATGGATACTTGCCTCTCGTCTTGGCCTTTGTTTAAAAGTAAATTAAGTATCTTGTATTTAGATATTGTTTTGAGGCCATTACCTGCTTGCCAACGAATAATAGGTAAACATTAAGTGATTGATGGTGGCGATGGCCTGATCGCGGAAGATAGAGCCCATTGTCGCTGCACTCCGCTCACCGGATACCTGCCGAAGCTACATCATTTCCAAAAGGCCGTCGTCAGGGCTCTCGCGATTACTAAATTGTCAATTTAATATTAAAATAATAGAACGAGTACCGGCAGTTATGTACAGTCTTAAACTCGGGGCGACAGTCATGGAACTACATATTACAATAAGTCATATTTTATTCAAATAACTTGCATCCCTTTTTAAAATTTAAATTGCTTGATCGTCACGAAGTTTTCACTAGTTTTCAATTAGTGATCGCAAATATTTTGGATTTAATACATGTTAAGAGCTTTTATAACTTGTTAAGAGTACCTATATTATGGAGAGTATAAATTTTCAACTTTCATCATGCCTTGGTACACTTTACATTATTAAACTCAGACGATTACCGGAAGACGTGAAGCACTTCGGTTTGAAACACCATGTTGTAGGTATCTAATTATTTATTGATGGGTTACGTAATCGCCTTTCCCCGGCGGGCGTCCACCGGCTGTCAATCAAGACCGATACCATCGGCTGCGATCAGTAGCCATCCACTAGAGACCATTACCACAGTAAAAAGATTTACAATAATGTGTCTTCATACAAACGGTCGGAACGCACGTTAGGCCTACATACATAAACTCCGTACATAAACTGAAGCGAATAAGCCGCAGTGGCGAACGAATTTAATTAAACTTTTTCCTAAATGGGGATTTTAATGCTATTAATTTTAACTGTTATTATCTAAATATTGTCAGTACATAATATCTTATTTATTAAATAATTAAACTCCTTAATGAAGTGGACCAGCATGTACCTTCCTATAAAGTAAATAAACTCCTATAAATATAAAGTAACATTAAGTTATCAATCGATAAGTGTCCAGAGTTTTTATCCTCCGGCGCTTTTCTCTCGTTAACGCGGCAGTGGGTGGCACCGAGCTGATGAGGCAAACAAAACAGTTTAAATAACATCTTCGTAAACTGGACTACAAATAAATACATTAATTAATTAAACATCGGGGGACAACTAACAACACAGCTATAAAATATTATGAAGTTACCCTGTTGAAGTACCTAGGTATCTAGGTAATAGTTGTAGTGGGTAGTGGTAGCGAAGGAAGTATAGTTATATTATTAGACCAGTCGGGTCTCTTACCTCAGTAATAATTTAGTCTATCCATAAAATTTAAGTGTTATACAAACTAGGTACTACTTTTTTCCTCCCTCCCCCTGGAAGGTAATACCTAATTTCAAAACCTTTCTTAGAAGATGGGTAGGTAGTACATGGCTAGTGTAAGTGCTAGACCCTAGTCTAAGACCTTCGTTATTGGTTTCCGTCAAAAAATCAGAATACGTAGGTACTTATCGGCCGAATATAAAGTCTTTCACACTCAACGACCTATCGTGCTCATTTTTTCATTTTTCTAATGGGTATCCATAGCTGTCATATGGTGTTTTAATATGAAAAGTATCGTCATAGCCGTGCATCTGTCGCAATGGCGAGAAATTAAGGTGAGACGAGCTTAGGAAACATTTTGAGAAAATATATTCAATCAGAAAACTCTATTAGTCATGCTTAAGCAGGTTTCACTTAATGCGTTACCAAACATAACTTGCAACTAAGCAACATTGCTTTTTATTTTTACGCAAGTTCTTTAACTTAATTTGCAGTAGATAGGTACTAGTCCGCCTGTAGCTCTGCGCCAAAAATCGTCATCCATGTAATTACTAGTTATTATGTACTAATTCGACTGTTCGACTAGTTTACCGATATGCTCTTGGGTTATTATATTAAAACCCCTTAACTTAAATCTGAAAACTTATTCCGTATAAATTATTCTAGGGTCTTACTTTATCACTCATCTTCCATTAATTTTATATCTCTTTAAGTTAAGATAACTTTGTTTTAGCCATTTTAACATTGACATAACACCTATCTACCTACCGTGTCGCCATGTTCTAGAATTATAGTTGCTTTTTCTTATTATAATTGTATTTATTATTATTAATTCGTTTTGTTCGAGGTAGGGCAGAACGTAAAATTTAATAAATTTTCGTAATTGTACAAAGAATTTATGCTACGCATAATTTTAAAATCCTTCCAAAAGAAGCATAAAAGAGTAGTGGAACAATAGCTGCCGTGTTAAGGTAAGGAGGTTGATTAAGTGACGGTTGAGTCAACTGAATCTAAATGCAAAAGGCACAGTGCAGGGGCCCTGAGCCACATTCGGCGAGTGCCCGTTGAGCGTCGCCAGGTCGCCACCGTTCTCCGTGCCCTAAGCCACATTCGGCGAGTGCCCGCTGAGCGTCGCCGACGCTCTCCGTGAGACCAAAAGATGCGTTGCTACTTACAACTGCAGATCAGTAGCAGTCGCTCACCAAACTTGACTTTAGGTACATTTCGTCGGCACATTCATAGATGCTTACTGGGTGAATATCAGATACACCTTAAATAATTACCACCTATGTATACAAGCAACGTAATAACTTAAAAACATAGCGTACGCCCCAATGAATAAATTTTTAAATAACGTTATGCCGATTAATTTGACTCTATTCCACTTCGGGCACGATTTAACCATCAAATCAAGCGGAATCGGAATCGAATTGCTAAATTTTATAATTACTGCTACTCCTGCCAACCGTTCACGAGATATGTAGAGACACATTTCTCTGTCGAGAAGAAACGCGGAGATAATCTGTATTGGTATGAATAATTAGCCGGGACCAGTCTCAGTGAGCGTAGGTACGGTTTAATGAACAGTATCGAGCCGCTCCACTTTGCCGTTAACAGTTCCCATAATTTTACTCGAACCGCAGATTTGCGTAACGACGACGCGCTTAAATATTTCTGCTAGGTGGCTACATTGATGCTGACCTAAAATAAGAGCAGGTGACAAAATCAAATGTGACCATTCGGTTACCCCGCTGACAACCTTTTTTCCAACGAAATAATTTACCTACGTTAACTACGCAGAACGCATTGTACCTACGCTCTTTATTAGTCTTTACGCTGCAGTCGGTACGGTCATAAGCATTAGCCTAATCTAGGAGGTATTACCTAAGTGATATTTCCACAATAATAATATGGATATGCGTAATAAATATTGTGAACTTTATGGTCTATGGTAGGTTTAATATAAAAATCAGGTACATCCATTAAAAACTTTTCTGAATAATCAGTTTCAGTAGGTATCTTTTGATATTTATGATCAAAGAATCATAAATTGCGCACACCGATACGACCCCCCTCACTTCCGATGTACAGCCGCGTTCTAAATTGTATTGTTATTAGGGCCAAAATACTTTTTAATGCCTAAAAACACGTCCCTTGGAATAAAAATTAATTTTATGGGAAATCAATATAAACTTGTGAAAATGGTATACTTAGTTCAAAATAGAATATTATTGTCTAATACAAAAAACAAGATTTAAACATAAAAATTATGTTATTAATTCAAAAATTACGGTAACAATGTTGACATTCTCAGTAACGCAGTGGTTCTTCGTACTAAATACTGTTGTCCCTGAGCACGTGTCTCAAGTATACTGAACAATTTCTCATAATATTTCCTAGATGGCGTTTAATCTTAAATACCATTATAAAAATGTCAACTTTGGACCTTATTACAATTTCAATAGATTTTTTTTACATTAAACATTCAATGAAATAAAGAATAATTTAATCTGTGTCCCCAACAATGAACAAAACCGTAACTACCCTGTGTTGTTGTATGAAAATAAACCTTAAAGTGATTGTATTACGTTTACTTGCGTTTCAATCGGTTCGACTTGTTGTAACTCGTATAACAAATGACAACAACTGCGCGGGGGAGTACGTTTGCCGAATCTGTGGCCGTCACAGTTGTCGAGACAGGTCCGTGTATTTATTGTGTGGCCGCTGAGTTACCGCTGTTGAAAGGTAAGTACTGACGATATTTAGATTATTATTATTTTCATACGCAGTTAGTTATGTATAGGATCAGTCGAGGTCAAAATATCTGAAATTTATTATTTTATTTTGTCATAATTTACAAGACAGTTAAATATTTACAACTGCGTAACTGCTACACTGCGTTACTGAAAGCGGTAATGCAGTTGTTTTTGGCGCTATAAATACGTTATTAAAACCGAAATACCCATATATTGTATCTTTCTTTCTCAGAAAGAAGCTTCTGCACTAAATGGCGTTGACAAACGTAGAAAAGCAACGTAAACTTAAACGCAGTAAAACATACCAGCCTGTACCTGCTCACGTCATTGATACACTTACAGAAGACGTTCTATTGGATGGATTGGATGAGGAAGTAGTCCTAGATGATATTTCTAATATCGTTACCGTACCTAGAAAAAATATATTACAGTATGGTTTATTCCTCATCTTCCAGCTCTGACGATGAGCTCTTAACAAGCTGTACCCAACCATCAGTTTCTAATATAAAAGAAATGCAGCAATTTGAAAAGGAAATCGTTCATCCTACAAAGATATACGACGGTGTCCATGTTTTAGTAAAAGTGTCTTCTGTTAAGGACAAACATTACACTTACCTAGGTGTTGCTAAAAGTGAAATTCATGAAGAAGGAGACGTCAAAATTATGTTTTACAAGACAATGGATAATACTGGCAAAAGATTCAAAGCAGAAGAGACTGATATTTCTTACGAACCTTACGAAAACATCGTAGAAATTGTCCCTAACCAGTTGTCGTATAAGGGTATACTTTAACTTTGATAAGCCATAAAACGTTTCTGAAAAGTAAGACTGAATCGCAAGTATAAACTTCATTAGTTTTAAAGGTTGATTTTTTTATATTGATTGGTTCCTAACAAATACTGACGTGAGTAAACATTACATTTTATATAGAATTAGCTAAGAATTGTTTTCTTTGACATATTAGAGAGAGATTCTATATAAAAAAAACTACTGTGTTACTAGGCTTACTACTGCGTTACTTTTGTGTCCCTCTGATTATTATTATATTTTGAACAATACATAGGATTCTAATTATAAAAAATGCCCCAAATTCAGACGTACGTGTTATTTATTAAAAGAAGAATATTATGTCGTCAATAAGAATTAATTCAAAGTTTTTTTTTATCTTTAATGGAAAAGTTTAAGTTTTAAAATTCAACATTGGTAACGCAGTAATCTAGATTAATAAGAATATTCTGTGAAACTGATTATTTCTGTGATTTAACTTTACATGAGGTTAATGTAAGCAGTACAGTTCAAAACCGACTTATTAGTGAGCCTTAATGTTCAATATTAATAGATAAAAAAAATTGTAAAAAAAGTAACGCAGTTGTTTAATTTTTCGACACCTTGATATATTATTTGCCACAAATATAGTTAAATCATTAAAAATAACGCTGCAGAGGTAAGTATACTATAAATCAAACTACAACATATCTATATCTGCATAAAAAAATAAGAAATTAATTATTTTATTTTCAAAAAAAAAATGAAAATCGTAGTCTCGGATTAGGCATTAAAAAGTATTTTGGCCCATTAGTTGTTTTCTGTTAAGTTAGTTTTTATTGACTGTTTTAATTAAGTTTGTATTTATTTGTGATTTTGAACAGTGAATATACCTAGAAGAAATAGGTAATGTTTTGAGAAGACAAGCATGGAAAATGTTATATTATGACGTGCATTCTTTTTTAAAGACTGAAACTAACGAATTAATTGAAAATCCCTCCAAATAAAATTTTGTAATTCAAACTGCTACAATGTGTTTTTCAATCCCTGTTGATTATGGAACTCTTCTTATTTTTTTGCTCTGGCGTCAATAGCGTCTAGCTGCGGCAAGTAAAATCATGTAGTCAAGATTGCACATTTTGTGTTATATTTTTATTATCAGGTATTATACAATCTTTCCACTTTTTAACATCACACTATCTATGTCTATGACAACAAAAATTATTTCGAACTATGGCATATGAGTACTAAACTGTGGTCCGGCCACAGAGGATCACGCAAAACATTCGATTTCACATCCACGATGCCATGTTCGATTTCATAATTAATGTAATTTTCATGATCATCACCCTAAAATATACCGAAAACTACACCCATATCCAAATAGTTCAAAAACGTCGTGTCGTAATATGTATATTTCATATCGTCACCTCAAAAAATCCCGATAACGACACCCACACGCAAATATGTAGTTCCAAAAAGGACGGACGGAGCAAAAGCGACACAGGTCCTGCCTCGATGTCCTTCCACAGGATCTGTGTCGTCCCGAAAGACACTGATCGACTCGAATCAACTCGACACGCGAGCCGTACTATATCAGAAAATAACTCTGAGCACTATGCGGTCATTTCTGAGCGGTACACCTGGTACCATGATGTCAGAGATAAGGGTTGCGACCCTTGGATTTTGTTGGATTCAAAAAATACGTACAACCCTAAATTTTCACCCTTCTATCAACAAACCCTATTTTTTAATAGTCGATTTTTAACGCTCGATAACTTATATGGCAAAACAACGTTTGCGGGGTCAGCTAGTACTTTATGAAATTTCAACATACACAACTACAAGCACCCCAAAGGGTACAACAAAGGATGTGAATATAGGATAATGGGGTACACAAAATGGGGTAGTCATAATTATTTTTGTAGAGCGTTTCATCATCAGTTATGTCATATATTTAAGTATTTAAATAACGCAGTATCCACCTTAAGATTAGGTAGCTTGTATATGCGTTTGCTACTCATTTAATATAGTGCCTATATAAAAAATCTTATAATAATATTTTGTTTCAGAGAACAGTACATTTTCAACGTATTTGAAGTAATTGTGAGTACGTTGGAAACTAAATTACAAAGAATTGAGAATTTGGACAAAGCGGTGGAACATCTGATGCGACGAGTTGAAGCGCTGGATTCACGTGTTAATGACAACATCCATAAAACTGATGCCATCATATCTAAATTAGGGAATCTCGATTTAAAATTATTTAGCCATATCAACCCAGATGACATTGAAGGTAACACAGAAAGTACAGCAAAAAGAGATCATGAAAAAAAAATAAGTGACGCTCAATTGCTCGACAGGAAATTAGAATCCCTAGATCAAAAAGTATCAGACATTGATTCAAAACTAGTGGGTCTTAAAAATCAGATAGATAATAACTTCTTGCCCGTCGATGATATTAACGCAGAAGCAAGTGAAAAGAAGCCTATAAATCTAAATGTAATTGAAATAGCAAAAGGTCTGAACAATGAAGTAATTAATGAAATAACAAAAGAAGTCGATCAACTACGAACATCGATGTCAACAGTTGATCGTAAATTACAATTTCACATTAATTTAGTGTCTGAGAATTTAGGAAAAGTACTTTACATGATGGCTGATGTACATGCTGCAATCGTAGAACCCGAGGCGGCTTCAATTAATGTTAATAACCTATTCAAAAATCGCACCGCAACTAGCACACAATCGCCGATATCAAAGTCGAGTAAAATAGATACTCTTGTGAATAAAATAATTCCCATGATGAGTGTCTCCGAAAAAATGGATGAGGTATGGGACGTAGTAGTTGGAACAAAAAGTTCTGTAGATGATTTAGTGCCCAAATCGGACGAGCTCTTAACACAAACACAGCGACAGGAGCGAGCCATAGGCCAAATCCATAACGATTTGAGAGTAAAAACGAATCTTATCATAGAAAATTTGGATATGGTTGAAAAACGACTGAAAAAACAAGAAGACGACGTGGCAACATTAGCGCAACGGCCCGTGCCCGCCGAGCTTTTACTGGATCCTACGATAGACCGGCTAGTGGAATATGCGCCGAACAGATATCGCGTCGACGAGCCCTCGACGGATCCGAGCACGAGCACCGCAGCTTACACCACCCCGGCAACTTCGACGATCAATAACAGGTGACATATTTCTATATAATGAAAATTTGGCGATCTCCTATGTATTGCGAATGATTTTGCTGAGCGTCATGCCTTGCGATAATTTGGGCTCGCGCTGCTATTGTCAAAAAAGGCAGTGTAAGATCACAAAGTGTCTAATAATAATATCGCATGCAGCCCCGGTAGCGTGTCGGGCTCGAGCACCAGTAGCGGCGCGCCGGCGACGGTGACGGTGACGCCGAGCAACAGCAACGGCACCGGCTCCAGCGCGGCCAGCACCGTCAGTCCGCGCCCCACCGTCCGCAAGGGCGGCATCATCTTCCCGAGCGTCAAAAACAAACCCATCATCGGAAATAATACATTTGCCTCAGATATCGTCGCTAACTACAAAGACGTGAAAGTGAGTCATACTTACATAAAAATTGTCATATCATAAAAATTGTTGTAGGTAGTTGTTGCGAATCATGTTTTGCCGTGCAATAAGTTTTCATTATGTAGCAGCTACGCGAGTGATATAACATATCTACATGTGTATAAAACATGCTTGTGCAATTTTTTGCCTCCTTTTTATAGTGAACATTTTTAAAATAATTATGGTACATTATATTATATCGATATTATATTACCACAATACTCACATAATTACAATGCTCCGCATAGTATATTTATTTAAGTCCCTTTTTGGGGATGCTTTACAACCATTACTAAGGTTATCCTTCTCTGGATGTAGCAAATGATCACATGGTGTAGCTCACTACACCCTGATAACATTCTTTTCATAACTACCGAAGGTAATAGGATACCTGTAGATGCCGAGTAACATTTATTATGTATGAGTCTATAAGATTTCGATATTTCGGAAAACTAAAACGCTGGTGTAAAATGCTTTCAATCTCAAATAGAGGCACAGGCGCAACGCAACGCATTATGTAGGTGGTAAAGCCAACCATTGTACTCGTCGTCGTCATGTCTTACGTTTCTGTTTAAGAAGTGAAGATACTGGAGATAGGCAGATACTTGATTTGAGCCGGAGATACTGTATTTGATCTCTCGCGAAGAAAAAATCTATGCTATTTGTGGTTGGTCGGTTGGCTACCTGGGTCGGTGGAACACACAATATGCTGATCGCATGACATAGGTACCTATGACGTCATTTCGGATGCGTAAGGATAGTTCATCTTATTACGTAAATTTGTTTCAAACAGCGTTTTCCGTAGGCTTAAAAACACTATAAAAACCGGCTGTTCCCATCCCACTTCAATACAATACCGATGATTACGAAGTGTTATTGTAGGTACCACAAGAATGGTTATGTCGAGCATGTCGTAATAGTATGAGCGCGTCGCCGCATGGTAGGTACCTGAAACCAAATCAAAGTTTTCGTTAACTTGTTCCTTGTCTAGTCTTAAAATGTACTGATATCACCAATCAACAATACACTATATTGTTGATCAAAGACTGATTTAGTCAATGTGGGTAGGTAAGTCCGTCTACTGGGCCAACTTTACGGCAATGTACCGCACAGTAAGTAAATGAAAGAGTAATCTATGCTTGTTAAAATAAACATAAATTGATCGGGTTATAAGGCGCTTTTGGTAATAAAAATAGCCTACAAAAAATTTTGGTGTTTTGACTTCATTTTGATGAAAAACGACCTCTAGAAAAGCAGTAATTTTGACGTGTTTGAATGATACTAAATAGTTTTTAATAATATCTACCGATTAGACAAGATTTTTTAAGTTATTTTTACCGTTCAATATTTTACCGCGCAATATGGCGTAGGTAACCAATTGGTCAATAGTCTTTGACCAACCTTTGTTTTGCTTTTTGTATTAAGATCTTGAATCACATGTGACACATTGTCACATTGTGACAGAGACAAAACATTGCACATAACAACCAGTGTTTTTTTTTTAATTTTACGTGATAGCATCTCGTCATCTATTATTTTCATAAAATTAGCCGTCTTAGCACAGCTCTCAACTCTATGTTAAGATGAAAATACTATCTATATGTCAGTTACCCATTAATGACCCACAGGGTCGGGTCTCCTCTCACAATGAGAGGGGTGTAGGCCTTAGTCCACCACGCTGGCCTACTGCGGGTTGGTTATACCTAATCAATCCAAAATATCGGACAAAATTTTTAAATTTTGGATATGGATGACGTTTTCGGGATATTTTGGGATGAGGATGATATAATATTAAATTTGAATATCGGAATGAAAATATATTAATTATGAAAAAAAATATGAAAAATATATTAATATTGATATCCATGATAGCGGACTCGACTTTTTTGAACACCTGGTCATGGATTCATGGGTCATGGTTTTCGGGATATGTTGGGATGAGTATTACGGAAAAAAAATTTTTGATGGAATATAAAATATTAATTTTAAAATCTAAGATGGCTGACTTAACATTTTTGAATTCTTGGTCATGGGTATGGTTTTCGAGATGTTTTGGGATGAGGATTATGAAAAATACATACATTTTTAAATCCAAGATTGCGGATTCGACTTTTTTAAAAACATGGCCATGGGTATAGTTTTCGGGATATTTAAGAATGAGGATGATGAAAAATATATTAATTTTTGAAATCCTAGATGGCGGACCTGACATTTTGAATTGCCTTGCTTTCAACTGCCTGGCTTCACTATCTTAAAATAGAATATTGTATTGGTATCAAAAAATTTGGTGTGATTATATGTAGCGTTTCCGCTTAATCTGAAAGTGGGAAAAAATGGATTCAAAGATTCTATTACATACCTATGTATATACAATACAAATGAAGAGTATATTACCTACTTTTAAAATGTATTTGCTATTAATAGAATTCAAGCCAACTGCAATCAATTGTAGATTCCGGTAAACTCTAAGTCTTATGTTTATAATTATAACTTATTTATTACATTATTGTTTCAGGGATTTTCCTGTGTAGACCTTTTAAATGCAGGCATGCGGGAATCAGGCGTATACTACTTGCAAATACGAGGAACTACGTATTGGTTCCTTAAAGTGTTCTGCGAACAAAATGTCGCCGATGGAGGATGGACGGTAAGATAAAATCTAAGTTAACATGGTACTCATACTTCTTGAGCAAGATACTTATAGAATATTCGCAGAAAAGTCTGAGGCCTAAATAAAACACCTAGACAGGTGCACAATCTATACCTACACATAACTGCGAAGGTACCTCCAACTACCGACCGGATAGTTGGTTGATAGCAACCACGAGTAGGTAGCACCACTGACCATTAGCCAGTCCATCATCAGGTGTAGGCTTCGAAAACTAGTGTAGATCGAAGGATATAGGTTCTTTTCCATACATACAATAATGCGTGCGCGTGTCTTTTTAATTAACTAAAGGTGCAAGTTGGTAGCGGGCGACATGAAGCGGCAGCGGACGACGTGTCGCCAGCGACACTACCGGTTTCTATGTATTTCTATAAAATTCCCTCCTTAGTTAGTGACACGAACCTAGCTACGCGTCGTCAAGCGGCGGACGCCAGTGTCGCCCGATCGCGGATCAGTGTTGCCGTCTGCAGTCGGGTTCAAAATCATGACTGCAGCGACAGGACATACTATGCAAAGTTTCAAATTGATTTGAAGTTTTAAAGTATGTCAAAATCATGTTCAAAGCTACATATTATATGTTACGATCATAGAACACAGAATGGTTACGATGATACAATTTTCTATGTAATGTTTTAGGTAATACATCGTCGCGACGATTACGGTATTCCGGCCGAGAATTTCAACAGAGACTGGAGTGATTACAAGAATGGATTTGGCGACCCAAGCAAAGAGTTCTGGCTGGGTAACGAGAATATATACATGCTTACCAACAACGACGACTATATGCTACGTGTTGAACTTGAAGATTTTGACGGTAACAAGAGGTAAAGACACAATATGTACAATGTTATCCTATCATCCAACAGCCAAAACCATTGGTAGTTTCGAATATAATCTTCAAAACTGTAACGACATTTAAACTAAACATTTTAATTATAATTAAACTAAGTACGTATAAAATATACAGTAAAGGGCATAAAATAGAACAAATTTTATCGCAAAACACCCCGGAAAGGAGTCTGTTCAAAAATCAATCATTCATAAGTTATGCAACTGAGAGCAACTAAATATCAACATGTTTTGTAGCTGTCATCCTTGCGTACCAATATGTGTAAAAAATATTTAATACCTTAACGAGTTAGTTTTCGAGATATGTAAAGAAAATGAAAAAAAATATCAAGTTTTTGATTGAAATTAGTGAAATAATCTTTTTACCACATTTTACATTCGAAAATTGACAAAATTTTCGTTTTATGGATTAGCTGATAGGTAATATTATCGATAAATCTAGGTTCTCATTCCCCTGTCTCTAGAGTGACCAGGCTCTACAACGAGTGCAGTGGACCGCTGGCCTTAGACATCAACTCGCCAAATTTAAATTTTAAATAATTTTTAAATTTTAAGAGCGCTTGAGTAAATTTTGACGTTTTTAGATGCGCGAGTTCCTGAAGAAATCATTATTAAATTATAATTGTAATAAAAATATATGTTATAGACTTATCTTTAATCTGCTGGATGAAAACATTATACTTAATACTTCACTCGATTAAAAACGTTGTTTTCGAATTGGGTTTTAGTGTAATGAGACTAAAGATGCCACAACTAAATGAAAATTTAATGATAAAATTACTAAACAAATTATAAGTTAAAGTTTTTGGTTAAATATACACTAAAGCAGTACAAATTTTTTAGATAAAATATTAACGAAAACACGGCTCGCGTGGAGCTCTTTAGAGTCGATCAGTGTGACGGCATCTAGGTATACGTACCTAAGACCTGTGTCGCTTTTACTCCGTCCGTTTGCGATACTGCAATGTTACGAAAGACATATCTATGTATAGACTACATAGCGATTAGTTTGACCACGACACCCATGGCGGGTGTCGTTTTCAGGATACAGTAAATTAACACTTAATCATGGTCACTACCGCTTAAATTTCTGTGGCTCCACCGCACGGAGAGGCAACTCGGTGACGGAAAGGACGGACGCAAATCGACTCGGCGCGTTAAACACCTAAAGCTGACGGATCGTTCCGCCCACAGGTTCTGCCTTAATAGATAAAATTATTGAATACACAAACATAACATACAGAAACATAAAATTAGGGAAAATTAATTTTTAACCGATATCTGGAACATTAAGTTCTATATAATCGATTCAGTTGACATTGTCATCAACAGGCTATAAATTGAAATACCTTTACAGGTACGCTCAATATTCGCACTTCAAGATATATTCGGAAGCAGAATACTACAAGCTAGAGATAGATGGGTACGAAGGCAACGCGGGTGACTCCCTCAACGACCCGTGGTATGGCTCCAACAACAGCCCCTTCTCCACTTACAACAGGTATCTAACGTAACACTAATGTGCTATTTAAGTATTAATGTTAATACATTAAGTTAAATTTTAAGTTTTTTTAAACAGGTATTTTACTTAACGCCTATGAATATATATATATATACTTATCTGAAATCATTACTATCTCAGAAGGAAAACCTTAATCCATACATACCTACCTACATACCTATAATATCTGTTTGTTTGTTAAGGGTGTCTTTTTATTACCTATGTCGCAAGCTCCGCGGCTGCCGCAGAAGCGATCATCAACCATCATAATAATGTATTGCTGCTCTGCGGCACTCGCTTTTATTCGCACTACAACCAAAACCATAATATTTGTGACCATAATATATTGTCACTTACAACAGGTGCATTTTACGTAAAATGGTTCAGTTGCATGTGACACGATGTTAATTTTTAAAAATCAAAAATCAAAATCAGTCTTTTATTCATTGTCAGGTACGAGTTGTGTACACTTAATGAACGTCATACGTGATAGAATATTATCTTACATCTAACATCCGCTTTCGGTGCTCTCAGTGTATCGTAGACCAGGAGAAAAAAGCGGGCGAAAAAAACTCCCAAAATTACATTAAATACCTTGATTACATAATCATAATAATGGTATATTAACTTAAAATTCTACCCATATTAATATTGTCTGGCTTTATTGCAGGGATAACGACAGATCTTCGCTAAACTGCGCGTCTATGTTGAAAGGTGGTTGGTGGTGGAAGTCTTGCGGTCGCGGCCTCAATGGATTATACTTACACGACCCTCAAGACCTGACTGCTAGGCAAGGTAAAACGAAAAGCGGCTGAAATAGGAGCCGAATAGTTGAATCCTTCAAAAAGCAAGGTCCTACATTTTCGGGCAAAATTACCAAATTATCAATTAAAGCGAAATTATACCTACCCAACATAAATATATTAAAAGGTGGATTTATTGTAAATAGCCCAGTCGAATTAGGATTACACATCAAAAAAATTATAAGTAGCAATTTACCTTCGGAAATCATTGGAGGGGGTTACTGGATGTCTCCATTTTGGTTTTCGGGATTCTCTGCCTGTTGCGTCATCTGCAATTTGAGATTTAATATTTGCTTTTTAATAAATCGTTTATTTTCAATTTTACACGAAGAAAGGCATTGTTTTGTACAATGGAATTTAATTTTGTACCTGGTCTACAATAAAATTCTGGTCGCCATCAATTTTTCCTATCATCAATATTAACATCGATTTGGACCTTAAATAATTTTAATATAGCGTTATCTATCACTTTTATTTTACATTTTCGTTTTTTCCAGAAAAACCCACAACGTTGTTTGAAATTAAATTTTCTACAATTTAGATGCTTCCAATTTTTCACAATTAAAAAAATTAAAGATAAACGACTTATTCAACAAACAAAAAATTTACCTTTCCTTTAGATGACGGATAACGCAACAGGGTGAGTCCCGAAAACCGAAACATAGACTGCCAGCAACTCCCTTTTTTTACTCTTTAAAACTCACCCTCTTCCACTTCCCGACCTCAGATAGCCCGTAAATTATTTTTCCATTGTTTATTATATTCTCTTCCTATTCCAATGGCTTTCATCCTACTATTTTTTACCCTTTATAAAGTATGTAAGTCTATGAATTGGATGCGAGAATTCATACAGACAGGAGTTGATGCATCGGCATGATGCATCGGTGTGTTATAATAAATACTAGCTTCCCCGGCAGGTTTCGCTCTGCTAAAATAATTTTGCTTAACTTATTATTAACATAAAAAGAACACATCCTCCAAGTTTCAGGTCTCGACGATAGGCGGTTAAGGTTGATCCCTCATTTAAGTTGTATTACATTTTTATTTCTTTGCAAACAACACCGCACACGTGCAAAGATTAAAAGGATTGTTGCAAAGTAATATAAATACCTATGTACAACTTAAATGGCAACGGATTTCCGCAAACTAACGCCTGATCCATCTCAGCCATCCAAGACAAAGATTTTACAGTGTAGATTAATTTTATTATCCGCCTTCCAGCCGGTTAAACATTCCCACAAAAAATTACATCAACCCGTCTCTCTTTTTTAAAGTGAAATAAATTGATTGTTGATTTCTCAGCTAATAAAAGCAAATTTTCCGTTACAGTAGCTTTCTTTCTTCATGAATGTGGAAATCAGAAACAAATCCGAATGATAGTTTCAGAAATTAGTACGTTCTAAGAAACTGTAATGTGTAATGTAAGAATTAGCTGGACTCACGGCAGGCGTCGTTAGGGATTAGCCCTAATGTTTTTGGTCTTTCCAAGACGCATTCCAGCAACGCGTCATAATATTCAGCCCTTCGTAATCCATGTTGGACATGGGCTTCCTCTAGAAAGAACTCACAGTTATTAATTTACAATAATATAACCGAACTTTAGAAATGAAAATTACTTACTTGCATAAGAAAAAATTCATAATCTAAAATGTTATAGGTATATGATAGTAAATCATTACCTTCCTGAAGTGTCTTTTAATTCATCATCTGAGTAACGATGAATTATATTATTGTAATCAATGATACTTGGTCGAAATTTTCTTTTTTCACAAGCATCATTTTGTAAAATCGTATTCCAATCTTCATCTGAACTGGATGAACTAAGCAGTACTTTCTGAAGCACTTTCTGAAGCGACCTCTTACCAAATATCCAAGTGTCGCCGCAAAAGACATTTTAATTACATTTGCACGTAAATTAATGAAATACACTACTAATATTAAATATAAGAAATTAAATTATATATCTTTTCAATATATATCAATATAAATAATTAAGTTTATAATTAGAATAATAAACCTAACCTCTTAAATATTTTGATTTCTTTTTACTAACTCGCCCATTTACTCGTACCTCCACGCTCAAAACGCTCTTAATCCATTCCACTTGAGTTTAAAACAGTAACGCTCACAAGCAAGTGGAACGGGAAAAACTGCGGTCCTGAGCGTGATCGTTGCGATCGCTACTCGGATTGAGTTTTCAAACATGACAGTCAAAATCAAATGTTATTTAAAACAAAAACACTAAGGAGTAGGTATTGATATCAACTTCGATGCAAAATAACTTTCTATCCCTTTTTAACCCCGTCAGGCGATGAGTTTCGATAAAATATGAAATTCATCTTCAATTAATTCTCTCAAAGAATGGTTCCTTATGCAAAATTTGAAGCAGATCGAACCAAGGAATCGCGTTGTGCCATACAAACTTTGCCCCCATTTTTCACCCCCTTAGGAGTAGAATTTCAGAAAATCCCTTCTTATCTGACGCCTACGTCATACAAAGAACCCACCAAAGCTTAGGCTGTGCGTTGATTCTGTCATTCAGGACAAAGGATTTTATACAGTGTGTCCCGGGATAAAGTGCAACCCCGAAAGATGGTGAAACTAGACCAAAAATTATCGATGAAAAAATAGAAAAAAAATTAAGAAAAGAACATTCTATTTTTTTATAAACTAAGATTTTGATTTTTTATTGTGGCGATTTCTTTCAAAGTATTATGTGGATTTCGTTGAAATAAAAAACAATACGTCAAATACTTGGCAGCGAGGATAGAATAACACGTAGTTCTCAAAACAACATATACAGTGTGTTTGGCTTCGAACTAACGATAATTTAAGGATTTAAACTGAGAGCAAATAAATATTAGACAAGTTTTGTAGCCATCATCCTTGCGTACCAATATCATCATCATCATCATACGAGTATAATACAGGTTGAATTTTTCAGGTGTGCGTGGATGGGGAAATCCAAAACTCTGAGGAATATCGAAAAATGCTGAAAGGACCAATTTTGATGAAAACTAAAACCGCATCGTTCGATTTTTGAAATCAATACTTACCTAGCCAGGAATCGAACCCATTGATTTTGAAAAAAAATATCACAACCTGTATTATTACACCATTCGATAGTGTCACTAATAAGGGACAAATTCTGGAAAGTAATATGATACATGGCAAACTTATGTATAGACCTCTTTTTTAACAAAATTAGCTTTTTTAATTTTCAGCATTCGATATTCCTCATAGTTTCGGATTTCCCCATCCACGCACAGTTGAAAGATTCACCTGTATAATCATCATAATCTGTTAAGTATATATATAATAAATATATATAATAAAATAACAGAAATTAAAAATAACGATTTAGAATTATTAACCCCCGACGCAAAAGATGGGGTGTTATAAGTTTGACGTGTCTGTGTGTCTGTCTGTGATTCGGTCGTGGCACCGTAGCTCGCGAACGGATGAAGCGATTTCAATTTAGTTTTTTTTGTATGAAAGGTGAGTTACGGGCGAGTGTTCTTAGACATGTTTGATGAAAATCGGTTAAGTCGTTTAAAAGTTGTGGGGGGTGAAAGTGGGGAAGAATAACCGAATGTCTGAATATAATCGAGTGGAAAAATGAAAGCGCATCACGTGCACATTACAAAATAATATGTTCAATGAAAATTTTCGTTATTATGTCAGGGTTGTTTTATGTTATTCTCTGTCTCTCTGTCTGTGTGTTGATTTGTTACCCGATCACGACAAATCTACAGAACGGATTTTGATGAAATTTGGTATGGGCATAGCTTATAGCTAGGACTGATAGCTTATAGCTAGCTAGAACTGTAGGATAGTTTTTATTTGGTTATCGACTATAGAAAAAAATAAAAAGGTAAAAAACCTTACGCGGACGAAGTTGCGGGCAAAAGCTAGTAATATATATAAATAGGTGAAGGCGAATCAGTTCAGTCAGAACAATTTTCTCTTTCTTTTTTCCACTCCACTCCACCGATTTTCCTCATTTTTGTTTTGTTTGGTAGGTAATAACGTGTTTTAGTCACGGTCAATAAAATTAAGGAAAATGCATTGGTAACACATTAAATTAATGACAAAACAAAGCAAGCACATAACCATACGTTATTTACACACAATACACACACTCACACATAGATACAACCTACACAAAAATGACATGTATTTTTTTCTTCTGGTTACGACGACCACAGTATTAGTAGATATATTTTAAAAAGAAGGAAAGGATAAAAATAGATGGTGAAGATTATGATAGTACCTAAATTTGGAAAAGTTAAGATCACGAAAGTACCTATTGAACATATTAAATCGATAAAAGTGCACAATTAAAAATTTACGTGTATTTGCTATGCCATAGAACGTTCTGTTTTTATTGTTGTATTAAATATTGTTATAAATATTGTTGTTTTTTATTCGAAGTGACTATTTGTACGGGTCAGTACCCGTCCAGTGACTAATAAATTATAATTATTCGTCCGGATACTTCAATATTTCTGAGTTAAATGTAGACTTCTGTCACTGAATGTCACTGTCATGGATCGGATGATTAGCTTGTTTTTTACGAAGTGACTATTTGTACGGGTACTGGACGAATAGTTTTTAGTTAATATATATTTAATAATTTCCCGAGCGAAGGGAGGGTCACTGACGAAAGTCTAAATTCAACACAGAAATCCCGAAATCAGTGGGTTAGGTTAGGTAAATTTTTTTCCCCGAGAGAAGCGAAACGCAATGAGGGTCAGTGACAGAAGTCTAAATTTAACTCAGAAAATCCCTTTGTACATGTTGAAGTATCCGGACGAATAAATATAATTTATTCGTCCAGTACCCGTACAAATAGATTCGTCCTTTTTTATTACTGTAATATTTTTAATACGATATTAAATCTGGAAATATTGGGATAATCTTATATATAAAATTTTCATGTCACAGTTTTAGTTACCATACTCCTCCAAAACGGCTTTGCTCGATTTTTATGAAATTTTATATGCATATTCAGTAGGTCTGAGAATCGGCTATCGTCTATTTTTCATACCCCTAAGTGATAAAGGTTGTCCACACCTAACATATTTATTTTATTTTTTGGACAATTTGAACAATTTTTTTCAATAAAGTGGCATCATAAATACATACAACCCTTAATTTTCACCCTTCTATCAATAACCCCAATTTTTTAATAGACCATTTTTAACGCTCGATAACTTATATCGCAAAACAACGTTTGCGGGGTCAGCTAGTAAATTAATAGCTTTTAATATATAGGTTTTTTTTTAATATATAGGCTGAAGATATGGAAGCACGCGAATTTCAATACCGTACCAAAACTTTCGTTTTAATATTATCGTAGAAGTAGGTACATAAAAGTAGACAGTATGGCTACTGGGTGACCACTAGTTTGTAAAAGATATTTGCCTTAACGAGCTAGTTTTCAAGTTATGAAAGAAAAACTTAAAAAACAAATCAACTTTTTGATTTAAATCGGTGAAAATACCTTTTTTACATTGGCAAATTAACAAAATTTTCTTTTTTATCGGGTTGGTATTATTATCTATCAATTAATTGTTAATAATTCTTTTTCAGGTATTGTGTGGTTTCGCTGGCGGGGTTGGGATTACACCCTGAAGCGCGCATCTATGATGATTAAGCCGAAAGGCTTACAACCCAACACGTGAAGAGACTCCTCCTTCTCTACAGACTTAATAATTATCCAGCCTCTGTTCTATCCTTACGTGGATTCTTAACGTATGCATAGCTAACTCTTAAAATAATTCAACCTAATAAGCAGGCATTATACTTAGATAACAGTTAGTACTGTTAGTCATCACAAACAAAAAGTGCTAATTTTATACCTAATGTAGTACACACACTACATAGGTAGGGGAGTGGGGGGCACCTTTGAACACTTTTTGGTTATTAAATCATATTTCTCATATGGTGTTATAAATCAAGATGTTTTATATTTTATAAATAGATATGGGGCTTATACTAAATAATAAAAATAATATTCATTTATTTCGACCCATTAAAACGAATTCAATTTCCATTTTTTTCAAACCCTATTTCGTTCAAATCCGCCCCATCCACGGGGCACATTTGAAACCCCTTGGGGCAGTATTGAAAAACTAGGATAAAAGAAAAACTATGAAACTCAGAATATAATCAACACTATATTTAAGTTATTTGCATCTTATATTATTATTGAGCATAGCCATTTATACCTACACTACTTATTACTTAAATTAAATCTATAAAACTCTAAACAGTCTGGGGCAGTCTTGAACAAGTTTAGACTACCTAACTTACAGGTTATAAAAGAGATCAATAAATATTGCAAAATAATCACATAAAGGTACCTTTGCGATAACTTCAAATACTAACGATATTTTAAAAATATAACGAGAGTCCTAGGAACGTACGTTAAAAGCTTTAAATTATAAAATAAACAATCAAAATAGCCCTAATGGCCAGCAAGAAAAAACATAAAGAATTAAAAGAAACATATGAAAACATTGATATGACAGACAGACAGACACATCACACTTAAAACACCCCTTCTTTTGCGTCGGGGGTTAAAAAGTTCATGATGGATGCGTATTTACTTGGGTTAGGTACCCATAGAGGCACTTTTCACTTATACTTACTTGAGTTCAAATTAATTTTCATTTGTAATATTCGGGATATAATATACTCAACGCTATAAAATAAAAACAACTTGGGAATAATACTTACCTTGTGAGTAATTTGCTTACAAATAAAAAATATTTATTTACCTTCGTAAACAAACCGCCAAATGACTTTCAAACTAGCACTGACATTGATGTTAGTTGTTAAGGTCGGTTTTACCAGTATTAAAATGGTTTCGGGGGTTACGAAAGATAAAGGATGCGTTCATAAAACAAACGATTCAAAACTGCCTCTGTTCTAAACTGCCCCCCTCTCCCCTACCTACGTAAAATATTGAAAAAGGTAAAGAATAATTTGTACCTTTTGTACGTATAGATTTTATCCGTACCCGTAAGAAATACGACTGATCTTTATTTTGTGTTCATAAGTATATTCGAAATTCTGATCACAACTTATCTAATATAGCGTCGCATTTCAAATAAAACAAAAATATTACATTGATGATATGAGCAAATAATTAAATAATTACAATAAAATTATTGCTTGTAATTCTTTGTTAACCGTTGAATCCATGTAATGATAAAGAACATTGCAGGCAGCTAATCGCTCAAATTTGAATTATAATAATGTCCTATTAAACAAATGTCTCTGTAAATATACCCCTTATCATCTAACATCATAATTACGTTCACCGCATTATATACTTACATTAACTTTATCTATTTGTAAATAACGGATCATTTGCAATTTTGTCAACGTGCCACAAAACATCCCAAATTCATTAATTTATTATTCATGTTTTTGATACATAAAATCCTTTCGTTAATTAGCTTTGTAATGTTAGTTATAAGTAAAATTATAAGATGTAAATAATTATAATACCTACATACCTACCTATGTATTGAATTTTTTATTAAGACGCAAAAATTACAGTTACGAGGTATTTATTCATATTATGTTTTTCGTCTTAATTGACGGTGGCTACTACTTATTGGATGTAGTTACCTATATTTATTTAAGCTTCAGGTCTGTTCTATCTATGCGATTGATGAGTTTAAGTTTCAAAAAAAATAATCTTGGGCAAATTTGCCTTAAGTACCTGATACACATGTGGCACTGTTTAGATATAGGTAAATAGGTTAACTACGTGATAATTTTGACTTAGTTACTATGTAAAATTGTTGATCAAAATTATTTTACTGTTTTCATTAAATGTACGTGACAGGATAATACCTACGTACCTACCTACTGGTTCATGTAAGTGCCTACCAGAAACTTTCTATTCTACACAGAATAACATTTAATATCGTTGTTTTTCTATTACAAGATTGTGTAAGTACTTACTTATAGTATTCTCAGTATATGTATAATTATTTTGAAAAAGATCTAAAAATATTGCTAAGTATATACGACTTACCTATGTTTGAACAATGCTCGTTTTGTCCATTTACTATTTTCATAAAATAAAAAACCCTCTTTATTGTAAATTTCGTTTTATTCCTAATTTCATAAACAAACTGTTATATTACCTATATAAACGAACAACGATTATAATAATTTATATACTACGGGTCTATGAATGTCACTCATTCATACAATCAAAAGATTTCAGCGCTGCATCGTTACGAACAAAAATAATATAATAAAATTAAACAGACTTAGACAAAAAAGTATGAAACAAAGTATGTTACATATTCCAGCGTAGCGAATGCAAGAGTACAAGCATTAAAACGCCGGGAAAGTACTTACATATAGATGCCTTAACGTTCCTCAATTCAGATGAGCAGAAATCGGGATTGCATGCGAAAAATTTCGCCACCTTCACAAATTTCTTCCATGATAAAATTATATTATTATTTCGAATTGTCTGTGGCGGTGTTCAAGAAAACTGAGAAAACGCAAATTATCAATAAAAAATACAGGTCAACAAAGACTCCATTGTTTATTTATACTGCTAGTGACGTCACACCGATAGCTTTCATGGCGTTTTTGACATTTGAAAAACAATTACCAAACCTGAATTTTAAAATTGAGATAGTAAATGTATTACATTTTTCAGAACAGAAGTCACCATTTTTCACTTGCTTTTAACAAAATCTATCAATATTACATAATTTTGGATTTTTCCTTGCATGGTGCGAAATTCCCTATTCACGGTCCAGGAATTAAAAAAAGGTAGGATTTATAAGTACCTAATATTTGTAGTGAAATCTGTGAATTAAATAGCTAAATGGAAAATACAATAAAATTCGTAAGTTATTCCATTAATAAGTAGTTTATTGTTATAAGAGAAAGTTAATATACAGACAGATGACTTGCCCCTGCTACTTCTAAATACATTTAAGACATTAAAACAGAATCTCTCCTGCATGTTATGACTAGAAATAATAATAATGATTTCGGTATCCACTACTGTGTACGATGAATAAGCAAATCTAACGATTATAAGCATATATAAGAGTATTGTAAAATCTGTTTAAAACAAAGTGATCCCGCCATTTTGACGTTCACAAATGTTTGTCAATTTACTCTAAAAAATTCTACCAGATTCCCAGACGATCTTCTAAACGCATTTGAAGCCACAAGAATACTGATTTTATACTACTCGGTCAAGTTAACATGACACCTGGCCCGAATGACGTTTGTGTAGTGCATTCAGCCCACAAAATTGGTTTCCATTTCATATAATTATTAACGAAAATTATTACTTGCTAAGTTGATAAATAAAATAACTTAGTCCGCCTGTAATCTGTGTACTATTTAGGATAATGAATAATAGTTATTTGTTTGGATTTTCTTTTGTTTTTATGAGATAAAGTACAAACTAAAAGTTATTAATTGATGTTACAATAAAGGTTAATAAATTAATTTGGGTTTCGTTTCTTTATTACCTATATAATATTTCAAGTCTTCTATAAAAAATTCAATCTCTAAAATAAACTAAGTGTTGTTAAGTAGACATTAACGTTAACATAACAAAAATTCAATAAGCAATAAACAGCAAAATAATAACTTAAAGCGCTTTAATATCTTTAAAATTGGGTATTTGACATTTTTTTTGCGATAAATGAAAAGATCATAAACATAAGTTTTATAACTAAACTATTTTTATTTTGTTCAAGTTATTCGCAATAATTAGTTATTTCAAAATAAAAATTAATTTTAGAATCCAGTACCGAAGACACGCCGACAACTCCGGAAGAAACCCGCGCGCGTGTGACGTCATAATGTTAGTTTTCACTCATTGCAGTTAATATAAAAATGTTTCCCAAGAAGATAACAAACTATGTAATGTCTAATGTCTAGTCACGTGTAATAGCCGTTAACGCTGTTATAAGATAGCTATAACATTATGACGTCCAAACTATGGTGACGAATCATGGCGCGTTTAGTCACGCGATCTTTATTTAAATTTCACCATATTAATAATAAAGTTTTAAAATACATGAAAAAAGCAATATTTTTTTTTGAAATACCCAATTACCGTGAAACGTTAATTGTGTTGTTGACTGTACTGGAAAAGCGACGGCGACTGGTACTGGTATATAGCCAGGTGTCATGTTAACTTGACCGAGTAGTAGATACAATATAACAGTTATATTATCAATTAGGTAGTTAAGATATAAGTGTCAATATTAAAAATTAAAACGTTAAATTTGCATTATATTTCATTTGTGTTTAAACATTGCCACTCTCTTGGCGCATTCTTTGTCGCAAAGTGCCGCGCGGCGGCAGCGCGTCTGCAGCGCTGCGGCCACGCTGCTTTGTAAATCTATGTAAATGAAAAGTACGCGGTTGCAGCGCTAAACCCGCGCTGCGGTTCTTGTTCATCGATCGACTGGTGTTGCGCGCATGTATTTTTTGTACAAGGCAACATGGACGAAAATAAAGTTGACGAGTTTGTCGATGAGGTTGAGAGTAATTCGTAGAATTGTTTTCTTGACAATCTTAAGTAATTCTGAAATGGTTTGTCACTGTAGCCTTTTACTTTATAAAATTCAGTTTGTTGAGTTACAGAAAGTAACGGCAACGTTTTCTTAGGTTTCTGTTTTTTACTCAAAATCATTTAATAGTAACACTAAGAGCAGTGTTTCTTCGTCAGAGTCCATCGTGAAACTAAATGTACTACGATTCTCAAACCTAGCGACAGCAGCGCGGCACTTTGCGGCAAATTTAAAGGTGCCCTACGACTGCAACACTGATATAGATCTAAATAGATCACACAAATATAAGTACTTGAAAAATATTTGTCGTGTGGTCAAAATATTTGAAAAGATTGTACAATTTACAATCATCATGGCTAGTTAATTTAGTCCGCACTCCGCCGTTGTTAATATGGGAAGTCAGATTTATCCCAATCTAATAACTCGAATAAAATCGATTTCTTTAAAACTAGTCATTATTAGGATGTAGGATACCCATCACTGAAACGTTTGTTTATGTTCAGTAGATCAAAAACTCATGAGTAAAAAATACGGCACTCTTAGTCTTCATACCGGTAGGCAAACTCGCGTTATCTATTTAGATACATATTGCAAGGCAGTCACATAAATAGAAAATACAGTCGGATAAATTACATAATTATTTTAATTTATACCTAATTGTCACAGAACACTGACTCTAAATAACATCAAGATTTTGTAAACTTTTACGTAATTGTGTGATTATAATAGACAAAAACTATCTTACATAATTATATTGTGAATATAATGATAAATGCTTACAACTTGTCTTCCATTCCAGAGTCATCAATCCGAACAGCTGCCATACTTTGGCATTCAAAATCTTCACTCGATAGTCAAATAGTACGACATTAATTATAATTTAATCATATCTACGACACCTACAGACCGCATACTACCGGCAATATACGATGTGCAAAATCACAACATATATAAATCTAGGTACATATTATTACTTCGTATATTGTTGCCAAATAATTGATAAATGATTATAGTTAAAAGATTAAGATTTTGTGTCTAAAAATTGAAGAAACAATAACTATGTTGAGTTAATAATATTATACTGATAATTTAACTATATTGTGATTAGTAGTTATGATATTCTATGCACAATATTTGTTTGTTCTCATTAAGTTACTAGAAAATATTTAAGGTGTAAATCAAGCATCAAATGAAGAATGTGGCTTTCCATTTATAACTAAAAATCATTTTCCCACGTTACGTTTGAGTCAGGGATTTCTGGTTCATGTCCTATATCAATATCTTCGAGAAAAGGATCGAAAGCTTCATCGCTGAGGCTATTGAAATGATCGAAAACAGTTCCTTTAAATATTTCATCTGCATTTAAAAAGTTAAGATCATCTTGCGTTTCCATGGCTTCTGGTTCTTGCACCTGCTGTGGTTCTGGTTCTACAGCGGAGGATCCAGCTAGAGTAGTCGTTTGTTGTAGTTGCAGTGAATGTTGCGCTTGTTGGATTTGTTGTGAATTATTTGGTAGCGGAAGTAGCAGAGAGGTTTGCGGTCGCACTGTCGAATTATGTATTTGTATCGATGGAAGCTGTTGTGTCAAATGTTGGCCCGAAGATTGCTGACGAATCTGGGGCAAAACTTGCCGAAATTGTGATCGGACTTGTTGGCGTTGTAACGGTGGAATTGGTTGCCGAAATTGGGTTGGCGGGAGTGGTTGCCGAAATTGTGTTGCCGGCCGCAGTTGCCGAGGCTGCGATGGCGGCAGTGGCTGTCGAAACTGCTGCGGCGGAGCTGCTTGCTGGACTTGTCGTGTTTGATGGCGTCGCGATTGCGTCGGCTGCTGTTGACGTGACTGGTTAGGTTGCTGTGACCTCTGCTGCTGTCGAGACTGACTAGGATGATGCGAATGCCGTGATTCATGGGAATGTCGACTTTTTTGCTGTTGATGCCCCTGCCGTGATTTGCTCGATTTCTGTGGTTGCATCAAAATCTCCGATATTTTTTTCATTTCCTTTATTTCTTGCAAGTCGTGTGTTTCTGTAAAGATAGAATCTAAATCTCCTAATGAGTAATGCATATCTGGATCGATTATCCTAGAAGGGCTCGACTGAGACAGTCGATGCAGGGACTGTTCGGGGTCCTCCCGTGATGTCCCTGCAGAGTCCTCGTGTTATACGGTCACTTTCCTAGCAGCCATTCTCTCGCCCGCTCGCTGTTTAGCCTTTTCATACATGGGAGTGAGTTTTTTGTCTCGTGCTAATATTTTCAGCAGCGCCACTATAAACGGCACATAGTTATGTCGCCGACGCGCCATTTCTTGTCTGTATCGCAACAGTTTAGCATTTTCGTGAGCCATTAACGCCGTTAACCTCCTGCTTTCTTTTTCAAACTCTTCTGGTTCCAAGGTAATAATGCCCGAACCGCAATGCAACTCATGCAATTGGCGTTCATAAATCATTCGCTGATCAGATATTAACGCCATGAGGTTGAAGTGTATTTCGCCTTCGGTGTACCTAAAAATATTACTAAATTAACAATCAACCTTACTGCCTTGTAATATTTAAGTACTAAGGATTTTTACTAAGGACAAAAAAACTATGTACGTTCATTCGTACGTGAATGTGGAGAAATTAAGACTAGTAATAGGCCAATAATAAACTAATAGGCCAATTGAATTAGAATTACATATCGAATAAAATTAATCGTATAAACAGGAATTTTCCTTAGGAAATCGTTAGTAGCCTAGTCGAAAAGTGAGTTTCCTGCGAAAAATCGTTACAGGTCAATCGTTACTCTTAAAAATATGGCGATTATTGCATTGGATGCAGAATTTAATTCTGAAATAAGTATATTTTTTTATTATCCGCCAATAAAAATTTCATTTGTTATAAACAAAAAACAAAGAGGAAAATGGGTCTTGGTTTTGTATCTATAACTTCAAAAATACTAGTTATATGAAATTTGAAAAAAGATCCTAAAAGAGGATGAAATTCTAGTAAAAAAAGTATCGACTCCCGGAGTTGTAGCTCCATTATTTTATAGTTTAAATTTAACGATGAAAATGGGCAAACGCGCAGCACGTTCAGGGTTCGGTCGCGGCATCAAATTCGAGTACGTCACGCTCAATTAAGTTTTAAAGTATAAATTATTATTTGAACATTAAAAAAAATATGGTATATTCGGAACACTTCAAAGAACTTGCTGCCGATGGAAATTTATCTTAAAGTTAATTTTTCAACAGGTTAGACGATTGTTAATTCACACAATTTTCTCAAACTGCCATTTTCATTGTTAATTAAAAAAAAGGTTAAAATAATTGTCGTATTCTTTTCCCTTCGTGGAGACCTTCTTATATATATACAATATATACATACTTAACGAGATCACGCTATTAAAAGTTTTGCAAATTTGAATACTTTGTTTATAATAACTTTATAAGTTTAACAAAACAGACTGCCAGTGAACCCCCCTAAACATTTCCGGAGGAAAATTGCTAATTATATTTTTTCCGATTTTGATCTAATTCGACTGGCCTATAACTAAACTGCCTAACATGAAATATTAAGACAGGCATTTGTTGTGAATTTACATAGTTAAGGCAAATTTGGTACATTTTCGTTTCTATGCTTTAGCTAAGATTTTAATGCATATGATCCACAAACAAATACCTTGAAACATAGTTTCGATTAAAGAGTATTGCAAAGTGTTGCACAAATTAAAATCAGGTAGTTATGAGCACTAGGTAGCTAACAACATAAACAACAACTTGTGTACTAAGAATTTGGTAATTTGTTAATTTTTAATTTCATACAAAAATATTTATTAATTTAATTTCCCGTTTGAATGTTTCTAACTCTACACGCATTGCAAAGATTACGTAAAGAAACCGCGTAAAAACTTCGTGGGAACGCTACCGCCTTTGATTGAACTTGACCTATTCGCCCGCCAGTCGACCGTCGGTCATGCGAGCATTCATGAATGAAACATACTTTCGTAGACTTACAAATGTCACGACAGTGCAACAAAAACTTGTTTAACCATTTATTTTTTATGTATTGAACTATGTTCGAACTCATGGAACAAAAGTTGTTGCTTATGGTGTTAGCTACCTAGTGCTGCGAGGTTGCTCATGTTTTACGAGTAACCTGTATAATTATACTTTTGCAAAAAACTACAGACCTTGTCTATCAGGGGTGTACTTATAATTTGACAGCACGGGAAAAAAACATTCAACAGTTTTATGAAGTTAGTCTACACTCACGCATTAATCCTTTTCATAATAGTAGGTCGAACTACATCCAGCCAATCCTCATTCTGACGAATGGGTCCGTGGTCAATGGGTCCTTCACGCAAGCCATCCAGTTCATACAACCGTCCATCTATTGGCATGTAGCCTACAAAGTGATAGGCATCTTCTTCCTGACAATCGAAACAAACAACAATAAAGCAAACTTCTATCTAATAACTGATTCAGTTTTTATTATTAGCGTAGTTTTGTGTATTGTGTATACTTACCAAAGCATTCTAGTTATATCAAAAAATAGTAGCAGGCATATTTATTGTGGATGGGGATTAGTCATTAAAGTAATTCTAAAATTTACATTCAATTAGATTCAATCTCTATAAAAATGAAGAGCTTTTCGTTAGTCACGCTAAATCTTAAAAACGGACTGGGCTGCAATATTATTGGGCCTAGTTTAAAAATAGTTCCACCAATAAAATGGAACAGATGTATATTTTCATTTGCATAAAATTCCAAAAATGTAATCCTATGTTTATCTAAATAGTTAGGTACCTTTCTAATTTTATTGGAAATATGTATAGTAAATATTTCTTGTTTATCTGGCCAGTAATTAATTAAAAAAAAGTTATTATTAATAATAATATTGTTATAATGTCTAGAAAATATTAGAAAATTTTGTCAATACTTATGCCCTACCAATTGTGTTAGGTGACTTTAAATTATACTCCACTACGCAAGCTGTACGAGAAGATTTAATTTATTCATGTCAACATGTAAATACCGTGCAATACTGTAGCTAATGACCTGGGCCGTTTTCTCGATCTGATGCTCGTTAGGTCCGATTATGGAGCTCCAATCGTTAGTGAATCGAATTGGTCTTTGGTCGACAGGGAATCTCACCATCCTCCCTTGCGCATCTCCTTCTCAGTAGGATACACAAATTCTACTTGCAATGATGAAATCAATTATTTCAGGCATTCTTTATTTTCTAAAGACCCAAAAACGGTTTGTACGGTATGCTTACAATAAAGTATACGGGTACTACCCCCACTTATATCCCACGCATTTCTTATTGGGTATGCTAGAAATGCAAACATTAGAGGTGCGTAGACAAATTACTTTGGTTATGTACTTCTTTAATTTAGCCCGTGGAACCACCTATAACCCGTAACTGCTGAGCAGGATCGGATTCGCAGTGCCAACGACGAGCTCAGTGCGGTCCGGTCGAATGCGTGTATTTTTGGTACCAACAGCGCGTACCGCTCTCGGACACTGGGCTCCCCTGACAAGGGCGATAAGACTGATCAATTCGATTACTAAGAGCAACCCTGATCTGGACCTATTCGCATGCAAATCCCACTGTTTCCGTACAGCGGCTAGTCGCCTGATAGAGAGCATGGTCATTGGCAGCAGTACTGCACCTTGAACTAGTTTTATTGAATTTTTATTATTAACTAGCTATTAACCATTATAAACTTTTAATTTTATCAATTGATTTTAATGTTACATTTTATTGTACTTATTATTATTTTACTATTGTATAATTCAATATTCACATGTGTTTGGTTGTGTACTGTGAACATATTGTTGACTCAAAATAAATAATACATACTTTGGCTGTTGTTTTGGCATCAAACTCGAAAAACGCCCTTGAAGCCATAGAATTATGAGCCATCCTTATAGTTTGTGAGTTACTTAAAGCTAAGCCCCTCATTTTTGGATCAAATGACATGCTAAATTCCTTTAATTTCTCCAATTCTTCACCAATTTTTACATCTGGGTGATTGCAATTCAGAAGTAAACTTATGACTGCTTGTGTGGCACAAGCGTTATTGATGACCTAGAAACAAAAAGTAAATTTACTATAATTTGAGTAACATTTATATTCCTATTTTGGAATTACGCCTGAAACAATGTACTTACTTGTCTTGCAAAATAGATTTTCTCTAATCGATCCTTATCTGTAACTACAGGAGGCTGAGCTTCACCATCTTGAATATACTTGAAGAGGAATATTAGCCCATGCACTGGCCTATAAAAGTTTACAGTAACTGATATTAATATAATTTATAAATACACTGTGTCAAATTTCAAAAATAAGGGACAAAGAACACAAACAGGTTTTGTCGATGAAAATAGGTCTGTCATAAGTCCCTAAAACTATTGCTACTTGATGACTGGACACACTGTTATACAGTGATATATGTGACGTGACGTAGCGGAAAACTAGGGCGTGTAGATAAGCTAAAAAACAATCATTGAAGCCATGAGAAGCTCTATTCAAAATTCAACGGTGTTCGAGATATTTGAGTTTGACCGAATTGGGTATTTGACATTTTTTTTGTGATAAATGAAAAGATCATATATAAGTTTTATAACAAAACTATTTTTATTTTTTTATTTTTTTATAATAATTCAAGTTATTTCAAAATAAAAATTAAGTTTTGAATCCAGTACCGAAGAGACGCCGACAACTCCCGAACAAACGTGACGTCATAATGTTAGTTCTCGCTCATTGCAGTTGATAGAAAAATGTTACAAGATGACAAACTATGTGATTTAATTTTTTATAATTAATTTAAAGAAAAATGTTTTTTTAAGTTTTTTTGCATTAAATATCAATATTATTAATAATAAAGTTTTAAAATACATAAAAAAATCAATATTTTTTTTTCAAATACCCAATTGGAAGAAGTCACTTTTAGGTTAACTAAAGTGTCATACATAATAAAAAGCAACTTGATAAGATAAGTATTTTTTATTATCTTGGAGTCCTTAACTTTTGTTGCTTCAAAAACTATCTACTCTTTTTCTTTCAGTCATTGTCAACTCAAGCAAGTAGGTTGGGAGCCCAAAGGGGGATTTTTGGAGTCTCTCGAGCATGCAGATTAAGATATGGGGGATATCTTACACCCTATGATCCCTCTGAATTTGAGCCTAGTGGGGAACAAGTTATGAATTACCATCCTGATGATAACTTTGCTATCGTCTGGCCACACAATTTCAACCCTCAAATAGGTTGGCAATGTTTTTTACACTTAAACATGTAAATTATTACATTTTAGAGTTGTATCCTTGTGAGTATATAATAGTGAATAAAGCAGCGGATAGATTTATTCCTCAGATATCACAGTTATTCGTCATATACCTAAGCCCTATCTTACTATAGAAAATGCAAAATCTTGCATCTGTTTTATAAACACAATTTTTGTTTATCAGACGATTGAAAAATCGGCCCTGCATTAAACATCATAATAAGCCACCTACTTTAATTTTTCAAGAACTTCATACTCCATACTCCATAGCTCTTCCACCTGTACACCTTTTACTCCTGTAATAAGTCATAACATTTATTACTTAATTATATGTCTGCTAACACTGATATATATTATATAAGTTTAGATAGATAAATAATGCACGCAAATTAAAGTGTCAATATATTAGTTATATTTTTTATTTTTCATTTAATTGTGGTGAAGATCTGAAACTGCCTACCATCTATTACATTTATACTGTGAAAAATTATAAACTCAGTGCCTATATTTATTTCTTATCAACTCAATATTTTGTCAAACCACCCTTATTTTTTTATAACTTCTATTATTCTTTTAGGCCTACTAACAATGAAATCCTTGAGTGTATCAGTTGAAATTTCCCCATGTTGATCGCAACCTTTATTTGAGTTCATTAACATTGTTTATTTTTGGTTTTTCCTGATCATACAATTTCTTTGTTAAAAACCCCAGATATTCTCTATTGGATTAAGGTCAGAACTAACTGCAGGCCATTCTAATAACTGGAAGTATACCAAATTCAACCGGATTGAACGCGGAGGACAATTCATTCGCGGAGCGAGGATCAGTGACAGAAGTCTAAATTTAACACAGAAATCTCGTCAACGAGTTAGGTTCAAGTAAAAAAAAATCCCTGAGCGAAACGAGGGTCAGTGACATAAGTCTTAATTTAACACAGAAAACCCTTCAATGGGTTAGGTTAGGTTGAACCGCCGCATCACAATACGGTCCTTTCGGCTAAACGTGGGCCGCCTTATTGAAGAACTTATCGCAATAACAATTCGGCTAATGTTGAACCGCTGCATTACAAAACGGCCCTGTTTTTGATAACAGCTAGCCGTAATGTAATACGGCGGATTATACAATACGACTGCGACATTTACTCACATGAAATAAAGTATTGTACCATTTTAAAATCTTCTTTAAAATCTGTAATAAACGCGCATATTTTTGAAACAGTTGGCCACTTAGGCATTTTTAAATATTTTTCCACCAAGTGTGTTTAGTGAAAAATAACAAATTTCATGACTAAAATTTAACTTCTGACATTATTTTCCAAAAAATTAAAACAGCTACACACATTTTTAAAACATATTCATTTTTTTTCATCATCATCATAACCATCAAGCAGAAACATAAAAAAAAACATTCATTGGAGTATGTCTATGTAGAATATTATAACATCAAAAACCCAACAGTTAGTATGAAAACTAAGAAACATTTTTTCAAAAGTTAAGTAACTTTGGTACTACCAGGAACATATTTTTTTAAATTCCATATTCTGGGTCCTCAAGAGGCCAACTATAAGAGGTTTCAGGATTATCCATTCATTCTGGGACACCTGTATATTATATTATTAATTGTTGGGTAAATTTTTACTGTGTAACAATTATTTGAATACAAGGTAAATTGGATTGTAAGATTAACCAAAAAATCAACCCTTCTTACCGAATTTCTTAATTAATGTGGTAAATACTCCAGGATCACTCTCAATCAAACACCAATCTCCACCAGACTCCATCTTAGTAGCGTCCTGAAATAAAAATTGTAAAATATTTGATTATAAAATCTAGACAGATACATCTCACAGGCTCCCTAAGTGGTCCAGGTGGACCCCAGGAGTCCACGGAAAACTTGACGGAGGTCTACGATGGCGTGACCAAAAAATGGGGGTTTGCAATTCAAAAGCGGGCTCCACAAAAATCTTCCTGACTTCAATAGTGAAGATCTAAATTTTAGATTTAGATAGATTAGTGAGAAAAAAGTTTGGGAACCTCTGATCTAGAGTGTGCCATGCTGCCTAGATATATGTACAGTAGGGGAGCCCACGATGCTAGATGTGGATTTACTCGAGCGTCATAGAGACCTATTGGGTTGCAAAGCTTAGATGATAAGAATCTTTTCATCGGTGGGGGAGCGGCTATAGACTTTCAAATATGTAAAATGGACATGGACATACTCGAGCGCGTCAGATATTAATAGGATCCATGTCCTACGTATTTTAATTATGTACGTATGTTAATCTGACCATTTGCATGGTGGGTGTGGGGTACGTACGGGTTGAAAATGAAGAAAAAAAAATTTCTCGAGCGCGTGGTATTTTCTAAGGGGATGTTAAGTGAACCTAAAAAAATGCACTAATTCAATAACTTGACGATTTCGATGTGACGAACACTCATGACCATTATTAGAAAATGCAAAAAAAACGCCATTTTGACATACTGAGATTAAGATATATATAGTTCATATTTATGTCATAGACGTGCTGTATCTGACGATTATCTAGAGGGATTCGCCTAAATCTGAGTTAAAAAAAAATTAAATTTCTTTTTTAAATTATTGAACTTAAATACTAGAAAAGCTCAGGAAATAGCATGCAAACAAAAAGTGTACGTTCATCTTCCTCTTCTAGCTTGATTTCAACCTCAGATTGCATATCATTAAAATATTTAACAATATGTGTTTTTTTTATGAATAACCTGTATTTTAATCATTGGAGAAAAGAAATACTTGATTCTGGAGTACCCTCAAGAATATCAGGTGTTATGACTACATCTTCATATGTTTTCAGAGACAGGAATATAGGCATCCAAGCATTAAACTTTATCGACGAATTTTTGTTACTTTGACTGGTGGAAATCGTCAGATTATATATTTTTAGTTATCCTTGAATTATTTCCTTCAAAATAAAAAAAAAAATTTGCCACACTCGAGAATGTCGAGATGACGATTTTTTTACAACTTTGTAACCCTCCCCTTTCCTTATGTCACTCTCAAATGGTCAGATTAGTGGTGATAACAACACTTGTGTGCCTTTCTTAATACTTTTAATAGTCAGAATAATCGAAAAGTTTATTGTAAAAGTTAAATATGTGCAAAATGAAATCGAGCTAAAACTCCTGCCACTAATTTGAAGGGCAAATTTATTCTACTATAAGGTTTGCTCTTCATAATTATGCAGGCGTAAAAGCTGTAAATATGAAAATAATAAATACCAAAAAAACTATAAGTTATTCAAACATTGTCATGAGACTTTCCAGAGGTGTCAAATGAGTTTTAAATCTCAGAGCAGTTGGTTTAACAAAAGGATTGGTAGTTTGGTGGTAACAGCTTGATCCCGTCATCTTGAGGCATCAAAATAGTGGGATCAGTATGAACCTATATTATCGTCTAAACTAAGAAGGTACCAAAATTATTATTATTAGTATCAGAAGGTGCTAAATGAGTATTATAAAATTAATGGACAATCTGTTTAAAACTAAAAGTGATCCTGCCATTTTGATGTTCATGGATAATCCAAAACAGAAAATATTTTTTCAAGCAGATGAGTTCAATTAATTTGTTGTTTAAATCTCAGCTACATATACATAATACTTACAAAAATTATTAGTTTTTCATAAGATCATAATTAAGTTATTTTTAATTTTTCAAGTCCATCACATAGACAAATTCAATAATTCTAATACCATAAAACTAACACACTATTTATTAAATTTACTTTTAATACCTAACTACCACGGTTCCCAACTTGTGAGATGTGATTTTTACCAAGTGAGATGGGATTTTTTTAGGAATCTGAAATTTTTAGAGGTATTTTCAGGAATTTTTAGACTTTAATATTTTGAAATTGATAATATTAATATTTATTTCTTGACATATAACAACATCTTGTACCTCTATATCATCTACAACCACTCTGTGGTGACTGATGGCAATACTGACATCATACTGGCATGGCGAATATTATATATATAATTTGCGGAATAGACAATCTATTACAATGTTGCAAAGCATCATGATGATCCGATTTAAATTAAATCGAAATGGTGGATTTTGTACAACATTTAATTCATCCAATAAAATGTTAAATTTATTCAATACCAACACGTACAATTTCAAAAAATCTGAATCCTCAGATGATGATGGAACATTTTCTTTATTAAATAACTTACAATAAAAAGACTTTTGAAACATGTCACAGCACATTATTTCTAAGTCATTATGAATTTACATTTTACCAAGCGAGGTTACTAGTGTTTTTTGTTTAGGGGGACAACTAAAAAATTAAGGCTAAAACTAAAAAATAAATTTTAGGGGTTTTGACACAAACTTTTGGTTGAGAGTTGGTAACACTGCAACCTACTCAATTTTCCCTTTTTTTATTTCGGGGTCAATGGGAAACCTACGCCCCAATTAGACAATCAAGATTGATCAATGATTTTCTTCGTGCGCCATAGGGTTTAAAACTAAAATGGCGTCGCGATAAGAAAAGCAAGTCATCAAAAAAGACAATTTTGAGATCTCAATGAAATGACGATTGAAATTACTTACAATAGCAATTCATTTGGTGAGGATTCATCCATCCTCATCATTAGCAAAACAAAGGATGCTGCTTAAACTCAAATTTCAAAATAAACAATTAAGAATTAATGATTAGCGTAAGATTTACATACCTGTAAGGGAGCTGTCTCAAAATGTCTGCACGACTCTTAGAAAGATGTATTTCATTATTAAAGAGATCATAGGTTAAGTAAGTACAAAGAAATACTTACGGTTCAGTATGGAAACTAAAATGGCTGTCTAAGGTTTCCCTGGAAATTAGAAAATTACAAAAGTTCAGCCAAATTCCGTCCAGATCCTAAGAAAGGAAAGGCCGATATGATAGTTAAAATTTGTAAGACTACCCGTGGGTGTTTCGCCACACCCTGGGAGGATTTTGTTTTGTCCGCAGCACGCAGTGGCACGCAGTGTAGTCTGGTAGGGACTAGGGATGGCGAGATTGGCGAGCTGAGATCGATTAATCGAAGAATCGATTTTTGGAGCCAAAAAGATCGATTTTTTTAAATCGATATGTAGTTCTGAATCGATTCAGTGAATCGATATTTCACCCTTGAAAATCGACATCCGATTTTATTTTATTTTTTGGTATAAACCAAAAAAGTATTTACAATGAATTGAATGTACCCGTATTATAAGAGTGCTGCCGGCTGCCGGTTAAAGGTTTTAGATATTAACTTTGTAAACCAATACCTACATTTAAAAAATAAATGTCTTGTTTTATACCTGATCTGATGTATTGATATGGTAATAAAAATATTTTTTATCATCGAATTACCTGATTTTACTGATAAGAGATCGTTAAATTATAGTATGTATCTTGTTTTTAATAAAATAGATTGATATTACATTATAAACAAAACGGTTTAGTACTCTATCTATTCAATTTGAAGTACTCTATGTATTCAATGGCGGCTGCTACACGCTCGATATGTATCACGATATTTAACGTGATATAAATTATCGAGTAATATTTTGGTATATTACACATACGATACGAATCGCATCAGTACGGTAAATTTCGTGAGTATACACTCGTACGTTTCGTATTATAATAAATAAAACTATGAGTGACAATATAAATAAAGCTTGCGCTGCTATTATATTAGCGATGGCATTGAAAAGGCGTAGGTATAAAGCGTAAGAAATGGGCGAAATATTGGTTTCAAGCTAACTTTCAAGATATAATACACATCTGAATTTATTAAATCGGATTCGGGAATATCAAGAAATGGATGGCTATGAAAATTATTTGTATTGATATGCCGATAAAATTATTATAAGCCCCCGATGCTCGCTTTGAACATCAGCTAGAGTTGATTACCATACTTGCTTAAAAAAGATGCATCGCGTAGGTATCCTCTTCCATCGCTGACAGAATAAATACTGACGCGATTAATATCGATTGGAGACTAGACCCTCGATATTTATCAACGATACTTGATACAGATCGTGGATTTTTGGATTTCTAGAAATCCAGCGATCCGTGATAAGCTATACTACACAATCGATAAATATCGTGATCCTTGATTACTATCCAAATATCACGATATATATCGACCGTGTAGCATTCGCCTATGGGCTGCCTGCTGGTCTCGTCTGTACCTACTCTGTATGAGAATCATAATGGTGGCCATACACGCTACGAGAAATCGTTACGATGAGACTGCACAGATAGACCAGGGTCGATAATTTTTAAAACCAAAAAAAAATAATAGTAGGATGAAACCCATTAGAAAAGGAGGGGAATATTATAAAAATGAAAGGAAAAATAATTTACGGGCGATCTGAGGTCGGGAAGGGGATGAGGGTGAGTTTTTAAGGGTAAAAAACCGTTTTTCTCGATTTCCGGCAAAACTAAAAGTCCTATCGAAAAAAGTCAAATGGCAAAGTTGTAGGTAATAAAAAGATCTAAAACTTTTGTAATTACACTTTTTTCACATAACCTCAAAATTTATGTGAAAAATTCAAAAAACCAACTTTTTGGTTTTTTATTTTTATCTTTTACAAAATTTTTGTTTTTTTAACGAAATTTGGTGAAAACTTACCTTTTTTGTCCCAAATACGCTGTAATTTATTTGATTAAAAATCGAGAATCGAGAATCGAGAAAAACCGTTTTTTACCCTTAAAAACTCACCCTCATCCCCTTCCCGACCTCAGATCGCCCGTAAATTATTTTTCCTTTCATTTTTATAATATTCCCCTCCTTTTCTAATGGGTTTCATCCTACTATTATTTTTTTTCACTTTTTATTATTTTTAAAGGCTTCTACCCTGGTCTAAGATCTAACGGTACAGTTTAAGGTAAGACCGCACTAGCCGGAACTGCACTGCAGCGCAACACGACGTAGGCAACCGTTGAGCAAGATAAACGATGAAATAGACATGATTATTATTTCTTCGTTGTGCGAAGAAGAAGAGAGGATAGAGCATGAAGTTATAGATATAACTTCATGGGATAGAGCAAGAACAGGCAAGAAAAAAGCAAAGAATATGGCTACATGACATATCATTTTTTTTTTCTGGAAGTATTCTGATAAAATTATCATGCTGGACGTGATATATCTCTGGATACTGGCTCATGAGTACAATTAGTTTTTCTTCATCAATCGACATTTTTGACAAACGATTACGCGCTTCCAAGTAGGTATCGTGTTTGACTGACTATGAAAATGAAGTTTGTCAAACCGCACTAAACGGCAACGGAACTACACGTCGCGACACTTTTGGTGAGTTGATCAACTTTGTCACGCAGTTCTGATGCAGTGTAGTTCCGTTGCCGCTTAGTGCGTGTTGTCTCATACCGTGCATCCATACCGCAGTTACTTTTTGTGGAGCAACCTTTTTCAACACGGTAATATTAAATAACAATCTCTAACTTTTGTGACCACTTGTTGCTAATTGTTGAGTGATGCTCACGCTTCCATACCGCCAACAACATAAATTAACAAACTGGAGTGCCGCACCTCAAACCCTGCACCCTGCGCCATCCTACAGCAGATGCTATTTTTTGTTGCATTGTTGAGGGAACATTATCTAACAATGTTATCGATTCTTAGAGCAACGTTGCTTAACTTATACTTACACGGCTTAACTTATTGCTATCGGTTGTTTATAAACACTAAAAACAGTCTGAAGATAAATTAGACTAGACTACGATTAGTGGGGATTAAGTAATAAAAATATAAGTAAATTTTATAATTCTTAGTTCACTTGCACGTATCGTATTTTAATGATTTTTTTCAATGTAAAAGTAATAAAACATTCTTATGGTACAAAATTTCATTCAAGTCCATACAGCTGTTTTCTTCTTTTTAATGCTGGATCAGACCTGTCCCACTCCCCGTGTAGGTATCAAAAATGTACCTACGCATGACCTACGCACAGAGGCCTATCCGATAATCCGAGACGGCTAGTCAATGGGGCCTCCCGCGCGAGCTGTGATTGACGTCCATTTTATGTCTGCACTATAGATAGAGTAAGAGCCCGTGGCTCCCAGACCTTCGTTATATTATAAAAGCTGAAAATTATTCTATGTATACCCACAATATAGTTATGAACGGACCCTGAATATTGAACTTGGGTCGCGGTGGGTTCGGCATTTAACAGGTGGTAAAGATGAGTAAAATTGTGCCTCAAATTCGTTATAGTAAAAAGATCAGTTTTTATATATTATTTTATTTGTAATAATGTTAAAACTGACTCGTTCATTGCCAGATACCTAGGACGGTGACAACGCCCTCCTAGACATAATAATATACTTTCGTCATAGTATAAAGGTTGAGCTATATGTTATTCGGGCAACTATAAAATGATGTTTCCTCTTTAGCCAGACAGTTTCGATGGTTCCTCTATCTTCCCAGACACTTTAAAAGTCACCCTAGGCGCGAGAGACCGATCCGGAGAAATTCGCCAAATTTCTCAAAACCTAGCCTAGCTGCTCCTCCAGCCGTGTCGATTCTGTGCTTGTGTGGATTGAAATCAAAGTATATCAAAGTAATAGAATGATATATTTAATGAATAAGAGAGTGTGATGATTTATTGATTTGCATAAAATAAAAGCAAAAAAACTATGTAACTGTGTTAAAAAAAAGCTATATTAAGTGTAAGGTCGTTATTTTATTCATTTCTTAGTTTAGTTCTTTTTTTTTTAACGTCCACTTTATTAGACAGTGGCGTTCCCAACTTAGGGGTTTTCCCCCAGATTTAGGGGGTAAATAGGGTAGATGGGATTTTTAAGGGTCTGAAATTTTTAGGCGTATTTTCAGGGATTTTTTTACTCTTTAATATTTTTAAATTGATAATATTAGTATTTATTTCTTGACCTAGCTACTTATAATGACATCTAGTACGTAATTCTTCAACCAGTAATGTGGGCGGCAATTACAATACTGGCGCCACTGGCGATCATTTTATTGTCTGTGCATATGGCGGTTATTGTTGTAGGTATATAATAAGCCTTTGGCGATACCAGGGCCGGATTTAGGGGAGGGCAACCAGGGCTACAGCCCCGGGGCCTCCACAAAAGAAGGGCCCCCACAATAGACTTGGGAAAAAAAATTAAATTAAGACTAGTACACTAGTATACAACTTTTCCTTTCATATTTTTTTTTGTGTTTTACCTTTACCTACAGTACTTTGTACAACCATGATTACATTAAATATTCAGAAATTAGAATAAATATTTTGTTCTCATCAATTAGGCAATCAGTAAAATATCAAAATATCAAATGGCCCTGATAAGCACTTTTAATTTATTATTATTATTTATTCGAAAACTCGACTGAAAAAAATTGTTGATTTTATTTGGAAAATAATTTGGGACCAAGGGGCCTCCACTCCTTTGTTCCCCGAGGCTTCCAGACTTCTAAATCCGGCCCTGGGCGATACGTGAAATTGTGTGGTGCTAACACTAACATTAAAAATAAAAGTATGAGCCTATTTTTTAAAACGTGATTGAACGTCTTAACCACTGCCACTTGCAATAATCATAACTATATTTCTTTCTTTATTTATTGTTCTTATTTATTGTTCTTACATACAAGAATAAATTGAACTAATAGACGAACTAGTTCGTCATTGGATTATAGGCCTAGGCGTCAGCGACACTACTGATCTGCGGTCGGGCATGGGCGACACTGTCGTCTGCCGCTCGACGACGCGTGGCTAGCTTCGTGTCGCTAACTAAGCAGGGAATTTTATAGAAATACATAGAAACCAGTAGTGTCACTAGCGACACGTCGTCTGCTGCCGCTTCATGTCGCCCGCTCCCAATTTGCACCTTTATGTACCTATTCTGTGGCTGAATGTGAATTATTGTTATGCTGAATGCAACTTAATCCTTGAGACGTCTGGTCTAAGAGCCAATGAACGGCTACCTGTATGTATTTGACCAGACCTGGGTTTTTGTACACTGTGGCCTACCGTACATGAGTTGGGGACTCACTAAGCGCAAAGTGGTGGACACACACGGCGCGCACTCCATTATTAAGACCGGTATCGATATTTGGCAAATTTTAAAAGTATTTGACCACGTCTGCCCTTTTGATATTTGAAAATGTATGATTATTATTAACGGAAGATAATATTGGCAGACCATTATCGCGCAGTTTACATTGGGGCAGACTAGTTTTGAAACTTTAAATGGCTATAGTTTGGAACGCTAAATTAACTCTAAGTTTGCCGTATGTCATTACTTTCCAGAATTCGTTTCTTATTAGTGATACAATCGAATGGTGTAATAATACAGTGTTATTTTTTTTTCAAAATCAATGGGGTCAGTTCCTGGCTTCCCGCGACCCGGCCACCACGGACGGCCGCCGGCCACGGGTCACTAATGGGTTAAAGAGAGAAGTACAAAAGTAAAGCCGTTTTTAAAGAATGTGTTTCTTATTAGTGACTTATGGTGTAATAATACAGGATGTGATTTTTTTCCAAAATCAACGGGTTTCATTCCTGTTGATTTTATATTGATATTCCCATATTGATTTTACAAAAAGCAAACGATTTAGTTTTCATCAAAATCAGTCCCCAGACTTCTTTCAGCATTTTTCGATATTCCTCATAGTTTCGGATTTCCCCATCCACGCACACTTGAATAATTCACCTGTATATGGTATATTTGTAAGATCTTTCCGTGTTTCCGCGCGAATATAATATCTACCTCCCTCGTTAACCCGGATAGTCATTGAGTGTCGCGCGTACAGCGGTCGATCTCTAATATCTCGCGTATAGATCATGAATTAGTACATTCTATAAAATAGACATGGCATCAATTAAAAAAATATAAGTACGAGAATGATTAACGAAGAAGTACAGTTGTACAGAACCAAATTAATGATAGAGATTTGTAATTGAATAAAACTTTCTTAAAATTAATTAGACTTACAAACTTTCAAATGTTTCAAACATGTTATGTAGGCGTCCGAAATATTACAATGCAAGCTATTAGGTACTCATATTTAAAGCATTATATACATATAATTGATTAACTCAGATAATTCAGTAATCTGAGCTTTAGTGAGTCTCTGGACATAAGAAATAAAAGTAAAAATAATAAAATTCAAGTATTTATTTTATTAGACTAATGCAAAACTTATAGTCCGAGATCCCAGGGCCGCCAAACTGACGAATGAAATGTGGACGATTGTATAGTTTTATTATGTACTAAGATCGCATGCCTACCAGCTTGCTTAGACGGCAAATTTTTAAGTATCTGGTAATCAAGGCACATAAAAAGGTTACTTACGTCACGTATTTTCTCCAAGCAGATTTTCACGTACCTATGTATATTGTATTGTATACCGTGTATACGTGACAACGACGGTCCTGAGATCTTGATCTGTTAGTAAGTATTCAATATGTATATGGAAATCTTACATAAATGGCCTCACAGACATCTGTGTCACTGTGTGGATAAGCATATCCTGGATGTAATTTGAACATCAGGTTATTATTTACAATAAAAAAGATTCCTTTATACAGTATTATTGGAAATTCGATACATTCCTTTCGAGGTAGAAAGTAGACCTTACTATTCATTAGCTTGATATTACTTTTTGAAATAATTTTATATTTATTAGAAATTATGTATGCACAAAAAAGGAAAGAATTTAAAAATAATCTACACTGCACTTATGCCAGAATCCGGATATATTAAAATATCCGAACATATTAAAATATCTGAGAAATTAGCCATTTCCGGCCAGGGTAGAGCAAAAACAATTGCAAATAAGTCTAGTAATACTAATTTCACCTCCCGAAGGGAATGTATTTGCATAAGTGCTTCTATTACAAAACCTTAATTTAATAAATCTTTAAATGAGATCTGCCCATTTTATTAAAGTATGCTCAAATTACATTCTATATACATATAAAAATAAATTGAAATTAACACAGTAATAATTATACAGGATGAATTTTTCAAGGCTGAGGAAATCTGAAATTAAGAGGAATATCGAAAAATGCTGAAAGGAGTCTGGGAACCGATTTTGATGAAAACTAAAACTGCATTATTGGATTTTTGAAAAATCAATATGCCTAGCCAGGATTCGAACCCATTGATTTTGAAAAAAAATATCACATCCTGTATTATTACACCATTCGATATAATCTAAGAGCCAGTGAACGGCTACCTGTATGTATTTAGACAGACAGAGACTGACCCCATTGATTTTGAAAAAATACACCTGTATTATTACACCATTAGATGGTGTCACTAATAAGAAACGAATTCTGGAAAGTAATGGCATACGGCAAACTTAGAGTTAACTTAGCATTCCAACCTATAGCCATTTAAAGTTTCAAAACTAGTCTGCCCCAATGTAAACTGCGCGATAATGGTCTGCCATTATTATTTTCCGTTTATAATAATCATATATTTTCAAATATCAAAAGGGTAGACGTGGTCAAATTCATTTAAAATTTGCCATAAATCGATACCGGTCTTACTCGAGCGCGCGGTGTGACCACCATTTTGGGCCTAGTGAATCCCCAACTCATGTACGGTAGGTATAGGCGTATTAATTTACAAACACCCAGGTCTGGTCAAATACATACAGGTAGCCGTTCACTGGCGCTTAGACTAATAGTGTTACTAATAAGGGACAAATTCTGAAAAGTAACGACACATGGCAAACTTAAGGATAAAGCTCATTTTTAACGAAATTTTGTACGTTTTTTCCCATACAAATAGCTGGAATTGACGTCTCAAGGAGTTATCACTATCTGTATACAAATTTCATACAAATCCTTACAACTGTGTTCTTCTTTTTAATGCTTAATGTGAATTATTGTAAAATTGAATGCAACACAATCCTTAAGAAGTCGAAATCGGCTATAAATTGGTAACAATGGCTAAAATTTAAAACGCCAAGTAATCAGTTAATGTTTCATAAGGTTTGTATGGAAAAAAATCATATTTTGTTAAAAATGAGCTCTATCCATAAGTTTGCCATCATTACTTTCCAGAATTTGTTCCTTATTACTGACACTATCGAAGGGTATTTATTATACCGGCTGTGATTTTTTTTTCAAAATCAACGAGTTCGATTCTTGGCTAGACATATTGATTTTTTAAAAATTGAACGATACAGTTTTTGTGTTCATCAAAATCGGTCCCCAGATGCTTTTCAGCATTTTTCGATTTCCTCATAGTTTCGGATATCCCCATCCATGCACACTCGAAAAATTCACCCTGTATTCTACAGGCACATCTCAAACAATATTTCAGAAAATGTATGCTTATAAATTTGTCTATTCTTGCAGAATGTTCAAAAGCGCAGTTTTTAAACAGCTTAAAGTAGAATTATTAAAAAAATTTATACATATAATTAATTTTTATGTAGTGATCTTTTGTACAATTTGATTTCCACGATAAATATTATGGCATTACAAAAAATCTTAAAAGTGACTAAGTATCGATAAATTAATAAACATTATTATGACATCGTAAATGCGTTCAAATGAATTTAGGTTGCTAATTAATAAATACGGCACAATGTACTTGATTATAATAAACTGAATTTTACAACTGAGCGCATCAATATAGCAAATAAAAAATTCAGCCCACAAAAGCGCTTACTATTGGTGTTTAAGTAAACTCGGTTCTTAGTTAACAAATCTGTGTGTTTTATAGTGAGCGAGCGTGCACTAAACATTGTAATCTTTACCATTGATTGTAGTCTTTACCACTATGTCTATGTTTTGCGATGCTTAATTATTACACAGTCGATGTCATTGCGGTACTATCTACTACTACTACTACTACTACGATACGATCTCTTACGCTAGTATTGACAGACAACACATGAGCGTGCTCACATTTTGTCTGGCACGCACACTTTTACATCGGGCATAGATCTTACACGGACGAGCATTTATAATATTTACCCACCCTAAAATGGACAAAATAATTCAGGTTGAAACAAATTTCACAGACCTATCAGAAATTTGTCAATTTGAAAAAGTTTAGTAGGTACGTGATAGACGGAGAGCTTAGACTATGACTCTGATGTAATCATATAATTTTACAAAAATCACTTTAGCATCCATGTCAACATCAGAATGAGACGCGAATTTGTGACTTGTGATGTCCATAGTAAATACTAAAGTCACTTGTTTTACAAATTCGTAGGTACTTATTCATCGTGCTCATAAAGAACTGGATCATATTAAAAGGGTAAGTCGACATAGGACCTATTCGCAAAATGACTCGCTCCAAAAGTGTTCTATTCTAGAAATGACTTCTTAAATTAACCTTTTTACTTAGACATTTCTTAAACAGTTTTAATAAAATATTTTGGTAAATCAAAAAGGTGTGCATTATTTATTTCATGAATTAGGTAGTTTATTTTGGGTATCGTACCCATGACCAATGTTTTTGTAATGATAATAATATTAAATTAAAAAAAGACCACCGACACAATAATATATTTGCAGATATTGGGTATTTTCCCCACTTTTACCCCCAGAGTTTTTTCAGGGCTCAACCGATTTTCATTGAACATAATATTATTTTGTAATGTACACGTGATGCGCTTTCATTTGAGACCCCACTCGATTATATTTGCAGACATTTGGTTATTTTTCCCCAATTTCAACCCCCCACAACTTTTAAACGACTCAACTGATTTTCATCAAACATGTCTAAGAACATTCGCTCGTAACTCACCTTACATATAAAAAAAACTAAATTGAAATCGCTTCATCCGTTCGCGAGCTACGGTGCCACGACAGACAGACAGACAGTCAGACAGACAAACAGACAGACACGTCAAACTTATAACACCCCTTCTTTTGCGTCGTGGGTTAAAAAAGCGCAGCGACGCATTTTTCCCCTTTCTAAAATTTTTTTCTTTATGTTTAATTTATTAATGGAAATTGAGGTGTGAAATGGTTTTAAAAGTTAAATTACTATTAAAATACGTTTAGTCTGTGATTTTTAATGAGGTCTTAATGCGAAGTAAACGGAAGCGAATGAAAAAGAAATGGACTCTGTAAGTGAAATATTTCGGGCAAATAGTTGTTCTAGAAAATAATGCGCCACGGAAAAAGTTTACTCGCTTTATTACTATATTTTTTAGAAAATAGCGTTTATCAGTGTATTTAATATTATTAAACAACTATTCTTCCTCATATAACTTACATTGTGCAATATGAATGAAATAAAAGTAATAAATACGAAGAAAAATGGCTGATTTGAGATAACGTGAGTGCAGAGCAACATTGACATGTCGGTATGCAAAATTACACGACATAAAAAATAAAATAAAATAAGTAAAATTATTTTTTGACAGTCTGTTTATAATATGAGATAAACTTTGAAACTACTGAACGTATTTGGACAAAACAGGGCAGGTTATAGGATATTATTTATCCTTAGATGGACATCGGTTTCCAACTAAAACGATTTAAATGATACTTGGTATAGCTAAACCAGCAAAAACCAATTTCACCTTTGATATTATACTGAGCAACACCAGTAACTGTTGGACACTTTTTTTTTACACTTTAAGCAATTTTTTTTTACAGATTTGAAGCCCTGTAGAAAAAAACCGCAGCAACGTGCGACCTTCATTCATTAAGAAATTTTGTCGTATTGATCCCAACTTAAATGCCTAGCAATACGGAGTACGAGCAAATCATATACCTCAATGCCCGCCAGCTCCCTAAATATCTGCAGGATAGGTTGTTTCCCAAATAGTACATCTACAGGATAAGCTCTATCACGAACGGAGTAGGTCCTAACCTACTAACCTTATTATAAATATATACAGTGTGTCCCAGGATAAAGTGCAACCCCGAAAGAGGTTGAAACTAGACCAAAAATTATCCACAAAAAAATAGAAAACAATGTAAAATAAAGAAAATTCTAGTTTTTATTGATAAATTAAGATTGTTAATTTTTATTGTTGGCCCTATGTACAAAAAAGCGTTTTCTTTCAAAGTAGTGGGTCGATTTCGTTGAAATAAAAAACAATAATACGCCAAATAGTGAGGCAGTGAGGTCAGAATAACACGCAGCTCTCAAAACAACATCTATCATGACCTAAACTTTGAAAATCTTTTCGATGTGAATTTTTGGCCTAGTTTCACCTCTTTCGGGGTTGCACTTTATTCCGGGACACTGTATATTTCAAGTACATTTTATAGATATCTAATAAACGAACATAGCGAACACAAATTACCCAAATAATAATAATAGTTGACATGATAGTTTTTCTTTGCATTTTAATATGTTGTTAAGCTCTTTCTTTATGAACACGATACATAAGCAAATGGATATGAATAGATATTTACAATAAATTCAATTTGTAAATTTCAGAAAAATATAAATGTAAAGTCAAGTATAAAACGATTTCTACATTAAGCTTAACGTATATGTACATTTTTATTCATTTTATGTATGTATATAAGTAACTAGAAATCAACATTTGAATAAATGGGTAAATTGATTAGATGACACCCTTTTTATTCTGTATTAAATCTACATCCACATTATCAATAAATGTTTAAATAAGAATAATATTTAGATGCAATTAAATAAATTTTATTAAATTGAGATTTACTTTTGAAAGTATGTAATGAAGCCGTGAACTCGCGCAGTTTTGTAGGCCCACAATGACAAACAAACTGTTTACTTAGCTAGTTAATTTTCCGTGTTTTATTTTTCTGAAATGCGATTCGTCTTTGCCTTTATATAAAAATACATTTTACTTTCGAAACTCCTTCATAGGTTGTCGATTCTTATATAATGGTCCTACATTTTATCTTCGAGTTGGAAACTTAAAAATCTACATTACTTGAGTAACCAGCCTGAAATGCGTTTCATCGTCATAACCATCGCAAGATGAGATTCTAGTTTTGTACCAGTTCTAGTTATAACTGACTTTATCTGTAAAAAAATATTATTGTGAACTTCAGAATGCTTTTCATCATATTGAAAAAGGTTTCGTCGTCATTCTCTTCGCCCCTCTAAGATAAATCTTCACAGTTTTAGTTACCATACACCTGCAAAACGTCTTGACCGATTTTTATGAAATTTTATATGCATATTCAGTAGGTCTGAAAATCGGCTACTGTCTATTTTTCATATCCCTAAGTGATAAGGGTTGTCCACACCTAACATTTTTATTTTATTTTTGGACAGATATTTTATTTTTCAATAATGTGGCTTTAAAAATACATATCGCCCTTAATTTTCACCCTTCTATCACCAACCCCTATTTTTAATAGTCATTTTAGTAATTTGATAATTTTTTATCCCGATCGATAACTTAGCAAAACATTTGCGTGGCCAGCTAGTAACTTATATAAAAGCAGGTGATTCTACACAGTTAAGTCCATCCAATGTACAATCCTACAACTACTATCTTACTTTAAAACAAATATGTAGTTATATTTACATCATTTTGCAAGATGTTAATTGACACGGTTAGAAATTTTACAAAAAGGCAGTTTGCCTCATGGCTGTTGAGTAAACCTTAAATACAAACTGATACACGTAGTTACTTTTCTAAAATCGTTACTGAATTAAAACGTACTATCGTTCTAAATAAAAAAAAACTGTTTTTATAAACCATCGTTGAAATTCTGAAACTTTGATCGATCGACATCATTGAAATTTAAAGATGAAAATTAAATATTACTCATAAAACTTCAATCTCGTATACAAACTGTCTTATTTCGTTTACTCCGCCAAAGGGAAGAATTTCTAAATGGTTGCAAGAAATCATCTTGACGTAGGTTAGTCATAGTCAACACATACAAATTGCCTTTACACCACAGAAATATATCTTGATAGAAGAAACAAGTTCAACAATTTGTTGAGACCGAGCGTGTAACATTTTGCGTAGGTACTTTGACGGCACGAGTGTAATTAGTGATGGAAAACACATGCCACGCGAAAACGATTCAAAAGCATCGATTAGAACACGGCACACCGATTCTATTAACGCCACCCAATCAATTTTAAATTTAATCTAGTTTTTAATCGTAAAATATCAATGTACCTACCGAACCGAAGGGTCATTCGAAAAACTGAAATTAAATTGCAATATAATGTTAAGGTAACCTGTTCGTTAATAATATATTTCGCTTTTCACTACGTAGGTACATTATATAGCTACATAATAATAAAAAAACGTAATTATCATTTCCTCTTCTTTCAAAATAGATTATAATCGAGTAAGAAAATCGCAGTTTACAGTAATAGTCTTACTTTGGACAGATAAATTAGAAATCGACCTTGAACGCGACTGGACAGTTTGAATAGCAAATTTTTACTATTTTTTACATCGCTGGTTCTGAACGCACGTCAAGTCTGGCTCGTCAAATTAAAGCCGCAATGGAAAACTAACGTTAGACACACAATTCGCCCGCTACTATTTTGATGAAAATAATAAAAAAATGTTTTTTAAATAATAACATACATTCAGTCAGAAAAGTATCGGGGAAGTTTTTTGTTGTTAGATTGGCACAACTGTTTTCCATTTTGGCGCGGAGTTTGAATTGCATCTGTTATTTATATTAAATACAGTGCTGTTATTGGTTATATCATATATAATAAGAGTTTGTCTTAAATTTTGCATCGCCAATGGAATTTCGTGTTCGGCGTCACTGAAAATGTTACAGAAGGCTTACGGTGAATCGTCTTTATCAAAAACACGTGCCTATGAGTGGTACAAAGCGTTCAAAAGCGGTCGAGATGTGATGGAAGATTTGCTTCGCTCTGGTAGGACATCAACGTCTGCAACTGAAGTTAACATCGCAAAAGTGAAGGAAATAGTGACTGAAAATCCTCATTCAACTTTGAAAGAGATAGCCGCTGAACTTTCTGTATCTCACGAGTCTATCCGTACCATTTTAACTAATCATTTGAGTATGAAGCATGTTACCGCTCGGCTAGTCCCAAAATACCTGAATTTTCTCCAAAAACTCAATCGCATGAGAGTCGCTGAGGACATGCTAGAACGGGTCAATTCCGACCCAACATTCATGAAACGCATTGTTACTGGTGACGAGACGTGGGTTTACGAGTTTGACATGCAAACTAGTCAACAAGCTTCGGAGTGGCGCCTTCCAACTGAACCGAAAGTACCGAAACCGAAAAAACCACGCCAAAGTCGATCAAAAGTCAGTCATGTTGACTGTTTTTTGTGACTGTTGACTCCTTTGGGGGAGTTGTACACTAGGAATACTTGCCGGAAGGTCAAACGGTAAATAAAGAATATTATTTGAGCGTTACGAGGCATATATAAGAGCAAATTCGACGAAAAAGACCAGATTAGTGGAAAGAAAATTCTTGGATTTTGCACCACGATGATGCGCCTTCGCACAAGGCCATCATTGTCAATATGGCTCCAGCCGACTTCTTTCTTTTTCCTAAACTCAAATAACCACTTAGTGGCACCCGTTTTCAATCGGTAGAAGACATAAAGGAGAATTCGTGGCGAGAACTGAACTCAATTCCGGAAACAGCATTTAAAAAATGTTTTGATGATTGGATTATTCGTTGGCGTAAGTGTATCGTTTCTAAAGGAGCATATTTTGAAGGTGATAAAATAAATTTGGATGAATAACAAACATTTTGTGTATTATTGATATTTTCCCGGTACTTTCTTGACTACTTTACTTTGTACTTTTATTTTTGGACTTTACTTTGTACTTTTTTAGCACAAATAGTACTTACCTATGAAAGGTTTACTACCTCGTTTAACAGCTCCAACATTATTGGTGGTGTTAGAGCAGTTAATTATCGAACGAATCATTTTGTTCTTAAAATCTGACGTCATACGCGGACCACGGTCGGGAGCAGATTGAAGTTCGTGGCGAGCAATTAAGCCATCGAGGCGACTTTTCGACACGCGAGGTACATACACTTGTTGCTTCTATCTAGATATATTGCGCTTTACACGTTACACTCTTAGAGATTGATAAGGTAAAACGTTTTTTGTTTAGCATTCAGAAACGCGTTTCATCGTTTTGCGTACTAACCACAGTGTTTTAAAGTTTTTAATTTTGCATCCAAACATTACACTACATTCTTTCCTTTCAGGTTGATTTTACTATTTATCAAATTAATATCAACCAGTCTTTTATATTTCGATACAACCATTAACTCTTTTATTTTAGATAATTAATATAATTTAAATGATGACGATGCTCATTGAGGTTCATATCAATTAATCAATGAACTTTTCATACCTACGTCCTTCGCTGATTATATATAATATAATCAATGATAAAAGAAAAAAAGAGAGGATAGGCTCTTATTTGCATATACATTTATACTGAAACTTATTGTACTTGTAGAAAAGGATAAAACATGGAAGTTCAATGAAACTAGTAAAAATCAAGCCCCACCTTAAAGCCAGTTTTCAAGCTGTCAAAATTCTAAAATGGCGGTTGACATTCGCTTTATGATGCCAGATGGGGAATAATCACCCAAGTTTTGGGTGTGATTGAAATGATGGAGACCATTGTTTTAGATGAGCCGTTCAGATTTTTTAAATTCAATATAATTTTAATGCAATAAAATACAGCGAGGCTTTTAAATAAATTACAGCGGCGACAGACAGAAAAAAAATAATTTTATTTTACCTTAACATAACAGTATTTACAATTTTGTATGTTTTACCAATTAGGACTCATCTGTTTGTTGCTGAATAAAATATAATTTAATGTATCAGGCGTTACTTTGCGGTTGGTTGTCCGTACCAACCGTTGTAGAGTCCACATCGCTTGATGATGCTCTGTTTAGGGGCGAAACACGTGCTATTGTAATAAGTTGTGATGGTATATTATACAGGGTTAATCGTAAAACACCATCAATCTCGCAGCATTAGGTAGCTAACACCATAACAACTTCTGTGCGAGGTTGCTGGTGTTTTACGCCTAACCTGTATACTTACGTGGAGATTAGAGGGTGGTGGGTACATACCAAAACAAGTCCAACTGTGCGAATTGTTGAAAAGAAATATAAATATTTACAAATTAAATAGCTGAATAAAATTTTGTTTGTTGTTTTAAAAACACGATTTTTTTTCTTTTAACCGCATGTACTCCTCGTCCGAGCCGTGTCGAATTTCAAGCTTAGCATTTTTTAAAGATATATGTATCATTTTGGCGAAAAGAAAATTTGATGAGGCGAAAATCGGATTTTAGGCAATTTTGCCTTTACGTCACGTGACCGTATATATAGCATATCCACTTACTTTCTTTTTTCATTGCATTTGTTTCTGCTTGCGTGCAATTGATGGCAACCAATGCCTGTTTGTTTGGTTTAAATTTCAGTTCAAACGAGCGGGTACTATTAAATGGTATGATTACATGACTTTTTTCTGAATGATCAATACGGATTAGGATACTAACTCACAAGATTTCTTACTTAAATAAAGTAAATCATAATTAAGTTACCAATATTTCAACAATGATTAATATCGAACTAATGTTTATCATCTAAATATCATCCTATCATGTAACAGGTACATTAGTGAGTTTAAACTTATAAACTTTCCATACTTTGTCCGCTTTGGTCGATAAAAATAGTTTTAATACATTTTAAAACATTTAAGTTGTTTATTATACTGTTTGCAATAAAATTGTGTAGGTAATTTTGTTAGATAAGATATTTTACTTTTGGATATATTTCAATGGAAATTGAAGAATCTTCAACCTTCAATTGTTAAATCTTCACTTTTGACTTCTTTAACTAATTTGTGGAGTAATGTGTCAGCTGTAAAAAAAAATAGTAATGTATATAAAAATATTTCAAGCAATATATTTATATATTTGCTTTACTTATATCTCACTACCAGCCAGGCAGATAAATCTATCTTCGTAACATCAAAGAAGTGTGAACGACACTTATGTCGTCGCCTATATTAGACATTTATAGGATTGGTTGAGGCCTAATAGCAATAAATGAATAGGCGGAGGCAAATCAGTTCAGAACATCCTCATTTTTGTTTTGTTTTCAGGTATTGACGTGTTTTAGTGCAGAAGGCCAATAAAATTAAGTTAAATGCATTGGAAATATATTAAATTAATGAAAAAACACAGCAAGCACACAACCATACGCTTTTTACACAATATTCACTCACATAGATACACAAAAATGACATTCATTCTTTTTCTTCCGGTTACGACCACAGATTAGATAACAGGTTACGACGATGGTGCATTCAATTTCAGTGTATGTAAAGTTAAAGTTTATGTATATTTTAAAATGAAGGAAAGGATAATGAAGGTTATGACGGTAAATTTGGAAAAGTTAAGATCACGAAAGTATTGAAGATCAATAAAAGTGTAAACATTTCCGTGTATTTGCTATGACAACGTTGTTTTTAAAAATATTGTTATAGAAATTGTTGGTTCCTATGAATCCATTTTATTACTTACATTATATTATATTGTCACATTATATTACTGTAACATTTTTTCAATACGATATTAAATCTGAGAATATTATATTATTGACATATGTAAAAATATGTAAATTAAAAGTATTTTTTGAAATTATTATAGGCCGAGCAGATGGCAGCGCGCGACTTATACATAAATTAGTATGTATTTTTAAAAAAGGAACGAGTGCTCGCCAGCTGGAATAGAATAAGTCCATCTTCAAATACGATTCCGCGTGTTTTAATTTCTCCTATAAAGGTCATTTAAATAGTTAAAATTGGCCTTCTTTTAAAGTATTTCATTGTTTTTTAAATTCAAGTGATTATTTTACATTGTTCCAATCAATTCGAGTTTTAACAGCAACAGCAACCTTACTTTAGAAATATTTCGTAGTTTCATCGTAGAAGTACATAGAAGTGGAAAATTTAAATAAATTATAGTCGTATTTCGACTAGTGGGCGAACACTTGTAGCAATAAATCACTAATTTCGCACATTATATACTAATTACATCTTGGTAACTGCCCATGTATACCTATGCATTAGAATTGCAAAATGGAGAATGCACCAGGTGACGTAAAGCTGTTGTAATAATACAGATAATTATGTTACCTATTATGCATTACAATAAATTACCTATGTTTACTAGTAATACTGCGGCGGTGGGGGATACGTCGTGGGCCCAGCATATGTATTACAATCCTTACTATTTGAATTAACAACTGAGACTGGTGGAGCAATTGGTCGGCCAGCGTAAAGCGGCGGCAGTGATTTATTGTTTTGAAGAAAAGATAAGCTGGAGTTACCTGCAACAATAAAAAACAAAACGTTATAATGTTGCTTACGTTTATACTGTTCGCTCTTACACTGCCCGCCCGCGGCGAGCTTTTAGATGTGGTTGAGATAAGAAGTAGAAAACGTACACCCATCAAACTCATACCTACAGAAAGGGTATTTAATAACAATTAAAATGACCATACATTTTATCTAAAGTACTGGCAACTGACACTGTAATCAAGCAAAAACAAAATGTTAACGCCTTGCTCTGTTTTAGTTGTGATATTGAAGGTGGTCGAATTTTCTAATCATTTATTTAGATCATTTGCTCAAACGCGTGTTCTTATGCCACCTTTATCGGTTAAAAATGGATACAACACCTCAGGAAGCAGCTCAAGCTTACATTACTTCAAGCAGGCTTCGAACGCGAGGTCGCTCGCAGAGTTGCATACAAAAAATCAGCTGGTTATTAATAAGTTTTATGACACCACTTCAAACCATCGATTTTGTAGGACAATTGTTTTTCCGAGTTTATTATCATATTATCTTAAAATTTCAATAAATTATTTACTGTTAGTCAGACAATATTTACACCCTACCAAATCGACATGTTTTACATCTGCGCAGTTCATTACCTACCTCTTTGAGTATTTGGAAATAGGAAAAACTTGGGCGTTTCGTTGAAGATACAGCCTGTTATTTATCATTGAAAAAAACAGTCGGTGGCTGCCGGACCAGTCCGTACACACAAGAGACGCGAATTGCCTGCCGAATAGTGACTAAATGTTTAGGCGTACGTACCGGCTAAACAGATCACAGTTCTATAATTTTGTATTATCTTTATCGGAAACAAAGAAATCGTCGTAACAGAAGATACTGGGTTCATCCGTATATAGAGAAACAAAAAATGCAGATTGTTTGTAGCTGCAAAATAATTACATCAAACAGATGCGAAATTCTTATCATTGTACAGGATGTCCAAAGAGAGTTATAGGCATAATAAGGCATATATATAATAGGCATCCTGTTATTAATCACTGAAAAAATCAGTCAGTGGATGCCAGACTAGCCCGTGCGCTACTCGTTACTCGCGACTCGATGTAGTATACAACATTAGTATCGAAGACTTGCGTAGCTTTGTGTACGAAGGAACTTATGAGTAATTCGATTTTGAATATGAGATTATCGTCAGCGCACTCAGGACCATAGTCCGTTTTCAGAGTAAAAAGGGCCATTTTAAGCATGTTTTTCAATAAATTGAGGCTAATGCATGTTATTTAAGGTCACTTGTAAGTCGTTTTGTTTTTTTTGTAAGCCATGTGCATGATGTGCAATAAAGTTTTTTAAGTGCCCGCGTCATGAGTCATGACGCAGGCACGCGGTTCAAAAACCAATAACTCATAAGTTTTGCAACTGGGAGCAAATAAAATTTGACATGTTTTGTAGCTACCATCCTTGCGTACTTATGTATATCTAAAAAAATTGCTTTAACGAGCTACTTTTCGAGTTATGTAAGAAAAACTGAAAAAAATAAGCAACTTATTGATTGAAATCGATGAAAATATTTTTACTACATTTTACATTTAAAAATTGTCATTTTTTTTATAATTTAATACAAAATCCAAATTGCTGCCATGTCAAACCCCTAATATACGGGGGTGTTTTGTCGATGATATTTGGTCTATTTCTAAAATCTTATATAAATTTCTTAAATCTTGTATAAATATATATTTTTTAAATCATCGCTGGTTCGAAGCCCAAACAACCTAGTACACAGGTTCACTGCTCTGTTGAGACTTAATAAGAGCGTAATATGATATACTTACTACTTGGCGTCGCATAAGGCTGTGATAAGTAGGGCCTGTTTGGTGCTGGCCCAGATAAAGGAAATGTAGGGTATATGGAAGAAGTGGTGGCCATCGGGCCAGGAGTGGACCCGGATACTGGCACTGCCTCTATGGGTGTCGGCGTCTGAACGGCCATGTGCGGCCTCGATTGCAAGCTCAAAAATGGATTGGCAGTGAGACGGGCAACTCCATCACCAACCTCAGCCGTTTGCATGTTGAAATCATATCCATTCCTACTATCGGCATTATTTAGTTTCTGTGAAAAACTATCTGCTGAGGAGCTGGAATGTGCTGAAATAAAAAGAAATCACGAGTTCTAGACATAACATTTGATTGAATATTGCTCTCCATAGAGCACACAGGGATTTGGATTAAAGTATTATGAGGCGCATATATTTATTATTATGATGAGTGAACAAAGTTATCATTAAAATGTAACAGCATTTCATAAAAGCTTTGTAAACATGCCAAGAGAATTCCACAAGAAACTGTGGGGTCAAATCTAGCGTTTCTGAATAAAGAGTACATAACTAAATGTGGAACTCATTACATGATACTAGAGTACTAGACTTTCTTGAGAGTTTCAAATAAAGGATTTCAAACCAAGAAAATATTATTTTTATTTTTAATCAAAAACATTTGGAAAAAAATACTGTGGTTTACTTGAAAAATCTAAGAATCATGCTCTCTTCTCTACACAACGACGCTGTATTATAGTGCAGTCATAATGGGGTATTAAATTTATTATATTATAGGTTTAGGAGTAAACAGTTGTATTAAGATTTAAGTCCCTTGGCTTTTCTAACCTTGATTTGTCCACGGATGTATAGTCTCTTAATTCCAGCATGGGTGCTACCTTTTTAGTAATCTATCAACCGGTTTTTACTCACGGTATTATTTATTTATCGGTAATGCCGACATGTTTCGGTCCTGACCGAGGACCGAATGATAAAATAGTTAATAGCTGGGTGCTATCTGTTCCAGATTCATTTTTCCGACATCACAAAATAAAAATGTTGAACATACCCAACTCCGAAAATATATCGAGGATTTCCGATTGCGGCATGGACGTTGATGATTTGATTTTCGTGAGGTTGGTCAAAGCCTTTATAAAAGTTGTATCATCCAATCGTAATGGAGAACTCGCTCTCGTTGGGGGCTAGAATGAAAATATTTTACTTTAATTTGATTAAACTTACCAATGATGTATAATAAAAACACAGTCAAGATCATAACAATCTTATTAATGACGAGGGCTTTGATATCATCATAATTATTATATGGGAAAGTAAGTTAATAAGACTGGCAACAAAGTTCCTTTAAAATCTATAAACTTTCAGCTTGAAACCTATTGAAGTCCAATTAAGCAATAAGATGTTATATCTCAAGATGTTATTTAAATTATAATTATATCCTATAGTCAAAAGCTGGCTTTACTCGTACATACTTGCGTACTTTAAGATTGAGTTTCTTTCATTATTTTTTACTTTTTAAAGGGAACTCAGGTTATTGTGTCGAGGGTTTTGTAAATTTTTAATTTAATTTTTATGATAACGAAGAAAATCTGTGAGGCAGACATCTAGGGTTCTGCATTATCACAGGAGGTGGACGCAAAAATGTTAAAAAAGAAAACTCTACAAAATAATTTGCTCGTAGCTATAACTGGGTCCATTCGATTGATTAGAACCCCCTGAATACAAAAAAAATTGGCAAATATTTTACTTACGGACTTTAACCGTTACAAGTGGTTTCAAAGTCTTCGGCATACCATAGTATAGTTCAAACAAGGTACTTTGAATCGCACGTTTTGCTAACGCGCATTTCGATTTTCAATTTATTTGTTTCGATTAATATTTTGTAAACATAGACTGTTAATGCTTCACCCAAGCGTCGATAAAATAAAATTAAATGGTCTGCTTTCGGAAAATCAGTGAACTGGGTGTCTGCCTCATTCTTTTTTCTTTCTTTTATAAGCAATATAAACAACAGTCAGAGGCAGACACGAGCAAATGATATAGCACACTTTTTCTTCCGACATTTCTGAAGCGCTGTTAATTGAAAACGCAGTGCTACGATGCTGGCAGACTATTTTTCTGCGATCATTCACAGTATTTTTTTATTGATTTATTTATTCCAGGCTCACCAACACAAGATACACAAAACAAGCACAGTATATAAACAAAAAAATATATAGATCGTGTACCCGGAATTATACAGGTGGGCACCATATGCACAATATTGACGCTCCTATCTTACGTAATAATAGCTAACAATTATTTATTACAAACTGACTGACTGACTTTACAATATAAATATTTTTTTTAAACGAACACCGCAGGTCTGCCAAGCGTGCATTTCATATATTTTTTTAAATCATAAAAAAAATCTTTAATAATGCATTACTTCAGAAATAAGAGTCCTAGATGTCTGCCTTTTTGATTTTTATCATTTTGACAAGGTTTTTAAACACCAGCCTTAGAGGCAGATACGAGCAATACAGTGATATAGTATACCTGTTTTTTTAACATTTTTAAGGGAATGTCAATAGATAACGCAGCGCTACCACGGTGGCAGACGCGGTCCTTAATATTCCTTATCGTATAATTATCGCTATTAATAAAGTCTGCCAAACGAGCAAATCATTTTTTGCTCACCCTAGGTAACTGCTTGGCCATAGCCAAAAGCGGCGCGACTTGCGGTGCGGTAACGAAAAACGAAAACAAATGTATGACAACTGAATGTATGTAAGCGGTGCGATTGAAACAAATGTACAGCTACTAGCGAGTATCGATGCGGCCACAGCTCAGAGCTGCGCGCGCGGCGGCTTCGGTGGCCGCATTTGACAACAAATAATTTTGTTTTAATCGTTGAGATCATAAATATGGATGGCTGCCGGCCGGCCTTGTTCGTAACTAGTCAAGCTGTGGCATGCCATCGCAAATCGCGCCGCTCGCCGCGCCTCCCGCCGCACCGCTTGTAGCTGTGGCCGGACAGTAATATCTGCGAAACTAATTGACGGGTCGTGTTCGTTCTTTTTTTGTTTGTTTACATTTTGTTCAACTTAGGGAATGGTAAAAGTTTCACCAAAATCGGTTCAGTAATTTTTGTGATGTGGATTTAAAACGAAAAATTACGAAAGAAATAATGAAAAAAATTAAACCGACATCAAAAAGATATGAAATAAAATTTGTTACATACTTTAGGCCTACTATTTTTTGAGCTTGGTGCCAAAATTTAGCTTTTGTTATCGGTTTAATTTTTTTTTATCATCCATAAAATTACTTTGGTTTTAGAGTACTGTTTAATCATAGCCTTCATGTTTAGATTTATGTTTAGATTTTTGACTTTATCGATCTTTATGATAAATATATAACTTACGCCTCTTTGATTGTTATTCAAAACAGATTCCATTGCGGTAGCCATCTTAACCATCATTACTAAACTGTCCTGTAATTAGAAATAGATTATTTTTAAAAATTTGAGTATACATCTATCTATATAATTTTTTTATTATTATTTATATTATATTATATTTATATATATATATAAAAGAAGGTCGTGTTAGTTACACTACGTATAAATCAAGAACGGCTGAACTGATTTGGCTGAAAATTGGTGGGGAGGTACCTTAGCACCAGGAGAAGGACATAGGATACTTTTCATTACGTTCCCGTGGGAATTTTAAAAGGGATAAATTTATTTTCATATCAATACTTCATACTGTTTTTGTTTTAAATAAAATTTGATTTTGACAGTCATGTTTGAAAACTCAATCCTATCAAATGTCACCCGCCTAGGAGGCCCATGTCTAGCAATGGACTACGAACGCCTGAAAATAAGAAGGAAGGGCTGAAAAGACGGCTGAATATAATGACGTGTTTTTGGAATGATTCATGCAAGAATTAAAAAATTAGGGCTATGCCCTAACGATGTCTGCCGGGACAGCTAATACATTACACATTAGAGTTTGCTAGAACGTACTAATTTCTGAAACTATCATTCGGATTTGTTTATTATATTGATAGCCGAATTCATGAGGAAAGCAATGAGTAACTTTTTGTGGATGTTTAACCGGCTGGAAGGTGGATAATCTACACATGTTAAATTCTTTGTCCTGGATGACAGGGGGATCCGTACAGCCTGATCGTAGAGATCTGAAACTTGGAAGATGTGTTCTTTGTATGAGGCAGGCATCCGATAAGAAAGGAACTTTTGAAATTCTTCCCCTAAGGTGGTGAAAAATGTGATTCCTTGATCCAATGTACTTAAAATTTTGCATAGACATTCTTTAACAGAATGGATGGAAGACGTGTTTTGTACTTTATTGAAACTCGCTCCCAGGTCCGATAAAGAGGTAGGAAATATTGCAGAAAATATCTTAAATGTTATGATGTTTCAACGCCATCTGTTGACATATCTGTGATTTATAATAGCTTGATAAAATCGATGGAAAGACTTTTTTAACACATGGATTTGTGTAAATAGTTCATTTATTATTCGGGAGATAGCGCTGCTTACTTGGCAAGCAAGAAACAACCACTGATTACAGGTCTCCCAAAGTGATAATGCACATAGAAATCTTCGTCACTGTTCGGCAACGGTCGTATTCCCCGAACGTCGAAAGACAACATGTATATAGAGTGGTTAAGTGCATTTTCTTCATGCATAATTTAGTAGAATTGTGTTTTGTGCTAAGAGATAAATATTGATTTATCAGTAACGAAATTTGATTCGATAATTCCATGTAAGTAAATAGCGAGGATAACCACACGATTGCGAATATGCTCCAATCTTTGTTGGATTGATTTACTTCGAAAATTTTATGGTACTTTTCAAGTGTCTTACTGAAGCTGGTGTAATGATGGAAGAAAAGAAGGTTTAAATAATACAAGGTTTATATCAGAAGAAAAAATGGTTTTCAAACATAGGTTTACATTAAAATCTTAGAAATCTAATCATAAAACCAAGAAGTGTGTGTAATAGCAGCTCTATAATAATATAATTTTACACAGAGAGAACACGTGCAGTCACCACCAATATATAAAGACGACTGACGGCCCTTTGACTGACAGGTGACCGCCGCCGACCGCCCGAATTGTTTTCGATTGTGATAGTGACTCCTATTTCTTTCGAACAAGGTGCAAAATGCAAGTGCATTGTTTAGGGCTCTTACGATTCAATGATTCGGGTGTCTGTTTAATTTGGGAGTACTGTACCTAAATTTTTTTTTTAACTATTGATGGAATAGATTATATCTACATGAATGTCCGCAATGGTCTAAATATGAGGAGTATAACGTAGACTGAACACAGGTTTATTATTTTTTTTTAGTTATTTTATTAAACACTTTTAGAACGGTTTTATTTAGTTTGTCCTGTTTATTTATTTATTTGTTTGTGTACCTGGCATTTTATCATAATTTGACAGACATTTATTTGTTTACATTTTTGTGACCTAATTATAAATGTCAGTATAGGCATATAAATATAGACCAGTGTCAATAATTTTTGAGACAAAAAACAATATAGTAGGATTAAACAATTGGACATTGGAAAAAATAAAACAAAAATGAAAGGAAAAATAATTTATGGGCGATCTGAGTTTGGGAAGGGGAGGGGGGGAGGTTTAAAGGGTAAAAAATGGTTTATCTCGATTTGCAACAAAATTACAAGTCCTATGAAAAAAAAACAGACATTACAATGATCCTGAAATGTCTGCATAATGACTTCGATATGTATCCCGAAATGGGTGTAACAAATAATACACAATGTCAAAATAATTGCACTTACCGTCATTGACGATTGATTAAGCTGACTAACAATATCTGCCTTCTGAATAAATGGCGAATGGCCCTGAAAATAAAATATAATTGTTTTAAGAATAATTTTCTGACAGCGTAACTTATAATTATTGTAAAGTAACTTTTAGTTCGATGTTTTTTAACTGTATATTTATTTTTCACTTTTTAGTTTATATGCTATAAAAGCGTGTTTTTTAGTTTTTTTAAACTACGTATATTTATTTTCCACTTTTTAGTTCGATTTATATCACTTTTTTGTTTAGTTAATACAAACTATAACGGGATATTATAGTTTTAATAATTATAAACTTGGAATATTCTTCCTTACGACCATGTGAATGAAATCTAGTATGAAATAATTAATTAATTTGTAATTAATCATCAAAGTTGGTGAAAATCGAGAAATTTCAATTATCAAAAATGTATAACTCAAAAACTATCAACTTTTGGCAAATTTCATAAGAGTAACTTTCCTGCCAAAACTGCAAAAACTAAAATATTGGAAACTTTAATTTCATTATTATCCAAAGTTTTTTTGAGTCACAAGCTTTCACCACCAAGTCCGTTATGAAAATCCAAACAACTTTAACACGTTAGTTACAACGAAAAAGCTCAAACAATTAAAAACCGGCACTCGATTCCAATGTTTTAATTTAACATTTAGAATGCCAAACTATATTCCAAAATTTGTATGAACTGAAACAGTCTTGAAAAGTATATGATATATTTGGATAAGGATTTAAACAGAAGTATGAATAACAGGGTCTAATTTTGTTCGGTAATTCTATTAACTTTTACTGTAAAAAGTGGTTATTGTGACATAACGACAATAGTTGGACATAAGGTATAGCGAAGTTTTTTGTTGATATGTTCTTTAATATTGTACTTTTGTTCTGTCATCAATAGTTTCCACAGCGCATGCGACGAAAGACGTTTTAGGCCAATTTTTTACAGCTCGGGTTACGTTACTAAGTTTTAGTAAGGATCTCTAATCTTTTCTAGCAATAAATATAGCCTATGTTACTCAGGCTGAATGTAGCTTTCCAATAGTGAAAGCATTTTTGAAAACGGCACAGGAGTTTTGTGAGTTTATTCATTACAAACATACATACACACACACACACACACATACAAATCTTTCCTCTTTATAATTATTATTATAAGTGTAGATAAAACAAAATATTTTAAAAAATTAAATAAATTTAAAAAATCTTATTTTGCAAATTGAAAAATGTAATAATTTTATCCAATTATACTAATTCGGTCATCGGTCGGTCCTCGATAAATCTACCAAGTTTGAACGAAATCTGGCCGTTTAAAGTGGGTCGAAATCGCACCCAAACGAGTCGGTTCTGCTGATGCTATTACTTAAAACTTTAACAACTTGAAAAGAGCTGATGATCTTCAAACGACTGAAGAACCACCGAAAATTGTATTGCCTAGAGGCCCCGATATGGTTAAACCGACACGGGTTCAGGCAAAAAGTAAGCTTACAACGATATAAAAAAAATATCACCTAAATATGCCAACGCATGGAGACTTAATAAATTGAATTACCTCTATTCTTTCTTCAATCATTCGATACAATTCCATCGGGCAAAGGCCGCGCAGGAGGAATTTGTAACTATTAGATTTATCTGTGACTTTTTTATGCAAGAATTTTCTGTATTCTTCATTTTCAGTCAACTCCTTTTCTTCCATTTTATATTCCTCAACCCTAAAAATAATGAGCATTGATGAGAAATAAGGGACTGCTCGGATATTTTGTTTATTACTTTGACATAAAATTAAAAGACAAAAAAATAAAAGAATATATTATGTATAATAATATATAAATATACGTAAATAATTCATTGTGTGAAGTGTCGCAACCAGATGCCTCGTTGTTAGTTTTGCAGTTGCTGAAAGTTCGAGAAAATACATTGATGTCGCCGCGCAAGACTGTCTGATGTGCAACGCTTCTCTCTTTCTAGCTAAAGATAGCTAAATAATTAAAATCATAATTACATAAAGCTAAATAAAATTAAAGGTCATAAAATAACTGTATAAAAACAATACAATCGAAGTCATATTTATATACTATATCAGTAGAAATAGGAAGTGGGCAAATAAATTTTGATTTTTTTTCTCAGTATTATTATAGTATATTTTAGTTTAACATTAATTATGTGTCATTGGATAGACATTGGACTTTTTCGCATAGCGTTTGGGTATTTAATACATTATAGACGCTGAATGCGCATTTTATGACTGCCCGGAAAATAAAAGAATTGTGTTTACATTTTAAAGCTTAAGCAGATGAAACTAATATTCTTAAAATAAAATGTTATTAAAATTCGCTTACGTTTTTTGGGTTTATTACGCGCTTTGCATAAACAAAACATACTCGCAGACTCTTAGATCTTACTTTGTGTAGAATTCATTGAACGTTATAACTTAAAGATCACGAGTATAGCACGAGTAGATGCTTTTAGCGTTGACTTTAATCAAGTCATTTCAAAGTTCATGCAGACAATATACTAATTACGATGTTTCAAACCTGCGGATTCGCTGCACACATAGCGCGCACTGCTCCTCGTCGAGATCGCACTCGTCTTCTTTCCTTAGCTTGTATGGACCAGCTGAGAACAAAATCGACAAGCGCCAAGCCAAGGAAAAATTAGCAAATGAATGTACTTATAACAAATTTCATGACAACAGTTATCATCTACGTTTTCCGTGTCATCGCTCTACGCGATGCTTGAAAAGTTATTAACACGCAAAAGCAGTAATTTAGAAATTTGACGCCAATCAGTATACTAGCAAATACCTCGGATAATGTTAACAAGAGAATGTAATCCGATAAATTTAATAGAAAATGACTTCAATATGATTTTATCCCATGTACCTTCATAAAAATGAAAATATAGTACCAATTTTGTAGCATTTTAACACTTGTTTTCGCCTCTCCTCATTGTAGCTTAATGATGAGATATTATGAGTGACAAATAAAAGAATTCTATCATAATTCGCTGCATTGCATTTGGAGTACTCTTACGAATAACTAAGTTGGAAACGAAAACGCCGATATAGTCGCGACTTTGCTTGCACTGAATTTACTATAATGATTCAGTATTCACCTTGTTTGTATGTATTTAAAAAATTACTCCATTAACTATAATTATGGTATTTGATCGTTAAAGCTGCGATAGACAAAGTATTCTTCTCCAGAGAACCAGATTTATTATTGATTACCGTCAACAAAAATCCTAATTTGGCCTAAGCTAAAGTTTTCATCTTAACTACACCCTAGAAAAATACATGTCTTTAGCTATTGTTGAGTTTGCCTGTAGTTAATAGCCTTGAAAACTAAATATTTTATATCTTGACTTTTAAGAGCCAGCTTGATTTGTAAAGATACGAAAATTAAACTCAACTCGAACCCGGCCATGCTCATACAAAAAACATGACAATATTTTTCGTTATTTTTAAAGACCTAATTAACTCCACTTGTAAATAACAGAATCTAATTTTCAACCATTTCTGAAGCTTCAAGTAGACGCTTCAAAAATGTATGTCACGTGCTTCTTGTGCAAAGCAAAATTAACAAGAAGAATCGCAACCCTTGAAGCAAAATCATTATGGTCGTAACGAAAAACGCAAAATCCTGACCTTAAGATGTTTTAAATATTTCAGGCCAACCGACTAAATTAGAGTTTAAAGATATTGGAATTTGAGTAAGTTTTAAGACGTCTTTAAAAGCACATTGGTTTGCAAACATCCTCTCACCCCAAACGCATTAGTCTCCATGCCGTCGTAGGTAAAAATTCGCTTTGAAATTGAGTAGTAGACACATTCCTACTGTCAATAATATATCATTTCATGCATTCGGATACTTCGGATCAGTGTTTTATTTATTTTTTATATTTATGGTGAATATTGATAAGACATTAGAAGACGTTTAAAAAAGACTGTTCATTTTGGTGGGACATTCAGACTGCCATGCGACTGAGAATATGAAGTGTGTGTGTAAATACATTTTTAAAGATCTTAAGAGACGTATTCGAGGCACACTGCAGTTTTAAGGTTCTCTTGTGTTCTTTAAAAAGACCGATCATTAAGGTGGGACAAACATCTTTTTAGGAGATCGAGGGCAAGAGGGTTGCAATGAGAGAAACAACGTATATCGGCAGCTATATGCCTTAGAGTTAATAACAAAAGCAAACAAATATAAATCCATATATTTATTCAGACTCATATTTTTAAAATATTAGTGGGACTACTCTTCAGTCATTAGCTAAGTACACGGGATAAATCATAAATTAAGGAGTACCAAGCAGTTTCAAGACATATATCATGAAATAAAATAACTTAAAAAGTATTAAAATAATTATGGACTAATACTAAATATATTTTCAATAAGTTTAAATTATATAAATATAATAAAATTAATAAATTCTGATACTTATATTACACACTTTTATTTGTAAATATTATCACTACTTATATTATTTTATTTCAGTAAGTCATATTATAAGATAATAGAGAAACAATATTTTAAAACATATCACCAGGGTGTTGACATTACTAGAAATCATAATATGTATACTTCAATATTATTTTTAATTTGAGATATTATGTGTTCATGAAAAATGCCCCTAAAACACGGAAACCGCAGAAAACCCTTCCACTGCTTCACTATGTAGTCAATTAGTTAAGTTTAAAGTAGTTCTTTACATCATGAAACAAGATTGTGTTCATGTTTGCAAAACTGGAATTAAACCGCATTGACAAGTTACGACAAATATTAATGTTACCTAATCAAGAAGAAAACGCATATTCTAAGTAAATAACGCTTTTTAAACTTGCCAATCCCTTTAAAAATTTAAAACCCTTTTAAATATGCATCCTAACACCTGATATTCGCTAAGGCTTATTCCCTTGAGCTTATCGCTAAGCATGAACTCGTTTGATTTTTGGTAGTTCTATGTTAGAAACTTTTTTTATTCATTTTGTTATGACTAATATTACGTTAGATTTCATAATCAAGTACAATCTTACCTTCTGTCAACATCCTTCGTTTTATTCCACCATTTTGATTTGTTATGTTTTGATAAGACGGTGGCAAGGGAGGTGGAGGTCTAGTTAGATCAATCCTAAAACATAAAATGCACACAATAATAAAATTAAGTAACGAAAAATTTCCACATACATACTCGTACATGAATAAAATATATTGAAGCTCAATATATATATTCTTCTTAGCTAAATAATCTTATATATAAAATTCACATGTCACAGTTTTAACATTTTTATTTAATTGTTTTGGACAAATATTTTTATTTTCAATAACGGTCATCAAAAAATACATACTACCCTAAATTTTCACCGTGCTGGTTGGTGATACAATCTCTTTTTTTTAATGGTCGCTTTTTAACGCTCGATAACTTATATCGCAAAACGCTAGTCTTATATATAAAATTCTCGTGTTACAATGTTAGTTACCATACTCCTCAGAAACGGCTCGACTGATTTTTATGAAATTTTATATGCATATTTAGTAGGTCTGTGAATCGGCTACAATCTATTTTTCATACCCGTATAAGGGTTGTCCAACATTTTTATTTTATTTTTAGGTCATTTTTTTTATTTTAATTTTTTAATAATGTGGCATTAAAAATACATATAACCCTAAAATTTTCACCGTTCTATCACCAACCCCTATCTTTAATAGACATTTTAGTAATTCAATATTTTATCCCGCTACATAACTTAAATGGCAAAACAACGTTTGCGGGGTCAGCTAGTAATCAAAGCTAGGTAGTAATAGTAGTAATAAAAATGAATCGCAGTTCATTAGGTCCGTTAAAACTCGAGAAGGATGGACCGATTTTACTCATTTTATAATAGTTTCGAAATGTTCGTGTCGGTCCTGGAGAGGTTAAAGCGGTAAGAAAATATGAAAACAATATAAAGGAATAGTACCTAGATTACGATACGCGTGACCTAAGTAGCCTATTATTTCATAGTTAGTTGCAATAGTATGCAATAATAGACAACTTCGGTCACAAGTATCGTATATTATTTTATAGCAAGTGTGAATAAACCCGCCCCGGATTGGAGCGGGGGAAAGATAAATAGGCAACTTAGGTCACGAAAAAGCGTGCGTAAATTGCGGATTTAGGTCACACATTACATATACGCTCGGTGTAGAAATAGGCAACTTAGGTCACGAGAAAGCGAGCGTAATCTGCGGGTTTAGGTCACACTATGCTATAAAATTATAAAAATATTAATTTCCCCTTATAAACGGTTCTATCTGTCAAACATTAATTGAAGTTTGTCCTGTCGTTCAGAAATGAATATCCGTGATCAATAAAGTGACAGACGAAAGGGTAATTTAAAACCATTAATAAAGAAATCGTCTGCCATGATTTAATCACAAAGACCAATGTAATTCTGTACCTTCCATACGTACTTGTCATTAATTATATTATGAAAAATATTAATAGAAAACATTTACAAAATTGTATAACAATAAAATATAATGATTTTAAGTTTCAGATTGAATACTTTATTGTCATTGAATACTTTAAAGCAGTGACATGCTATAAACGTAAAGTTTTTTCTTATTATGCCAACAGCAATGTTAATGGCAGTGTAAGTATAAAGAAAAATTTTCTAATTTAATTTGTTTTTTACCAAAATCACATCTCTCCCACTTTCATCATAAGTTTAGTCGGCAGTAAAGAATAATTGTTGGTCTAAGTTCCATAGTGCGCATATAGTCCGTTAAGAGTTTTTGTTTCCCACGCCATTTTATTTTACTGGTAACTGCTCGAATAATGCCAGTAACATGACTGTATTGAGCCAATGAGCTTGCAATAAATTGACATTTACAAATAATAGGAGACTAGCTGACCCGGCAGGCTTCGCTCTGCCAATTAATTTAACTAATATCCAAAGTTTTTTTGAGTCACAAACTTTCACCACCAAGTCCGTTGCGAAAATCCAAACAACTTTAACACGTTAATTACAATGAAAAAGCTCTAACAATTAAAAACCGGCACTCGATTTCAATATTTTAATAGAGAGTATGCGTGTGATTTAAATAAGGGTCAATTATTTTTTTTATAAACTTTTTTGCTTTAGACTTACGCTTATATCAAAATTTTTCCTGATAATATCTTTTTAATGAAAATTAATTAATAAAAGTACAAAAAACGAGCGCGAAATTCAAAGTAATTGAAACGCAACGCTATTGGTCAGACTGAATGTGACGTAACAGTCTACAATACATTGTCAACTGTTATGCATTTGTCGTGTTTGTGTGGTTTCTAAACATATTTCAAAGTTATATTACATTAAGTTGTAAGAATAAACTCGAAGAATGTGGATAATTTAATGGGTCAGTGGTTTCATTTCAGTCAGTGGTAACCTCTCACAAAACTTTTACCGCTTACTAACGTTATGTTGACAAATGTTATCTAAATTTATCACAGAAACAAAATATTAGTGAATATTGTTTATAAGCGGCATAAATACTTACGTTGAAGTGATCTTCAGAACAATATAAACAATCTCTTCATGATTTTACACCACTTTTTCTTACCTCTCGGGACAAGAAAAAACACTTTATCGGGTGCATATTTCTTGTATTTGTACATGTTGGTACAATACCATACTTGTAAGTCGGTTTCTTTGGTTGATCCATGATGAAATAGTCGTAAAAACAAAATAATACAATGCAAGTTACAGAGCACAGTACCTCTATGTACTGTTAGACTGTCACTGATTGCTTGTTATTGTAGACTTTGACGTCACACCAATAGCGGGCGTTTTAAAGTGCTATTATTTGTTTATTATTTTAATGATTTTTTTCTCTTATAATTTAAATTTTTTTGGCACTGCATATTTTTTTACAATTATGTATCGATGTAAGTAATGTTATAAAAATATAAAAAAAATACACGCATATTCCCTATTACATTTAGAATACCAACCTAAAGGATGAATTTTTCAAGTATGCGTGGATGGGGAAATCCAAAACTATGAGGAATAGCGAAAGATGCTGAAAGGAGTCTGGGAACCGATTTTGATGAAAACTCTGGCTACCAACATGTTTTTCCCACGTTTTAATGTAATTTTATTACAATGGTGTCTAAAATGATTGTACTCTTTATTAATTTTGAAAAGTGAAAATGATTGAGCATTAATTTGTTTACATATTCTCTTTATAAGTCTTTGTCATGTGTATAGTATATACTATAATATATATATGGATTGTTTTATTATTATCTGGCTAAAATGAAAGCAGGATGATGGATCCTCAAAGTAAATTAGTAAAACTAACTTACGGGGGTATAGCAGGCGGAGGTATCTGGTAAATAACATTGGAGCGAGGATGACCTATAAAAAAAAGATATGAATTAGGTTTAGTTGACCTTTAAAATGCTACAAGATACAAGTAGCATGCATTGCTATGCAGATGACTGCACCGGGGATGCACTATACACCTGCCGCGCTAACGCCTCTCGGACACTTGTGGAAGAAAGCAGAAGCTGGCTTGTGTCGACACAATCTTGTCGAATTCAACCCCTCGAAGACACAAGTGTGCGCGTTTACCGCTAAAAAAGCCCCATTTGTCATAACGTCAGAGTTCCAGGGTGCCGCTCTCACCATGAGTGAAGGTATTGGGATCTTGGGTATTGACATTGCGCTAAATGTGCAGTTTCGGAGTCATCTGGAAAGCAAAGCCAAACAAACTGGCCTCTTAGAAGCTTGGTGTCCTCAACAAAGCGAGGCAGTACTTCACTGTGGGGCAACTCCTCACGCTTTATAAAGCACAGGTAAGACCTCACATGGAGAACTGCTCGCACCTGTGGGCGGGGGCGCCAAAATACCGTCTTAGACCCTTGACTCCATCCAGAAATATGCTATCTGAATCATCAATCCCAAGATCGACCGATAGGTTAGAACCTGAGCCTTTGCCACGATATTGGCTCCCTCTGTGTGTTCTACCGACTTTACTTTGGTGAGTGCTTCTCGGAGCTATGCAGGATGATGCCGACATCACCCTTTCTTCATTACACCACCCCATGGAGACTGAAATTCCACCCTCACCACCTGGATATGTGGCGTTCCTCCACAGTCCGTTTTTCACGTACATTCTTACCCCGCACATGTGGTTACAGCCAGATGATGTATTCTCACAGGTCTATGACATGGAAGTACTTCAAGAAGGGCATAAAAGAGCTCTCCATCATAGCTGGCATGGCAACCCCTCTGGTGGTGCATGTGTCAGGCAACGGCAGGCCTGGCCCACTCCCAGTGTGGGTATCAAAAATATACCTACGCTATAGCAACACATCTGGATGGAATTAGTCAGTGGGGCCTCACATGTGAGCTGTGAGTGACATAGGTATGCATTAGGTTTGTTCCATTTTTCCTATGATTATATAGGTTTTGTTCCACAGTTGTTCGTTGCATTGTTTAAAACATGGAGAAAAAGATACTGTGTAGTGTTTCATTATCTTAACAAAGTAAGCGATTTGGATTCATTTATTTTTTAAAAGAATACAAACCCGTTTTTGGTCAGAAATCTGAATCTGAATTGAACTTAATCATATCATAGCTACAGTATTTATTTCTTTAAATGACTCTTTGAAGTGGGCCATGTGTACTTGTACTATTATGTATTCTGTGGCGACAGTGACCACTTACCATCAGGTGGCCTGTTTGTCTGTTTGCTTGCTCTACTTATAAAAAAAAAGAACATTATGGAGGACCACAAGGCATGCAAATTTCCAGTATTTTCAAAGTGTTTTCAATTGATTACTAAATCCTGATAGCCTGAAGTATATGTATAAGTTTCAATTAAAGATTGTGTGTACCTAGTAAAATGTGTTTTCAGTATTTTTACCAGAGTGAGACTCAGTTAACCAGGTACTACAAGTACCTGGCTCTACAGTATAGATGGTGCTGATAAAAAAGTTCTGTTTGTAACTTTCCATATAAAAACTTTCAATTTATGTATACACATACATACAATTTTTCAATTGTATGTTGATGGGGAAATCCCAAACTATGAGGAATAGCAAAAAATGCTGAAAGGAGTCTGAGAACCAATTTTGATGAAAACTTAAAACTGCCTTATTGGATTTTTGAAAAATCAATATTGCAGGCCAGGTTTTGAACCTGTCAAAAAAATTAGATCCTGTTTTATTACACCATTTGATAGTGTCACTAATGAGGAATGAATTCTAGAAAGTAATGACATACAGCAAAGTTATGGAATGAGCTCACTTTTAAAGAAATAGGTTTGTGTTATACAAATCTTAACTGAAAACAACAGTCAAAATGATGACCATTGTATCCAATTTATTCATAGCTGGATTTGAAGTCTCAAGTCTATTATACATTATACTACAGCATTGGATTAAAAAAAACTCCCTACTTAATACCTGAGTAATTTGGCTGCATGACCGGAGCAAACATGACAGGCACCTGAGATGACCCTGAAGTAGGATCCACCATAGCCATGGCAGGCATTGCAGAAGTCACTAACTCGGACACAGGTGCAGATGCATTCGTTTGAATTGTAGGCATTATTGTAGACATTGTCATTGCCGGCGAAACCCCTGGAGGTGGCGGTGGGGGCTGCTCTGTCGATAAGCACGGAGACGTTCCGTCCAGCGGCGGCGGAGACGAAGGCGGGGGTGGCGGCGGAGGTGGCGGCGGTGGCGGTGCCGCATTTCCATATGACGATTCTTCGATAAATAATTGTATCTGTGATATTGTTTCTGCTGAGTTAGCGGCCGCCGCTATCATATTTGCATGACGTTCAGCGAGAACTCTAGGGAGCTGACCAGTAGAAAAAAAAAGATTTTGTTCTTCTTTTGTAGTGTGTAAATAAGTACAGTCCTCTCTATTACATCCTGCTCGATTTTGATGATCGTGGCAAAATCTAAGTACTTTTTTCATCTCCTCGAAATCGAGTTCATGTCGAAATTTACATTGTGTACTTTTGGTGCACGTTCCCCAAATAAAATCTCTACAAAATATTACATCTTGGCCAAACGGATACGTGTTGCGACTTGCGAATCGCTGTTCTTGAATAGTAGGATGAGTCTGTACACTTTGTACTTGTAGTTGGCCCGGCAACGATAATGAGGGAGGCTGGCGGCCATCTTGTTCGGTACTGCTATTATGCATTTAGCACCACGCAACTGAAATGTTAAATTTAAAACAAAATTAACTGAGAAGTAACACCTATCTGCTAACTAAATGGACAATTACGCATTTTAAAAGTTATTGCCAGTGCATATTTGACACCTAATTCGGTTGTCATTACTTACAATTAAAGTCTCCCCGATGATATTTTGTATAAAAATGTAAAGGATCTTTGTTGAAAATGTACTCCAAATGCTGTCATAGGTGGAAGGGCATTTACCTATATTTCAAGACAAGAATAATAACTAAATTACAGTTTTTTAATAGGTCGGACACGATCAAATTCAACACAAAAAATCTAATCACTCTCTCGAGTCTCTCGCGGCTCCAGCACAGTAGTCCTCTAGCACCATAGAGACTAGAGTACTATAGCAGTATTATGCAAGTATGCACTATAGTAATAGTAGTCACCAGGGTTGCCAACTCGATATCTCAGATGGGTGCTAAAAATGAGTTAAATGACATCTCAATCTCAAATAGTGTAGAATAATTACTAGATTGGTAAAAAAACACAAATATCAAAGCGGATGTTTGTATAATGTTAAATATTGTATAACGTTCATTAAGTGTTCACAAATTGTATCTAATAATGAATACCTAACTGGCAACCCTGCTCCACGGCACCATTTGATTTGATTCTATCAAGTTGTATGTACCACGTACTACTTCGATGAATATCATTCATTTCATTCATTTATTAATTACATTTACATTTCGTTCACTCCATACTTCACGTTTGTTACGTACGCCGACTCCACACCCCCCCCCCCAACGCATTATGTAAGTCATATGGATATTATTATTATTATATTATTGTGTATGTCAATAATCCGATCCTAATTATTATTAATATTTGATTTCCCCAACTTGTCATTGGCATAGTGGCCAAAAGGCAAGACGCCATCAACAAAAAAAAACTTCATTCATTCATTCATCATTCATCTTGTTCTTCAATTCTCTACAAATTCTACAATAGTATTCTACAGCTTTGAAATGCTTTGCAAATGCAATGCATTAGGTAGGTAATTTTAAAATTTTAAATACAAGTAGGTATATAACTGCCTCTACATTGATCTGATGATCTCGGTTGTTCTTTAGTATCACTTCAATCCTTTGTTTCTTTTCAGGCATCAATGAAAATTAACAACCTGCCGAATCCAGGCCCCGTTTTGTCTTAGAAGAACCTTCCTGAGGACGAAGGTTATTGGAATTGTCAATTTATTTACTTCATTATTGTTGTGAGGGGTTTAATTATATTTTTTTGTTTCTTCTAGAATCATACTGAATAATTGGGAATCGTAAGTATAAAATAAATGTTCAGATAATATCATTTTATTTGTTCCTAATTCATCATAATTAGATAACGCTTTTTCAAATTATAGCGTAGTTTTAATTATTTCTCTATGCTTCAAATATTAGCCTTTGTTATTTAAAAAAAATTGTGCGTTCTAGAATTGGGCAAGAGTACGAATTCCGAGGCGCCAAATTTTGACCATGCAGTCTTCATATTAAGCCCTTCATTTAAGGGGGTGAAACGGGGATTTGAAATTTTTAATTTTTTTTATCATTTATGAATAAATTTTTCATCCGATTTGGCTCAAATTTGGTGGAGACCTTCTATTCGACGATACAAGCAAGTGTGCCAAAGGATTTCTGGCGCATCTCAATATTTTCGAAAAATAGAATTTTTTAATAAATATTTTGACCACGCAGTCTTCATATTTAGCCCAAAATAAGATGTGATTTGAAGGTAGAGAGGAGAAAACGCCTATAATTCGGTTCTGGCAATCCGGTTGTTGTAACTGTTCTAACCTATCCTATCCAATTTTGATGCTTATGGTTACCCTATTTTACATCTCTAGGTTCTAGCCTTTTTAGTCTAAAAAATGTTATTGACACCATTTTATATTTCGAGAAATCATTTCAACGCAAGATGTTCCTACTCTCACATAGCTGTGCGCGCTAAAAATCTATTATAAATAGCCAAAAAAACACTTTTCCAAATTTAAATGGTGATAACTCCTTAAGGAAGCTGAATCAGCAAATATTTTATTCTTGAAATTCTTTTTATAATGGTCGAAATATGCCGAATCAATCGCAAAATCTTGGCGCCTCGGAAATCTTACTCTCCCCTAGAATTGTTTATCTACTAGGCTACAATAATACTACCAAAAATATATTTAATGGAAGTACTTTATATCGTTAATATTTTTAAAAAATTGTATGCACATGTACTTGCACTTTTCTCTTTTTATGGACTCGTGCATAACAATGACCACATAATATGATTGATTGAGTAGTCATGCCAGTTTGGTGAATGGTGCACTAACTGTGTTGTACAACAGGTATTAAAATAATTATTTATTAATTAGTTTTTCTAAAATTTTAGATTTATTTTCCATTCATTATTATGATTTCATTTCTAATCAGATTTCTGCTGGTTTCTAAAAGTCAGGTTGTACCTTAATGAAACTATGTAATGCTAGTCTCCCTTAGACTTGGTGTAATGTATATGGACCAAGTAATCAATGTGGGCTTTATATTATTATAATATAATGCCTGGGCATTATGAATGATGTCTATCTCTATCGGCCAAGTGATGAATTACTATCTAAACAGTATTTATCATATTGACTGGTCATTATTATATTGCTACTTGACAAACAGGCAATTTGATAATTGAGCTAATTTTGACGCGATGCGGGGAGGGAAATGCGGAAAGGGAAGGATGTGTGACATTTTGGGGTATACTTTTATGGAGGACGTTTCATTTGCGGAGCGAGGGTCAGTGACAGAAGTCTAAATTTAACACAGAAATCCCTTCAATGTGTTAGGTTTAAGTTAAATTTTTTTCCCCGAGAGAAGCGAAGCAGAGCGAGGGTCAGTGACAGAAGCCTAAATTTAACACAGAAATCCCTTCAATGGGTTAGGTTCAAGTTAATTTTTTTCCCCGAGAGAAGCGAAGCAGAGGGAGGGTCAGTGACAGAAGTCTAAATTTAACACAAAAATCCCTTCAATGGGTTAGGTTCAAGTCATTTTTTTTCCCCGAGCAAAGCAAAGCAGTGTGGGGGTCAGTGACAAAAGTCTAAATTTAACATAAAAATCCCTTCAATGGTTAGGATTTTAAATATGTTTGTATTACTCTGCCCAAAAGGTGATGTGCATTATGTATAATGCCCTGTCAATTTGATTATTTGAATAATTATTATCAAATTGCCCTCTCATATTGGGCATTTTTCATATTGCCCAGGCAATATGCATAATGCTTGATTTGTCATTTGGTCCATAACATATACACTAATACAGTAATTAGAGCATAATGCCGGCCACACACATTAGGTTATAACCGACGGTTATGCCTGCACAAATGAACTGAACATGATTGTGTATGACATGACTCCTTGCTTGCGCAATAAAAATTTGAAATATGAAAAATTGATCTTTTTTGCCGCTCGGTTATGCTTGTGCACTTTGCTTGCGCAGGCATAACTTGGGCCTTACCTACCTAATACTTGGCAGTTCATTTATGTTATAAAAGTCAAAGTTTTAGCCATGATAGATGTTTTAAGAGCTACGTGTTATTCTATCCTCGCTGCCAAGTATTTGACGTATTATTGGAACGAAGTTCCTTATCGCGCGTTGTGAAAGGGGGCTAGACGGAAAAAATTCTTACGAAAAGTTGTCACGACACTTTTTGTTGTCATGACGTAGTCATGAACTCCAGTCATTATCATTTACGTCATGACTTACGTCACGACAGCAAAAAGTGTCTTAAATGACATTGTCATTTACGTCATGAACTTCGTTCCATCCGGGTGTCCCTTGACACCTCTCATTTTATATTGTTTTTATCGACCCACTACTTTGAAAGCAATCGATTTTTTTGTACATAGGGTCCACAATAAAAAATCAAAATCTTAATTTATTATAAAAAAAAAAAATTTAATTTTTTCCCCATTTTTCGTCGATAATTTTTGGTTTACTTTCACCCTCTTTCGGGGTAGCACTTTATCCTGTATAATATCTATACTAATATTATAAAGAGGAAACATTTGTATTTTTGTATGTTTGTAACGAATAAACTCAAAAACTACTGGGCCGATTTCAAAAATTCTTTCACCATTGGAAAGCTACATTCAGCCTGAGTAACATAGGCTATTAAATAAAAATAAAAAAATAATAAAAAAAAAATTCATTGGCAGAGCGAAGCCTGCTGGGTCAGCTAGTATTATATAAAATTCTCGTGTCACAATGTTAGTTACTATAGTCCTCCGAAACGGTTTGACCAATTTTTATGAAATTTTATTGGCTATCACGTCATGGTGTCTCTGTGACATTATGGCTCTAGTACCTACTAATTTCATAATAATGTAGTACTTTAGTCAAATTTAATTTCATTTTATTAAAATTTTAATTAGACTCTATTTCTGATTATAATAAAAACCTAACAATAAAATATGATAAATACAGAAAACACTGAAGTTGAATCGGGTCTTTAAAACAAACTTTTGATTCTTTTTAAAAGCTTTTATTTACTTTGCAATGTTTGTATGTATGTGTGTTCCGATCAAATCTTGACTCAATTTTAAAGCAGTCATCCTTAACAATAAAATTTGATATGGGATTTTGCACACTCATTTAGTTTGCTAGCCATCAGGGCCGTCTTAGACTATGCTGAGGCCCTTGGGTACACAAGAATTTGGGGCCTTTTAGTAGTTTAAAGAAAGCGTACTATACAATTGTTTTTCACTATGATCTGCTTTATGAATCAGATATAACAATACAATATGTTATTAATGATATTAGTATATATGCTGCTTGTTTTTGTTGTTCGTGTTTTGTTGTTGTGTGCGAATCACTCAAATTTATATTCATGTAAATGTAATGATTTTAATAAATTTGAAAATGATCCCCATTCGTGCAATGAGAAAAGTGCAATGCGCCCGACCATAATATTTTGATATTAAATGTGAGAGAAACTGTCGGTCCTTCGGGGCCCTCTGAGGATAAGCCCACTAAGCCGTTTCCACCAGAGATGTGCTAAGCGAGGCTAGCTCTTCAAAAACGCATCCTTCGCTACGCATCCTCGCACATCTCTGGTGGAAACGCAGCCTAACACTTGAAATATTATGAACTACTTAGATTTGCAATAAAAAGAGGGTGTCCGTTTTTTACGCCAAATACCATACTGTGATTATACCATAGTGTATTATTATCTAAGTGGCATCTTTCTAAAACCAATATGGTGTCCGGCCCCAGATAGCTGACTTGTTATTTTTTATGTACCCCAATGCTATCAAATGAAAGGGGCTGATTAGGACATTACATGAATACAATTAGAATAGGCACAATATTCGTACCATAAACTTCTAGTGCGCTTGACACGCCAGTCGTGTCATAGAAAATTTGTTCACAGCCATGGCGAAAAATTTTTGAAAATGGTTACCGCAACGAATCGGTGAAATATGTAACGTCTTGACAATTATTAGAGAAATGTTTTTCACTTTATACTCAATATTATGTTAAAAAATTATGCTTAGGTCATTATCTCATTGAATAAATACTATGAAACAATAAATTAATATATATGTAGCTAGCTGACCGGTAGGCTTCGCTCTGCCAATTAATTTCACAAGCGCTCTATTCACCATTGACACGAACAGTGAATAGGGACGTCCGTCACGGACGTACGTCACAGAGACTAGTGCTTTGCTCCGGAGCCGAAATCACCGGAGAAAAACCGGAGATTGGCAAAACCGGTGAATTCCGGTTTTTATTAAAATCACCGGAGAAAAAATTGCAGTATTTTTCCGAATAGTACCTACCGAAAATTTAATCATTTTATTTAAAACTTAAGAGTACATTAAATAGTCCAGTTACGTCATGTCTCATGCACGTTTTCTATGCAAAATGGCAACATTGAACATTATATTGCCTGTGGTATTGCTAGGGACGTCAGACCGTTAGTTACTTATTATTACATTACGAAATATCGATACAGCAGTATATCGTGTATCAATATTTAATACGATATTTTATAAATTATAATTTATAGGATACGCTTCAATACAAAATATTGACATAAAAATATCGCATTAATGTATAGTATCAAACTTTATCAATATTTTTTATATAATTTCCAAATTTATATTACATGCAACATAACAAATTTGTTATTAACATTGAATTTATTGCTGTTGGTGATGAGAGATATCACTGCGCTTTGGATCTCTGGACTTTGCGTTGCCGTCAAATATGATTAACGTTAGTTACGATACGATATATTATGTTGATACAAGAAGAAGAGTTAAATTATCGCAAATCGAGTCTCGATTCAAACGTACTCGATACCGTTACGATGCGATATATGGATACATAGTTACATTAGTTACCTATTACCTTTTATTAAACATTTTTAATAACAACAATCAATTGATTTTTATTGAAAATAAATTAAGTGGTAAAATCTCCGGAGAATCTCCGGTTATTTGTCAAAACCGGTGATAAAATACCGGAGGCAATATTTTTCTCCGGTGCAAACCACTAACAGAGACACAGAGGTCCTGCGTCGTGCGTGCTGGATCGTGTGTAGGCTTGCTGTACAGCAGATTGGCATTTAGAGCTTGTTGTGGCGCAAGCGGATCGCACGTCAAAATGAATCGAGAAATGATCGCGAAATTTATTGAAAGATATAAATTCCACACATGTTTGTGGAATGTTTCAAGCCAAGAATACAAAATAAAGTACCAAAATCTATTTCATTGAAATTATTCATGATATTATTCATTTGAATAGGTATACTCTCCACGTTTATGATAATTTTTTTTCATCTAAAACTTGCTATTTTTTTCCTCTCTTCTGCTGTTGCTGACAATATCAGCAAAACTCCCATTTTTTGGCGTTTTGATAAAACAGGTGGCATTTTAAGTAAATTAAAACACACCCTCTCAAATAATTCTTTCGATTTAAATGACACGCTTGATGCCGTGTTGAATGCGCGCACGATAGTGTGTATGCTACATACAGCGCCGCGGCCTTGGCGGGACGTACAGCAAGATGGATGGTGAATAGGGACCGTGCGTGGCGACACCTATGCCATCTAGTGTCATTTATCGGAACTGCGTATTGCTTTATGGATAGATTACTACCGTATGTTAACTTTTTGAAAAGTGTATCACAAATAATTTTGTATATTAAAAGGCTCATTAAAAGTGTATTCTTGTATTGATGGATGCTCCAGTACTTCCAAGAATAAAATATATAAATATATTAGTGTAAATTCTCGTAATTTTCCACTGATAGTACCAACATGCTCTGGCTAAAAACTATACGAAAAGTTGGATAAATGCAGTTAAAAATACACGTGACATGAATTCAAACGGTTAAAAAGAACTATCAAGGTTTTTTAAATGAAACTAATATATAATTTGTTTTGAGATTTATTTAAAATTCAAGTTTTTTTTTTTCAATGAAAAGGAGGAATTTGTTCTATTTAAACATTTTTATTTATCACACAATATCAAAATACCTGGCATTCATCTTAAAATAGATACTGCTTTGTGCGTTGCTCACTTTATTTAAACAATGTTATCTGAAAATCCTCTACACCCTTTTAAAATACCAACAAATTTTCTATTGAAAAACACTTGGACCAAATACTTTTAGAATTTGAAAAATATCAACGTTCGCACGACACACACTATTCTTGATATGACTAAAATCGCATTTTATACATTTTACGTAATTTAATCCGTAATTTATAGTGAAATATTGAGTTATCCCTCGTTAGGCGACATTATGAAAACATATGAAAAACAAAGGGACAATATTGCACTTTAGTTGTGGCAGTTTCGTTTTAATCCGCTAGGTGGCGTTTTGTAGTTTCTGCACGGTCCCTATAGAGCGTTTAAATCTAGCAATAAATATAGCCTATGTTACTCAGGGTGAATGTAGCTTTACAAATTTTTCCTTTATAATATAAGTGTAGATTATATTGTATTGATTATATTGTATTCATCCAAATACAACATGCAGAGGAAAAAGGAGCTATGCACACTTTGTTGTTTCATTAATTACAATAATTATTGTTCCAGATGTTTGGCCTTTTTATGACAGTGCTGGGTGGGATAGGGCTCAACCCTCTCCCAATTGTTGCAGATTTAATTGGAACCACAGAAGCTGCATTGAAACTGTTGCTATCTATATTAATAGCATATCCACTTGCTATTCTGTATCACAAATATGTAAGAGATTATAAAGGGGAATTACTTGATTATAAGAACTACAGAAATCTGTACTTCATTGCAACTGGTGTAGATCTGGCATTGTATAATTTTGGATTGACAATGTTCCATAATACTGTGCCAGTTATAGTTATCTACATCTCAACAAAGTTATTAGGAAGCACCAAGTTTAATGCTATTGTTACATTTGTTTTCAATCTGACATATCTGCTTGCTGGATATATGATGACTGAATCAGAAGAATATGACATCACTTGGACAATGCCACACTGTGTACTAACATTAAAGCTTATTGCTTTGTCTTTTGATCTGTGGGATGGTCAAAAGCTTGCAAAGGGACAAGAATTATCTGCTAACAACAAGAAAACAGCCATTATTGAGAGTCCTACAATTTTAGAGCTCATTGGATTTGTCTACTTTCCTGCTTGCTTCTTAGTTGGGCCAATATTCTCATTTAGACGATATCATGACTTTATAAGCGATAAATTTCCACTTGATAAAGAATCGGAAATATATGAAAAATATGCTGTTACAAGACTTGTTCAAGGATTGTTGTATTTGATTGCATTTCAGATAGGAGGTAATTTATTTTTATAACTTAACCACATGCATCGGTGAAGTTATCTGCATTATGCTTTGAGCATACATTCGCAAGATTTAGTAGGGATGTGTAAGAACTCAAAAGTCAAATTGAAGCCTTATAAAATATGTACTTACCTATTTTACTAACAACTGTAATGGTTAAAAATTGTATTATTTGTGGTGCATAAAAATCCTAACACTTCAACTATAAAAAGGATTAAATAAATGTAATGTCTTAGTCACATGTCTAATCATTATTATCTTGCCTATGCATACTCAGGTATAATATTATTATTGCTCTAATATGAAAGCAAAACATAATGTGTTGTAATACTATGTTTTTCTGTTTTTAGTGTCTGTGTTTAACATGAAGTACATGCTTTCTGAGGCATTCAGAGACACCTCTATATTCTATCGTCATTTTTACTGTGGTTTATGGGCACATTTTGCTCTTTATAAATACATATCATGTTGGTTGTTAACAGAAGGTAAGGTTATTAATTAATCTATATAATAAAAATGAATCGCTGTACGTTAGTCTTAGTTAGTTCGTTAGAAGGTTTAAACAGAGAACATATGGAAAAAAATGAAAGGAACATAGAAAAACAACAATTTCATTTTTCCCATATTTGGCGGAACAAAGTGTTTTGTGACAGCATAAGTTTAAATATTTATAAATATAACCCCTTCTGCAAATCCGACACTTTTAGGTTTGTATGTATATACGAGTATGTTGTGGACCAAGTGATTAATGCAAGCTTTATATAATATTATAATGCCCGGGCATTATGAATAATGTCTATCTATATCGGGCCAAGTGATAAATAACTATCTAAACTTCATAATTTATTATATTGACCGGTCATTATTATATTGCTACTGCTACGTGACAAACGGGCAATTTGATGCGGGAAGGGAAGTACGCGTGACATTTTGGGGTATACTTTCATAGAGGACACTTCATTCGCGGAGCGAGGGTCAGTGACAGAAGTCTAAATTTAACACAGAAATCCTTTCAATGGTTAGTTAGGATATTAAATATGTGCCCAAAAGGTGATGTGCACTATGTATAATACCCAGTCAATATGATTATTTTAATAATTATTATCAAATTGCCCTCTGATATTGGGCATTTCTCATATTGCCTGGACAATATGCATAATGCTCGATTTATCATTAGGTCCATAACATTTATACAATACACAATGATAAATAATTTATATGTGATTATATGATCAAAATGAAAGTTATGCAACTGAAAATAATAGGACCTATCTGACACTTTTGTAGCTATTATTCTTGTGTAAATAAATCAGTAAAAAATATTTTACAAAAATTATGTAAGAAAAATTGAAAAAAAAAAACAGTTAACTTTTTGATTGAAGGCAGTGAAAAAACCCTTTTTACGACATTTTACACTTGAAAGTTATCGAGACGAGTTTGATGATGTTTGGCTTCGAACAAATTTAAGGGCATAAATATACCAAATTTCATCGACAAAACACCCCCCATATATGGAGTCTAGCCCTCCTTGTTTTTAAATGGCAGCCATTTGAATGTTGTATAATATTTTTTATATTTTCGATTTCTCGTGACCTGAATATTCTACAGATATAAAAAAGGTGTTGTTCGATAGATAAGTAATAAAACCCCCTATCAGATAAAATAGAAAATTTTGTAAAATGTCAAAAAATAGGTTTTTTCACTGATTTCAAACGAAAAGTTGCTGGTTTATTTCAGTTTTTCGAAAACGAGCTCGTTAAGGTAAATATTTTTTTACACATATTGGTACCCAAGGATGATAGCTACAAATATAGTCAGATATTATTGAGTTATTGGTTTTTTGAATAAAAGCATAAAGAGAATATGAGCATAATGAGCGTATGGTAGGCACATGTCATTCGACCACTATACACGCTAGTATTTTAATATCATGTATATTTTTAGTACTTATGAACTAGTAACCTCATTTTATGCAATGAACATGCTTCGTTTTGGTTAACATTTAAATATAATTGTTTGTTAATTTTAAACTATATCTGTTCTATATAATTCATGAATATGAACAGTGAAGGTCTTAAACACATTTAATTGCAGGATTAAATAAGATAAAATGTGTAGAAAAAATAAATGTTCTCTAAACAATTCTGGAATTAATGTTAATATGTGGTTTTTAGCTTCCAGTATTCGTTTTGGCTTATCATACAACGGCAATGAAGAGAGTGGAGGATCTGTGGTTTCCAAGTGGGACGGATGCAACAACATCAAGCTTATGACCTTTGAGAGCGCAACCAAGTTTCAACACTATATTGACAGCTTCAACTGCAATACAAATCACTTTGCTGCAGAGTATATTTATAAGAGGCTTAAGTTTCTTGGTAACCGTAACCTAAGTCAATTTTTTACATTGCTTTTTTTGGCACTTTGGCATGGTACTCGATCTGGTTATTACATGACATTTTTTAATGAGTTCATAATAATATATATGGAAAAGGAATTCGAGGGTATAATAAGCAGAACAGAAGTCTTTCACAAGCTGTGGCAAAGTCCTGCGAAGTATTTTATTTACATTTTCCTTAAAATGTATACTATAATTTTCATGGGTTGGAGTCTGGCACCTTTTGATTTGAAAGTTTTTTCTAAGTGGTGGAGTATATATAGGAGTCTTTATTTCTCAGGATTTCTTTTATTCCTACCATGGGCTTTCTTGTATAAGCCTGTGTTAAAATATACAGTAAAGAAATACTGTCTACCTACAAACAAATCCAAAGAAACTTAGATAATGAAGTGTAATGTTTGGGACATATGGAAAAAGTAATGTTTGTGTCTCGTGATTGAATATTAATTAAAAATGGTTGTGGGGATTCTAAAAGTTGGTATATTATAATAGATTTTTCTTCAAACAATCGAAATTTGTTGGTATTGGTATGGTAAATTGCCATATAGATATAGCGCTACGTGTCACCATTGACACTATTGCCAGTATATTAATATCAATTGTCACTAAATATTGTAACCTTTTTTGACACAAACCTTTGTAGTGGGTTTCGCCTCATATTCTTACCCAAATAAATTTGCTACGAAAAGTGCGCACCTTGTAGGTATTAGTAACGTTGTGGGTATCTGTAATGGTTTGTTAGAAAATATTATGTTAAAAGTGGCTAGAAAGGCTAAAAGGCTAAAAAGTCGATATTTGACTGTAATTTACTAAAATTTTCTACTTCTACGATAATATTAAAACGAAAGATTTATTAAGGTATTTGTTGCTGACGGGTTGCAGTCGCTGTTAACACTTGAATTGATTGGTAAAATGTATGTTATTTGAATTTAAAAACAATGTAGTACGATAAAAGTAGGCCAATTTTAACAATTTAAATGATCTTTATGGGAAAAAATAAAACCGCGAAATCGTATTTGAAGATGGACTTCTTCTATACTGGTCGGCGGGGGCTTTTTTAAAAATATTAATCTATGTATTCCAAGTATTCTGTGTGAAATTCGCGCGCTTCCATATCTTCAGCCTATAATAATTTCAAAAAATAGGTACTTTTAATTTACATTTATTTAGGTGCATACCTATCTCAATATAATATTCCCAGATTTAATATCATAATAAAAAAATATTGCAGTAATAAAAAATAGATTCATAGGAACCAACAACAAATTCTACAATATTTTTAAAAACAGTTGAATGGCAGAACGTTGTATGGCATAGCAAATATACCAAATACACATAATATTTTAATTGTGCACTTTTATTATATATCTTCAATATTTGCGTGAACTTAAATTTTCCAAATTTACGGTCATAACCTTCACAACCTATTTTTATCCTTTCCTTTTTTTTAAATATACATAAACTAACTTTTCATTGGCTGCACGTGAATGCACCATCGTAGTAACCTGTTACCTAATCTGGGGTCGTATCCAAAAGAAAAAAATTATGCCATTTTTGTGTAATTATCTATGTGCAAGTGTGTGTGTGTGTATTGTGTGTAAAAAACGTATGGTTGTGTGCTTGCTGTGTTTTTTCATGAATTTAATGTATTTCCAACGTATTTTATTTAATTTTTTTGACCGTCTGCACAAAAACACGTCAATACCTACCAAACAAAACAAAAATGTGGAAAATCGGTTGAGAAACGAAAAATAAAATTCTAAACTGATTCGCCTACGCATATCTTATATATAAAATTCTCATGTCACAGTTTTAGTTACTCTTACCATACTCCTCCAAAACGGCTTGACCGATTTTTATGAAATTTTATATGTATATTCAGTAGGTCTGAGAATCGGCTAACATCTATTTTTCATACCCCTAAGTGATAAGGGTTGTCCACACCTAACGTTTTTATCTTATTTTTTGGACATTTTTTTTATTTTTATTTTTCAATAATGTGGCATCAAAATACATACAACCCTAAATTTTCACCCTTCTTTCAACAAGCCCTATTTTTAAATAGTCGATTTTTAATGCTACATAAAATTAAATAAGTACATAAGTACTACTGATTTGCTTTTTTACCACCGACTGTTTTTTTCAATGATTAATAACAGGCTGAATCTTCGTGAGTTCATACGGTTCAACGAGACGCCCAGGTTTTTCCTATTTCCAAATACTCAAAGAAGTAGGTAATGAAATGCGCCGATGTAAAACACGTCGATTTGGTAGGGTGTAAATATTGTCTGTTTAGTAAATAATTTATTGAAATTTTAAGATAATATGATAATACTCTCGGAAAAACAATTGTCCTACAAAATCGATGGTTTGAAGTGGTGCGTCCTCCACGCCAAATATGTCGAAATAACGAGGTCATAAAACTTATTAATAACCAGCTGATTTTTTGTATGCAGCTTAGTAAACATTAGTATAATTGAATGGCCACATTGTCCTACAAATGTAGTGGTAGGTTTTCCTAGTCCTACGCTTGGAAGTTGTCGATTCCACTATCTATTCCATTAATTACTAACTGTTAAAAATTGTAAGTTGGGTTAAAAGTTTGAAAAATACCGTGAAACCTGGATCATTTCGACTTTTCACTTCAAGTACCGTTTTTAATTTAGAATATTTTGTACTACACATAATTAAAAAAAAATTCTTAACTACTTAAATATTTTTTTAATAAAACAATCTTAGATTTACAGAGAAAAATTTAATTCTGTAATTTTAAGATATTGGCGATTATTTTTTTTCTCATAATTTATACCAGCCAGAGTAATAAAGAAAGTAAAACCTGATAATCAATAAACAAGCTATAAGAAAAATATTTTTTCGTTTGCACAAACTAACGACTGTTGAGTTATGCGAGCTTAAAGTACGGACATACATTTAAAAAAACATGGGAAAGATCGGACGATGTAGGGGAAAGACCGGACTACCCTCTTAAATCACCCAAGTGGCTAATAACATAAGGTTAATGAAAAGAAAATATCCGATCTCATCTCAAAAATCTTCCAAATTGCGTGACTTGTGGTAGAACAGCCGTATAGCTCAGCCGAGTGCTTAATGCGTACGAAGTAACATATTATCCGTTAATGAAAACACTCACTCAAAAATGTTATTAGATATGGATTTTCTTTATGTATAATTAATGATTAAGTATACCTATTCAAATTAAAATGATTTATACAAAATATACTCAATAATGTCACACTTAATACAGTATCAGTTAATCAATGCCTTCTATATCGTCTAAGAGTACATGCCCATTCTTATATTTAAATAATTGTAATTTTACTTATAATTTGGCATAATTATGTAACTGTAAAACACTTATTAATAAGTACTATAATTTTAAAATTTGGAAAAAATATTTATCATGCTAAAATGTAAGAGGTACCTAACCTAAGTACTTATGTTCTTGTTTATTCACCTATAGTCCATTTTTATTTTCTTGTCATATTTGGTAAACAATCTTAGCATGTTTTTTTATTTTAAATTGCGATTAAAAAATAATGCAGTCACAAAATTATAAAAATTTAAAAACAAATTGTCATTTAATACAGATTTATAGAAAGTATAATTTATTTTTTAAAGCAATTTTTTTTTTTATAAAACGTGCCAAGATTGTTTACCAAATAACACAAGAGAATAAAAATTAACTGTAAGGTAAGCCTCAAGTAATTCATATTTTCTCTCTTTTGCCTTTATAGACATTGACAATAAGTCATTGCTTACAAGATTACAATTGTCCAAAGAATGTTTTTAAGTCTTAAATGATGATAAAATTTGCTTAATTTATACAGTGTGTCCCAGGATAAAGTGCAACTCCGATAGAGGGCGAAACTAGACCAAAAATTATCGACGAAAAATTAAAAAAAAAAAAAAATATCTTGTTTTTATTGATAAATTAAGATTTTGATTTTTTATTGTGGACCCTATGTACAAAAAAAGCGATTGCTTTCAAAGTAGTGGGTCGATTTCGTTGAAATAAAAAACAATAATACGTCAAATACTCGGCAGTGAGGATAGATTAACACGTAGCTCTCAAAACAACATCTATCATGACCTAAACTTTGACTTTTGTAACAAAAATTATTATTGAGTTAGAACATACGTTTTTTTCTGTTTTAAAGCTATAGACAAAAGCTCTTGTACAAAGAGGCCATAATAAAAAATCAAAATCATAATTTATAAAAAAATAGAATTTTCTTCTTTCGATATTTTTTGATCTAGTTTCGCCCTCTATCGGGGTTGCACTTTATCCTGGGACACACTGTATACTTAATCGTGTGAAGTGCCTTAAATCGATAATCCTGTTATTTGTTAAAATATTATCAATAGACTGTTTCGAGCAATCTTTATTTTTAATAATTATTATAAGGGGCACCCATTAAATACGGGAGGCGATAAAGGCGATTAGTCGATTTTGCGGGGCCTTGCTCTTGTGAGTAGGTTCGTGATAAGTTTCAAAATGCCTAAATTAGTATATAAATACGTTAATGTGGGCTTAATTGCGTTGGGTTTATTCAGATATACAACTATTAGGTAATTGAAATATTTTTTTTAAAACTGTTGAGATCTAAGTGTTAATCAATTCTTTAAACTCCAGTTAGCCCTCGTGTTATTAATGGATGCCTACCAATAACATAATATTACAGATACTTACAGGTAATTCAGTGAAAATAAGTAAAAATGTATTTTTGCTGATTACGTAGTTTCTGATGCAACCATTCATAATTATTAAATACTTGAGTTGAATCAATGACGCTTCTATGTGTTGAGTATGCCGGCAGATAGGTAGGTACTCATTTTTGCCTAAAAATGTCGGAGTTTTGATAATTAATAAAAATAACAAGTAGGTCTAATAAAAATTGTAGAACTTAACATTGGTAGGGGTTCTGATAGAACTGCATACTTACTATTCCACTTATAAAATAAATTTTAGTGTGTACAGAACATGTACAATCCAACAATAAAATCAAATAAAGGCTTCGTACAAATTTTCTGCACATTTTACTGTGATAATATGCTGCCGTAAAAACTCCAGTCCGTTTAAAATAATTCCATCTTGAAGAAGAAATTTAGTAACGTAACGTAGTTATGTAATCACTGAATCCAAATTCATTAAAACGAAGTAGGTGGTTCTTCCTTTGTCAATTAGCCTTTAACAGTCGCTAATATGAAAATTTATAGTGTAGTATGTATTATGTATTTAAGAAATGTTAATTGCAAAAACCATGTGCCGATGAGATTCAGTTACTGTGAATTCAGTTGTAAAATGAAGGGTTAGTCCCACCTAGGACATTAACAATGCCATACATTTTGAGATTGGAGTAATTCCACAGTTCCCACTCACTAATTTAAATTTAATTTTCTTTTAACCTTAAATTTCTTTCACAATGCTCAGAAGCCGTATCTATACCTGTTAAAATAATCCCACCAAAACATAAATATAAAAAGGAGAGCCAAGTTCAATACAAAAATTATGCTTGGGGGTGGGCTTCGCCGCAAAAAAATGGAGATCTTATGAGTGCCAAGTTCTATGCAAATTCCAATTAATATGTATTTATAGGCACAAAATAACATGATGAACAAGTATTAACCTCTATTTCTTTGCTTTATTGGATACCTATAACAATTGCTGTTATTTAAAAAAAATGTGAGATCTTAAAGTAGGTTAGATTTGACTCGGCCAGTTTTTATTAGAATTAAAAAATATACATATAACTTTATAGAGTGACTGATAAGCTTGGCCAGTTTTCATTACAACCACAACCAACCAAGAGCGCGTTCAGCGTGCAGTCGCGCCGCACACTGCCGTATTTTTTATTACCTGCTTAGGGCAGCGGTCAATGTGTTAAGGTATAAATTATTATTTGAACATTTAAAAAAATATGGTACATTCGGAACACTTCAAAGAACTTGCTGCCGATGGAAATTTATCTTAAATCTTAAAGCTTAAAGTTAATTTTTCAACAGGTTAGACGATTGTTAATTAACACAATTTTCTTCACAACTTCCATTTTCATTGTTAATTAAAAACGGTTTAAATAATTGTCGCCTTCTTATATACATACTTAACAAGATCACGCCATAAAAGTTTTACAAATACTTTGTTTATAATAACATTATAAGTTAAACAAAAATGGAAAAACATATTTTTTCATCCATTGGTTAATTTTTTTATAAACGGACTATTTCAATGCTTTTAAAAAAATTTTTTCACTACCTTACTCTACAAAATATGATTTAAAAAAAATTTCTTAATGCTATTTAATTGTTTATAACCGTTTTTCAATTTTTCAATTTTTTAAATTAAAAGGAAATTCTTTTCTTAATAATCATAATTGACTTATTACATTACAATTACATTCTATATGGAACACAAAATGGTACACAAAAAAATTTTTTTTGTCAACAATTTCTTTGTTTGTTAACTGAACAATTTGTTAATCTGTACTTTGTTAAACATGGTTGTTTTTGTAATTTTTAGGAGTATTAGAAAAAAGTTGAGGATTTGTTTTTAACAAATTGTTAAGTTTCAAATTTCAGATAACTTTAACATTTTTGAAGTTATAGATTAAACCGAGACTCCCTTTTTTCCTCTTTGTGTTTTGTTTATAACAAATGAAATTTATATTGGCGGATCATAAAAAAATATACTTTTTTCAGAATTAAATTCTGCATCCAATGCAATAATCGCCATATTTTTAAGAGCCCTCTAACAATATTTCGCAGGAAACTCACTTCTCGACTAGGCTATAGCAAAAGGATTTTTTTTAATTTTACTTGATTAAAAGAAAGTTGCTTACGTAACATCTTTTTATAAAAAAGATACACTAGTTGAAATATAAAATTAAATTTTATTTTTTAGTAACTAAAATTGAATTAAAAGTCCTACCGTCGTACTCATAGACATTCATTAACTTTATTGGTTCATTATGAAAATAACGATGACACTTATGCCAATACGAATAAAGACGATTTTATTTGTTTGTTAATGAAAATTACGTTAAATGACGTCTCTGAGTGCGTATGCTAGTGCAATTTCGACAAATAAATAATTGTAAGAAAAAGAGGATTTAACTAAATAATATTATCAACATTTATTATTAATTTTTTTTTATTTAGTATAAGATAACTCCTCCCCTGGCTCCAACATATGCGGCACTCCTTGGCATGCTGAGAATTAAGTTATCCAGCGTTTCTTGCGGTAACCCGTCCCATTCTTGAATAATGGCTTCCCCGATCTCTGGCACTGTCTGGGGAGGTGGCTGACGGTTCCAAACAGCTCGCTTGACAGCATCCCACGCGTGTTCTATCGGGTTTAAGTCAGGCGAGTCGGCAGGCCAGTCTAACCTGGTAATGTCGTATTCACGCAGAGCAGCGTTGATTCGTTGAGCTCGATGTTTGGGTGCATTATCGTCAACCAATACTAATAATTCGAGGGCCGCGGTTTATTCTACATGACCTGACAATCCCATCAATAGCAATGGTTGGTACAAAGCTGCATTTTAATTCAATTTTAGTTAATAAAATTTAATTTAATTTCCACACTTTTTTTATATAAAGATGTTACGTAAGCAACGTTCTTTTAAAAAAGTTACATTAAAAAGAAACCATCTTTTGCTAGTGATCTCAAACTTTTTTGATGTGTGTATATATTTTATAGTATGTATAGTTTCAAATATCTGCTTGCAACGTTGTAACGGTTCCAACGCAACAATTTTAAAAAAAATGTATGGGGACTTCCCTATTTTTTAACTTTTTTTTATTTTTAGATTTTTTCCTACGCTTACACACAATTGGGTATTTGACAGTAATTTTTTTTAAAAGATCATATATAAGTTTTATAACAAAACTATTTTAATTTTATTTATTTCGCAATAATTCAAAAGTTATTTCAAAATAAAAATTAAGTTTTGAATCCAGTACCGAAGACACGCCGACAACTCCCGAACAAACGTGACGTCATAATGTTAGTTTCCACTCGTTCATTGCACGTCTATAGTCACGCGATCTTTATTTAAATTTCACCAATTTTTAATTGTTTATAATTAATTGAAAACATTTTTTTTTAGGTTTTTTGCATTAAATATCAATATTATTAATAAAAAAGTTTTGAAACACTTAAAAATTCATTTTTTTTAAATACCCAATCACCGAGCGGGATTCCAAATTTTATCCTTCTAGGTCACCTGGAAATAGGTTAGGTTTAGGTACTATATGTCAGTCAGTCAGTTCTAAAATTTACGACTTTTTGACCTTCATATCTTTATAACCGTTTGAGCTATCTTCATGAAATTTGGGCTTCTGGATGTCCTTATGGATATAATTAAACACACGTAGTTTTATGTGTTTACGTTAAAGAGGTTTTGAGTTATAGAAGGCTCAAAAGTGGCACCAAATGGTTTGTGTAATATTACACTGCGCTAGCTAGCCAGTTCCTTTGCTTGAACTTGGCTTGACACACTGCCGCGTGTCTAGATTATATATAAATAATAAGTAAATTTAAAAGTTATTGTTGGATATTTGTAGTGCTTTAGATTACACAGATTGTTAAATACTTATTTGTAATAGAATAAAACATTTCTATGTATATGAGCATTTGTTTTAATTATGTTTTCGATTTACCTAAAGACTTAATTATTAAAAAATAAACAGACATTAGTTTCAGTAGAGTCGTAATTTTCTTATCGTGTTAATTTTCGCCTCGCGGCTAAATCCGCGTGGGTTTTAGAAATTGATCCAGAGAGAAATAGTTAGTTAATGGGATGGCGCGGGGACCCAAATTGAGTCTTGGCCTCCAACAATAAGAGCCTCCACTTTAGCCTGTTCTGCGCAATCTCCTGTCAGTCGTCCACCCCGAGTTCGCGCAGATCTCTCCACTAGTCCTTCCAGCGGTATTTGGAGCGGCCGACCGGACGGCGAACACACTGCAGCCCCAAATACGCAAAAAAAAATTTTGAGAGAAATAAATACATATAAAAAAAACTAAAAAACACGCTTTAATGATAGAATTAACTAAAAAAGTAATATTTTTTAATCTAGAAATCAATAAACAATAAATAGTATATATAATAAATTGTTAAAAAATCGTACGGTGCTCCATAATAGGCTATTTGACTGGTTTTCAAAATCCATTTTATATTATTAAGTAGAATTTAAGAAACCCAGTAAAAGTTATATTTTTTAATTCTGGTACATATTTACTGAAAAATATCAAAATAAAAATTCAATATTTAAATAGCGCTCCAAAACGCTACTTTGACAACATCGGGCTGCAATGGCGTCGGTGACGTCACCTGCCAGTAAATATATGATCAGTGGCACCGACCGAAAAACGAAAGTGCGATTGAATTTTCATTATAACATAGAATACACACTACGTTATAATTATAACAGCGATTTATGTAACAAAATGAGTTACAAATGGTGTGCAGTTCCAAAATGTACAAATACGTCGTTAAAAACTCCGGAAAAACTATTTGTAAGTGTTCCAAAGAATGTCGAAGTGCGCCGAAAGTGGTTGCAACTTTCTCGTAGGGATCATAATGACATAGCGAATAGTTCAAATATTTTCTTCTGTGAAGACCATTTCGATGTAAGTAAACATAATATTTATATTTTTTAATAATTTATTACATTCACAATGTAAATATTTTGTTATAAATTTGAGGTTATTAACAGAAAATGTTCCCTAATGTTTTTAATAGAATGTCTCTTGCAACTCACTTCGAATAATTCCGCTGTTTTCCCAAATATTAGTTAGAAATTGTATCTAACTAATATTTGGTAAGTGTTATAATTTCAATAAACATTAGTTATACTTAGATATTGACTAACTTGTTTGTTTGTTACAGATGGAAAATGACATGACAAATTACTATCAGTATAAAATGGGTTACAGCAAGAAAATAATTTTGAAAGATAAAGCTTTGCCTTCTAAATTTCATTGCTAGCCAGATCGCAATAAAAGAATGTGTGATACTGGTACTTCTTGATCTGCATTTGTCAAACGGCAAAGAATGGAACTTGTTGAACAATGTCTCAAAAATGAAGACATTCAACAACCTATAATAACCAATGATGAGCCTACTGCTACTGTAGTTGAAGCTTGTTCAGAAGGTATGCAAACTTAGTTTCTAAATTGTACTGAAATTATTTCTACACTCCACTTATCCCAGTTAACTAAGACAGTAATATCATATAACTAGCGGTCCTCCTCGGCTTCACACGTGGTACATACATAGCCTATACTATAAGCCCTATAGCACTCAGGGATAACAGCTATCCAATGGTGAAAGAATTTTTAAAATTGGTCCAATAGTTCTTGAGATTAGCGCATTCAAGCAAACAAACTCTTCAGCTTTATAATATCAGTATAGATTTATATTATTCCTAAAATAATAAACCTTTTTTTTTTCAGATTTATCCCAAAAATGTGACAAAATAACATTAACAGAATCTGTTGTAACAGTTGAAAAATCAGTCCAGTTGACTTGGTCTGATTATAAGAAGGTAATACTGTGAAATACTTGATATCATGTACACCTAACGGTCTCATCAATTATATTTCTCCTGGATTTGGGGGCAGAGCGAGTGATGTCACTATTGTACACTGGTTGCACATACTTACTTTTATTTTTATTATAACATTAGTTAGGATTAGGATATGCTATTATTATATAACTTTTACAAATAGGACTCTAGACTGGCATTATAACTAATCCAACTGCAAAATAGCATGTAGTTATTAAAGTTGTTCAAACTGCATTCAATGCATCTGAACTGTAATTTTGCCCTGCCATTCTGGACTGTTATATATTATGTATAAACAGGTACCCAATCACTTAATTGCGCATTCTATTTATATTTGGAGATTTATATAATTTATGAAATAAAACATTTGAAAACCTTTAGTAAATTTTATTTTTATTCATCCAAAATGTCTTCTTTATGGCAATTACATTATACAATAACTGAATACTTTAGAATAACTGAATGCTTTTACAATATTGATGATTTCCATAATAAAATTATAAATGGTGCTGACATATTTCATTTTTATAATTTTAATTTAAATTTTGACTTGACTGAGATAAGACTGGATAGATTTTATTACATATTTGAATGCTGTAAACACAGTGGCATTCCTCATGTGGATCCATCTGTGCGACACAGAGGAACGTTCGTGCACTGAGGTGAAATGTTTCTGGAAGAAACCAAGGCTCTCCAGAGTAGGTACAACCTTGAAATATGTGACTGTGGAACAGTTGTGCAAGCAAGCTCCACAATGTAAAACTAATACTAGTCTCTTCACAGAGTTTGTTCATGAGGCAAAAAAAAAGGTAACTTACAAACTGTGAACTTTTGAAATATCAACCAGATTTTAAGCCACCAGCTGATGCTGTACAGTCCAAGCAATTACAGCTAACAATTTCCCCCTTATTCTCGTCTATCACCATCGTAACGTTGTAAGAGCTGCTCCTCACCTTGTGCTCAGGACAAATTTTACACTTGATTGTGCAAAGACCTGACTCACGACGCAGTTGCACATATCCAATGGCATCATCCCCATACGAATCCCTTGCAGACCTGCAAAAGTAAACAAATTATCGTTTGTGTTCACGATCTGCGCCAAATTAACATCTATCATTTGTAACCTATAAAAGTTCTTGCTTGCTGTGGAAATTCATCATTATCGCACTTTCTTATGATATGATATAAGTTACCACTAAAGTGTTAATATACTTACTTAGCTGTTTTCACATTTTTTAACTCTGAAGCATAAAAATCGGTATTATTTTTGAAAAATAATCCGACCGAATATATGATTGCGTCGAGTTGAGGCAAGTTTCTGCTGTCTGCTTTTACAAAATTGCTGTCCATAGTAAAAGAACTGACAGAATATTGTAAATAAATTACACAAAAACAATGGAGAACACAGGAAAATATTATTAAAACAGTTTCGAAAGCTATCAGCACAAGTAGGTGAACAAGGTTTACTGGCAAGTGACGTCACATAAACCCGACCAATCAGGAGCGTTTTGAGTCACGTGACAAACGTCAAAAAAAATGCATTTTTATTTACGGATTTTTACATAAATTAATTATAATTTTCAGCTTCCGATGATAAATAATCATTTTTAAACTCATAATACATACTGATTACAGTAATTGACACTTTATTTTTCTCATTGTCAAATAGCCTATTATATTAGTTCTTGAAAAGCGACGCCAATAAAAAGCGTGTAAAAAGGATCCTATGATTCATTCATTCAATTGTGATGAATTGTGTTCATTCATGTTTTAAACTTCCTTTGTACCAACATCTAAAATCTAAATCCTTTTAGTTCATAAATTATACTTAATAATATTACTTATTTGAAAGTTAAAAACGTACCCGACTAATCGTCCGATCATTTGGTCGGAAAAAGGGGGTTTACCTGGAAAGTTTTCCGGGAGTTTTGAAAATTGGCAATATTATAGATTTTGACGTGCTCTTACCGAATTTCAACTTTGCCACCTCGTATCTTTGCCGGTCGCGCCGCCATATTGGAAAAATGGCGCCTAAAAGCAGTTTTTTATAATAACTCCTTTCCGACGCATTTTACAGGAAAAACATATCTATATGGTCAATGTGGGGAAGACCGTCATAGTTTATTTTAATTTTGAGATTTTTATTTTTGAGTCTTCATTGTACGAGTCCTATTCTTTCTACAATGATGATATTTGGAGATGTTGAAAATTCAAAATATCTGTACCTACATGAAATAACTTTACAGATATCGATGATAATTTAAAATATCATCGGGTAATATAATCGGGCCAATATATTTTACAGTTAACGTACACCAAATTGACCACAAACTATAATTTAATAAGCACACGTAAGTAGTAATCAAACAAAAACAAATCGTGTTTATACAAATTGAATCTATAGTTTCGATAATATTTTGAAAAATCAAAGAAAAAGTGGCGAATTCGTCATAAAATTGAAGTCAGGGGTTTTAACATTTTTTTACGAAATAAGAGAAAGAAAGAAAGAAGTTTCTTTTCTCATATTATATAGGTATAAAGTTGTTACGAATTATTTTGATCAATCTATATTCACCCAATCATACCATGTCGATATCCATCTCGATATATTAAAAAAAGCCAAACTGTCAAGATATTGATGTCGAAATATTCAAAAAAGCTCTCTCCACCTAGATTTAAAAATATATGTATTTTTCATAATCCACACCCGAACATCTTCAAAAAAGTGTAGTCCGCCATATTGGATTTCAAAATTAATATATTTTTCATCATCCTCATCCCAACATATCCCGAAAACGATACCCATGACCAAGATTTCAAAAAAGTCTAGTCAGCCATATTGGATTTCAAAATTAATATATTTTTCATCATTCTCATTCCAACATATTCCGAATACGATACCCATGACCAAGTGTTCAAAAAAGTGTAGTCGGCCATCTTGGATTTCAAAATTAATATATTTTTCATCATCCTCATCCCAACATATCCCGAAAACGATACCCATGACCAAGTGTTCAAAAAAGTGTAGTCCGCCATCTTGGATTTCAAATTTAATATTTTGTTCATCATCCTCATGTCAAAATATCCCAAAAACGTCATCCATATTAAAATTCTAAAATTTTTGTCTAAAATCTTGGATTGGTATTTTCTTTATTTTCATCTCAATATAAAGTTGAGAGCTGTGCTAAGATGGCTAATTTTATGAAAATAATGGATAACGTGGTGATGCTATTGCGTAAAATTTTAAAAAGACACTGGTTGTTATTTGCAATGTCTTAATCTGTCACAAATGTGATTCAAGATTTTGATACAAAAAGCAATGCAAAGGTAGTCTTTGTTGACTAATCAGGTACGCCATATTGCGCGGGAAAATACCTACGGGGAAAATAATGTTTCCCGGATATGAAACCTAGATAGATCGACAGTGCAAGTTTCAGCGAACTCCATCGTGCAATTCTATCGAACGGCATTATTAATACATATAAATAGATTTATGAGTACATATATACAAATACATATATGCAAATATTCTTCGTTCCATAGAATAGTAAGATTTTTATTAACTCAATCGAATTAATTGCATTAGGACTTTCATACCAGAAAAGGTTTATAATTTCTGACTGAGAGAGAGAGAGACAGTCATATGACGGTCTTACCCCTCTTCAACCAGATGGTCTTCCCCCCAGAAGCTTTTCGACTATCAAAAAAATCAAATGCAGATATTTCAAAAACCCAATTTTCGTTTCATAAATGTAGTAAATCATTAAAGTAGTTACTAATAAAGACGTTTTAGTATCATTTTTATGATAAATACTTTTAAAATACGTCAAAAGTATAGTTTTTCCAGAGGTCGATTTGGTCAATATGAACCATCAAAACACCAAAAATTTTTGAAGGATATTTTCATTACAAAAGACGGCTTATAACGAGATTAATTTATGTTTATTTTAAAGAGCATTACCGACTGATTAATTTACTGTGCGATACATTGTCGTAAAGTTGTTATGTTTCGAAAAAGCCCAGTAGACGGTCTTACCCACCAGACGGTCTTCCCCACATTGGCCATACCAAATAATTGTAGAGAAAAGTTCCTACAATTTATGTGAAAACCTTTTTTTCCTAAAATTAATAGTTTCGGCGTACGAGCGCCGTAAAGTGTAGCTAAACACGCGTTTGAACAGTAGTGAGTTAGACTCACTATTTCCAAATTTAGTTCAATCTCCGTCGCTTCATTGTTGTTGATGGACCAGGTGTTGTGCTTTCAATGCTTTCGTAGTCTTCAGTAGTGATTGAAATATCAACAATCTCCCAATGAGGATACCACGATAAAAAAAATGCGCCGCTTTCTCTACCTCATGGTGGTGTGGAAATGAGTATTTCAGCCGAAACGCGTGTTTAACCGAGGTGGCAAAGTTGAAGTTTGGTAAGAGCACGTCAAAATCTATAAAATTGCCAATTTTCAAAACTCCCGGAAAACTTTCCAAGTAAAAATATCAAATGATTGTACTAATACCTACCTACCTAATGTACCTACTATACAGGATAAATTTTCACAGAGGAAATCCGAAACTTTAATAGCCAAAGATTTTTAAGCCGTTAAGATTTTTGAAAAATCTTAACCATTGATTTTGAAAAAAAAACAATCACATTATTCGATACTGTCACTAATAAGGAACGAATTCAGGATAATAATGACATACGGCAAAGTTAAGATATTTTTCTTTTCACTATTCTTCATAGTTTCTGATTTCCCTACCCACGCATGTCTTCTTGAAAAATTTACCCTGTTTACCTACTATGTGTGGTACCTAATTTTAGGTTGATGGCATCTGTAATCTATTTAATCTTAGCTATTTTTTATTTAAACGTATTTAAATAACCTATGATATCCACGTTAGTCCTCACTGAAAGTCATTTCTCATCCTAGATGTGTGGCAGCGTAGGCGGGCTTGGGAACCAACATCTGTAACCAATCCCTTTTAGCTACGTTTATTGATCGTATGCCTCCCCTGAATAACAGAATAAACAGCTCTGTACCTACCTGTGTCTGTTATTATTTTGATAACTGGAATGGAAAATTCAGGTCATTAGTTCCTAACATTTTCATAACAGGGTGAAATGCAGAAAAGATGTACATTGTTACAATTTAAGTGGTCCCAAAAGTTTTACAACCATATATTTTTCATCTTTCTGAATCAGTAAAGATAAATTATTGAAAATGAAGTAGCTTTCATATTTCTGTAAAACCGCGTACGTATTTTCTTGAATATTGCAATAAAAAAAGTTATATATGTACCTACATACTTTAACTTTTTTGCAAAATTGACTGCCATACAAATTAAAAAGCGGTCATCATAACTTTTCGACTTTGTTTCATCAGGAAAATACATTTTTATTGATTAATTTAAATACTATTGTGGTTGAAAATGTCGTCAAATATCTAAAAAATGAAATTGTATGAGCTTCAATTTTAAAAAAACATTGTTTTAGGTAAAAGAATTAGCTCATTTAATATTTGTCCTCATTTGTGACAAATCATAACTCAGGGTTTGTAACGACATTTCACTTGTAAATTCTACCAGTTAACAGTATTTTTGTGTAGTGGCAAAAGTTTTTTAATATATTGACAAAATCTTTTAAGGATCCGCCATGTAGGTTCGAAAATAAGTTGGTGAGAAAAAGTGCCACGCGTTTTGTTGAAAATTAATATCAGGGTTAATAACACGATTTTCCTCCTTCCGGTAAGTGTATTTTGTAAATTATTTGTTGATTTTCATAGTTTATGCCATAAAATGACTGATGGGGTAACAAGTTATCTGAATCCAGTGTTTATAAAATACATTATCTGGAGAAGTCTGAGCGACGACCCTGATCAATTCATTATTTGAATGACTCACTGTTCGCCAAAAAGCGGCTATCCTTCTTCGCTGAATAGCAAAATAATCAGGAACGCCGACCTCCGCGAACATGGCTGACGCCAAAATAGGCATAATGACTAATTTTCGAAAACTCTTCTATGATATTCAGAAGTTTCTATTATGTCATAAATATATCATATTTTTGTAGAAAATAAAGGTTTTTGTGCAATAAAAGTACATTTAAATTTTAAGTTTTAAATTTATTCCAAAACGCTCGCCCGTGTCATGGCGTCTGTCATTGCGCCACGGCTCAGTAAAAAATGCCAGATCGCGTATATGCTTACGAAAAAAATGACGTTTACTAAGACGTGACGTAAATTGACGTAATTCGATCTGATGGGTGTTTAAGCTATCATGGCGGTTTGTTGTATTTTGTAGATTTATTTTAACAAATAAATTATTAATCTCGACATTAATAAGAGAATAAATACATGTTTCAAAATCTTTGAATCCTATTTCATTAGATCAGATAAATATTTTGGCGATACTTGATTACTGTCATCATGCCTATTGACGTCAGAGGTTTTAACATTTTTTTACGAAATAAGAGAAAGAAAGAAGTTTCTTTTCTCATATACTTACGTGTAGGTATAAAGTTGTTACGAATTATTTTGATCAATCTATATTCACCCAATCATACCATGTCGATATCCATCTCGAAATATTCAAAAAGCCAATTCATCAAGATTATCGAAATATTCAAAAAAGCTGTCTCCACCTAAGATTTTAAAATAATTATGTATTTTTCATAATCCTCATCTGAAACATCCCGAAAACAATACCCATGACCAAGAATTCAAGAAAGTCGGATTCGCCATCTTACATTTCAAAATTAATAAATTTTCATCATCCTCATCCCAACATATCCCGAAAACGATACCCATGACCAAGATTTCAAAAAAGTCTTGTCAGCCATATTGGATTTCAAAATTAATATATTTTTCATCATTCTCATTCCAACACATTCCGAATACGATACCCATGACCAAGTGTTCAAAAAAGTGTAGTCCGCCATCTTGGATTTCAAAATTAATATATTTTTCATCATCCTCATCCCAACATATCCCGAAAGCGATACCCATGACCAAGTGTTCAAAAAAGTGTAGTCCGCCATCTTGGATTTCAAATTTAATATTTTCTTCATCATCCTCATACCAAAATATCCCAAAAAACGTCATCCATATTAAAATTCTAAAAATTTTGTCTGAAATCTTGGATTGGTAGATAGTAGGTATTTTCATTATTTTCATCTCAACATAAGGTTGAGAGCTGTGCTAAGATGGCAAATTTTATGAAAATAATGGATGAAGTGATGCTATCGCGTAAAATTTTAAAAAAACACTGGTTGTTATTTGCAATGTCTTAGTCTGTCACAAATGTGATTCAAGATTTTGATACAAAAAGTAATACAAAGGTAGCCTTTGACTAATCGGGCGGGTACGCCATATTGCGCGGCAAAATATTGTACGGTGAAAATAATGTTTCTCAGATTTGAAACCTAGATAGATCGGATTTCTTGCCCCCGAAAACCCCTACAGTGCAAGTTTCATCGAACTCCATCGTGCAATTCTATAGAACGGCATTATAAATACATATAAATAGGTTTATGAGTACATATACATATATGCATAATATACAAATATGTATTGTTTGTTCCATAGAATAGTATGTTTTCTATTAACTCAATCGAATTACATTAGGAGTTTCATACCAGAAAAGATTTGCTCGACTTGGCGGGGGCACTGCCGTGCCCCCAGATAATTTCTGACTGAAAGAGAGAGACAGTCATATGACGGTCTTACCCCCTTTCAACCAGACGGTCTTACCCTTACAAGCTTTTCGAATATCAAAAAAATCAAATGCAGATATTTCAAAAACAAAACCAATTTTCGTTTCATAAATGTAGTAAATCATTAAAGTGGCCTACTAATAAAGACGTTTTAGTATCATTTTTATGATAAACACTTTTCAAATACGTCAAAATTATTGTTTTTCCGGAGGTCGATTTGGACAAACTCTCAAAACACCAAAAATTTTTGAAGGCTATTTCATTACAAAAGACGCCTTATACCAAGATAAATTTATGTTTATTTTGCAGAGCATTGCCGACTGTTTAATTTACTTTGCGACACATTGTCGTAAAGTTGTTATGTTTTGAAAAAAGCCCAGTAGACGATCTTACCCCCCAGACGGTCTTCCCCACTTTGACCATATATTTTAAATTAATCAACTAATAAAAGGGATGAACTTTATTTACTGAGAGAACATCTCTGAAATCGTAAACAATTTCCACCTTCCCATACAAATTGTCAGATCAGCTGATATCAAGCTACAAACGTAGGATAATATCGATTGTTTTAACGATTTCGAAGTCGGTCCCATAGAAAAAATATATTAGCACGGATAAGTACTTTTAGTACTTATATGAATTTAACTTGATCCTTTTCAATACATAAAAATGATTTATATTTTTACAGATATAGCACTGATGCCTAATGCGGAGAAAAAAAAGCTCATTTGGAAAAAGTAAAACAAAATAAAATAAAATCTGAATTATGTGATATCGAAAAAGAAAAGAGAAGAAAAAAGTGGAGAGAATATTCTACAATATATACTTAATAAAAAAACAAAAACAATAACGAAGTTCTAAATATTAATTTTACGTTTATTTTGTTTTCGTGTACTTAAGTCTATGCCTTGTATTTTAACGTTACCATATTTTGCAAAAGCTTGTGCTAGATTTTGATTAAAGTTTATAAACAACAATTACTTCTTTTAGTGTATAGTTGTGATCTCGGGTTTCTATTATCAGTTTCGTAACAATTTATCAGTTTTGTTACAATTTCAGTTTAATAAATATATCTTTTCTGCATTTCACCCAATAATCTTTATCTTCATTTTTTGCATTGCACACTTACATTGCAACCACTGGCTGAACCCTATGAGATAGATAAATAAGGTAATGTACTACAGTATTCTCATTGTACTTAAAACGGTCTACAAAAATCCTATACCTATATCTACCTTAGAGATAATAACCCACAATAACCATTTTTTATCCTTTACTTTTTACGAGATGGCTTATTTACGAAGCGACTTTAAAGCAATACAATCATTAATACTTATTCAATTTTGTGAATTTAATGTAGATCAATATGGCTCTTTACATTATGTAATTTAAATGAATATTTTCGAAGATATTACAGATTTAAAATAGAGATGTGCCGAGTCAGACTGACTCGAGTACTTACTCGAATACCTAGCAGGTACTCACGTACTCGAATACATAAAATACGGTATTCGAATCCACAGGATTCGAATTCAGGATTCGAGTACTTACGGTATTCGAATTCTAAGTCGTGTACTTTAATAGAAACCTTCTGCTTTACGCGTACAGTCGAATTTTGAATGCCCCGTTCACTTTAAAGAGCATTGTGAAGTTAGTCACGCCGCGTGACTGATGAATCGTTGCAGGTTTCAACGTGTTTATGTTTTCCAAACGGTCAGTTTAATAAAGATTGAAAATTATAATTTTAATCAGTCAAACTGTTAGTCTGTCAGTTAAATAGTGAAATTGAGTGTTTAGTTTAAGTGTTTTTAGCCAGGTCTGTGATAGGATGGCTCCAAAAAAATCGGAAATATGGAACTTATTCAACATTTTAGAAGGTAAAAAAGTGGAGTGCAGAGAGTGCAAAAAAAACATTTGTTAATTTTGGGAACACAACAAATTTACTGAAACATTTGAAAAAAATACATCCTTTAATATCTTACATGATTTGTGATGAAATATTAGGATATGTTATTGTCGTCAAAGTTCGATTCAAAAGGTACTCGAGTCCACTAAAGTATTCGAATACTCGTGCCAGTACTCGAATACCTGTCCGTGTCTTCCGACTCGAGTCTGAATTCGAATATTTTTTTAACGAATACCAAAATACTCGAATACTATAAACCGCCGGCGGCGGCGGCAGGGCCGCCGGGACGGACCGGATTGCGCGGCGGCGCGGCGCGTGCCTATAAATAGCGCATGAAACAAACTAACTAAAAATATAAAAATCAAAAAATTATGCTGCGTTAAAACTGCGTGAAGAACAAAAAAGTTTAAAACAAAAAGACAAATAAATATTTCAATTTATATAAATTACTAGCTGACCCCGCAAACGTTGTTTTGCCATATAAGTTATCGAGCGTTAAAAATAGACTATTAAAAATATGGGTTGGTGATAGAAGGGTGAAAATTTAGGGTTGTATGTACTTTTTGATGTCAAATTATTGAAAAAATAAAAAAAATTTGGCCAAAAAATAAAATAAATATGTTAGGTGTGGACAACCCACTTAAGGGATGAAAAATAGACAGTAAAGTTACGTTACACTACAGTTAATTTTGATATCCAAGATGGCGGACTCGACTTTTTTGAACACTTGGTCATGGGTATAGTTTTTGGGATATTTTGGAATGAGGATTATGGAAAAATGAATTGCTTGCATTAATTATTTCCTGTCATAGCCCTGACATTTTATCGAGATATCGAGAACTTTAGATTAAATTAAATTATAAAACTTTAGTTTTCATAGAGTTCCAAAGTTTAAAGTTCTTCAAAGCACACACACTAGACTAGAGTCATTGAAGGAACACCATGACGGATAGGAAAACGTAATTATTATTATTAAATATAAGAGGTTTACCAATAAACGTTCAACAAATAACCAACATTCATCTCACAGAAGTTTCAAATTAATGTCATGTTTAGAAATATTTAAAAAAATCTTAAACTCTGATGAGTCTTAACATACCGAAATAAATTACTATAAAGTACGAGTATTATAAAAACATCGGTAATTATAGGCTGTGCCAACTAAATGTTTTAGATTTGTTGTAACTAGTTACTAGTATCTACTAGTTAGTATTGGGGACGAGTAGCAACTAGCAGGTAGTTCAATGCAGCAAACATTAATAGTAAGTAGATCTGTGTAATAACAACCTACAAAAATGTATACCTACAATCGCAGTGCAAAACTTAAATACGTATCATATTGCTTTTTAAATAGGTACACATTTTTATCTTAGTTCTTCTTTGTCGATAACATTTGTAGAGCTAGCAAACACGCGAGGGTCTTCTGGTATCCAAATCTTGGCATGCAGAGTGGAGCCTGGGGGCCTGTCGCCGCGTCTCGACCATGAAAGAGAATGTGACTGGAAGTTGCTGCCTGCAAAGATTAAAGCTACAGTTATAGGGACACAATTTAGGAGATAAAGCTTTTAGTTGCAATACCAATAACGATGTATTTACAGCAATGTTATAATTTCAATAGGTGCCGTATGTCACTCTCACTGAACTTCCTCTCAATGGCCGCACCAATGTTAAGGATTTTTACAAGCTTTTTAACAGCTTTACTTGTATGTATGTTTCTTTGTTTGTAACCGACTCCTTTGGGCGCGATTTTGACCCACTTTAAACGGCCAGATGTCATTAAAACTTTGTAGATTTATCAAGAACCGATGACAATATACTAATTTGATAAAAATAGTCCACTTTTCAATTTGCAAAATAAGATTTTTTTAAATTTATACAGTGTGTCCCAAGATAAAGTGCAACCCCGAAAGAGGATGAAACTAGACCAAAAATGTTCAACGAAAAAATAGAAAAAAATTAAAAAAACAACATTCAATTTTTTTTGATAAATTAAGATTTTGATTTTTTATTGTGGACCCTATGTACAAAAAAAGCAGTGGGTCGATTTCGTTGAAATATAAAATAATTGTAAGAAAAATGTATTTTTTTGGCAATAATTATCAGTAATTTAAAAAAAAACATTTTTGTTACAAAGGTCAAAGTTCAGGCAATGATAGATGTTGTTTTCAGAGCTACGTGTTATTCTATCCTCACTGCCAAGTATTTGACGTATTATTGTTTTTTTAATTTTTTATTTCATCGAAATCGACCCACTACTTTGAAAGAAATCGATTTTTTTGTACATTAGGTCCACAGTAGAAAATCAAAATCTTCAATTTGTCAATAAAAACTAGAATTTTCTTTTTTTAATATTTTTTATATTTTTTCGTCGAACATTTTTGGTCTAGTTTCATCCTCTTTCGGGGTTGCACTGTATCTTGGGACACACTGTATATTATAATTTTTATCTATCTACACTAGGTATTATTATTAAGAGGAAAAGTTTGAATTTTTGTGTATGGAATCCATAGATTGACTTGACTATCGCATAAAAGCAGAATGTATCTCACACGTAATACATAATTTATTATGTATTATATGAAATTATTAGATTGTTTACTGCGATGGTCAAGTCAATCTATGGTTACATACATGGATCTCACAACATTTTACGGTGCAAGAACTGAGTTGCGAGACTTGTGTCTTTTAAAAGTATTGTTTTTGATGGTATCTCATTTATTTTTGTTGTCAATCTAACTGCAAATGTAACTTTGTAATCCTGTACGTATGGGTTTACAAAGTTATTTATGTTGGTGTATCTACTCGTAGAAAACTGGACCGAAATTGAATTTTTTTAAATTTTCCCTCGACTTATACACTAAACACTAGTTGTATTCTAAATTTGAAGCTTCTATGTTTGCTAGAAGTGCCTTAGAATTTTGATGATGGGTGAGTGAGACAAAATTAAGAAACTGACTAGTTATAATTCTTAAACTACTGGCTCTAATTGAATGAAATTTTAAAAATACGGTGTTTATACATTTTAAAGAGCATTGCCGACTGTTTATTTTACTGTGCGACACAATGTCGTAAAGTTGTTATGTTTTGAAAAAAGCCCAGTAGACGGTCTTACCCCCAGACGGCCTTCCCCACATTGACCATAATATTTTTCATAATATAATTAACGACACGGAAACTTATGAAAGGTGACTTTGTGACTAAATCATGGCAAATGATTTATTTATCAACCTTTGGTCTGTCTATTGATCACGGATATTTATTTCTGAACGACAGGATGAACTTCAATTAATGTTTGACAGGTAGAACAATTTATGTGGGAAAATGAAATTGTTGTTTTTATTATTTTCCTTACATTTTTTCAGATTTTCTCACCGCTTAAAGCTCTCCAGCACCGACACGAACGTTTCGAAACTAAAATGAGCCAAATCAGTCTAGCCGTTCTCGAGTTTTAACGGACGTATCGAACGGCGATTCATTTTTATTATATAAGTAGGTACTAGCTGACCCGGTAGGCTTCCAAAGTTTTTTTTGAGTCACAAACTTTCTACACCAAGTCCGTCGCAAAAATCCAAACAACTTTAACACGTTAATACAATGAAAAAGCTCCAACAATTAAAAACCGGCACTCGATTCCGATATTTCTTGAACATTTAGAATGCCAACCTATGTTCTAAATTTAAGTTCCTATAAAGTTTCTAAGTTTAGGGCACTTTTTTACACCTTAGGTTACGTTACTTAAGTTTTAGTAAGGGTAAGTAAGTAGTAAGTAATTTTTTCTAGCAATAATTAATATAGCCCAAGTTACTATGTTAGGTGAATGTAGCTTTTCAGTGGTGAAAGCATTTTTGAAATCGGCACAGTAGTTTTTGAGTTTATTCATTAAAAACATACACACACAGTCATACAAAAATACAATCCTCTTTATTATATTAGTGTAGATGTAGATGAACTAGGACACCCCAATAGACCCCGTTGTAAACTCTTAATTATTTTCGCATAATCGCCTTCCTGCTCGGCCCTAGCGTAAACCATAAGTTTTATTTATCCACAATTATCCTCAGAGAGCGTGAATTGTTTCCTATAAGGGCTAACTAAACTTTCGCGAATGCTTTATAATAGCTGAGTGTTTTTATTCCGGGGTTTAATGCTGGGGGTTAGAACACGTGCACTCTGTTACCCCGGTCACCCTCGGGCCCGTGGTGATAGCGCGAGATAGGGTTGACCTGTGTCGATTAAATACAACTATTGATAAATTTATTTGTACGCTCATGCACTTATTATTGCATTATTAGCATTGACGAATGTGGTACTGATATCTAAAAAAATCGCTGCAAAAATAGATGTCATCAAAAGCATAACTTGTAAGAAAAAAAAAAGAATACGTTTATTGTTGACTGTTACCTACATGAGAAAGATGTTACAAAAATTATAATAAGTTTAGAACAGTCTACCCTATGCGGGTAGTAAATAAAATAATCAATGACGTAATAAAAAATGACGTTAAGTAAAATAAATAAATAGGTGGCGAATCTATCTATACTCTATACTAATATTATAAAGAGGAAACATTTGTATTTTTGTATGTTTGTAACGAATAAACTCAAAAACTACTGGGCCGATTTCAAAAATTCTTTCACCATTGGAAAGCTACATTCAGCCTGAGTAATATAGGCTATTAAATTAAAATAAAAAAAAAAAAAATTCATTGGCAGAGCGAGGCCTGCTGGCTCAGCTAGTAACTAATAATAGTAATAGTAGGGTATGGTATAGCGTATGGTAGTAATAGTAGGGTTGTCACTAAGAAGAACATTAATTAATTTTAATATTTAAATTTTACTAATTGTTCGTAACAAAAATCTAAACATTACGAATCGATCCTCCATCACTTAAACTAACCTCCCTTTGCGGGAAGGATCGTCATGTCTTTCCACCCAGTATGCATAATATGCAAACATTGTTTGTTGTAACCATAGAATAGTAAGTTTTTTATTAACTCAATTAAATTACATAGGGCTTTCAGGCATTTTGTACCTACTGCATCTCGGGAATTTAATTTTTTACCCACTAAAAAGTTGTCTCAATTTTGTAAAAAGTAATAGTCGGTAGGTGCAAGGTCTGGTGAGTAATGCGGATGAGGGAGAGCTTCAAACCCCAGCTCTTGCAGCTTGGAGACTGTCTGTTGTGCAGTATGGGGTGGCGCGTTGTCGTGAAGGAGCAGTGGGGACGACCGATTGAACAAAGCTGGTCGTCGATGTGCAAGCTTCTCCATCATTGTCTCCAGTTCTTCACAGTCCACATCTGCAGTAATAGACATGCCGTTTTGTAAAAAGCTGTGGTGACCATCACACCCACAGTAGTCCACCAAACAGTGACCATCACCTTTTTAAGGGTCATTTTTAGTTTAGGACATTGCTTTGATGCTGAACCAGGATCTAACCAACTTGCTGAGCGCTTTCGATTGTCGAACAGAATCCATTTTTCATCGCACGCAACAATTCGGTTCAAAATTCCTTCATTTCTTTGCCTATTGAGCAGCGCGAGGCAGGTCTCGACGCATACGTTGCGCTGGCGATCGTTAAGTTCGTGGGGCACCCATCTATCAAGTATTTTTCCTTGCCTATTCGTCGCAAATGGATCAAAATTGTTTTGATGCTAACATCAAAAGCTGCTGCTAGCTCAGCTGTAGATTGAGTTTCGTCAGCTTCCACAATCGCCTTTAATTCATCATTGTTGACCAAAGTCTCCGGACGACCACGAGCTTGATTTTTCAAGTCAAAATTTCCTGAACGGAACCAGGAAAACCAATGACAGGTTGTGCGTTCGTTTGTACAGTTCTCTCCGTAAACGTTTTTGATGTAACGTGCCGTGTGTGTCGCGTTGGTGCCACGACGGAACTCATATTCCATAATTACACGAATTTTTAAAGTACCTATCCATTATGATGAAAAATATTCAAATGTAATGAAAATACAACGCTAATCAATAAACAAAAGACTGAGTTTGTAAAAAGAATATCATGTTTAAAAGAAAATTAATTTGAATTTTGAATACAAAGCCATTCCAAACTTTTTTTTCTATTTGAAATGACCAGTAGGTATTGAAGAACGGCAATTTCAGAGGTAAAGACCTATTATATTGCATTTTTTGGTTGTGGATGTCATTTAGGGATTACCATTGCAAGAAATACATTGATTTTTTTGTATCCATCGAAAGTTTGGGTTTTTAAGACTACTTTGTTTACTGTATATTTGTCCGAGGAATGCCCGGTCACCAGGTACTTTGAGGAAAAAAAGGGCCATTAATAACAGTTTAGTCCATTAATGATATATCACTGTAAACGTAATGATTGTATCCGGCAATTAGACCGTTTGTGGTGGAAGGGACACCCGCGCGATTTACAAATTAATGTTGCGTTGCGTGTCATACCGCGTACGACGGTGACGGGTAACCACATCTGCCAGAACGTTGCATAAATTAAAACAATAACAACTTCAGTACGATAGATAAAATAGATAGGTTTATTTATCGAAAAAGCTATTTACATTTGGCCCCGATAATTCTTTCCAGCATACTTAGATAATGCTCCCAATTCTTCTTCAATTCTGAGAATCTGATTATATTTGCCAACTCGCTCGCAGCGAACGGGAGCTCCACACTTTAGTTGACCTGCCGAGAGGCCTACCACCAGATCGGCCAAAAACAAATCTTCAGTATCCCCCCACCGATCACTTACGACGATGCCGAATCCGTTTGCTTTAAGCAATTTGAATGCTTCTATTACATCTGTTAGAGTACCAGCTTGGTTTAGGCGCAACCCAATGGTGTTTCCCGCCTTTTTCTCTATAGCCAAGCCTACTCTCCGCAAATTTGTTTGTGTAAGATCATTTCCAAACAACTGGTTTTGAGTACGTCCGGCTAATGTAGACCAAGCTGCCCAATCATCGAATTCAAACGCATCCTCAACGGAACAAACTGGGAATTCTTTCATATTATCAAGATAAACTTCAGCCAATTTGTCAGAAGACATGTATTCTTGTGGGTTAGAATTCGGGTTTTTGAATTCTAAATCGTACGCACCATCTTTAAACATATCTGTAGCGGAAGCATTAATAGCAATTTCAGCTTTTCCCGAGTATCCGCATTGTTTTATGACGTCTGTCAAAAACAAGAGAGCGTCTCTATGACTTTCTAAAGGCATCGCGAAGCCTCCGGAGTCGCTAACGTATGTCGTTTCTACGTTGTATTTTGCTCTTATAACATTTTTAACATATCGATAAATTTCAGTACCAACACGCATAGCTTCTGCAAAAGATGATGCCCCCGTTGGCATAATGATGTATTCTTGAAATGGCAATCCATTGGAAGCGAGAATACCTCCAGTAAGGACCGTGAAATGCGGAACGGGAAGTATAATGCTAGTAACACCCGCCATATCCGATATGTGCCGATACAAAGGCACGCCTTTCTTCGCTGCCCCAGCTTTGGCCACTACTAGCGACACACACATGATAGCGTTTGCTCCTAGTCTTGATCTATTTTCAGTGCCATCCAAGGCTATCATAAATTGGTCTATTTCCTTCTGCATTGTTACTTCAAGATTTTGTTTTATAAGTTCAGGAGCAATTATAGTGTTAATATTTTTCACCGCCATGGTGACTCCCATACCTTGATACTCCGATGGTTTATTGTCTCGTAGTTGGACAGCTTCAGCTATTTTCTTTGCATCAGTAGACGGAACTCCGACTCTGAACAGACCAAGTTCCGTAACCATGTCCACCTCCACTGTAGGAACGCCTGTGGCGTCAAAGATTTGACGAGCTAATAAAATTTTTATTGGCATTATTGTTGGCAAATTTTTATAAAAAATGTAAGAAATACAAATATAAACGAATATAAATATAAATGTTAGTAGATACAATAAAATTGAAAGTGACATTGACACTGATAAAATTACTTTTTAAACTTTGAGTAATTTTTTGGAACCCTTTGCAAGGTTTATATAAGAACTGCTTATATTAGATGAGTTAAAGCATCTGGGACATTTATTAATTCTCAAAACCCATTATATTGCATTTACCTAATGAGAAATTATGGTTTTAATTTTGTATTGTACTTAAATAATCTTAAAAAATTAAACCGACTTCAAAACATTACGGAATGAAATTTGTTAATACATACTTAAATTTTGGCACCAAGGTTGTGGTTGGTGACAAAATTTATCTACATCTACATCTTACATCTACACTTATTTTATTATAAAGAGGAAAAATTTGTATTTTTGTGTGTGTATGTTTGTAATGAATAAACTCAAAAACTACTAAAAATTTTACCTAAGTATTTAATATTTTTGTCGGTTTAATTTTTAAATTACTTTAAAATTATTTATTTTTTATTGTATACTTCTAGATATTTGATTGATTGATTACAATCATTATTACAAAGACATGAAATAAGCACCGGAATATCAAAGATTTCACATAAAATCTCCATTGCACCCGGTCCACCCGTTTGGACTTTGGGTGGACACAAGCGGGTACACAGACAGACACGTAAAACATGTTTTTTAATAAACATTAGGTATATTATATACTATTGGACGGAGTACGGACGAGCTCCGTCCGTACAGCGGCTGCTAAGTGGATGGTAAGTGGATGAAGCTATATGCGCAGAGAAAGGCCACCGAGGGGGTTTTAGTGGGTAAAAATCCCACAAAACCTGGTTTCGCTCCCACGGCTTCAGGTACCTAACGAAGGTTTCCTCCCGTCAAGAAAAAGGTGGGTGAAGCTACGGCCGTCAGCGCTAGAGCAAGGAAACTGTAGCCACACAAACGAAGAAAAAAGAGGAACTGTATATCAACCCTTAGATAATCTGGACAGACCTACAAAGTTTTATAATTTCTCTAACAGACAGGCGGACTAACTTTTTTATTCGACATACCTACTTAATAACTACTTATTTGAATTTAAATTTTCAATCAATTATGAAGTTTACTCTATTTGCATAGTAGATACTTACTTATTTTTATGCATTCTGTTGGTAGGGGAAGCAGTGCACGTGCGCGCTAATCTGGTTGTAAATCCTACATTACACTTCGATAAGGTGTTTTTATTAATCGAAAAAGAGATTATGGTGGCCCACACTCTGCGTGAGCTGCTCCCTTTTTCACCACCCTTCCGTATAGAAAACATTTTTGGCAAATGCAATAATTATAGTGGCCGTCGTATGTTTTGCTCGTTCTCTTTATTTTAAGCGACGGCGTTCATATTAGGAAAATCTATTCTTAAGAAGTAAACTACAAAAAATTTCAAGATATATGAAGGTATAAAAAATACGTGTTGTTTGGTTTCGAAGTAACGATAGTTTAAGGGCATAAAATAGACCAAACCATCCCATATAATGTGTGTACTGTGACTCTGTGAGGCTCCTCCTTTTGAAATGGCAGCCATTTGAATTTTGGATTTAAAAAAATATATTTTCTATTTTTTTTAATCTGAATGTTCTACAGATATAAGAAAGGTGTTGTTTAATAGATAATATCATATATCATAATCAATAATATCATCTATCAGATAAAATAGAAAATTTTATAAAATGTCAAAAAATATTTCTTTTACTGATTTCAAACAAAAAGATTATGATTTATTTCAGTTTTTCTTACTTATCTCGAAAACGAGCTCGTTAAGGTAAATATTTTTTTACAGGTATTGGAACGCAAGGATGGAAGAACGCAAGAAAGTTCATGATAGAATACATTCAAACCCAAGTCTCGCAACTCAGTCCGTTAAAAGTTGTGAGATCCATGTATGAATCCAAAGATTGACTTGGCAATCGCAGTAAACAAGAGTGGGGCTAGTAGTGGGGGTGTTTTGTCGATGAAATTTGGTTTATTTTATGCCTATAAATTATCGCTGGTCCGAAGCCAAACACACTGTATACTATGTACTGTAGCTACAGTACATAGTAACAGCGTATAACATGATTCAATTCGATTCATCTTCATTGTTTGAAATTACTTATTCTAGATACTTATAAAGTGTGATTACTGATTACCTACCCCAATAGAACGCCAGTTAAATAAGGATACATTTAATATAATATTTGACTTTTTTTAATAAACGGCTCTATGAAAGTGAGTAAAAATATTCAGAAATGTTTACTTTTAACGCTATAATACCAAACCTGTTGTGGTTTTTATACATTTTTTGGTTTATTATTGAAACTACAAAATACTTATATCAACTTCAAATTAATAATAAAAAAATTCCAATCAATCAAGTGGTTTTCTTATTATGCCATTTTAGTTGCCTTAAAAGTAAACTTTCTTCAAATTTAATCAATCTCAAATATCTCAAGAACCGTTGAGTTTTAGATTTGGCTTCACATGGCTTGAACGATTGGTTTTAAACTTATCTACATGCCCATATCGAGAACATGTCACATAACATATCACTATGTATATTAAGAAGCACTTAAGGGGTGTCGAGGGATTAATACGATGCTAATGTACCCCGCCTCCCTGTTCATAGGGTGAATTCTCAATTTGCTCCGGTGATTCACAAACTGCACTATTCTTCACCCTTGTTTACACTATCGGATTACAATTAATTCAAGAGCAGTGGTATTGCAGTTGCAGCAATGATTGAAATTTTAAACATTTAAAATGTTAAAAAGGCACTAAAACATAATGTAGGTACCTAACATTAAAATTTTTATTGACTAGAGAATAGTAAAGCATTTTTTCCATAATCGAATACACGTACATGTGGTGCAAATAGTTAATTAGTGTGCCAATGGCGTAACTAAACCATTCGGGGCCCGTGACGAATTCATTGGATGGGGCCCCAGTACTTTCTAAATTTCTTTTAGTTTTAAGGCTACTTCTGGGCCCGCGGCCTCTGTTTCCGGGGCCCCTTCAGCCCCGGGGCCCGTGGCATTTTGCCAACCCTGCCACCCTGTAGTTACGCCACTGTAGTGTGCTTTTAATGAAGGGATATGCTACATGATGGAAACAATTGTATTGCAACACTAATGGGATGTCCCACAGTAGATTGGGAAGCGTCACGCGATGCCATCGACCGTGTGAACAAATGCGCATGCCCACCTGGACCATTTTCAGATTATCAACTCTATCCTTAAGTTTGCCGTATGTCATTACTTTTCAGTTTGTTCCTCATTAGTGACACCATCTAATTAATGGGTTTGATTCCTGGCTAGGCATATTGATTTTTCAAAAATCCAATGATGCAGTTTTAGTTTTCATCAAAATCGGTTCCAGACTCCTTTCAGCATTTTTCGCTCTCTTCTCTAAAAGTGTGCCCTGTGTGACTGCTTATTTAAAACTTTCATCCCCTATTTTACCCTCTTCGGAGTTGAATTTTGAAAAATTCTTCCTTAATGGATGTCCTACGTCATGAGAGGAAAATGAAAATTCCACGTTTCTAGCCCTAAGGGTTACTCAAACTCAAACTCAAAAGCTTTTATTCATTATTAGGTACAATTTGTGCACACTTAATGAAAGATAAATTATACATTCTACATTCATCCGCTTTGATCGCCCCTCAGGCAAAACGTAGACTGGAAGAAAAAAGCGGGCGGAAAAAAACTCCCAGCACTCTTTTAAAAGTAAATAAAACTTAGTCTATAGTGCAGTATGGCTAGGTCCAATAAAGGAACACACGTGACAGCTATCGTGCGTGTCAATATCGCCCCATTGCCATCCGCTCACAAATAAATATTGTTACATACTTAGTGTATAGAAATAGCCTATAGTGAAGTTATTCAATCCCACGCTTTCTTATCTTCTAAATTAATAGTCCTTAGTTTCATAATAGGCCTTTCGGCACAGGACTGATTTGAGTTTGTTTAAATTTGTGAAAAGGCAAGGATTGAATTTCTATTGGAATTTTATTATATATTCTCACGGACATTCCCATTAAATGACCGGCTCTTTTTATGAAGCCGACATTTTGGAAATACAAGTTTGTGGACATTCCTGGTTACAATACAATTAGTTTTGTGAAAGTCCTTAAATGTTATAAACTTGCTCTTATTTTTATAAACATACATAATGTTTTCATAAATATATTGCGATGCAAGAGTAAGTATATTTATTTCTTTGAATTTGTCTCTAAGAGATTCTCTATTCCCAAGTCTATATATTGCGCGAATAGCCCTCTTCTGCAGTACAAAGACAGTTTGTATATTTGCTGCATTGCCCCACAGTAAGATTCCGTAAGACATAATACTGTGGAAGTAACTAAAGTAAACCAATCTAGGTTATGCCTGTGCGACTGCTTTTATATAAAACTTTCATCCCCTATTTACTCTCTTAGGGGTTGAATTTTGGAAAACGCTGAAATACGTTTCCGTGCCGACAAACTGGCCTCCAGTTTGGCAAGAACTATGTATTGTGCTAAATGTTAATGCTATTTTTATTAAAATTAAAAAAACGTAACTCATAATTTTTGCCGTACTCAATTCATCGCTATTTCATGCAAATACGTACCTATGTCCAAGGAGTAAAAAGTTTCTTACAAACTTTCATCCCTTATTTCAATACCTTGGTGGATGAATTTTGAAAAATCCTTCCTTACTGTATGCCTACGTCATAAAAATACGTGCGCGAAAATTTAATTGTCTAACCACTTCTTCGACTTCTTCTACTCTTACCTCTCTCATCATTTTGACCATACTCTAATGATACGAAATTTCATGCAAATTTGACTAAAGAATAAAAAGTTTCATACAAACTTCCATACCCTATTTCACCCCCTTGGGGGTTGAATTTTGAAAATCCTTCCTTAGTGGATGCATACGTCATAAAATCAATACGTGTGCGAAAGTTCAAGTTTCTAGCCCTAAGGGTTTGGCCTGTGCGTTGATACATCAGTCAATCAGCTTTGCCTTTTATATAATAGATTACAAGAGGTAGCGACAAGTATCGATCATGATGCAATGACTGCAAGGTGCACAAACACATAAACGGCGGTTAGGGGTCATGCCCGGCGCCCCGCACCCTGGCACTGTTTGACTCGAACGTGGGACGCGCCGTAATGCCCGTGACATAACACAGCTGTGATATGCACCAAAACAATGTTAAGGGAATATTAAGGATTTTTTGAAGAGCAGAAATAAAATAAAAATACGTATAAATATTTTAAAATAAATAGGAGGTAGGTATGCTGTTAACTTATTATAATTACAATTAATTCGTGTTAGTAGGTAGTAGGTATGCGTTTGCTGTAAGACAATATTTAAGAGTTTTTATATATTTTGCATGCACCTCAGAAATACCTCTAATGATGACCTTCTTTTGTTCCTCCTTGTTTTGAGAGTTGTTCATGCCCGTCAACAGAGGCTCTGCAGAAGAGCCCTTATCCGCGCGAACCTGTTAAAAATACATATTTTAATTTATTTAAAAAATAATTTTGGTTGATCCTGAAAAAAATAAACATTATCAATTTATATTGTTAAATTGCAACTTAAATCCATCTTGACTTCAAGTTTACACAAAAAGGAGCATGTTTCGTTCTACCCTTAATTTTTACTGTCCTACTCCTTCTTATCTTAAAAAGTGTAAATTTAAAATATCCTACAATACATTATAGGTATAAATCATTATTTGTTTAAGGCAAAATTCCAATTTTGCAATCCCCTAGTTCCATGTGGTAAAAAAGTCATTAGAGTTCGCCAGGAGGGGGAAGGTATTCGTATTTTTCGTTTTTTCACTCTCAAAATAGGGTTTTTCGAGAGCGAAAAAACCGTGCAAGTAAAATTGAAATCCATCCAGTTTTCGAGATCAGCCGACATATTATTATATTTATATATTTTGCCATATATTCATAGATACATAGGTATGTTTGACACACACATGTAGATATTGCTCGTTTATTTAATAGTATAGAATTAATAGATGACAGATAGATACCATTAGTACCTAGAGATACTTACGTAAAAATTAAGCTACTTAAAAAGCTATAAATACAGCCATTATTATAAATATAAAGGCTTAACAAATGAAGACACATTTATTTTCATTTACTTACAAGCTCTCCTAAAAAACTGATGTATCCAATAGCTAGCTTGAGCGTGTCTACTTTGGACAATCGTTTCTCATACGGCAGTGTGGGAATGTGTGCACGGAGACCCTCGAATGCATCATTTATTGACTGCATCCGCCTTCTTTCTCGAAGGTTGGCTGCTTGCCGCTGTTGTATCTGTTGTTGTGGACATCGCGATCGTCTTTTGTGCAATCGACGACAATCGGACCTGTAAAAATGTCTGAATTAAACACCAAGGATCTGAGGGAATGACAACGTTCAGAAGGTTCAGGCCTAATCAATTAAGATAATACTTTTAAAACAGTTATTTTTTACTTGTCACTGGTAATTTTAGCTGTCCGTTATCCGCAATGACCTAAGAATTTGGTAGATAGAGCTAGTACAGCAGGTTAGCAATTTAAGTATTTAGATAAGCGTAACTAAGACAGAACTATACTAGACTAACCATACAGACTATATTTTAAAAATGTCTAAGGTACTATGGTATGATATGGTACTATGTACCTACCTACCTATCTTTTTACCGACTTCAAAAATCGAGGTTATCAATTCGACTGTACTTATGTAGGTTTTAACGGAACTGCACAATATTTACATATTGTTGGTCTATTAGGTACGGCTTCTAAAACAAATATACCTAATTTCATGGGTGTATGTATGTATGTATGTATGTATGTAGGTATGTAGATATTTTTGTCCTCGTATATCTCCAAAACTATTAAAGGGATCGTGATCATTTTTTGTTTGTTTGCATTTTTTTCAACTTAGGGAATGGTAAAAGTTTCATCAAAATAGGTCCAGTGGTTTAAGAGATATGGACTTAAAACTAAAAAATAATGAAAGAAACTCAATCTTAAATTACCTAAGTATGTACGAGTCATTCAGTAACCCATTAATGACCCACTACGGGGTCCGGTGATCCGGTCTCCTTCTCGCAATGCGAGAGATGTAGGCCTTAGTCCACCACGCTTGCCTACTACGGGTTGGTGGACTTCACATACCTTTGAGAATTTTTTTTGTGAACTCTCAGGCATGCAGGTTTCCTAACGATGTTTACCTTCACCGTAGCATCAGGTGAAATTTAATTTTATAAACCGCACATAACTTTTTTTACAAAGTAATTGGGGCGTGCCACTGGAATTCGAACATGAACCCCTCGTACTATCAACAGATACAGCAACACTTCGTCTGTCGAAGACCAGAAAAGATCGGGGCGGCCGCTTGTTGTTAGAACTACAAAGGCTGTTAATGCTGTTAAAACCAGAGTTCGTCGAAACCCCATTAGGAAGCAAAACATCTTATCGCGAGAAATTAACATTCCCGCTAGGACTCTGTCGAGTATTATAAAACAAGACCTGAAGCTCGGTGCTTATCGTCGATATACAGGACATGCCCTAAATCAATCTTTACAATTAAAGATAGCGGATCGATCAAAACGCCTTCAGTCGCGATACTCAGTTGAAAAGGCACAGAAATATCCTCTTTACCCATGAAAAAATTTTCATGATTGAAAAACACTACAATAAGCATGATGATAAAGTGTACGCGCACAGTTCTAAAGAAGCTGATCAAATTGTCGGAAAGGTACAACGTGGTCATCATCCTGCGTCAGTGATGGTTTGGTGGGACGTGTCTTATCAAGGAGTCACAAAACTACATTTTTGTGAACAAGGAGTGAAAACTTCAGCCAAAGTGAAGGCAACGTTTTCTTAGGTTTCTTTTTTTGTTTTTTGCTCAAAATCCTGTTTCGTTTTAATAGTAACACAAAGAGCAGTGTTTCTTTGTCAGAATCCATCGTGAAACTAAATGTACTACACTACGATACTCAATCCTAGCGACAGCAGCGCGGCACTCTGCGGCAAATTTGAATGCGCCCTAATGGTTATGTTTTTAATTTTTCAGTGCCTCGCGCAAACTCTGATAACAAAATTAAAAAAAAAACAATACCGACCGACGGGCTGAGGGAGGCATACGAAGTGAGCGAAAATATTCCCCTTCCCAGTTCCCTTTTTCTATTTGTGTTACCGAAAAGAGCATTCAGTAAGGTAAGCAGCTCGCAGTAGATAATAAAAAAATAACAATGGGTAATTTTTTATCTACCTTTTAGGGGGTGTCGAAAGATTTTCTTGGTCGCTAGCGTATAAACTGCCGTCGGACATCGAAGAGTCATCGTACAGAAACATGTCGGAACTATTCGCCGAGTTTGGAGAATTCGCAAAGCCTATGGGCACCATACCACCGGTTTCTGAAGGTTGGCACCGATGATTGTTCAATTTGTCCATATTATACATTCTCCATATAATGTTGATATTGCCCTAACATTTCAAGGTTCGCACTTCACGCCACTTTATTTTATTGCCACCAATTAAAGGAACAAATACTTAGGGGTTTTAGCTAGTTTTTTGCAGTGTAGTGTGAGGATGACAGTCAGTGATACTATGAGCGACAAAGCGAATCATACTGAGGGTTAGAACGGAGGGCTGAGGCTAAAGTGGCCAAGGGGCGGCTCCGCCCATTCTCAATTTCCCCGCCCACAAATTTTGTATTCTATCTGATGTCAATTTCACAGTGTGAAATTTTCTTTACAGTGTGAACTTTCTTTAGTAGGTACCGTCGGATATATTTAGGTGTTAATGTTAGTATTATATCAATATACACCATTTAGCATTATTTTGAAGATGCATTTCAAATATGAATTACTTGTATTTGACAGTATTTGATTGGGCAGTATTTGAATGATATAATATAGTCAATGTGGGCTAGTCCGTCTGGGCTTATCGTTTATAACAACTTTACGACAATGTACCGCACAGTAAGTAAATTAAACAGTAATCTATGCTTGTTAAAATAAACGTCAATTGATCAGGTTATAAGGCGTCTTTTGTAATGATAATCCCACCAAAAACATAAATGTAAAAAAAGGAGAGCCAAGTTCAATGCAAAAATTATGCTTGGCTGTGGGCTTCGCCGCAAAAAGAATGGAGATCTTATGAGTGCCAAGTTCTATGCAAAATCCAATTAATATGTATTTATAGGCACAGAATAACATTATGAACAAGTATTAAACTCTATTTCTTTGCTTTATTGGATACCTATAATAATAATAATTGCTGTTATTTAAAAAAGTCACATTAGGCTAACTTAAATGCAATACCTACATATTAAAAAAATACAGGATAAGATTGGAATTTTTTATTATTTTGGAGTACCTACTTAGGTATTTGACATTTGTAGCTTCAATAATAAATGAAAAAATGCATGAAAACTTCGACAGGTTTGATATAGCCTTAGGAGTAAATCTGATATTTTTTACTCACTTTCACACAAATAAATGCTGTTTATCAAAAAAAAGTCTAATAAATTAAATGTGCAAACTATGTTAAAAACTTCCTTATAAATCCAGCTTTCTAATGAGGCATAAAATAATACAATTAAAGTTTTACAATTCTAGATAATACTAGCTGACCCCGCAAACGTTGTTTTGTTACATAAGTTATCGAGCGGGATGAAAAATTATTAAATTACTAAAATGACTATTAAAAGATAAGGGTTGTTGATAGAAGGGTGAAAATTAAGGGTTGTAAGTATGTATTTTTTGATGCCATATTATTGAAAAATAAAAAAAAATTCCAAAAACTAAAATAAAAATGTTAGGTGTTGACATCCCTTACCATTGATATGGGGTTAACCTTAAAAACATACTTTAAGGTTAGGCCTTCTATTTTTTGAAGTCTTTTGTATCAAGTATTTTGTAAAATTTCAGCACCAACCTCAAAAAATACTAAGCCTAAAGTATGTTACAAATTTTATTTCATACTTTTTTGAAGTCGGTTTAATTTTTCTTCAATTACTTTTTTCGTAATTTTTAACCCCCGATGCAAAAAGAGGGGTGTTATAAGTTTGACGTATCTGTCTGTCTTTCTGTCTATGGCACCGTAGCTCGCGAACGGATGAAGCGATTTCAATTTAGTTTTTTTATGTATTAAAGGTGAGTTACGGGCGAGTGTTCTTAGACATTTTTGACGAAAATCGGTTGAGTCGTTTAAAGGGTGAAAGTGGGGAAGAATATCCGAATGTCTGCAAATATAATCGAGTGGGGTCTCAAATGAAAGCGCATCACGTGCACATCACAAAATAATATATTCCATGAAAATCGGTAGAGCCCTGAAAAAACTGTGGGAGTAAAAGTGGGGAAAATACCCAATATCTGCAAATATATGTAATATATGTGGTGGGGAGAAAATGAAGATAGAAATCAGAAATTTCGACAAAAAGTACCTACATAATATTTTTATAACTTATGAGAAATAAGAAATTAAATAATCTATCAATTACCTAGTGTCCCATGAAGTATAAAACAGCATTTTTCTTATTATTTCAGTTAATAAGCCTGAGTGCCAATCATTGGGGGGTGATTATTATCTAGAGGGATTCGCCTAATCGGACAGTTAAAAAAAATTAAATTTCTTTTTTTTTAATTATTGAACTTAAATAGGTACTAGAAAGCGGTGATAGGCCCAGTGGCTAAGAATTCGACCTCTTAATCGGGGGGTCCGGGTTCGAATCCACGCACGCACCAATGACCTTGTAAAAAAGTTATGTGCGCTTTATAAAATTACTTATTTATATCACCTGCTGTTTCGGTGAAGGAAAACATCGTGAGGAAACCTGCATGCCAGAGTTCACAAAAAAAATTGTTCTCAAAAGGTATGTGAAGTCCACCAACCCGCAGTACGCCAGCGTGGTGGACTAAGGCCTACATCCCTCTCATTGCGAGAAGGAGACCCGACCCTGTAGTGGGTCATTAATGGGTTACTGACAAATACTAGAAATAGTTCAGGAAATAAGTCATGCTAACAAAAAGTGTACGTTCATCTTCCTCTTCTAGCTCGATTTCAATGTATTTTAATTATTGTAGAAAAGAATTACCTGCTTCTGGAGTATCCTCAAGAATATCAGGTGTTATGACAACATCTTCATACGTTTTCAGGCATCACGCAGCTGCACACATTAAACTTTATTGATGAATTTTTGTTACTTCGGCTTGTGGAAATCGTCAGATTATATTTTTTTCGTTATCCTTGAATTATTTCCTTCAAAATAAATAAAAATTAAGCCACGCTCGAGAATGTCAAGATGACGATTTTTTTATACCACATTAAATACAATTATTACATAAATTTTCAGATATTAAAAATTTGGCGCGTTCTTTAAAAATTATACCTCGCGCTAAAGTGGCGCCACCCTAGTTTGGTGCACTTCGACGAACAGTTTTTCAATGTACTGTTCCTCCTTTCCTCTATTCTCCAAGGTCCACAACAAAGAGGATATAACACCGATTACTTAGTTACCGACCGATCGATAGGTACCGAATAATACCGATACATCATTATAACCATTCCAGTATTCCACATCCCAATTCTGTTCAATCGATTGAAGTTAAATTTTAAATGAGTAGTTACAATCGACAAAATGATACCTTGACCCACCGTACACTTATTTTGCTACAATCATTCAAAATCAATTAGGTCGAAATTCGCGTAAATATTCGTTCCCTTGGAAAGAATCTTGTTATTGTTTTATAATCTTGACAGTTAACATTAGCATTAAAATAACTGAAATAAGAAATAGTAGTGCCTAGAACGGCTATAATATGTAAAATTCAACTGAACGCAATTCTATTACTCGACTGATAGAATGAGTTAAGGGTAAACGCCACTACTAAGATGTTTTTATTGCCTTTCTACTTCATTGTCTTTTCTCTGGTCTCAATCTCAAGTAGTGTTCAACTGTTCACAACTTGAAGCCAGGCAGCTAGCGTACCAGGGCCGTAAAATTATCGTATTTAATCGTATATGGATCAAAATTATCGTATCCACTAGGAAAATGACTAGAATCATTAGAATACATAAAAAAATCATATGAAAACTTATATTATGATATTTTTAGGAATAAAGCCGAAATACCGAAATATCGATATATTTTTTTATGATATTTCGTACGATGTACCATAGTAGTGTACCATGGTATATCGTACGTAGGTATTAAATTATCGTATCGTACGTGAAAATATCGTACATGTACGATAATAGGGTATTTCGCACCATGCAAGGAAAAATCCTGAAGTATTGTCATAAATCTATCAATATCCAAGATATTTGGAATGAATTTGAAACTTAAAATTTAAATGTACTTTTATTGCACAAAAACCTTACGAAAACCCTACACAAATATGATATATTTTAGACATAATAGAAACTTCTGAATAACATAGAAGAGTTTTTGAAAATAAGTCATCATGCCTATTATTTCCTCCTTGATATATGACAAAATCTGATTGGATAAGACATCTGACTCTTTGACATAAAAATAATTTTAATATCAAAAACGTCTTAAGTGCATCATGCATGCTTGAGAAGAAAAGGAATTGATTTCATTCTAAAGTTCAAACAAAATTTGGGCTGGGTGGGTCAATAGAGACTAAGAACTCTCAAGGTCAAGGTATCATTTTTATAAATTTTTACAAATTTACTTACCGTAAAACGGGGTGAATAGATAGGTTTTCGAACTTTGGTAACGATTTTCGTAACGTTGCAGAATTGATACCAATTTTTTTAAGCATGCACATATTGATACATTTTAGGCCAAACTATTGAAATATATTTGTTTATAATCGGATATGTTTATCTTATATTTAAAATTCTCATGTCACAGTTTTAGTTACCATACTCCTCCAAAACGGCTGGACCGATTTTTATCAAATTTTATATGCATATTCAGTAGGTCTGAGAATCGGCAAACGTCTATTTTTCATACCCCTAAGTGATAAGGGTTGTCCACACCTAACATTCTTCAATGAGTGAGGAGGAATGACAATGCGAAGTGACACTAATGACAGCACAGGCATAGAGTATTTAACTTTTATTCATTTCACCGACTCACCATTTTTATATTATGTATTTATTAATTTAAGAGCACCGTGTTATAATAATTGTTTTAACGCGAAAACACAAGGATTAATATGTTCATCGTTGGGCTGACCGGGGGGCTCGCTACGGGGAAAAGTACTGTACTTTCAATATTTAGAGAACATGGAATTGCGGTGATTGATGCAGATGAAGTGGCAAGAAAAGGTAAGTACATATTCCAATTTATTTCTTTGTAAACAATAACGCACTGTATAGTCGTCCGCTAAAAGGAAGAATAGAATGTTTTGTGGCATCTATTTCCACTACAACATTGCTACGTTTATTGTGAATTTAATTAAAATTATGTTTTATATGTATAACACTAGACTGTGCGCGCGGCTTCCACCGCATGGATTTTAGAACTTGGTGCACAGAAGGGTGAAAAGTATCCTGTATGTTAATCCAGGTTATGATCTATCTGTGTAAAAAATTTCATCCAAATCTCTTCAGCCGTTTTTAAGTGAAAGAGTAATAAACATCCATCCATACTCACAAACATTCGCATTTATAATAGTAAGTATTTGATATAAAACTGGCAAATAACTCCTTATTAGGTACCAATTGTTTGTGTTTTATACTCGTGATAATTTCTCAACAAAATGTCTGATTGGAATAAAACAAAGTATTTTACTTCTATATAAATACTGTTGATACAGTTATCAAGTTGTTAAATAGTTGTTTGAGTTTGAGTTTTTGAGTTTTATCCTTTCGTCCAATGTACAGCTGCCGAAAAAACGTGCTGTACCGACAGACAGTGCACACTGACGTAAGAAAAAATAATGTTTACAATTTTTTTGTACTGTTAGAATGACCTTGATTACAACTTCCTTAGGTTTGAATTGCCCCGGGATCTGCCTAACAGGAAATGAGCAATAAACCAGGGAAAGCGTAGTACAAACCCGTAGTACATAATTTTGTTCTATTGTCAATAGTTTTTGCAGCACATGCATAAATAGGATTCCTAATTTTTTTGAAAATAAAATATAACCTTCCTCTATAAATGGAATATCTAACATTGAAAGAATTTTTGAAATCAATCCAGTAGTTCCTGAGATTAGTGCATTCAAACAAACAAACAAACTCTTCAGCTTTATAATATTATAAGTATAGATTATAAAATGATCTATATGATTTTACTGGTCTGCCTGTTATGAATAATAACTATGATGTTAAATTAATTTAACCATAAGTCAAAAAGAATGCCACACAGCACACTTTTGGTATTTTTTTGCAAAATGTTGTTCATTTAAAAAATAAATACTGTAAATGAATCGATTTAAATATGACTTACTGCTAATTATATTTTAGTTCTGGAGCCAGGGACAAAAGCATGGAATGAAGTCAAGGATTACTTTGGCGAAGAAGTATTCCATCCTGATGGCAAAGTCAACAGACTTAAACTAGGAGAGTTAGTGTTTGAAGATATTGAGAAAAGGCGGAAACTCAATGCCATCACACATCCTAGAATACAGACTGCAATGATGAAAATGGCAGTCATGTACTTCTTCTCTGGGCACAGCTACGTTGTCATGGAGGTGCCATTACTATTTGAAACAGGAAAACTGTTGAATTTTATGCATAAAATTATCACAGTGGTCTGGTAAGGTCTAGTTTTATACCTAATGCTAACTATACATCTGTTCTATGTTTGTTATATTTTGTGAAATGTATGTACATATTTAATAGAATATATGTGTTGGAGATCCCTATAAGATTATATAAAAACATCTATGGCATTTGGAGTTTCCAAACAATTGAGTGATACATATAACTTTTAGGCTTCTTTAGTACACGACGCCGGAACCGCACCGGTGCCCGAGCGCAAGTTTATGTATACGAATGAAAACCGTACCGCATCCGCGTTGGCGCCGGACCGTCGCCGCACCGGCGCCGCGTAATAGCCGGATTGGCTTCGCATTAAATAATAAAGCAGCGATCACAGTTCAGTATAGCATTATCAGTGTAACTGTACAGATTTCACTGTCTTGATATTTCGTATCTATTCATAATTTTAACATTAAGCAAAAAAAAAGAAAGTGTTACTTATTTAATCTACAAGCAGTGGCAGTAACAAATTAATAAATGTAGAAGAAGATTTTGGTCAGTTTTATCCTGTAGGGAGGACAAGAGAGAAAATCATGTACTTTTTGAAGAATTAAGAAATTATGAAGAAAATTTTTTTAATATCTTAGAATGAGTGTAAGAATTTTTGATGCACTGCCGAACATTTTACGAACTAAACTTCAACATCAGGACACCAACATGCAACCTGCATTGCAGTGCATTTCTCCTGTGGAAAGACTGGTGGTCACCCTAAGGTTAATACATTTAAATGAGAATACATTTATTCATGAAGATGTTAGTAATTATTATTCGAGATAAACCAAAAAAATTAACACAAAAATTCACATGCGTGTGAACAACTGCGCGGGCGACGTGTTACTGAGCGGAGTTTAATGTCTACAACACGGCGGCGTTGTAGCGGTCCGGCGCCGGTGCGGCTGCGGCGCGGTGGCGTTGCGATTTCCATTCGTATACATAAACTTGCGGTCCGGCACCGGTCCATGTCCGGCGTCGTGTACTAGAAGCCTTAAGGGGACTTTCTTGGTCACAGCCATGGTTAAAGTACCTAGTACATACCTACTTTTTTATATACCTATTGATAAAATAATTTAAAATCCTCACTCCATATCAGTAGAAATAGTGTGAGTGGGCAATTTGCTGTTCACTCTATCCATTCCACTCTACATTTCTCAGCTGTGCATCATAGGAACGAACCCCTCATTTTTGACTTTAGCCACCACTGCCGTCGTCAGACTGTCAATGGGAATGAGTTTGTTTCTGATTAATTTTAAGACGAAAAGAAAACAATTGCCTTCCACTGCGACCAATCTTGCTGGATTAGTTTATTCCAGCTGTTTGATGATAGACAAAATAATAACTGATCTAACGTGATGGTGTGAATAGTTGCCGTCACGAGTGGTGAGCAGAACTTTCATTAATCGGTTTGACATTGACTGCACTGCGGTGCACACGATTGGTTCGACAGTTGTCAGTTCGTCAGTGTGCGTCGTCTATTGGTCCAGCACGTTTTTTCGGTTGCTGTACATTGGCCGAAAATACCTATATAATATCCATACCACTGATAATCTGTGCTCACGACTCATGACGGTTACACCTGCGCCACACTGTTGTAAACAAGCGTCCAACAGAGGTCACCTTGGTGGAAGGCTTGTGGAGCCCACGGTTGGTGTTTGCGGCCACACTTGTTTACAACAAAGCCCCCACCTCAGTGTGTTGTCGACTCTCTGGTTGGAAGCACGCTAATGCAATATGGCTTTAGCCATCTAAACTTCCAAAAAGTTGGTGTGGTTGGTGTCATAATAATTTAATAATTATTATTTTGCCAGTAACCCGTTAATAACCCACTACAGGGTCGGGTCTCCTTCTCACAATGAGAGGGATGTAGGCCTTAGTCCACCACGCTGGCCTACTGCGGGTTGGTGGACTTCACATACCTTTGAGATTTTTTTTGTGAACTCTCAGGCATGCAGGTTTCCTCACGATGTTTTCCTTCACCATAACAGCAGATGATATTTAATTATATAAAGCGCACATAACTTTTTTACAGTCATTGGTGCATGCCACTGGGATTCGAACCCGGACCCCTCGATTCGAGGTCAAATTCTAAGCCACTGGGCTATCACCGCAATAATTATAATTTAATAATAATATAATTTCTTTTTCACGAGACGTCATTTTGCATACATATGTACGACACGTGCGCACGCAACGGTTGCCGCTTCGAACTGCCCTAGCGCGGTTTACAACAAGCGTTTACACTGTGGAAATCGTGTTTACAACGGCGGCATCCACAAGCGGTTGGTGGGCCGCGTCCGTCCACAGAGGTTGTTGAAGGTCAAACGAATTTTTGTTGCAAACAAGCGTTTACACTGTTGCAAACCGCCGGTGGAGACCGATGTGGAGGCCTTGTTTTAAACAATGTGGCTCGCCCATTAGGTACCATTGTCGACAAGTTCAAACTTATATTGTATTACTGGCACGTCAGCCCGTTGTAGAGGAACCCCGTAGAGGGGATGACGGCGCTCGGGTGGCGGACGTGCTGTGAACACGGGGCTTAGTAAATGTATGTACCGCTACTTCGGCGCCATCATCTCGCTCGTGACGTGACGGTGACGGCGGTGGTAGACAAACGGCCTTAGGGTTTTTAAAGATAAACAGCTCTTCTGTAATTTCACTGTGTTCCCGCACCTAGAATGTTTACATCAACATCATAAGATGCATCAATACTTGTACCTTTTTTATTTTAATTAGGTTTTCTGTTTTTTTTTTCATGGTTTGTTTTATTTAAAGTGCACATGGAAAACCTTGTTAAAAACACCAGTTCCTGAGTAAAATATTAGTTGACTGTGTTCCGAGAGGGGCACTTCAAGGTAAGGTTTCAAGGTCAAAGGTCACTTTACTGTCTTGTGACATATTATTATCAAGTGGCGTCATGTATTTGATTATACTTTTTAGATAGGAATATTTGAAATAAATATCGACTACTGATCACAAAAATCTTTTAATTTTAAATTTTTAGCTAGTCCACAATGATACATTATTTGGTAAGTTGCAGTAGGTGTATATTTTCTTTCTTCAATGCCCTGATCATGTACACTATTGTCAAAGTATTCTTACTGTAAATTTGGGCCAGTAGTATATTCCTATTAGTATGGGAAAAGAAAGCATGAGTACAGCCTCCCAATGGCACATTTTTTCTATATGAATACTTTGACAATAGCGCTCATTCTCAGTGCACAGTAAGCTTCTTAATCTTACTATAAATCATTCTCATGTTTATTACAGCGAGGACCACCAACAGTTGGAAAGATTATGCAAGCGGAATGATTTTTCAGAAGTTGTTGCCAAGAAGAGAATTAAGTGCCAGATGCCACTTGAACAAAAAGTGGCCAAATCACACTTTGTTATAGACAACTCTGGTGATATTGCCAGTACTGTTAATCAAACTGAAAGCATCATTAAATTGCTCAAGAGATCAAAGTTTACCTGGTGAGTTCATTCTTTGTTTAAAATATAGTAGCCCACTAATCTCATGTGTTGCATGATAATTATTATGATCTTATCTATCTATGCTTGTATATTATGATTGCAAAACTACTTTATTTACTTTAACCCTTTATATCATTAAATAAACAGTATAATTTTTTGTAAAAGGTCTGGATCAATTAAATAAAGCACTTCTTTTACAGGTATTTCCGGACTATTCTTGGAATTGCAATGTTTTCAATAGTGTGTGGGGCTGGCCACGTAGTATGGAAGTTATTACATAACAAAACTTAAATCAGTGTCTGTTATTATGGTGCAATAATTAAATTAATATGCACCCCATATTATGTTTTAATGACAAAAAAATTAAGCCTGCAATTTGCATTTCTATGAACTAAGTGTTCATTGTTGTAGTTGAAATAACAAAATTTGAAACCATACATAAACATTATAGTCCAAGATCCCAGGGCCGCCACCCGCCAGGCGTCACGTATTTTCTGACGAACGAAATATGAACAATTAAGTAGTTTTAGTATGATTAGTACAGAGTCCGGTCATACTGGTTACCATAATATTTCTCTGTTCCACCAATGTGACTTAATAAGAAGTATCAGATTTTAGAAAATGCTTGCAGTTTGTGGTCTTTGGCTATAAGTACGATAAACAAACGATCATTGTAGTAGCGCAACAGCACAACAGTGTTGTAGCATTGTATGACCTCAGTTTAATCTTCGTCCACCTATTAGTATTTTAAATTAGCTATAATTCCTGACTGTTCCTGCGATTACACTTGAGGAAGGCAGAGTTCTTACGCGCACATTATTTCGAAATGAACGTGCGTTGGTTATAATTTGACGATTCTTAAAAAAATTCATTACACCAGTAGTTTTATTTCCGTGATGATTTTGTATTTTTACTGTTACTGTATCGTTTTGTTCCGCTTTATCCATTACAAATGTTTGTTGTATGGGATCATAATTGTTAGACCCTATGATAGGCCTGTAAATTAAAAGAGGAATTAATAGGTATTACAATTAATATATTTTACATTTAAATAGTAACAACAACAATTGACGAACTGAGTTAAGATGCTGATGCACTGGGCAAAGGGTCTTGGGTTCAATTCCCGGCTGAGCAGAGATTTGAATGATGAATTGGAATTTCTGTTGTCTGTTGTATGTGTGTCCATGATACCTACGACTCAGGGAATCCTAGTGTCGGGCTATAACTGGGAAGCGGTATTTATATTTTAACTAAGGAGCTTTTCAAAACATCCAAATAACTTAACCAGCCTACTTTTTTTACAATATTCTAATAAGACAGAAATAATGCACGTTGAGCGTATACATACGGTTTAAAGTCTTGATCCAGTAAATAGCGAGAAATTACATCTTTTTTACCCGCAACTTCTAAAAAACTGAAATATATTTACACATATTTATATGTTACCACATATTTTAGTTTAGCTAACCTACTTATTAGCCGCGCATGCTACTCTAATAATAAGCCTTGCGGCTTGCAGCACACCGGCATTAACAATCTTATTGTCAGAGCTGTATTCATCCGCTGTATACAGTCAATAGCGATTATTTATCGCTCATACAGAAAGTTGGCCACCTCTTATTATTATTAAGCTATTAAGCCTCAAGAAGACTGAAAGATGGTACATTGCGATAGGATAGACCCGATCGAAGGCCTTAGCGATGTGAACCTTACAATGGTGTAAGCCATTCAGCTCTCAAAAGCTTGAGCCCAGCCATGCGTTGGGTACTGATGTTGTAGACTGGCCCTGGCTGCTGCCACCCTCCTCTTGGTATCCAAGGATCAACACGTGTATTCATATCATGCTCGATTACCTCCGAGAGCAGCGAAACTATCGCTATAAACCAAACTATAAGGAATAGGGTGAACTGGTCACTTTTCGACTTTTGATGAAGCCGGTAGGTACCTTACCGGGATGTAGAAAAGCGAGAACTGTCGCCTTTAAGACGGGAGCCAACTCGGGAGTGCACGTTGAAGCAACGCCACTGTGAGTATGCCATCTGGCTCGCTTAACTTCTTGACGGGAGCTCGTTTTTTATGAGGACTACCTATGTTTTTCATCTAGCTCTCGCACCCCGGGGTGCGTCGTCACCGTCAAATTTCTGGTCACTATTTTTTTAATAATTTTTAAAAAAAATTATCATTCCGTAGTATCAAGGGTTTAACATAGAAAAATCTAACTCCCACCAACAGATACCATGGTTCAATTCTTTGAGTTCTTAAGATTTCAGTAAATTTGAATTTTGAAGGTAACTAATAACTTTAAATACAACCTGAAATATTTAATTTTAAAAGTTTGGTTTTCCAAACCATAATACGATAATAATTGTTACTAGTTGAAAAAACATAAACAATGTTTAAAGTTACCCAAACATGTTCAAAGTTACCCGGACTGACCCTACTTATTTAAAAACAGTTTCATACCAAAATGAGGTGTAATACACAAAAAATACGACTATTAAAGTCATTGCTGATCAATGTTGTTTTTTATAAAAGTACCTTCGTTTATCATTACACTCAACAAACTAAACGTAGGTACATGTATACATATAAACCTATTCGATTTGTTTTAACCTTCGTATACCTATTATGAAATCTTGGTTCAATTACTTTTTTACGACCTCGTACTCATAGAAAAGATATAAAATACATAGGTAGTAGGTACCTATTTATTATGTAAGTATATACCTACTATAGAGATTATTTTGAAGGCATTATAGCTAAGAGTTACAGCCAAAATAAATAAATCCAAATGTTATAAACAAAATTATTAGTATTTTAAGAACGATGTTAAAAAAGTGCATATTTTGTATAATAATATTTTGTATAAATTATTAGCTGACCTCGCAAACGTTGTTTTGCTATTATCTATCTACCTATAAGTTATCGAGCGGGATGAAAATTATTAAATTAATAAAATGACTTAAAAATAGGGAATGTTGATAGAAGGGTGAAAATTAGGGTTATAAGTATTTTTTGACGCCACATTATTAAAAAATTGAAATAAATGATTGTCCAAAAAAATAAAATAAAAATGTGAGGTGCTTAGGTGTGGACAACGCTTATCACTTAGGGGTATGAAAAATAGACAGTAGCCGATTCTCAGAACTACTGAATATGCTTATATATACGAGACCATAAACTGACTGCATTTTGTCGCGTGGTTGTGGTGTGGTTGAGTACGTCTGCGTAGACCCTTAGTTCCACAAATCACCGCGGGTCTTCTTTCATAAAAAGGACTATAGTTGAAATTTTCAATAGGTACCTATGTTCTTTTAGTTGACAATAATAATGTTTTTAACTCGGCGTACCTTCTACTTTAATTCGTTGCTAGTAGTTTACGCAAACTATCCACGTTCCAGTATACTTGTGCAAGCCTAGTCTACGCAAGTATAGTATCTAATATGCGGCTGGCATAAAGAAAGGTAGGTGTGGAGCTGATGCTCATAAAGGAAAATTACGTTCCGTTACATGTTATTGCATTGAATATAATGTACAGTATATTACGTGAAAAGGAATCTATTTATTTCAGTCAGAAAATAAGTCAATAAGAACCTGTCATCAGTCATTCCTCAATCAATCCTCTCAAATCAAATCCTCTGGTTTATTTTCGTCATTTGGTTGTTGAAGTGTATTCAAGTACAATTTTATTAGACAAAAAAACAAAATTCTTTGTATCCTTGAACCATAATAATTTACTTTTCAAAAAAGAATTTGCGTCGTTCCACATGGTTTCGCAAAAGAGAATAGTAGAAGAAATAAAATTCCTTTGTGTTTATATTTATGCTTTAACAATATATTATTCTTCATGAGTACGTTTCTGGGCCATAGTCAAGAATGCGTACTCTGTAGATGGCACGTACAAAGGAAAAATAATAATAAGAGTGTTAGAGCGCTAGAGGATATTAATGTTAAGAGCAACTAGAAACAATGGCTCACTTCAGCAGGCGTGATATTAATCATTACAGTGCATTGAACAATGAACTTACTCCACCGCTGGGAAGAGCTACGGAGTCCGTCAATGCTGCGCCCACGATTATCACTCTGGACCACGAACATGATGACTCTACTAATGTCATTATCCACAAAGTGCCCAAAAACAAAGGTAACCTTTATTATAATCTCTTTGTCATTATGATCATACATAAAACATTTGTGTGAATTCAAAACATCCATATCATTGTCACATATTTATTATTGGTATAGCATTATGAATTAAATTGTCCTTCATTTCATAACAAACAATACCTGCTGTCGCCTTTCCAGATAATTTTAAAGATATATTAGCAATTTAAAAGTATCACATTGTTCTTTTGCTAATATTTGTTATTGGATTTTTGTTACGTTTATGTTAATGTCTACTTAACAAACCTTAGTTAATCCGAAAATTGCATTTTTTATGGAAGACTTTAAATATATAATAAAGAAACGAAACCCAAATTAATTTATTAACCTTTATTGTAACCTCATATTTTATAACTAAGAGTGTATCTCATAAAAACAAAACTTAATCCAAACAAATACCTATGTATTATACATATCTTAATAAGTATATGAATTTTATAGGATGACTAAGTTCTTTTTTATCAATTTAGCAAACAGGTTATAGTTTGTATTAATTTTTGTAAAAATATGAAATGGAAATTTTGTCAGCTGACTGTACTTTACACAAATGTTGTTCGAGCCAGGTGTCATGTTAATGACCTAGTAGTACTTACTGTTGTCTTTTAAGATATCAAGACAAGGTTACAGTAGATACTACTTTAGACCTAAAAAATAATTGTCAACCTATTAGATAAGGAGCTGGCGAGCAAAATATCTATATGATCAGCTTGTGTGTCAGACTTTATTAATAGCGATAATTATACAACAAGAAATATTAAGGATCGCTTCTGCCACCATGGTAGCGTTGCGTTGTCAATTGACAGCCCCTTAAAAATTAAAAAAAACAGGTATACTGTATCATTTGCTCATGTCTGCCTCTAAGGCTGATGTTTATAAACCTTGTCAAAATGAAGAAAATCAAAAAGGCAGACATCTAGACTCTGATTTTTGAAGTTATGAATTTTTTAAGATTTTTTATGACTTAAAAAAATATATGAAATGCACGCATGGCAGACCTGCAGTGTTCGTATAAAAATCCCGTCAAAGACAGCAGAAAAATAGTCTGCCACCATCATAGCGCTGCATTTTCAATTAATAGTGCTTCAAAAATGTCGACAAAAAAGTGTGCTATATCATTTGCTCATGTCTGCCTCTGACTGTTGTTTATATTGCTTATAAAAGAAAGAAAAAGAATGAGGCAGACACCCAGGTCACTGATATTCCGAAAGCAGACTGTTTGAAGTTTTTTAATCAATGCTTGGGTGAAGCATTCAATTAACAGGTCTATGTTTAAAAAATATTAATCGAAACAAATAAATTGAAAATCGAAAGGCGCGTTAGCAAAACATGTGATTCAAAATACCCTGTTTGTACTATGCCTAAGACATTGAAACCACCTGCAGCAATTAAAGTCAATAAGTAAAATGTCTGCCAATTTTTTTTGTATTCAGGGGGTTCTAATAAATCGAATGGACCCAGTAATAGCTATGAGCAAATGATTTAGTAGAGTTTTTTTTTTCAACATTTTTACATCCACCTTACCTAAATGCTCGCCAGCTCCCTATCTATAATGTATTCTTATGAGAAATTTTACATTATGATTTTGTTAGGAAATTAAGACTATATTTTTACTGTTGTCTTGCACCAATCCTATTACCAGCGGCTAAATTGAGATATTTTAGATCTCAATATTATATAGCTCTTACAATTGCGCGAAGCATTTAGATGAGGTTGAGACAAATCTGTATACATATTAATACTGTGTGCCTGCTGTGTCAGTTACGTGTGTGTTCCACTTCCATAAACAGTATGTTTGATAAATTGTTTTGAATTAAATAGACAGGTTCCAAAACTTTTTTTTAATCAATTCAAAGAGGGTCAAATTAATATGAGGGTAAATTATTTATAACATTACGCAAATTGTACTAAGTAAAATACTATTAAATTGTTGTTTTATTACAAAATATGTTCTTGCATTGTTAAATCTACATTTTTATTGTCATTCAATTCAAATAAACATCAAGGTGTATTTTTTTAATTGGAAAAACAAAACAATAGTTGTTTTTGTCCGCTCTAATACTCAACGTGTGTGACAGAGGCAAATAGATGTTTTCGGGATACATATATAATAGGCATGATGACAGTAATCAAATATCGCTAAAATATTTATCTGGTCTAATGAAATAGGATTCAAAGATTTTGAAACATGTATTTACTCTCTTATTAATGTCGAGATTAATAATTTATTTGTTAAAATAAATCTACAAAATGCAACTATCCGCCATGATAGCTTAAACACCCATCAAATCGAATTACGTCAATTTACGTCACGTCTCAGTAAACGTCATTTTTTTCGTTTAAGCGTATACGCGATCTCTGCATTTTTTACTGAGCCGTGATGTAATGACAGACGCCATGACACCGGCGAGCGTTTTGGAATGAATTTGAAACTGAAATTTTAAATGTAATTTTATTGCACAATTTAAAAACCTTAATTTTCTACAAAAATATGATATATTTTAGACATAATAAAAACTTCTGAATATCATAGAAGAGATTTTGAAACTGAGTCATCATGCCTATTATGTAGATTATGCAGTCGACGACAGTGAACGCTTATTGACGTACGCACACAAGCAATGATAAAAGAAAGTAAAAGGATATGAGGAGAGGATATGCCCAACATTTGCGTAATACTTCCATAACAAAAAATGTATACATATAAGGTCCCCAAGAGGGGATTTTTGGAGTCTCTCGAGCACGCAGATTAATATATGGAGGATATCTTACACCCTATGTTTCCTAAAAATTTGAGCCTTGTGGGGAGCAGCTTATGAATTACCATCCCGATGACCAATTGCTATTGTCTGGCACATAATTGCAACTCGCAAAATAGTTTTGCATTTTTTTTAAGCTTAAACATATGTAAATTATAATATATTAGAATTGTAGTCTTGTGCTGATAATAAAAACATCATTCGATTTTTTTAAACCTTTTTTAGCTTTGTTGGAAAACCAAGTTTTATTATGTTAAGTTTTTATTATGTCTAAAATATATCATATTTCTGTAGAAAATTAAGGTTTTTAAATTGTGCAATAAAATTACATTTAAAATTTCAGTTTGGGTTAGTGTCTAACCGTTAGTCAGATGGTTCAGAAGCTCTTAGGTTCCTTTATACCTTACAGTTACATTTAGTACTTTTTATCTCTTCATCATCTTATACTTATTAAGCCTCGTGGGCTCCAGTACCAAAGAGTGAACGCGTGCTAACAACTGACCATTGTGGCAGGCACACACATTTTCATACTGTGCAGTATATAAAACACATTCATTTCATGATTTGATCATATTAAAATATATTTGTCTTAAACCTGTTATTGTTTATTTCAGAGGGATGGACACACATAGAAGATCTAGATTCCTTTTTTACAAGAATGTACCGATATTATGTGTGTGGTGGTTTCTATCCAATGATAATGTCAGATCTATTTTACCTATTTCAATTTGTTTTCATTGTATGGTTCTCAACATTTTTGGTGCACTGTGTAGACTACCCAAGGTTGTTTAGAAATGATCCTAGAGCAAACAGAAGTGAGAAACTTACACTAGAAGATGTTATTTTTGATACTCCTACATGTGTAGCCAGGATATCATGGCAATGGTAATTATATATTTTTACTTTTCATTTTTAATATAGTATAATTATTATTGTTCTAATCATGATCGAGTCTATTTTTACTATTGTAATACAATTTTTATAACCACATTGTATGGTTACTTTCAGGTGGAGCCTTGTTGTGTTATGTTCCATCATATGGTTAATGAGTTTAGTCATATCAATATATCACTTATATTATGCTTATGATACAAAATTATTTTATAATAATGCTTTAAGAATTAAGGAGGTAAGACTGAGTTTGATTCCTTGCTAGAGTAAGGGTAATTTTATAAAACATAAATTGACTAAGCAAACAAGCAAACTTGTAGTTACAGTATTGTACACAAATCATGAGAGTCACCAGTGTTACAGGCTTAGAAATCTGCAACCTATTAGTAAGTAATGAGAATGATGTAGTGGATTCTTCTCATGGGATGGTTAATGAGAGGTGAATTAATATCCATCATGCTTGCTTACTGCGGGTTGGTGGACTTTACATGCCTTTGAAAACACTTACCTACTAACACAACACAGGTGGCTTTACCGTTTGCTACTCATTTACCAAAAATTTAAGCAGTATTTACAATAAGTATAATAAAACGAACCTACGACATGTCTTGACGTATGATATACCTCAGTGCCTTAAGTCGAAAGTTTTTGAGCAATGTGTGTTGCCAGTGATGATCTACGTTGCTGAGAAATGGTCCTTTCCTGTGGGTCTAATCCAAAAGCTCAGAGTCGCTTAGAGGTGGAGAGGGCTATGCTCAATATTTCTCTACGTGACACAGTCAAAAATGATGAAATCCGTAGAAGAACGAAGGTGCGCGACATAGCTCTCGAATTTTGCAAATTAATGTGGCAATGGGCTGGCCTCATCGTTCGCAGGACTAACAACCGATGGGGAAGGAAGGTCCTCGAATGGCGACCACGTTTAGGTAAAAGGAGCACAGGCCACCCTCCTACCAGGTGGACTGATGAGTTTCAGAGGGCCCAGGGCCGGCGGGAGTTGTGTTGATTAGGGGAGGCCCATGTCCAGCAGTGGACCACCAAGTGCTGAAAGGAAGGAAAGATGTGTAATATTTGTATTTGTTATTGTTCTAGAGTGATTTAGCTTGGATTAACTGGTCCACAATCCAAGACCGAGTAAGGGAAGCACAGCCAGAACATCATATGTGTGTTCATAAACAAGAAATCAATGAATTAGATATTTATCACAGAATACTCAGGTAGGAAAAAGAACTTTTTTCTCTGGTTATGTCATTTTCTATTTAAAATAACTACAATAAAGTATTAGCTGAACTCTAGATTTTAATGCAGAATTTATTTTTGTGTCGGTATAAGGTGACTTACAAATTTTTTTTGCAGGTTTAATAACTATATGGTTGCAATGGTTAATAAGAACCTGCTTCCTCTTCAGATTCATGTGCCTTGTATTGGAGATTTTCATTATTTATCGAGGGGTCTTAAGTGGAATTTAAAGTTTTTATTATTTTGTAAGTGTCATAATTATATTGTGAAGACTGTAAGTATTAATTAACTTTGTAAGTATTTGTAGGGCCTGATTTTGCTAATTCATAGCTCAGACTCACACACTTCAAAACTACCACTAGTGCCAGTGGAGGATACCAGTTCCAGTGGAGGCTTCTTTTGTTGATTGGGGAGAGATGGTAGGGAGAAACCCCTTGTTGGTACCTAGTTAAAATTCTGAGGGCATGTAGCACCTGTTTTGCTGCCTCTAATTTTGGCTGCTCTGAGCACTGAGCAGTTACCCGGATTATTCCTATTCTGTCCGGAGATTCTGTCCGGGGATTCTGAATTATTTAATGAAATATTGCTTGTAGCGTGTGTCATTACTTTTTACAATTATTATATTTAATTGGGGACAGATAGGAATAAAAAGTTGTATCCGTCCCCCAATCGCCGATCGGGGGACAGATAGAACCGTAGAACAGTGAATAGAGTTCGATCTGTCCCCCATTTAACGAAGAGGTGACAGATCGAACTTTTTATTCCTATCTGTCCCCTGCAGGGGACAGAATCGGGGGACAGATAGGAATAATCCAGTTACCCAGTTAGCCCCCTATTTGATAAACTTTTGCATTATTATTTTCTACATGTTCTACGCTCTCATTCCAGCTAGTCCATGGAGTCCATGGGAGAATTGCTGGCAGCTTCGGGAATGCTACAAAGACCACACAAAAAGGATGATGCTAGCCAGACAGTTGGAAAGGCAGATTCTGCTGCTAGGGTTGATCAATCTGTTCCTCGCGCCCCTCATACAGGCGTGGCAGATACTTTATTTCTTCTTCAACTATGCAGAGGTAAACTTAAGATATTATTGATATCTAATTTTGATCTTCAATCTTCAATTTGTAATGTATGTACCAATGGAATCTCCAAGAGCATTCCAGCAGCGCCTCATGATATTCAGCCGACTTTTTAGCCCTTCGTAGTCCATTGCTGGTCATGGGCCTCCTCTAGAAAGAACTCGCAGCAGGTGACATTTAATCGGATTCAGTTTTCAAACATGACTGTCAAAATCAAATGTTATTTCAATCAAAAGCACTAAGGAGTCAACATAACTTTTTATCCCTTATTAACCCCTTTAGGCGATGAGATTCAATAAAATATGAGGCATGTCTTCCATTAATTCTGAAAAAAAATGTTAATGCAAAATTTAAAGCAGATTGAACCAAGGAATCACATTGTCCCATACAAAATTTGCCCCCATTTTTCATTCCCTTAGGGATAGAATGTCAGAAAATCCTTTCTTATCGGATGCCTACGTCATCATACAAAAACATTGTCATAAGACTGAACTCTATTCCCTTTTTTATTTCGCTTGATATTTCTTTATTGATTGCACTATTTATTTCATCAGCCGGTGTTTACTAGTTCATC